>OX421869.1:2406000-3609000 GCA_949127965.1 Pandemis corylana
GCTCGTTTAGTTCATTATTTTTTAGTTTTCTGTTTATGGGGTAGCAGAAAACTAAGCCGTAGCGGTTTGGCAACGTCGCTTGTGAACCTAATAGCGGCTACAGACTCACGCGAGAAGTCTCGCCGAGAAGTCTTGCCGAGAAATCACGCGAGAACCGAGAAGGCATCTATACTCACGCGACCTTCTTTCGCATTCTCGATCGTTATCCGGAATGGTCGACAGTACCGTATCAATGCCACGGTCGCACTGAGACCGAACAAGAATGTGATACCGTTCTCTTTTCTCGCCCGAGAAACCCTTTGAAGCGGGCAAAAATACCGACACCGATCGGAGAACAGGCCAGGCGAGCGCGAGAACGAGACGGCGAGAAAGCGATCACATTCACGCTTCTCGGGTATTCTCGGGGGTTCTCGGCGTGAGTCTGTAGCCGCTATAAGCGTAAAAACGGCTCGTCGAAGACAATAGAGAAGACTACGGTTACCCCCGATGCAAAAAGAGTTTTATATGTGTGTGTGTGTGTGTGTTTTTTTTTCACGAGTTGTCGATCCTCTGATTCTCCTTGATCCGTGCAATAATCTCTCAATAAACCCTCTATAGTCTTACGTATTCCGTTTCAAGTGGTGCGAAAATTAATTTCACAACTTACTCCTAAGCATAAGTAATTCCTGAAGCTCTTTGACTACGCGGAACCGGCGTCTCAACAACTTATTCCCAATACATTGCGCGTGTCGCAAGCTATGCAGTTCACAGTGAGCGTTACAACTAAGCAATGAACGTTGAATTTGCTTTTAGCATCGTCGGGTGGTATGACCGTGGTTAAGCAGCTAATACCCTCGTAATAAGCATTTCTGTGACACCCATGTAATCCATCAAAGGAAAACATTGGACGATCGATTTTGAACCTTCAGAGCCGGATTGAGACTTGCTTTTAATTGTTGTCTAGGGTTGACTATACTTAATGATCAGTTCATATTTTATTTTTTGGTGGTAAGTAAAGAGACGACGTGTGGGCGAAAATCATAGGAGTATCATGTTATAGGCGATGCGGCGATGCGGCTAGCAACCCATCACTATTTTGATACAATTTTGCTGTAGGTCTTGCCACCTTAAGCTCTGTCTACCCCGTAAGGGATAAAAACGTGATTTGTGTATGTATATGTACGTAAAGATTAGATAGACTAGATTTTGCTGCTTAAATTTATTTTAGTCTTAGCATAAACCTCTTACCTAGCCTGTACCATTACAGACGATACGGCTAGCAACCCATCACTATTTTTATTCCCCCTTTCGATTATACGCCCCACAATCACCTAAATAGACTTACGTATGTGTATGTATGTTAGTAATTTTTGAATTTCCCCTTTTTTTAAAAGTCATTTTAACTTTATTTCAAGTTATATTTTTAACTAGCTGTTGCCCGTGACCCTGTCTGTACGAAATTGGGAACTATGTGATTGATACCAGTACTGTCGTCGGTTTGCTTCCCACGTCGGAACACTACAGCGCAAACACTGCTGCTTGGCTGGATTAGCCAAGACTGTGGTAACGAAACTTTTAAAGCAAAATTCAATTAACCCCACACTTTAAAGACACAAATTTATCTCAGCCACTGCGATCGCTAACGTGATCATTTATCACTTTACTTTTTGTCCCTTTCTATTCAATACTTTTTGCGAGCAGATTAAATTTCGTCTCGCTCCACCCCGTACCATTAATACCGGCCACCAATTTAAGAAGAACCCTGTAATGTCCTCAAGTTCTTTGCAATTTGGATAGAAAGAGGAATACTGAAGGTGCAAGGAGGGACCGCTTTAAGTTGGTTATGTCGATCCACGTCTTGTCATCTCTTTTTTTCAACACGTCTGGTTGCTGTTACATTGATTATAATTTTTGCAGGTTTTTAAATTATGCGATGGAAGGAAATATTTGATGACAGGGGAGCTTTTTATTGGCGCCTTTTTGTTTTTACTTCACGAGGGGCAGTAGAGTGTTTCGTGTTAACATCGCAGAGCTCTCCTAACACTGGACTTTTATATTTACTTGCCGAATTTGTACCGAACCTTTGGTGCGAGAGTCCGACTCGCACTTGGCCGGTTTTTCAATAATAAAAAATAAAATCGCTTAAAAAAATAGCCGCTAAAAAGTAGGTTTGGAACCTACTAGATCCAAGGCACCGACTTCAAAAAAAAAACAGTAGGTAGCGCACACGGAAATATTTTTTGATATTCAATTTTTATGGTTATTTTTTAATTTTTTCGAAAGTGGCTTTATTTTTTTTTTTTATTGACGCTTTTTAGTAACTAAATCGTTTTATTTTTTAACATAGCAATAAAATCTGTGAGTGAACAATCAATCGTCCCCTGTTTTTTTACCCTTAGGGTTGTTTTTTTCCAAATTTATGTGGGACCACTCTCGGAACATACCCTTTCCAATAAAAAAGAATTATCAAAATCAGACCACTAAAAAGTTAAGCGTCTAAACCTACCTACATAAATTTTTGTCGGTTAAGAATCAGTATCATGAGTCCATAACGTTCTAACTTTTTACACGATCAACTGCCTACATATTTACAAAATCATTTGGCTGTTTACGTACCGAGTACCACGAAGTGTTACCAACAATAATTTATTCAGAAATTACTCGATAATCTGTGGTTTCAGTAATCAACACCCAATGCCCAACAATGGGCACGTGCCCACAAACACAATACAAGACAGATTACACACAAATCGTCCCACTAAATTATTTGATGCCTACCAATCACTTTTCTTTCATACACTTAAATCACTTAAAAACTTATGTTTACGATTCCTATCTCCTTATTACTGAAGGAATAGGATTTAAAATAAAAAGCGAAACCGTTAAAAAAAGGTTGTGAATCGAATTTCAAATCCAAACGTTTGGAATAATAACCCCTTTATAGCTAGCGTAACTTGGACTATAGTTGCTGGCATATTTCAGTCAAGAAAGGGTCCAAGTAAAATGGAAATTATTTTCAAAATGGCGTCGCTTTAGACACGCGGCAGGCGCGTGCCTCGATAGAAAAGCAAAGCGTTGGTTCGGAAATGATCCTAAATACCGTCATTAAAGATTTTGATTATGTTTTTTGTGTTTATCTACTGGTTTTTATTTGGTTTGTGAGAAAGGGGTGAAACACATTGGTAAATAGATCTTAAATTATTAGTCCGATGATGATATCATTTTTAAATTCGGTCCACAAATGACGGAGTTCTGAGGTAACAAACATTTTAAGAAAAATTACAACTAAGCCTTTTTTTGCAGGAGGTTAAAAATATAGCTTGCCTACACAATCCATCAAACCTAAAAGGTACCTAACAAACAACGGTTCTGATTTAGAATTATTATAGAGATATATAGTGATCAAGAATTATACATTCTCACATCTAGTGAAATATTAAAATAACTTCAAAAGTCCATGATTTTACAGAAAAGTACTTAATAAAAATTTATACGTTTATTCAGAGATTTTCCGGTCTGAAAATTTCTTCCATGGTGGTCTGGGAGTAAAGAAAAAACATAGAAGTTACCAGTTGCTTCTCTTCCCGCGCAGATGGTAAAAGCCCATCGAGGGAACAGGCGAAAGTCTTAAAAATCATGTTATAGGCTTAATCATGCTAAACGTGGCCTTAAGGTTTTGTTGGCTTAGGCTCTGTCTACCCCGTAAGGGATAAAGACGTGATATATGTATGTATGTAGGTATGTAAAATTTGCATTAGTGATCAACGCACGACTGAGCTGAAAACGATTCTGAAATCATTTTTCTGAAGTTTAGTATTTACACATCATTTAACAGTGTAAAGTACATATCAAAACGCACAGTATTAACTTCGTGAGGCATGCTTCAATAGCATATCTAATGAATTTAGCAATTAATTTGCCGGAAAAAAATTAATAACTTAATCCAAAAATCCCATGATCTTTAATAACCATGAAAAGCACATTCGCTTCGTAAAAGTTTTATTATAAAAATGAATGTGACCCACCTTTTATACTTACCAGAAACCCTCTTGTATGGAAAAGGCGCCACAGGGAGTCCTAGGGAGCTAAGGGACTCTGCACATTGGGATATTTTTTCTTTTAATATAACTGAAAATCTTACCGACCGTTTTTTATGGAGGACATAATACACGGTACCTATCTTCGAAGTAATCTGGATTTCTTCATATTTTTTTTTATTTCTGTTGACAAATGTTTCTTTACTTTGGTCCGTGTCCAAAGTATTCAGCGTCAAAGGGTGGACTGGATTTAAAATTGATAATTACGATGATTCCTTACTAATACGCGAAAGTAACTCTGTCTGTCTGTCGATGTGCATAAAGTGTGACTAGTATGCTTAGTGTAGGTTTTTTGGTTACAAAATACGTCTCGAACGCGTTTTGCGTTAAAATGTCAAACTTTATGAGAACAGTTTATTGCCGTTTCGAGCCGCAAGTGGCGCTGCAAATTATTCCATAGTAATTGAGACGTTTACGTGAACGCGTTCGAGACGTTTTGTTTACACAATCGCGTGTACTTCTTGACTGATGAGTAAATAACAGGCCGTAAGTCCGTAACTGAGATTTATTGACAGTTCTTACACTGGATTCACTAATCTGATATTAAAAACATTAAATTTCGCGGATCGCACCGATCACTGCGTTATCTCTTGGTCTTCATTATTATAACAACAAAACATTCATAGTGATTCTAGAGTCTGAGGTGGCCACAGACAACATAGAAAAAATAGCGCGGCTGCCACACTAACAACCATGTTCAATTTGCTTGAACATTTCCTGCCCCGCAAGGAGAAGAAACACTGAATACATGGAAGTAAATTTGAATCTTACAAAGGTAAACAATCGCTTAACTAACATAAAAAACATGACATCCTCGATGACTAAACTCATTGATTTGAATAAACGCTCTACCTGTAACATACACAAGGAATGACACAATATCACCTTAAATAAGTATCTACTCATGAACAAGTGATTAAATTATACAAGATTGATAGTATTAGTGCTTCTAAAGCAATACACAGCTATGACTAACTTACATCTAGTGGCAATTTACACAGTTTGACTACTGGGCGTATGAGTTCGCCGCTTTGAATTTTTAGTTTTACTGATCGAACAATTTGATCTGAGCCCTTATACAGTTCAATGACTCTACCTCTACGCCAGTGAAGAGGTGGCGACGTTTCATCTATTATCAATACCAAGTCATTTAATTCTAAATTGTCTACATGATTGAACCATTTGTTACGTAGCTGTAAATTGTGAAGGTACTCTACATGCCATCGTGACCATATTGATTGATACATTTGCTGAATGAGTTGAAAACGTGAGAGTCTAGAAAACTTGGTGTCCTTCCAGTGAGGTTCAGGTAAGGCGACCAAGGGTTGACCAATAAGGAAATGACCAGGTGTGAGCACTTCGAGATCTGAAGGATCTTCTGACATAGGTACTAGTGGGCGTGAATTTAAAATCGACTCTACCTTGGAAAATAGAGTCAACAGTTCCTCGAACGTGAATATAGTGCTGCCAGCCTGTCTTTTGAGCAGAGTCTTGGCGCTTTTGACGGCGGATTCGACCAAGCCCGACATGTGAGGCGCACCCGCTGGGTTGAACTCCCAGTGAATATTTTGGCGCAGAAATTCCTCCTTGAGGACAATTTCATTCTGTACCAAAAATCGATTGACATCTCGTAAGTATGAATTGGAACCAATAAAATTAGTACCTCGATCCGATCTTACGAGTGACGGCAGCCCGCGTCGGCTGACAAACCTGGTGAAGGCGGCAATGAACGCCTCCGTGGTCAATGAAGACACCAACTCCAGATGAACCGCCTTTGTTCCTAAACATACAAGCACACAGAGATAAGCCTTGACTGATTTTGCATTTCTCAACAGACTACTTTTGACCAGGTAGGGCCCAGCAAAATCAGTAGCAACGCCTGAAAATGGGCGTGCCGCGGTGACTCTATCAGCGGGCAGGTCTGCCATGAACGGCGTCTGAGTTGATGCGTTGAACCTGAAACATACCAAGCATTTTCGTATGACCTTTGACACTTGACGTTTGAGTGACGTAATCCAATACTGTCTCCTGAGTATCCCGATGAGTGCAGTGGTTGATGCATGACAATACAATTTATGGTAGTATTCAATTAACAGCTGACCCCACCTATGATCTTTAGGTATAAGAAATGGGTGTTTCGCTCCGTATGATAACGTTGATTTTCGAAGTCGGCCGCCGACGCGTATGATGTGTTCATCATCTATGAATACACTGAGCTTCTGCAGTGATTTACATACCAGTTTCCCCTTGTTGATTAACACTATTTCATCCTTGAACGCGTCCAATTGGATTTTCTTTATCCAATGTTTCGTAGCCTCACGAGTCTCCGCAAGAGAAAGCACAGGTTGAAGGTTTCTCCCTTCCTTAGGTAATCTGACATTTTTGCAAAATCTGAGTACATATGAAGTGATATTGATGAGCTTGCTGTATGAACTGACACGTGACAATAAAGAATCCTCCCATGACTCTACTGGGGTGATGAAATTAACCATTTTCTTGAAACCTGGCAAGTTATGAGGCATTGTGACTGGCAAGCTTTGCCACTGACTCTCATCATGATGTAACCAGGTTGGTGACCACCATAGCTTAAATCCAATGAGCTCCCTTGCTGACATGCCCCGTGAAGCGACATCTGCCGGGTTTAATTCTGAACGGATGTGACGCCAGGTCATTTGACGCTTGGAATTTTGAATATCTTGTACTCTGTTACATTCGAATGTTTGTAACATATGAGGTTTCGTGTTGAGCCATGACAATACGATAGTGCTATCTGACCAAGCGTTGATGCTATCCAGCTGAATAGAGTCGTCGTAGGATTCTGCTACATGATTCAGCAACTTGTACACGAGATGTGCTGCACTAAGCTCGAGTTTTGGTATGGTCTGCGTTGTCTTTTTGGAAGCGACGCGTGATTTTGCGATGACTAGGCTGACCTTAACGTTTCCAGCGTCGTCCACAGACCGTAGATAAATGCTCGCTGCGTATCCCAATTCAGACGCGTCTCCAAAGCCGTGAAGCGAGTTTGAAACAGCGCCGGGTATTGATACACACCTTGGGATCTGTAAATGTGATAGATGATTTAAATCTCGAATGAGTTCTGACCACTGATCGTTCTGATGCTGACTGATGGGCTCGTCCCAGTTGAGACCATCTGAAAATAGTGACTGTAGGAATACCTTGAATCTAAATATGATAGGCGTACAATAGCCGCACGGGTCATACAGCCGGGCTATTGTACTGAGCACGCTGCGCTTGGATATCGGCTGACCAATGGGTATGTTGATTTGATATGACATTGAGTCGGAATTCGGGTCCCATTGTATTCCTAACACCTTGATGAAGCTCTTATCTTCACTGTCAAATGAATGTGGTAGTTCGCAATATTCTTGCGGCAGGTCGCTGAGTAAGTCCTTGTGATTGGATGACCATTTCCTGAGCTCGTAGCCCGCGCTTTTCGCAAGCGATATCAGCTCCGATTTGAGCTCTTGAGCCTTTGTGACTGAATCAGCGCCTGTGAGGATATCGTCTACGAATATATCTCGTCGTAATACGCATGCTGCGGCTGAGTTAGGGTGTGACGCTTCCCAGTCGTCGGCTAGCCGCAGCACTGTCCTGATCGCGATGAATGGACTTGATCGCAGTCCGTAGGTATTAGTATTCAACTCGTATACCTGTATCTCCTGTGACGGGTCCTCTCTCCATAGAACGAGTTGATACCTTCTGTCGTCCGGATGTATCCACGTTTGACGAAACATCATTTTGACGTCGGTCGTGAAGACCACCTGGTGGCGCCTGAAATTCAGAATGATTCTTGTAATGTCGTTCTGGAGTGGTTGCCCTGAATGTAGGCATTGATTTAGTGATACTCCGGTAGTAGATCGCCCTGACCCGTCAAAGACTACCCTGAGTTTGTCTGATCCCTTCTTGAAGATACCATGATGTGGAATGACAAAGTGTTCCGAGTCAAAGTTGAACCTTGATTTTGACATATGACCCAGAGTTTCATATTCATGCATGAACTCCTTATATTTTGCTGCAAATATCGGATCTTTTGACATTTTTCTCTCCAATGCTCGTAATCGATGCATAGCTTGTGGCCTAGACTCTCCTAGCATTGATCTTGATGACAGCAATGGTAGTCTCACCATGTACTTGCCATCCGGCATGCGTTGAGTAGTAGAACTATACAACCTTTCGCATTCCAAGTGGTCCGGATGAGCGGCTGGCTTCGAAGGTGGTTCCTCTACCTTCCAAAACCGCTCGAGAACCTCCTCCAGTTTCGTGGCGTGCAGGCCGTAGTCCTCCACTGACGTACCCGCTGGCTGCGATGACGTCACAGCTGACCGATGCGTTGAGGTCAACGCCCCCATAATGACATGTCCAAAACAGGACCCGTAGGCTGATAAACCTGGAATGTGAGTTGACATCTTTGAACCATCAAGTACATAGTTTAGTATATCCGTTCCCAATATGATATCTATATCATAGTTTTGATCGAGGTCATTATCTGCCAACATTATACCTGCTGTCCTCAATTGCTTCTTGAGGTGAGTAGGGTATGACTTGAAGTTTCCAGTTAATGAATACATCACCATCGCCGTGGTACTGATGATAGGCACCTGTTTTCCCACAGGTTTGACAACTAGCTTGACCATGGTACCTGGTACCTTAACAATTTGATGGCCTATGCCATAAATGCTGTTACTATTATTCTGTTGGTGCAATTTTAACTTGTTGACTAATGACTGTTTGATGACTGAGATACTTGCACCAGTATCTAATAATGACTTGGCTTTGATGTATGTACCATCACCTGATCTCACCATAATCATTGCTGTGGGGCATATGGTGACAGGTAACGGCTGTGTAGCACCAACAGCGATCGCCTTTCATATAGGCTCATCCCTACCCAACCGAGTTCCGAACCGGAGGGAATGAAACGTCTCCTGCGCCTGACGTGCCCTATCGCCTACTTGGCGGTAAGGCTGCTGATGTGTGAACGGCTGGCTCAATGCAGGTGATGGTGCCGAGGTACCTCCCTGATCCCCGCTCTTATCCCCACTCTGCAGTTGATTGATGACCTCATTTCGAGGTTGGCGTTGTGGTGGTGATGCCCTTGATTGATGGGATGTGGGCGCTCCCTGTTGGTTCCTAACCGGGAAGCCCTGAGCCCTTGCCTCCGCCTCTGCGTTGCAGATAAGCGAGTTGTGATGTGGTGATCCACAATGGGCGCACCAGTTTGTATGAGTACATTCACGTGCATAGTGCTTCCTCAAACACTTGAAACAATAACCACCTTTCCTGGCCCAGGACCTCCTAGCCCCGTGATTCATCTGAAGAAATTCCTGGCATCTATACAAGGTGTGAGTTGGCTTATTGCAATAAGAGCATGTATCTGACGTCACCTGATGTGATGATTGTGTAGTCAACACCTTCCTTGATGTTGACTGCCTCTGAGCGGGTGGCGCCTGCCGTCCCCGCGACGGTGTCTGGAGTGGTACTCTGGCTGCGGCAGCCTCGGGCACCGGTTGAACTACTTGATGGACTCGGCAGTGCTCGTCAAGTAGTTGGAGTAGCTGCGTGATGGTCGGCAGGACTTCTGGATCCCCGCCATAGCGCTCCTCGAATGATGACCTTATACGCTCTGGTAGTTTCTGCAACACCATGAACAGAATGAGATATGACCACTCAGTAACCGGCTGCTTGAGCTTCTCTAATGCCTGAAGAGCCTCTCTTAAGGGATCATAGAAATCTGAACGAATTGATGATGAGTGGTCGTGAATGACTGGTAGGTTTGCTATCCTACCGATATAGGTGTCTAATAACAACCTGTTGTTTTGATAACGATCCTTAAGCAGCTTCATTGCTACTGAATAGTTTGCGTCATCCATCGGAAGCTGTCTGATTAGTGATGCTGCATCACCAACCAGCGAAGCCCTCAGGTAGTAATGCTTCTCTGCGTCAGAGATGTCCCTAGTATGCACTAATGATTGAAAGAGGTCGTGAAAGGGAATCCACTCCATCAACTCACCTGAGAACTTCGGTATCTCAATCATTGGCAACTTTGCCATTGCCTGCTGAGACTGCGGCACCTTTGATTCCCTGAGGGTTGTTCCCTCGTGATCAACCCTCTCCTCTATGTAAATTAATAATTTATTAATTTCTGTGAATTGAGTCTCAATCAGCTGAAGCTGCTC
Source organism: Pandemis corylana (assembly GCA_949127965.1). NCBI lineage: Eukaryota > Metazoa > Arthropoda > Insecta > Lepidoptera > Tortricidae > Pandemis > Pandemis corylana. The sequence goes on from OX421869.1 coordinate 2,416,274, forward strand.
AGACCCTACCTCACCATCAGGCAGACCAAGCAAGGCTTCATATGAGGCCACCAATTGTGTATAATAGTGGTCAAAATGGCGTTTTGCCACTGATGCAGCTATTGAGCCTTTCGCTTCTGTGATAGTACCTGCAAAATCTACCAGCATACGATATTTTGATTTGAATTTTATGAATTCATTTCGTGACATGATGGCTAACTTTATTCACCTAGCAACAAATGCTCAATCAATGTAAACAGCTACTTATCTCTATTTGACAAGTGAAACAGGTAATCGCTTACTGGATGACAGCAGTGACGTTCTGCCAACCTACAAAACTACTTATTTCTATTTGACAAGTGAAACAGGTAATCGCTTACTGGATGACAGCAGTGACGTTCTGCCAACCTACAAAACTACTTCCTGCACGAAATCCGTCGCTCGCTGCGTCGCGCCGCCGGTCCGCAAGATGGCGTTCGTCCTTGACGTCGCTTGCTTCTGCGCACGCTGTACACGACAAAAATGGCGACTTGATTTCACCGATTCCGCTTGAGATGAACTGAATGATGACTTTTTGATGTTGTTTAGGTACTCCCGCGCCGCCAGGTAACCTTGACTCGATGCAGACTTGTTTCACCGATGAGATGAAATGAATTGACTGATGACTTTTCGATGTTGTTGGTTACTCCCGCGCCGCCAGGTAACCTTGACTCGATGGCGACTTGTTTCACCGATGAGATGAAATGAATTGACTGATGACTCGTCTTGACTTCCCCTTTCTCGTGCTGATGATCACGATCCGATCCCCTCATGGGTTCCACCAAAAATGTTTACACAATCGCGTGTACTTCTTGACTGATGAGTAAATAACAGGCCGTAAGTCCGTAACTGAGATTTATTGACAGTTCTTACACTGGATTCACTAATCTGATATTAAAAACATTAAATTTCGCGGATCGCACCGATCACTGCGTTATCTCTTGGTCTTCATTATTATAACAACAAAACATTCATAGTGATTCTAGAGTCTGAGGTGGCCACAGACAACATAGAAAAAATAGCGCGGCTGCCACACTAACAACCATGTTCAATTTGCTTGAACACGTTTTTATATGCGAAAACTCACACTAGAGGCTCATAGCGCCTCCAAACTCACGCCGAGAACCCCCGAGAACACCCGAGAAGCGTGGATGTGATCGCTTTCTCGCCGTCTCATTCTCGCGCTCGCCTGTTCTCCGATCGGTGTCGGTATTTTTGCCCGATTCAAAGGGTTTCTCGGGCGAGAAAAGAGAATGGTATCACATTCTTGTTCGGTCTCAGTGCGACCGTGGCATTGATACGGTACTGTCGTCCATTCCGGATAACGATCGAGAATGCGAATGAGAAGGTCGCATGAGAATAGATGCTTTCTCGGTTCTCGCGTAATTTCTCGTCAAGACTTCTCGGCGAGACTTCTCGCGTGAGTCTGTAGCCACTATCAGAATTAAAGTTAATGATAGAAACACAATTAAACTGAACAGTGTGTAACCGCCCTTACCTGCGCGCACGCATACTCCAACCTAAGCAGTTCACACAGCCGTGTAAGTCACAAAAGGGCTAATTTTACGACACGTGTTGTAAATTTAATAACTTTCTACTTAGTCACCGCCCGTGAGAAATGTTTGATGAGATTTTAAATATGAGTTTTAGGGGTTTTAAAGGTGAGGGATTAAAATGAGCTGTATCTCACCCCACGCTAAATGTATTTATAGGTAAGAGCTGAGTAATATTTTGCCCCATGAAATGGAAGTTCCGAATGTACGGGTTGTCATAATTTTCCTTATAGACTACAAGCCGATTGAAAAAAATAACCTGTGAAATGAACCAGCGTGAATAACGCTTAGAAGGCTGTTACTATATCCTAAAATAACTCTGAGCGCTATGCCGTCATTTCTGAGTGGTACAGGTGACTACGTGAGTACATGGAAAAAAAATGCACTTACTTCCGGCACCACCACTTTAGTACGGCACTAGGTTTTTCGACATTGATTTTTAATCATCTATAAGCTATAAAAAGCCGTACATTAATAATTAGTCGTAGTTCCTCACTTGTACCTGAGAAATTCCATACCTGTACCGCTCAGAAATGACGGCATAGCGCTCAGAGTTATTTAATGATATAGTAACAGCCTTCTAAGCAATATTCATTTCACAGGTTATTTATTTCCATTGGCTTGTAGTCTATTAGTCATAAAGTGTTTTTTTGCACAGTCCTCTCACTGTGAGAGGGTTCTACCCAGCAATGGGGCGGTTGGAGTTGATGATTATGATGTTCCAACTTTACCAGAAGCAGACCAACATACATATAATCAGTTTGATATTTTTTATACGTGAATAAGGTACACTCAGGACGTTTTAGCGCACAAATACAGTGACTTAGTAGGGCTTTAGTAGAAGCCCTCGACAGTACTAATTGTCTATTAATGCCAGTCTCAGGGCAAAAAAGTCCCTTTTTCCCCGCAACATTAATTATACCCGCGTATGAACGTCTGTCTGTGTATGTAAAACGGCATAACACGGCACCTGATGCATTTGCATGGATATTGAATGTCCAGTAGGCGGCCACAATCAAGGGGATGATTTTACATGACACAGATTATTTAATATAGAACGGGAAATCCGTCAATGTAAGCAAGTAAGTAAGCAAATGCTTCATCACTACATAGTATAAAACAAAGTCGCTTTCTCTGTCCCCATGTCCCTATGTCCCTTTGTATGCTTATATCATCAAAACTACACAACGGATTTTGATGCGGTTTTTTTAAATAGCTAAAGTGATTCAAGAGGAAGGTTTTTATGTATAATTGTACGCAGACGAAGTCGCGGGCAGAAGCTAGTAAAAAATATAAAGAAGCAGAGACAAATCATAAAAAAATACCTTAAATATATGCACAAAGGCGAACATATCCCTATAAGGGATCTCTACCAGTTAACCTTTGAGTAAATGAGAATGACTTATTATACAAAGCTTTAAACGGCATCGAAGATGAGAATAGTGGCATGAGTCATTTCATTTCGTTCATCAGTCGTCATTGTTTGTTATCTAGCAAACATGTAGACGCTATATTTCTAAAATATGTAGGCAGAGGTCCTAGCTGTCTGATTGACTTGTCAACGCCCAGGGACTGACTTTTTAAAGAATAATAAATCTGTGAAAAAAACTCATTCAAATATATAAGAATAGCAGTAGATAATTGCATCTCTAAATCATTGTGTCAAACAGTTGAAAATTTTATTTTAAGTAGTTTGTGAGTAAAATTTTCACCTCTTTCGAGTAATTTCTCACAGATACCTATTTAACTTAAAAAAGCTCTTGCTTTGTTCATAACCTTGGACCTACAATCCCGTAACTACAATTATTTGGTCAGATTCTGTAAGTCTGTTTGACTCTATTTCTACGAGTATGGAATCAATAATCACGGATCAGTGTTCAGTCCGTCTGTGAACGATGTGTACTCTCTGCAAAAACCCATCGTCTGCTTACTCTTTGGCTGTCATAGTTAAGGCTTCCATTTAGAGAGGGCGCGTTTAAGTGATATTAGGAAGCGATGGACGCGACATGATTGATTTCTGCCCATACCTTTGACGAATATAGAGTTACTTTGATAAAAATAATCTATGATGCATACATACATACATACATTCATACATATATCACGTCTTTATCCCTTACGGGGTAGACGGAGCCTAAGGTAACCAAAATGAAAATCAAAATAATTTATTGCAAATCACATTACAGGCATAAGATGGAATATTTTGATTAGGTCTACATGTGACACCCTGCAAGGGCACGGCAATATCAGAGGGCTCTATTTTTTTTTTGGTAGGTACTTGTCCACATATTGATATTACTTTAAAACTTTTGCGCTTAACTAAACCAAAAACAGTTTCACATTCACTATGCGCCGCGACGAGCCATAGCGATATACTAACATAGGGTCCATTTCACATAAGTAAATTCATACACATTTGTCATTAAAATACTTATCTAAGCTATAGAAACATTTTACTTATTAGGAATGATTTCAGTTGGTGAAGCCACGTTTAGCATAATTAAGGGCGTATAGGTGGAAAGGGAAATCAAAATGAAATAAATCATAATCTATGTGATATTTCGAAAGTGGCAGCCCGCTGGTTTGTCCTTTGGCTTCTAACAGATGGTCGTGGGTTTGTACCCGGGCTCGTACCTTTTTACAATCTTTTTTTCTTTTTTTTTTCAATCTTTTGTTTTTTGTTTGGGTCAAATCTTGCAAATCAAACTTCACCCACCACTAGTGCTCCATAATGTTCGATGCACTTACGCGAAAGAGTTTGAAAACTTTCCGAATTTAATAAAGAGGTGGTTAGTATTTTTAGATGTCAGAACTTACAACAGAGGCTCTCTACAGATTTTTTTTTCAACCTAAAGCAAAATACCATCGATGAAACAAAACGCCAAATGCGAAAGTGTCATAACCGAGAAAATAAACAAAGCCAGTCTATTGTAACATGTGTATGTTTTTTATGTCCCGTAATGCATGCCGATGTAATATGAGGCGAGCATGTATGTCAACCCCTTTGGCTGTGGGAGATGTATTCTGATACTTTTTTAAATAAGTGACAGCCGTTTTTCTATTTTGTTGCGTTCAAAAAATAGGTTTGAGCTACAAGTCTTTTTAAATATAAAAATAGGTTAAATGCAAAATAATTATTGTCGTGACAGAATGCTGTAAGTTGTTGAGGCTCTGGGGAACCCCAAAATTCGATTTTCAAAGTTCGTGTCATACTATCTCTCTCACTCACAAATTATTGACTATAGTTGTTGCCCGCCACAGGTTTACCATCATTTGCTAAACATTTCTCGAATGCATCGTTTGTCGAACACTTCATTTAACAACCTTTTATTTTCTACTAAAATATAGACTTGTTACACAACTTATAAAACATACCTAACCTAACCTAATGTGCGCCACGCCTAAAGGTTTTCGATTTTTAAAAAAGTTTACGGTTTGTCAAATGAAATGCTTGTCAAACTATACATTTGAGAAATGTTGTTTAACAAATGATCGGATACCCCCGCCACTTCGTCTATGGAGAAAACTATCTTATAAAAGAGTGAAATGGAAACAAACATACTTACTTTCGCATTTACAGTATTAGTAAGGGTTAGTGTGAGTGGGACGGCACGAAGCGGACTTCGAAAATAGAAATTTAAAGAATAAGGCCAGGTTTCGATGACTTCTTTGGAAAAATATACACAAGTCCTCATGCCTTCCACGCCGCAGTGCTGGAGTCCGGAGTTCACAGATGTCAACAGAAAGCGCTATCTAGTCTCACATTGGGTTGTCTTTTGCGACACTCAAGGGAAGAGATGCGTCCATCTCATTCTAAAACCGAGCCTATTGTAGCTTGGTGAAAATAAGACAAAATATTTATATGTAAAACTACGTTCTTCGTTCATTGTATACACCTACGTTCACAGTTTTCAAACAGAAATATAATATTATATAGTCAACATTCAGGTTAAAAATAAACACACAAGAAGATTAAATCCCGAAAATTATTTAACACTTGTATCCTTTTTGATTTTTTTTATTAAAAAGGTTCTGTTAAAATATTTACAGAATAACCTCCCATCAATCCACGCCGACTCCCCAAATCAAAAAAGCAATATGTAACAAATTTGTTTTTCAATTTCGCACCAATTTTGCATACGGTACCCCCGAAACATAACGCGGCCAAATAAAGCACCATTGTGGTTTTTATGATGCGTAAATATTTTTTTCTTCTTTCATTGCAAGGTGGAAATGAAAAGAGGATTTCATGGCGGTGTGTCGCAAAAATTCGTTAATAACGCCGAGACTGGTTTTTGTGTTTTTGGAGTTGTGTGCTTTTTACTTTTTGCCGGTTTGGCGACTTGATACGTTTAATGGGATTCCTTTTGCAAAAACGATATGCGGTTTTTTTTAATTAATGAAATGTTTGTGAAATAAATAAGTGATGCAGCAAAAAACGTGCTAAATAAAATTTTAAATAAAAACTTCATAAAAAATTAAGGCCACGTGTAGCATGATTGTGGGCGTATAAATGAAAAGGGGTATCAAAATAGTGATGGGTTGCCAGCCGCATCGCCTATAACATGATTCCTAAGATTTCCGCTCACTCGATTTTCCCTCGATGGACTTTTACCATCTGCGCGGGAAGAGAAGCAACTGGTACATACTATGTTTTTTTCTTTACTCTCAGACCAGAAGATAACAACAAGAAAACAAGAAAGAAAGTATTGTCTTTCTAGTGATGACAAGAAATTCTGTGCTTCGTCATCTAACCCATCAATAAAATTGTAACTAAGCTCGACCATCGCAGCCAAATTACTCGTCAATATTTCAAATTAACGGCCCTAATTCAATACAACAGCACGGCAAACTGACATAACTTCAATTACGTAATTTCTAAGGCTACATGCACAAATGGCGTCAAATCGGTGACACTTGCCAAAACGATCTACACCATTTTTAGTGGAACCAGAACTCGTCTTTGTACCATTCAAAACACGGTGTAATTTTGGATAGACTGAAGTGATGAGATAGGTTATAATTAGAGAGAGACAGCGAAATTGCACTAGTGAAAGCACATGCGCTCGCAAGTGCAGATTGATTAGTAATGACGTTGTTACGTGTTTAGATGATGGGAGTCAGTGCATTAGGCGATGACAACGTTGGTGTCCATGGTAATTAGGATTTGGATTGACAAATAGCTTACAGCAAAAATACAAAAAATTTGTAAATTGGCCGCTAAGGGCTCTACATGTATTTTATGAAACGACCAACGCATTTGGAAAGACCATCATTGCCAAGAAGTCATTTTTTCAAAATATGCATTAAGTTTTATTTATAAAAGGGATGTATACGGTCCCCGAGCCTTAAATTATATTAGTCTATGAGATGTAGCAATTTTTATAAGCATATTTTGTTGGTTAAAGTTTATAAAAAAAAAAATGTTTAACTGATTTCAACTATCACGATTAACAGTAACTTTACTATTTTAACTAAACTTCGTCTTGCTGTCTCACTTCACTCTTGTGGGTTTGATACTTGAATTGGCCGAATGAACTAGACAACAAAACAAACCAGAACAGCATTAACTTCGGAACTAGTCCGAAACATGTCGAGCATCACTGGACTTTTATATGTGAGTTATCCGTTTGCGTAATTATGATTCTAGGAGCTGTACACGTTTTAATTATTTACCTTGACGTTTACACATCGCAGTGTGGCCAAAATTTTGAGTAAATAATAAAAAATTGTATACGATTAAGACCCGTTTATTTAAAAGAAAACTTTTAAGTTTGCCAAAATGGTTAAAAAAGTGACTAAATTGAATGATTTTTCGAACGAAACTCAGCTTTTTTTTAAAATTAAAAAATGCATTACAAAAAGGCATTGTATAAATATTTTGTAATATTCCCAGTGCGTAAATCAAAACTAGTAATCGGATTTTCATGCCTAACAATTATGCAAACACCGAACTTCTGGTTTTAAATGTTAATCTAGCAAAAAAAGTGTGAAACCGAACAACAATCCGTCATTTTTAAATCACACGCAAATAGCCCTAAAATATTGAAATCATCAGTGATCGATGATTGCCACGTTGTCTATATGCAAATAATAGTTGGCAGTCAAATTTGAATTTCAAATGTCATTTGTTTATTTTTTTCGATACGGTACCTAATAGTGCGTGGCGTTGGATATTTCAATACGCAAAAACGTTGATTTGTTGGGTTGTGACAGTTTGGTGATCGGTCTTCGCGATTTTGATTGGTCGGATTGGATTTTTGATGGCTGCCAGTTGGGTTGACGGATTCTTTGTAACCGAACTGCGACGGCACAAATTATTATGTTAATCTTCCTATTGGAGTTCGAAGGGTTTTTAATAAAAAGTGACGGCTAACAGCTATCAATTTTACAAGCTTCTGTTCAACTTGTAAGGTACATGTACGAGTAATGTAAGAATGTTTGTCCGGGTGGAATCTTGCGACTCAATTTTGAAGCAGTTTTCAACCGATTGAGCTGAAATTTTGCATACTTATGTAAGTCGGATGAAAATACAATAATCTGGTACTGGAGTTTTGTTGACCCACCCAGGATCGTGTCGGCAGTAGAGAACTCTTCAACGGTTGGTCTGATAGACTTGAAATTTGGCACACATGTAGGACGGATGACAATGCAAGTACAGGCAGCAAAAAAAAGTTTGTATAAAAAAAATATAAAAAAATATTAATTAGTAAAGTCGTGGAAGTATTTTGTGTCACGTAAACATTTTAAGATATCCCATTGAAGTTAGTTTTCACTTAGTGTTTCAAAGATTATTAACCTATTTTGGATTTATTTTAATAAACTTAGCCCTTTAGGTTGGCAACAACACATCTACTACCCTCTTGTGTTGCAGGTGTCCTGTGTGGTGCTCACTTACTATTGGGAATGCTGCCTGCGTGATGGGGACCCTACCTAAGTTTTATTTTTATTAAATTATTTTTAAGGTATCCCCTTCTTAACACGTTAATTAATACCAACATTTAAAAAGAATATTTTTACCAGCAACAACCAAAATTGTTAATTACATGTAAGCAAACGTCAGTTTAAATAGCATTTAACATAATTCTGAAACAAAAGAATGTGCTCATTTGAGAATGATAATAAACCACCCATGTAGCTTCAAATTGTTCCTGAAATAGAAAAACAACGGCTTCCAAAATGACGTTATTTGGTAACATTCTAGTCCCAAATTAAACTTATTTATTGCCTTACGTTAAACAAGTGACTAGGAATTTGGAATTTGTTGGTTACGTCCTTTTATTAGGATGCCTTTAACTAATTGTTATTGAGTTAAAATACATACTTATTGGTCCGCGAATCTGTTAATGTAATGTGTAAGAAGTGTACTTTTATGCTGGTCTGACAACAAAGAAAAAACGGAATGTACCAGTTGCCTCGCTTCCCGTGCAGATGGTAAAAGCCCATCGGGAATCGGCGAAAATCTTAGGAATCATGGCATAGGCGATGCGGCTAGCTACCCATCACTATTTTGATTTCAGTTTCCACCTAGTCGACACAATCATGCTAAACGTAAGAGACTCGAGTATTCACCAGACGGTAAAATAACGCCCAAAAACGACGTGGGAAAATTTACTTCAGCAACAAAATCGGTGGGATATATTTTAATTACCCCTAAACGTGACGATTTGTTTTCAATTTCAATGATAAAACATATCCCATTCGGTATTTTATTAATCGTATAAATACAAACTTATCTTATTCCGGTGGGCAAATTAAAAAACAGCCATGCCTCATAATAATTTAGTGTTTTTCTATTACAGTGGCGCCACACCTGATGGTATTGTTTATTTTGTAAAATTATAAGGGGTGTGTTTGATCAGATACTACTGTGTGTTCATAATTTTTTACTAAGATTTTTTTTCGTAGAATACGAATCATGAGAGTTTTTTAGTTGAAAAGGATTCTATTAAAATTAGTCGTTCACATAATTTGTCACGTTAACATTTTTTTTAATGTAAAACATTTTAAACGTCTGCAGTTATGCATTTTTTATGTAATGGTGTGGAAAACGAGCAAGTGGTTACATTATGGTAAGTACCTAAGTATTTACACAAGACTAGCCGTGATAGCTTAATGGTTTGACCTGTGGCCTCTCAAGCAGAGAATCCTGGGTTCGAATTCCGGGCCGGAACCACGGAGTTTTTCGAATTTATGTGCAAGATTATATTTGAAATTCACCAAAATTCGGGTGGTAGGGCCTTGTGCAAGGTCCGTCCGGATCGCTACCACCATCTTACTCGCTAATCCTGCCGCTAAGTAGCAGTTACGGGAAATTACGGGCACAAGAGGCCATTCATCTTAGTCCTTAGGTTGGCAACGCATCTGCAATCCCTCCGGGGTTGCGGGTATGCGGGTGTCTATGGGCAGTGGTGATCATTTACCATCAGGTGACCCCCTTGCTCGTTTTCCTTCCTATTCATATAAAAAAAAACCATGAGCGTTTCCGTGAAGGAAAACATTGAGAAGAATGATATCTTTCCGAATGCGCTGGTAGTTTAAAAAAATACACGTAAACACGTACGGCTTATTTGCAAAATAAACGTTTTCAATTTGAAAATATTAATATGAGAAATTTATTCACTCGATCCTGGAATATAAAACTATCTTCTTTATGAGCTACGGAATTCTTATCAGCAGGATCCCTATTTTCTTCAACCTAACCTCAATAAAAACTAAGATTTCCAAAACTACCCTAATCGCGTCATAACGACTTACCAACTCCATACCAATTTATTTCTCCATTCGGCTAATGCACTCACTTTAGTAACCCACCCTGCAATTGGAAACTAAATCGGTCTTTCAAAACTGGAAGCCATTTTTGCCGCCATCTTGAAAAACTTAAATGTCAGTTCCTCTTGTGGTCTAAGCACTATCCATCTAAGTTAGATTTTGTTGAACGTAAAAACTTTCAAGTTAGAGCTGATGTTCTTGACTATACGATGCTTTACAGTGCTTCTAGTGTGTTTGACAATCGCCGTGTTTCGAATAATAAAGATGAAATAGTACATTATTGGAGACGAGCGCGAGTAGTTTGGACAGTGATGCTCGACACACGTACACAAATCACGTCTTTATCCCTTACGGGGTAGACAGAGCCTAAGGCAACAGGTACCTACAGGCCACATTTAGCATGACTGTGGGCTGAAAATGGAATCAAAATAGTGATGGGTTGCTAGCCTCATCGCCTACATGATTCCTATTATTTTCGCCCAATCCCTCGATGGGCTTTTACCATCTGCGCGGGTACAGAAGCAACTGGTACATTCTATGTTTTTCCTTTGCTCCCAGACCAGCATGGAAGATCGTATAAGGGGTGCTAATAAATAAAAATATCTTTTTTTCTCATAAAAGTATATTTTCAAATAAAAAAATATTATGAACAGACATAATAGGCAGTAGATTTAAAAAAGAATATGCATTTCATTAACTTTCAAGTTAATTGGTATGATTTATCAAATAACTAAAAGCTAAACTTAAAGAAATAATATTCACTAAAGTCTTATAATAAACAGCTAAAAATACAAACCCTGTATTAGGGTCAATTATACAGGCCATTTTATACATAAAAGATCACGCGTTCCATAAAATAATTACTTTAATAACATAATGGCAAAAACATCCATTAATAAAAATTACAGATCGTTTTAAATTAGTGGGTACATTTTTTTTTACATTTTCGTAAAAGTATCTGAACTGAACTTACTAATCGGAAAATGTGAAAAATTATTGACAAATTTTACTCAAGTTTATTATTATGAATACAAAATTAATTTTAGGTTCATTAGCCGGACATTTGAACAAATTAAGCCAAATTAATTATTATTATTAAATTAATTAATTTAAAAAAAATGAGTACTTTGTGTATTTTTTTAATATTCCAATATTAACTTGAGTAAATTTAATCGTGTTGTGTAGAGATTATTCCTTAATTTACTTAATTCTAAGAATAATTACAATTTTATTGCTTACGGTTTCGTTTATATATGTTATCATTAATCGTGTAAAAGCGGAAAGCCAGTTTTTTTTAATAGAAGACGCATTTTTTTCACCAAATGTTTTTTTACTTATTAAAAATGAAAAATAACAGTTTTTAACTAGTTCAAGTAAAAATGGCTGAATCCAATGTTGGTATTAAAAAATTATTTCGGATCACTCAGCAAAAAATATAACCGTTTTAAATTATAATTTGTGGAAATTATAATATACTAGCTGTTGCCCGGGACTTCACCCCCGCTACAATTTTGTTTTTCAAAATTTTATGTCACTGTCCAAATAGTAAAAAACACAGCTAAAAAAGAATTATCCAATTCGGTGCACTCGTTTGGAAGTTAGGCGCGAACATACGTTTCGACGATTCATTTTTATTTATAGATATACTGGTCACTCGCGTAAAGTTGAAGTAATATCTGACATTTATATTGGACCATGGTTTTTTTACAGTTCCTAATATTTTACCATTACTTGCTATAATTCCAACCGAGTTTATTTTTAAAAACTTTCCAGGTTTTAACGAGAGCGGCAATTGTGCGTCTTCTATATTGAAGCATTTATAAAAGATTTAGAAATTGTCTTCTACAAAATTTTATTCTTACAAAGAGCATAAGCATACCAATTTAATTTATGTACAAAACTCTTATGTGCCGTATGTCATTTTTATTTGCCATATTTGTGCTAGTAAATCTTTAACTAACAACTTTATTTACAATGTAATTAAATTATACAATAAAGCAATTTTTCATTTCATTGTTCACTAACACAAACAAGCAAAAAATAATCAGCATATAAGAGTTTCCAAGAGATCATTAGGAAAACTTTTTTTATTTAATCATCTCCTTAAACAAATACATAATATCACATTTGAACACATCCTTCCATTTTGTAATCACTAAAATGAAATAGCTAACAATGAAAAATGATGAATTTGATGAATTTTTTTTTGTTCCCGACATGTTTTGTTCCCACTTTTGATTACCAAAAATACTTAAAAAAGAAAAAATCACGTTCTGTTCATAAATTTGAGTCAACTAATTTATATACAGTACGGGTTGAACAAAAATTTCACACTTGTAGTTAATGAACGAAAAACAATAATACTAAAATTACAGATTCTAAGATTACATACTATCTTATTACAAAACCCTTCCATTTCTTGTCACACTCCTTTGATTGATTATAACTCCAAACCAATCTTACATTATTAATGCTATGATGGCGAAAATTTGGACACGAAATTATTTAATCAATTTAAAATTTCCGAGCTTAACAGAAATGTCAGAGCTTATAAATCACCTTAAATTAATTTTTATACATGAAATATTATTAAAATAGACCATCTCTGATAAAATTTTCATTTGTTATAACTTGGCACTCTCCCCACCCTCTCCATCCATAAAATACACTACGGTTATTCTAAAATAAACATTTTTATTACAAAAATAAAAAAATGAGATCAATCGATGATAATTTTTAGGCTGCTCTCTTTGGAACAATTTCTGGGAAAACGGACTTCATTTTTATAATAAAATAAAATCTATTTTTGTATAATATAGAACAAACGTCGTGGTCCATTCGAAGTACTTTTCTAACAAATGTCTTAAAAATGTCATAGAGATAAGTATATGTACGCGTTTAGGTATAACTACGGATTATATATCTCAACACCGAAAGCGGAATGTAAAATTGACACGCGATTATTTTTAATTTATTTAATATATTTATTAATTTAATTTCGGTGATTAATGGAAAATCGATTAACGTCCTTTATAAGATTGTCCTACAGTGTTTATAGATAAAGAAAATAACAATGTTGATTAAAAATTTGACAGCTACCTTATATTTTTAAACGTCCATTCCGCAGGCTTTCATTAAATACCATAAATCAGCTCTTTTCCCACATTGCCGCATATTCATCATAAATTTTCGCAATACATAGAAAATTTTCGATTCTACAAAAAATATGTAACAATTTCATTCGTATAAAAAACATGTCAAAAAGTGCGTACGTTTATACAAATACAGTTTGGGTCTATCGCGGTTGGGCTATTATCAATAACCGATAGACAAAATGTATACATTATTAACAAGCGTGACAGATGAGTAATTAAGTATTACTCGTAGCACGCTAAATGAAGCAGACTTCATTAGTAACGACGTTCATCGTTTACTTAGAAATTTCCAACCGAGCATGAGTAGCACCGCCGTGCAAATGGAGCCCGCTGACAACTTGTCCAGAATTATTGATGACAGTAAAGAACTATCAGACGAATTGTCTTCAGTCGGCACTTCTGGCGACGCTGCATCCGTCTGAAAAGAAGAAATGAACAACAATAAACTAATTGAATTAGGCAAGATAAATAACTTTCGGTGTTGAGACCCTTGGGGTCCTAGCGCTCTTGGCCTCTTCAAAGATATTTGGAAGAGGCTAATAGACGCTACGGGTGACCGCAGAGCACATATCGAAGAAAATCATATAGTAATCATGTTGTATGCTATGCGGGTTGTAATCTATCACTATTTTGACTCTTTCTACCTATACGCCTACAGTCATGCTAAACGTGGCCTTTAAGTCTTGTTGCCTAAGGCTCTATCTACCCCGTGAGAGATAAAGACGTGATTTATGTACATAAAATATCGACACTTCTGCGCCGTAGGTCCGTTTGATGTTACAACGAATACCTGTAAGTACTTAGGTACCTATACGTACGTATTAAATTTGAAATTTTCGTTGACACAAATACGACAGTAAATTTCAATCAAACCTAAAACGAAATTCTTTTCGACAACAAAATACGGCATCGCATTACATCTCATAATAAATATTAATACCCAGTAAACACTCACAATATTAAATGTGCAGAAAATTACAAGAGCTACCGCTACCGGTTTCCCTGTAATCTTTTGTGTTTTGTCATCCGTCAAAATGTATTTTCGCATTCAAGGATCAGTGGAGAGGGTTTGGTCCCGAGGCTTTTTGTGAACGGCGTTCGGGTCCTTCAATTCTTTTTGCGTCTCTCGATCCGTCTTATTCGCTTCGACGCCATTAATATTCATAAGCAAATTGCTGAGATGATCCGGGGTGTTTGGGGACGCATTTTCGTATTCGAAACGCTAGGATTTTTCTTTATTTAGTAACGGCATGAAAAAAATTGTTAAAAAATTTAAAAAATATGTTTTGTAAATAATACGTGAAAATATCGTGACTGCTAGCTAACAAAAGATGAAGAAAAACAAAACAATCGGAACACTCGAATACGCTCAATTTGCAAACTCAATCGACAACAGAAAAAACAAATTCAATTCCCATTTTATCTCATCGGCATCAAAGCTACCGTAAAGATACTCTACCCCAACAGACACACCTGACTCATTTAAATATTCCTTTCCAACCCCCATATCTATACAAAAATGGGGTGCTCTCCAAGATAAGGGATTAAAAAGAAAATGCCATCCCATTGTGGAGACGCCCACTTGTACGTGGCGGAGCAATCATCCGAGACGCTTGCTAAAAAAAAAGGAAACAGAAAAAGGCAGATAAAGGAAAAAGTAAAACATGCTTAAGAAGGGAACTTGGAGTAGGTACGCGGTAATGGAGATCGCGGAACTGAGCTTGCTCGTTAGGGAATGGCAAATTGAGATACGTGATGTGACGACTTTGGCTTTGTATAAGTCGTGGCTCCTTTGATTAGTACTAGAGGTATTGCCGGAGGGTTTAAGTAATTAGGAATTTTAAGAAAGTACCAGTAAAATAATAGATCAAATCTGCCAGAACTCTGAAACAGGGCCTGAGGATTATAAAAAATTAGCTACATATAATTTTTAAATCCCAAAACTATTCCTAGAGTAGTAGACATAGGTAATCATAGACTTAAGTGAGCATTTAAAGAAACTGCAGTTATGTAAAATTTTGACATAGCTGAAAGAGCTACTCAGAAAAACTTAACAGTTTCTAACCCTTAACAAAAAACCTGCGACACCAAGGAGCAAACCAAGGAAAGTGACGAAAAAAGAAGTCCGTCAGAGCACGCTCTTTACTTGTGATTCACAAAACACTCCACCGGACCGATCCTAAGCCAAGTGCTCAGGAAGCTGAGCCAGACGTTTTCGTGGAAAAACCCGGGAAAACGGATCGAAAATAGAGAAAAAATCGAGACATCTCCAGAAGCGACGGGTCTCAAGCCTCGAACCTTGAGCTTCAGAGTTTTCCGTTTTACACCGTAGCGAGCGCTACCATGTACAATAAAAATCAATTTTTGAAATATTAAATAATTGTTGTCTAGTTAGCAGACAAGACCATAAAAACTTTTATATTTTACTTTCTATTCGTATTATAAATTCAGATTTTTTTTTCACTCTTAGTAGTGCTTTTAATAAATAGACAATTTGCAGTCAATGCTTGCATTTCCTTCTTTTGTGATATGATACAATTTCTTTTTGGTAGGTAATTAATCTTCAGTACCTGTCTCCTATATTTTTTTACACATTGGTACCTATTGGTCAGTAATATACTTTTTATTCTACCATTTATACGTTAAGACTAAGTGCACTTTTCAGCATCTACTCAGTCAAACTGGAAACCCAAAGTTGAAACTCGTCATCATCATCATATCAGCCATAAGACGTCCACTGTTGGGCATAAGCCTCCCTTATAGACTTCAAGTTGCCTCGGTTGGAAGCGGCTTGCATCCACGGTGAACCCGCGACTTTAACCAGGTCATCAGTCCACCTCCATTCCACCATCTGTTCTCCGTGCATAATGGCCTGCCCATTGCCACTTCAACGAGTTAATACACTTCCCTCGTCTAAAGTATCATCGAAGCCTGGATTTGATAGTCATACCATATCGTCTGATTGTTTAAACTGTTTAAAGCATCGAACCGTTAAGTGAAATCACAATATCTGTCATTATTCTTTCATTATACGCCGCGGTGTGACTTCCTCCCGAACCTTTGTTTCTCGCTACTCACCGTGCCGTATCATTAACTCGGAGTGGAACTTTTTCGACTTTTTAATGTTAATCCTTTTTTTATTTATGGAAGTGGTGTCACTGATCTTTGAGAGGCGTCAGCTATAATGCTCGATATACTGGTGCTACGCGTTAATTAGTGGAATTGCGATTTTGGGAGAGCTGCTTGAGTTTTCGGCTGAATTAAAAAAAAAACGTATACCTACATACCCCAGTTTTCACACATTTTCCGCTGAATTTCTGTAGATGTTCAGGTTCACTATATTATAAACGTGAAAGTTTGTGAGCGAGTGTGTGTTTGATCCTTCTTCACGCTTAAACGACTAGATGGATTTGGATCAAATTTGGAACGGAGACAGCTGGTAGGTACATATTAAAACATAGTCTTCTTTCTTATCCCAGAAAATGTCATAGTTCCCGCGGGATAGCGATAAACATATCAATTGCTAATTCTAAGCGGACAAAGTCGCGGAAGATGCTAGTTTGATTATATTTACTAATTCAATCACGGTTATTTTCAAATTTGTGACACTGAAAAACTCAAGTTGATAGTATTTACAATAGTGTTTCAAATTGCACAACGATTACGATTCTTAAAATAAAGTAGTTAATTGTAAATTTGATAAGCTGTCTGACAATTTATAACACCCTAAAGATTTAAACAAAAGCCGATCGAAACAAAAACTCAATCATAACGAATTCGCTGCGCTTGCAGCAAAGTTGGCAGTTATTTCATATTAAAATAAGAAAATTAATATCTTTAACAGGCATGCTACACCTGTTGCGGGCGACATGGGAATAAACAGGCATAAAGGGTTAGATGATCCAAAAACGTATTGTCTTTCGACCACACCGTTCTACATCGATGACTTTATACCCGTTACAAGAGAGAAACTTTGTATAGAACGAAGTAGTAATAGATGATAATAATGATGATTGTAGTTGTAACTCTGAGTGAGAATCGCGAATAATTAAATGATTATAAAATAGATGATACGTTTTGTAATGCGAAGCGTGAAGCTTAAGATTAGCAATTAGAAATCCTTGATCGTGATGACGTACAGTCAGTATTAATTAACTTTTTTAAAGACACTTTCAGTATTTTTTGTCGTATCAACAGTTTTCTTTCAAACATAGTTTCAGTTTCTTGGCACGCACGTGAAATGTCAAATGGAATAAAAATTTATTCTTCATTCGCATTGAAAGTTCAGGACAAAAGAAAAAATAAAGATCTAATCTCACAGTGCAATAAGGTTTCGGGGACCCAAATATGATCACAAGGAGTGAGATAGGCAAAAATAAATCAGGGGATTCCTGGCATTTTATTATCATAATGAAATCTGGAAACGGAAGGCAATTGAAGATCTTGATGTTTGTGAAAAAGCAGGTTGGATTTATTAATATTAGCTAGACGTGGAGCGTAATTTTTGCTTTAAATAATGATATTGGCGATGGCGATGGAAGATATTGTAATAGGTAAAAGGCAATTTAAACAGTGTGTTCGGTACATAGCTGGGCCATGTAGGTATAGCCAGCAATGTATCGCTATCAGCAGGTTATTTCTCGCGCAGTTTAATCAACGAGGGGTTAGGCGTTAATAATAAGTACTTACGACCTTGAAAAGTAAAAAAGACTATGTTGGAGGCGTGGTAAATTAATTAAAAAAAAACAATCACACGGATGAAACGAAAAAGGTATGTCTAGATAGTAGCAAGTGGAACAAAGTCATTTCTGCATACGCCTATGTATTGTTTTGTTTATTACAAAAAAAGAAAAGTGTTTTGCAACATAAACTTACAAAACCAAGGTATTTGAATTAACGAAGGCTATAAAAATAAAATTTGCTAACAAAATTTCACGTATGTAGTAACAAAACGGAAACGCGTTTAACATTGTATTATTCCTAAGCAAATTTTCAATTTTAAAATCGACTCCGAAATTGAAGATGCCGAACGCGATTCATAATTCGGATTTGTCAAAAAGGCATAAAGATAAAAAGGAGTCATAGGGATTTCCCCTGCGTATTCAGTTTTGTTTTTTTATTACTTGGACGCCTTTTCCATCTGATAAATGACACCGACAGTGATTGCGCGTACCTATTTGAAATTAGAATAACTTGAAATAATCCCATGCGCGCTCATTTTTTGCCGATTTATTTGTACTGAACATTTATGGGTATGGCCGGTATGTACAGAGAAAAAAATTGAAAATGTTATTTTACGAATGTATGCTTTCTCTTTCATGAAAATTTATTTTTTATCAGTCCAGCCTATATATTACGTCACATTGCTGGACCTCCTCTTAGAATGTCAGCCAATAAAAAGTATGCAAAAAACGTACAAAAAAACCATTAAAAATTTTAACTACAACAAAACTTTTTATGCGTGTCGTTTTCGCTGTGTAAGTTTTTCAACTTTGACTTTTAAAGACAACTGCATTTATAATTTTTACCCTTTTCAAAATGTAAAAATGAAATCTGGTGGCTAGAATGTGACGAAATAATAAGCAACGAAACCAAAAAGTACTCAAGTATTTTTTTATACAAGCCGCTTTCACAAACCCTCCCACACATTCTCCTAAAAACAGTCTTGCCGAATATTGCCATAACATAACAAATGCGTCACACATAAAAAAGGGAGTTATTATCAACAATAAATTGCACACGGCATGCGTCTTTATTGGCATCAACACCTAAGGAAAGGTTTGCATTCCATGCTGGGCTGTAACATTTAAGATGTGATTTGCTTTCTTCAAAATTTCAGACACCGAAGTCATTAAAAATTAAAAAAAGGTATTGTAGATTAGAAAATTTAATGATCACATTTTTTTCATAAAACTTAAAAAGAAGAAAAATAAATACTGTCACGTTACAAAATAAACTTTTATTTGTCATCATCATCATCATCATCATCATCATCATATCAGCCATAGGACGTCCACTGTTGGCCTCCCCCATAGACCTCCAGTTGCCTCGGTTGGAAGCGGCTTGCACCGACCGTGAACCCGCCACTTTAACCAGGTCATTCGTCCACCTTTACTTCAGTACCGTGCGTGACTCAATGAATGACTGACAAAGATCCACTTATAAAAGTTCTTAAGATTTCAAAATTGGCAAATGTAAATGTCTTGACCATGAGACAAAGTAAGAAAAGATTTTCCGTTTTTTTTTTTTTTTTATTGTAATTTTTCAGTCATAGTGATAATCTTTTTAGGTGATAGAGACAAGAAATCTCTTTTACAATTACCTATTAGTTACACTTATACCTACTTTTCACCAATTCATATAATAAATACAACACTGCAAATGTTTTTCTTTCAAGAATTCATGTACCATTTCAAGAAAAAACCGTTATCTCAGCGCACACCCTACGGCATTAATGTAATCTACGTAATAAAAACGATATTAAATTTAAGTCTTTCACTTTTTATAACGGAAGATGGAAAATGCGATTTTCATATCAGTTGTTAAATAAAACGATGGATTTAGATGTAGGATGCTGCCACGTGTGTGGGGGTGTAAAAAAGCGAATGTGTTTGCGCAGTCGTCAGTCTTCAATAACTATAACGATATTTTGTTGTTGGTACCCGATAATTTTACTGTTGTCGTTGCTTTGTTTATGATATTATGATCTTTCTTGGTTGAATGTAATTCTAAGATTTTTTTCAAAAAATGACAAAAAAAAATAAAAATAAAAATAGTTATTTACCGACAACAAGTTTTTTAATAATGAAACTGAGGATCTGATTTTCCCCGTGGCTACACCCTCGAGAAAGAGTTAAACATTTTCTGTAAAGTAGTCTTGAAATTTCAAAAAAATATTTTTTTAGTGAAATTTTACGATAGTCATGGTAACGGTCTTACTAATTTGGAGCTCTAGTGGCTTGGGTTGGGCGGTGTTCTGTCAATTAGATAATCATGTTTATGAAAATAAACATTTTAGTTTATAGATTTTGACAATACACAACAATACAGAATTTATTTCACATCTGGCTCTAACCAAAACAGTGCATTTATTATTATAACCTTACGAATATAAGCAATTTTTATGTTCCCATTTTATTTGCTATAGCCCTACAACATAAAGACGGAAATAAAAGATTTGTTGTAAAAATTAAACTCTTAAGATTACCCCCTCTATCGGACGGGCAATGAAACAAAGCATAATTTTTATTATACTTTCAAAGATGGCGGCTTCTTGTTTTTACAATTCCAAGTTTTAAAGAGCTGAAATAAAACGTGCGTAATTTTTTATCTTTTTTTATTGAAATTGAGATCGTAAATAAGTATGAAAGATGTATAAGTAAGTAAACAGAAACAAACACAAAAAATACATTAAATATATGCACAAAGGCGAACTTATCCCTACAAGGGATCTCTCCCAGTTAACCTTTGAGCAGATGAGAGGAGCATTAAACGAGGGACCGACAAAGTGTGAGTTTAAAATTCCAGATAGTGAAAGCCACAATCAGTGGCATGCACAGAGTTTTAAGCAAGGTCAGACAAAAAACAACAACTACCTAACGTGCCAAAAATGCTGCTTGTTGATTTTGATGTCAAGTCGGTTAATTACGACGTAAGTGATAACCCACCAAATATTCGAAAACAGGTGGCAATTACAGCAAGAAAGATAGACTAGGGTGACGGCACCAGTAATAGACATGGACTCCTTTAAATCAATAATGAAGAAGTGTCCATTACTGGTGCTTGTCGACTTAAAGTGTCCAACAGTGGTGCCGTCACTGTCTTTTTGTCTTTATGAAGTGCACGCGACTGCCTATCTATGGTTGTCATCAGTTTAAAATATCGAGTCATTAAAGCGGAACTAACAGATTCACTTAAAATTTTATGAACACCAATAATTTGAGTATGTCTGACTAATAAAGAAATACCAAAGTAACAAACGAACGTCGCGTCGCTTACGACCCGGCGACAACGAATTTTATTTAACAATGACCAATAAAATTAACATCATCCTATAAATGTTGCTCGTAAAAAAATCAAATCTCATTACCGTGTTTTAATTGACAATAAAGTTAATTTAACGTTTCCAAACGTATCAATGTGGTTCGAGAAAAAATAGCATAACATTGTCATAAAGTTAAGGACTAAATGAAGCTGAGTCCAGATTTTATGACTTTTTATGAGAAAGACGCGTGCGCATGTAAATAACGTAAGGTAATTTTGTATACAGGTTGTTACTTTTTTATGGGCGTCTGTATTAAAGTGATAAAGGGTTTCCGTCCATTATCGGGGTATTTAGTGCTAATTGCGCTTTTTATTGACGATTTTATGTCAAGAAACATTTTTATGAGAAAGTTATTTATAAAAATAACAAGTTGAACTTTTTGTCACAAGGCCGCTATTTGAGATTTTGTGGAAAAAAATAAACGAATTTATGACGAGATTTTTGGAAAGAATTGAGAAGTTAGGTAAAGTGTTTGTATTCTAATCAAACGTTTATAAAATACCACATGAAAGTGGTTAAAATAACCAATCAGTCGAACATTTAAAAAAAATACAATGCTATTTTTTTTAAATCACATTTACGCACATTTCACACGTCTGATTCCAAAAATTAGTAAACAGAGATGTAATTAACACGATTTAGAAATGCAATAAGTTAATTTAAAAAATGGCTCATAAAAAGCCTAAGATGGTTATTTTTTCAAAAAAAGGTAAACGATAATCAAAAACTAAGTCTAGATACAGACTTTACTGAAAAAAAAATATTAATAAAGTTCACACAAACAATGCAACAATGTAAAATATCAATTGTCTCCAAGAATTCATATCTGTCATATCGCTCTTCAACGATCGAAATAAAACTTTCATTCCGTCGAAACTATCGAAATATCGATATGAAAATGTCGACGTAAAGTATCGATATGACGGTCGTTCCCATTTATAGGTTATGCAGACGTCAAGCGTAATTGAAGTAAACAATGTTGATGTTATGTTGCAAAATAACCGTTAAAAAACGTTGTTTGCTCTTATTTATTGTTTTATTTTGTGTTAAAAAAAAACTCGAAAATATCAGCTAAAAGGATTTTGTATTAAAACTATGTGAACGATTTATGTACCTACTAATTTAATCGAGTCACTAGATACAGTTATTAAACATTATTGTGTACAAATCGAACTATGACCCATTGAAGAATTTTGTCACAGTAAATTGTCTCTTTTTTTAGTATGTTAAAGAGCGTGATGGTTGTGGTCCAATTGACGTAATAGTGTCAACTTGAACTTGTTAATTAAAATAAAATAAAAAATATTCGAAGAGGCTAATAGACGCTACGGGTGACCGCAGAGCTGGCAGCTTCCTTGGACAGCGTGTTAGTATCGCTGTCCAAAGGGAGAATGCTGCCAGCGTCTGTGGTACTGGTACATGCCACGAGGGCCCCTGCTTTTTTAATTATTTTATTTTGAGATTAGTTTTAGTTTAGTTTCTAATTCGTTTTTACTTTAGTCATAGTTTAATTTGTTTTTAATTCTCCTTTTATATTTTTTCTATAAATAAAGTCTAGCAATAAATGAAAAAAAAAAACTCGGGATATTAAAAAAAAAACATTGATCATCGTTTTAAAAAAAACGTTTCATGTGAAGATTATTCTATCCATTTTAAAAAATTTTTAGGTTTTTCATCCCAACGGTTAACATTATCTAATTAATCACTATATAATAAAAAAGAAAAAAAAATCACAACTCGCATAACCGTAAGTGCGTCGTTAAAAACCGCCGCTCGAAACGGCGAGCTTCGATAGTGACGTTTACGAGCACACAAATTAAAATTCGGACGTAAAAACCGTATCGATTGGTATCGACGCGTGTCGCGTCACTATAAAGTTGACATGTGAGCTCGGTCGCGGATGGAGGATTCTGTATAATATTTTAATGTACAAATGACAGACAGAGAGACAGAGCCTAAGATAACAAAAAATCAAAAAAATATTTTTGAAATTGGTATTTATGGCTATTAGCCTGTTGCTATGTTTATACCCTTTGACTCTTAACAAAACAAAAAAAAAAACAATTTATTTTTGCAAATAGGCTGCCAAGGGCTCTTTTACATGTATTTTTTGAAACTACCAGCGCATTCGGAAAGACCATCATTGCCAAGAAGAATGCGCTGCAAGAAATTTGGCAGAGTCACTTTTTCAAAATAAAATACAGTAATACTATAACAAGACCTAAAGGCCACGTTGAGCATGATTGTGGAAGGAGAATCATAAAGTGATGAGTTGCTAGCCGCATGGCCTATAACATGATTCTTAAGATTATGGAAGAGAAGCAACTGTTACATTAGAATGTTTTTCCTTTGCCCCCAGACCTGCAGGCTTATTACCTAACTCGCTCGCAATAGCCATCGTGTTCATTTTGACAGTTCATGTATGAGCTGACAATTGGCATCGGAATCAGCTAGCTGTCACATTCATACAAGAACTGTCAAAATGAACACAATGGCGATTGCGAGCGGGTTAGGTAATAAGCGTACAGCTTAGAAGGAGAGCTTGGATCAATGCTAAAAAATCGCAAGAAACGGAACCCCAAAACAACTGACATAAACGAGACACAATAAAAACTTGAGTTATACGTTTTTTTGGTTATATTATTTATGTTCGAATCGTAAGGATTTCGACTAATCGCCGGTTGTAATAAAGTCGGTACGTATGTGTCATAAACTGTTTATAGACGGCAATGTATGAGGATGTATGGAATATTCCCGTTACGTCTAGCTTTAGTACCAGGCTTATCTGGTGTTACAGTATGTTGGATATGAACTATATAGTGCATTGGGGTAAATTCGAAGTAGGGGGAATTTCGATACTCGTGGATACCCACTAAACGGGGAACAATTACATAATCTAGCAACGCTTACCTAGAAGCTCCAATGTCTCAGGCTTCTAGATAAGCGTTGCCAGATTATGGAATTGTTCCCCGTTTAGTGGATATCCACGATTTTCAAAATTCCCTCGATTTCGAATTTACCCCAATGCACCTTAGTTGTATTTTAAATGTGTTTTATGTCGTTAAAATGGCAAAATAACAGCTCGGCTCTGTCTACCTCGTAGGGGGTAAAAAGTGATTTGTGTGTGTATGTGTGCATTATACTGGGTTACATCGAAAATAATACCTAATCTGCTGAAAATGGTTACAATACAGTGTGAGTTGCGCTTATGAAGACTAAGGATTTGATTTAATTAGAAAAAAAAGAAAAAAAGCGCGAAGATAAAAGTAGGTTGAAAAAAAAACTTAAGAAAAAAATCACACAAAATGGGAAAATACACTTTTGAACAAGACCAGCATGGTTTTGTGCTTGTTAAACGGCTATATTGACGCTTTAAGTGCACATAAATAACTTACTATGTCATAGTACCTTATTCATCAAATCATCAAAATAATAATAAGTAATTCAATTTAACTCTGTCAATATTGCATCCATCAAACGATTCTTTTCCCGAATTAGACATTCCAAAATTAAATTTGAACTTCATTTCGCGACTCTTTTCATAAAGACTCCTTTCTTGCACTGTAAATAACCTTGCATATTGCTTCGAAACTTTGCCAGGAGAAACTAAGCCTTTGAGCTATTAGGTAGAGTTGGATTTTCATTGAAGCGAAAAGGGTTTTTTCTAGTAGCCAGATCGGTATCGAGTAAAAATTATCCCCCATTTCTTTCAATCCCTTTGAACCGATTTGTCGTCGCCGTAAAAAAACCTTTTGTTCGACTTCAAAGGTATGACGTAGGTTATTATTACGCTCCTAAGGATTGAGTTAATAAAATTGTTATTTTCAAAGAATAATGGTAATATTTAATTTCTTTATAAATATTGAGACTTTATGTAGGTATTTTGTAAAAGAAAAGCTTCTTAATTTAATTGTAGAAGAGGTTAAAACCTTTAGAAAATGACCTACTCAATATAAGAAATCAAAATTTATAATTGTGGGACATTAAAATTTGTTTTAATTCAAATTCGAAACAAAAGTACCTTTAATTTAAAATTGGAACAGTACCTATCTGAACCACAACGTCATACCATTCTCATTCAAATTTGAATCCTATAACAAAACAGACGAAGTCTTAAATAAGATAACATCAATCCGAAGGGTGAAACCGGTGTTCCAATTTGTTTTTTATTTACTTTTTAAAATGTATGCAAATGAAAATGACTTTCAGCCATTGATGCTTTGTAAGATCATTTCACCGTCCTCGTCTATCTTAGAAAACTGGATATGTCTGTCTCTTTCTTAGAATAATGCGAGTAATTTTACGGCGTCGTTTCAATTGAGAAAGTAAAAGGTATAATAAAATTATACAGATTGGCAAAACGTTCCGTATAAGAGGATTTGTTTTTTTTTTTTTATTTAATATCTCTCTGGTGTTCTTTGTAGTTGTTCCTGTGGTTGTTAAATCGTCTTACCAACCGGTAGATACCTACTACTAGGTATGCACATTATGTTAAGATTTTTGGGTTTCATCATACCTTCGCAGCCCTATATTACTAAGGCTCTGATGTTTGTCCGTATGTAACTGTAGTAGTACTTAGAAACAAAAAATTCAACACATTTTATTTCTTTATAAATAGAGTAGCTTCTGAACGCGACTTTGTCTGCGTATAAATTATACATAAAAACCTTCCTCTTGAATCACTCTATCTATTAAAAAAAACCGCATCAAAATCCGTTGTGTACTTTTGAAGATATAAGCATACAAAGGGACATAGGGACAGAGAAAGCGACTTTGTTTTATACTATGTAGTGATGATAGTGATGTAGTGATGATTATGCTAGGTATTAGGTAGGTATATTGTTAAGCTTATGGATTTAGGTTTTCTTTTGTTGTTTTTTTTTTACTGTCTAGTTGCAGGCTAGCGACGTCGAAGTTCCTAAAACGTTCCCATAGTGAGCCTGTGGGGACGGAAGCGATACATGCCCTCGGTACCGCTCTGCTTTCAGAGGACATGAGTGCGTGAGAGCCAACATTGGGGGCGGCAGACGTAAGCTGGCCTTCGAAATCCAAAAGCTTATCGGTTACTTACTTTATTTTTTTTATATGAATAGGAAGGAAAACGAGCAAGTGGGTCATCTGATGGTAAGTGATCACCACTGCCCATAGACACCCGCAACCGCGGAGGGATTGCAGATGCGTTGCCAACCTAGAGGACTAAGATGAAATGCCTCTTGTGCCCGTAATTTCCCCGGCTGTCTTACTCTCCACACCGGAACACAGCAGTGCGAGCACTGCTACTTAGCGGCAGGATTAGCGAGTAAGATGGTGGTAGCGATCCGGACGGACCTTGCACAAGGCCTTACCACCCGCAAACTTGACATGAAATGTATATTTCATAATTTTCCAATTAATTTATTGACGGTGGAGGCGTTTTACACCTACATTGAACTGTTTTTTTTATTGTTTTTTCTCTCTTTCGTGCATACTTACTACCAAGTATTACCAAGTGAAACGCAAAAAGGAATAGTTGCTATTAAATTATTGATATAAAATGACCCCCCTCCCCCCTATGCCCCCGCAATGCTCCCAAAACAATAAATACTGTATTTATTCGTAATAAATACTCCCGAACAATAAAGTTCACATAGCACTGTACTTTAATAGACCATGAGCATTGTTCCTTCGCCTGTAAAAACAGCCATTCAAATTATCCCTCCCTAATAAAACGCTAGTGTATCACTCACTTGGATTACTGTGAGCTATTTACACAGTACGATTTCAGAAGAATCGTTCTAGGGCCTTTTTCATCACTCTCTGCTATGTTATCTTAAGGTGTCAGTTGTCTGTGATGATATCTCTGTCTATTGTACAAATATAAAAACAGATAAAATCCACAAAAAAATAAAAATAACATCAATTAAACAAATGCGAACTTAACAAATAGGGACGGAATTATAGATACATATTTAAATCTATGTTGAAGGAGCACTATCTGTCATCTTGTGCATGAATCTTGTAGTTGGCTTTTTAGGAATGTGTGTATGTGTCTATTTATATCTCCATTTATTATAAATGTGTGTTTAATGTATAATATATTGTGTATTTTCAGTGCTTACTATATATATTAATATATATTCTAAATTGCACCACCTGCTCAGATCTGTTCTGTTCTCCAGTCCATTATGGTTGCCCGGTAGAGATCGCTCTGTAGCGATAAGGCCGCCTATTGTTATCTTTTAATATTCTATATAGGTACCTTTTTCTGTTTTGGTTGTTATATGTGGTGTTCAATAAAGAGTTATTGTATTGTATTGTAGATCTGGAACCAACTTCCTGCTGCAGCATTCCCTGAGCGGTACAATTTAGGGATCTTTAAAAAGCGAGCCTTCCTGTTCCTCAAAGGGCTGGCAACGCACTTGTGATCCCCCGGGTCTTGCAGGTGTCCCTGGGCGACGGTGATTGCTTTCCATCAGGTGACCCGTCTGCTCGTTTGCCCCCTCTTTTATAAAAAAAAAAAAATATATATATTTCACACAGGCTTTGTTATCTTGCAAATGAGTAGCGGAGTCGCAAGGTAAATATTTTTTGTTCATTCAAATGCACCTCCGCAACGGACGCCTGATTAAAAAAAATAAGTAGAGTATAATTTAGTAGCTGAATAGATCGTGTTGCAGTCGTGTCGTACAGTCTAACCGGCTCACCTGCCAAGTCCCGTACTAAACTTTATGAGGGCATTGTTTTATTAATATCTATAAAAAGTGCTTCCAAGTGTTTCAGCTTTCGCTAGAGCTTGCTTCAGCCTTTATAGCCACGCTAACTTTACTGTTTATTCAGACTAAAAGTGCAAAATACTATTAGATTTTATACGTTTATTTTAATAGATAAGTTTAATTATTTATGTCTATCAAGGATAATGTTACTAATATCGACCGAGCGACTAAATCGCTGACCTCAGATTTTCACATGCCTAACCTGGTTGAACATGTTATGGGCAGCAATACTACTTTATAGGACCTTATGTAACCATATGTTCATTGTGAATAAATTATCATTTCATTTCATTTCATTTCATTAAATTTATTAATAATCCTATTTATATTATAAACGCGAAAGTTTGTGAGTATGGATGTATGGATGTTTGTTACTCTTTCACGCCAGAACGGCTGGACAGATCTGGATGAAATTGGAACATAGATAGATTTTAGTCTGGAATAACACATAGGTTACTTTTATCCCGGAAAATTGCGTAACTCCTGCGGGATAGCGATAAACGAATTCTATGCAGACGAAGTTGCGGGCAACAGCTAGTAGTTTATAGGACTGGGTGCTATAACTACCACGAGGAGTGTCATCGAGGCAATGGGTGAAAACCATAGGAATCATGTTATAGACGATGCGGCTAGCAACCCACCACTATTTTGATTCCACTTTCCACCTACACGCCCAAAGTGTCTTGCTCAACGTGGCCTGCAGGTCTAGCACGAGAGCGCACAAGAGTCGCGGCGCGCGCGAGATAGATTGCCCGTCCTTTTCTTACTGTACCAACAAGAAAGAGACGGGTAGTCCAACTCGCGCGACGCGACTTTCGTGCGCTCTCGTGCTAGCGGGGCTGTAGCTATTGTTACCTTAGGCTCTGTCTACCCCGTAAGGGATAAAGACGTGATTTGTGTGTATGTAGGAGTGTAATATTTTTTCATTATGTTACTATGTGAAATTGAAATTGAAATGTTTCTAAATGAACGCTTCCAACCGAGGAGACTGGAGGTCTATGAGGGAGGCCCATGTCCAATAAAGACATACATAAATACATTTGAACCTTGACTAACCACGGCGCTATTAGACGTAAGTGTCCTAGTTAAAGTTAGTGTTAACTGGAGTCAACCGACGCTACCCGTTAACTGCAGGTTAACTGGCTAATAAGTGCGAGTTAACAAAGTGTAGCCCTTCAAACCATTATGATGACTAACGGATACAATGCTTTTCTCAAGAACTTTCAAAGTAATTACACATAAACGGATAACTCACGCATAAAAAGTCGAGTGATGCTCGACATGTTTGTTTGTTTTTTGATGAAAACGAGGTAGTTGTGCGCCGCTGTCAGTTGCGTCGAGCAGCCGCGCGAACAGAGCGCTGGCGCGCAGTGTTCGTTTCGCTGCCGCCGGGGCGAGCGCTCCAGGAAGAAGGACTACGAAATAGTCCGCTTTTTATACGTGAGTTATCCGTTTATGTGTAACTATAACACATAACTGACTTACTTTGCTAGTAGGTAAACCTAAAAGTTGGTAAACAGGGCCAATTGCAAGCCCATTAACAAGTATATTATCACCACCTACCAGGCAATCATATTTCGCAAGAGACAACCGGCGCGTCATATTTCAACCCATTGTTTCATTTCATACAATTTCACAATGACTAATGGCGCCAATACAACCCTGTCGCACTAGCTCCGCAGTTAATTTACGCGTGTAATACACACGTGCTGGTTATCGGTTAATTAGACAAGGGTTCAAGTGTTACTGCGTTTAATTCTGTCCGTTGATCTCCCGCTGCGAAGTATAGAGTATAATAATATGTATATATTGTACGTATATAAGCGTATAGTGTACTGTATAATTGCCTTCAGAATCCTTACGAACATTATAAATGTGAAGGTATGTTTGTTCCGCATCCACGTCTTAACTAACGAACCGATTGCGATGAAATTTTGCGTACACACACATAACGTCTTTATCCCTTACGGGGTAGAACCTGAGGTAACAAAACCTTAAGGCCACGTTTAGCTTGATTATGGGCGTATAGGTGGAAAGGGGAATCAAAATAGTGATGGGTTGCGAGCCACATCACTTCACTATCACTACATAGTATAAAACAAAGTCGCTTCCACTGTCTGTCCGTCCCTATGTATGCTTAGATCTTTAAAACTACGCAACGGATTTTGATGCGGTTTTTTTAATAGATAGAGTGATTCAGGAGGAAGGTTTATAATGTATTATTTTACACAGACAAAGTCGCGGGCGGAAGCTAGTCATCTATAAACTGGATTCATAATATTGTCGCCCACACATCATAATTATCATCATTTCATTTTAGTTTTTTTTTAGTTCCATACTCCCAAACTTGCATTGATATATTTTTTAAAATTTAATTGTTTGTTTTCCCTATCCAATTTTTTCTTCACCGCTTTAGGAGACCTCCCCCATCCATTTTGTTAAATAAAACACCACTTTAACCTCCACCATTAAAACACTGCAATCCCACAAACTTTTTACTAAACATAAAAAGGATACGCATTGCGTAAATCCCTTTCATCAGACCGATACTGCGTAATGCGTAAATCTGCAGCTTAAACGCGTCCGTTACGCTTTTGTGGACAATTAATCCAGCACTAAATACTAAAATAAGTTTTATTTTACACCAAACGTTAAGGCAAAGGTCGTTGAAAGATTGCGATGGTATGGAGTCGACTTCTTTGTAAAAATATTTATTTTCGAAATCTTTTTTTTTGCAGAAGATTTATTAAGATATTTTTAATACGCATACATGTCCGTTTTTAGTGCATCAATCGAGGTCGTCTCAATGAAAATTTATTACAACTGAAAAACATTAAAATGAAATTTTCTTTCATTCTTATTTTGCATTTCTTGGTCTAATAATAATTGTCAAAATAATATGCATTTAAATTAATCTAAACAGTACCTTAATTGTAAATTAATAACACTAACAAAGCCTTCTTGCATCTCCTACCTACTAACTATGAGTATAATATAAAAAATAATAATGATGTAATCCTAAATGTAAATAAACCAAAATAGATGCCATTGCGCAACCGGTGACCTACTTACTTAAGACAATAACAAATCATCACACTCCCCGGTTGACTGAAATAACTGCGCGTGCGACGCTACTTCTGCATTCCTTGTTAACGTATGAAAGATACATGTATATTTTCGGTTGCCCCCGCGTAGTAAGTTGTTTGAATTTTGTATGTCTTTTAAGAAATATTTGGGGTTAATTAGGAAGTTACGAAAAACCGTATTTAAATTATTAAACCACTAACTCTTACCCGTTACTTTGTCCGCCCATAATTACACAAACTTTACCTCTTTATAATATGAGTATAGATTAGATTAGAAGTCAGTGCCTCTGCTCTTTAGCTTGTATCACTCACTCGCTTCATTAATTACACAACTCACCAATCACGTCTTTATCCCTTACGGGGTAGACAGAGCCTAAGGTGACAAGACCTACAGGCCACGTTTAGCAAGATTGCGGGCCTAGGTAGTATAGATGGAAAATGGAATCGAAATAGTAACGGGTTGCTAGCCGCATCGCCTATCCTGATTTCTATGATTTTCGCCCACTCCCTCGATGGGCTTTTTTTCTTCTTTTTTTTTTTAATTGATTAGTTTTTTTAAATAAGTCGCCTGACCATCGCCTTAAAATTTTGCGAATTTCCAGTGAAAGACTGACTTAAAATTCTTTTCAGATATTATAGATAGGAGGACACTAACAGATTTCCCAAGTTGGATAAATAAATAATATTACTCAACTCACTGCTAATTTATATTTTTAACCCGTCAAGCGTCCAAGCGACTACAGTAGTACCTAACTTTTTCGGGCGGGAAATGTCCTAGGGACTGCATTATGCATTGACGCCACTGGCCAGGTCTTCCTCCCTTGGAAGAGCCAACGACAACTCGCTATATATGCTTCTCGCTCTCTCTTTAAGCCTCCCGCTCGAAAAAGTTAGGGACTACTGTAGTCGCTTGGACGCTTGACGGGTTAAAGTAAATCGTTGTTGCGCAGCTTGCACCGGTCCAATTAAAAGCAGAAGCGTTCGAGAACTTCCAGAGGTTTATCGCTACGAAAAATCCACACTTGGTTTTACGCTAAATATTGTCATAATAACATTCAGATGTGTAACCATATTAATTGCCGCTTAAAGAAATAAATATCAATTGATTTAGTACGTGTATGAAATTGAAATGACAAATATTGTACAGGACACTATTGCGTTACAAAATTACCACGCAAAGGCTGTTTTTCTAGCAATCAGATTTCTCAAAACTTTACCTAGCGACTGCTGATTTAGAATTCAAGTTCGTTTGATCTATGAAACATCTTTAGTACTTTGTTGTAATAAGCTGTTGATATGCTGTAAGTTCCTAGTTGGATGCCCGCCAGAACTTTGTGGCGGAATGCCAGTACGCGTATGCGCATGTACGATCGGCCCCTAGCATAAGTATTCAATTTTCATACTTTCTGTATGTAAATTGGAAGTACTTAAGTTTATTTTCTAAACGACACAGAAAATTAGAACACAGAAAAATACCAAAAGTAGAGCTATGGCCGGGAATCGAATCTTGGTCCTCGTCATTCCGTGACGGGTGCTATACCCCTACACCACCCATAGCAGGTGGGTAAGCCTTCGAATTTTTCTATCTGTTACTAGCTGTCACGTGACCTTGTTATGCGAATTTTTGTCGCCAAGCGTCATCTGTTTGAATAATGTGTCTGCTCAACACAATTACAAATATCTACTGCTCACCATGTACGAGAGAAGGCGCTGTTTTTCAAATGATAGGGACTATCAGATGAATCAAGAATTTTACTTTTTTAGGTAACTGATTGTACTCAAAATTACGCGAAACGAGATAATCGGATCAAATATTTTGATAGAAGAGGAAATAGAAGAAAGTTGCAGAGGAAGGTCGAGACGTGCTTATGGATCAAGCTAAGAAGCAGGGCAATGTAACGTATCAAGAGCTCAAAAAATGGCAGAAAAAAGAAGCGAATGGTGATTAGGTACTCCACCGACAAGAGCTGGCCTCTTAATTTTACAATGATGATGATGATAATAATTATGATGATGATGAATATGATGACCGTATACAATGTCAGTTGCGTCCGGATTGCTACCACTACCACTATCTCACTTGTTAATCCTGCCGCAGTGCTTTAGGCTGGCAACACAACTATAATTCTTCACATACGTACATACAACATATATATCACGTCTTTATCCCTTAGGGGGTAGGCAGAGCCTAAGGCAACAAAATATTAAGGCCACGTTTAGCATGATTAAGGGCGTGCTAGAAAGGGAAACCAAATTAGTGATGGGTTGCTAGCCGCATCGCCTATAAATGTCATGATTCCCATTCCCTTGGGCTTTTACCATCTGCGCCGGTAGAAAAGCAACTGGTACATTCTATGTTTTTTCTTTATTCCCAGACCAGCATGGAATTACGTACATATCGTATTATTTAAAAAATAATGTACCGGTCAGGTGACCCGTCTGCTCGTTTGCCCCCTCTCATATAAAAAAAAAAAAAAAAAAAAACCGAAGCCCTCTCCACCCTCCCCTATCCCCTTACAACAACACTCCTAGAAAATTTATTTGAACGTAAACCATCTATTGGAAAGATTTAATTTCGTCTCAGTCAGCACTTTTTATTTTATTGCAACATTAACTAAGTAATTGTGTTCAGCTATTTCGAGATTGAAGTTATTCAGCGCCTACATTTTTTAAATAGCAACACTTTGGTTGGTGATTTGTTGCATTTGATATTCGACTAGGACAATTATATATATTATATATTATATAATCCAATTGCCACACTTAGTTTTAAGTTTGATTTACTCTATATAAATGTATGTGTACTCTATTTGTGGTAATAAAATTATATTCTATTCTATTCTTCTATTCTATATATTTTTTTATTTATTAAGAAACAAACAGTCGCATAGGTACATAAACTTACTATGACAATGAGTGAAAATAGACCTATAATTTCCTTAGTTGTAAATAATACAAGTACATGGCACAGCAACAAAACAAACAAGTAGGTAAGTAGTAGAAATGTATTACCAATAGCCTTGTCTCACCTTCGCGGAACCACGAGTTGAGCAGTCGCGGCTGCTAAGCGGCCGTATTAGGCAAGACGAATAAATATAGGGATATCAGCACCAAATATAACTTTATCATTTTTGGTGTTGAGACCCTTGGTCCGTGGGGTCCTAGCGCTATTAGCCTCTTCAAAGATATTTCGAAGAGGCTAATAGACGCTACGGGTGATCACAGAGCTGGTAGCTTCCTTGGACAGAGTATTAGTTTCGCTGTCCAAAGGGGGAATGCTGCCAGCGTCTGTGGTACTAAGCCACGGGGGCCCCTCCTTTTTTAATTATTTTATTTTAAGATTAGTTCCAGCTCATGCGTCCCACTGCTGGGCACTTGCTTCTACTCTATATAGGTAGTCCCCACGCGGGCTCAGCGTGAATCGGAAACTTTACACACTCCATTAAAATGTTTCGCATATATAGGTAGGGTAGGTTTCCTCAAGATGATTTTCCGCGGATTTTTATGATAATGTAATCGTTCGATATTTTCTTTGTTTGACTCAACGTTTCAGTATCATTTTTTTTTAATCGGGTGTTGTTCTTACGGACATGCATAAATCACGTCTTTATCCCTTACGGGATAGACAGAGCCTAAGGTGACAAGACGTACAGGCCACGTTTAGCAAGATATTGCGGCTAGGTATAGATGGAAAATGGAATCGAAATAGTAACGGGTTGCTAGCTGCATCGTCTATAACATGATTTCTATGATTTTCGCCCATTCCCTCGATGAAAACCATCTGCCTGGAAAGAGAAGCAACTGTTGCATTCTATGTTTTTTCTCCCAGACCAGCATGGAATTCTATTTTCCAACTTCAGTTTTTCTCTTTATCTGAGCTAGGTAAATCAAGTGACCCGGCCTATAGAAATCGACTGTATCCACCTCTAAAACCACGATTTTATAATAACTATACAACCCAGTAGGTACCCATGGTTCATTGACTCATCAGTGAATCATTTTCGCGGTCAAACAAAGGCCAAGGTATTACACGTGCATGTTTTTAGATAAAGTTATACTTTACACATTTATAGTGGATGGTGTTTCTAAGAAAAACCACAATTTTGTAATAAGATATCCAGGTTTGTTATACAATCAAAACAATAGTTTCTGGGTACTAATTTGTGGCGTTCTATTTCTTAGTAACGCCGACAATATTTGATACTAGCGTAAACAAATATATCGCATACAAATTCTGTAAAGCGAAGTGCGACCTTTACGCGCGTACTCCATGCTGGTCTGGGAGCAAAGAAAAAACATAGAATGTACCAGTTGCTTCTCTACCCGCGCAGATGGTAAAAACCCATCGAGGGAATGGGCGAAAATCATAGGAATCATGTTAAAGGCGATGCGGCTAGCAACCCATCACTATTTTGATTCCACTTTCCACCTCTACGCCCTCAGTGTCTTGCTAAACGTGGCCTGTAGGTCTTGTTACCTTAGGCTCTGTCTACCCCGTAAGGTATAAAGACGTGATTTGTGTGTGTGTGAAGTGCGACCTCGGATTTCAATACGACCCTATACTTGAGAGGCCATCCATGGGTCAAAGTACTAGGCTACAGACCAACCGCTTAAATGAGTCCTCGCCCGCGCGGCACAGGCGCGGGGTAGGACGTCAAAGGGGACCGAGAGAGGAGCGGGCGGCAGGCGCACTACCCGCCCGCACCTCTCTCGGTCCCCTTTGACGTTGTACCCTTTTTTTTTTTTATTCGGAGGGAAAATGCATTACGCACTATCCACCGCGCCCTTGGGACGACGCGGCGGGATGTATGGGGCTCTCCTCCTCCATTCTTTCCCTCCTATTTGGGAGCAAAGGAATGTAGAAGGCATACCCATTCAAACCTCCTATATTCCCTCAACTGCCAGACAGCGGGTGCTATGGGAGCATATTGTGAACCACAGCACCCGCTGGCCGGCCCAGCTACCCTAGCTGGACCTCCTCTCCAAGAGGGGGGGGGGGGGGGATCGGGAATGCGTGATCCCCCCCTAGCACTGTGGCCCTTTAAGGCTGCTAGGGGATCCCAGCCCTTAACAACCAGCGCCACTAGGGGGCGGCGAGGTATTGTCGCCGCCTTCTCCCCGTTCGTCTCCTCCGGAGTGGGGGTGCGAGGGGATCTGCCTCGCGCTCACTCTCCCTCTCCTCCTTCTGTGAAATGACATCTTCACAGAAGGAGGAGACTGCCTCCCAAGACCTTTCA
Organism: Pandemis corylana; assembly: GCA_949127965.1. Taxonomy (NCBI): domain Eukaryota; kingdom Metazoa; phylum Arthropoda; class Insecta; order Lepidoptera; family Tortricidae; genus Pandemis; species Pandemis corylana. The sequence goes on from OX421869.1 coordinate 2,452,891, forward strand.
TTCTCCAGCATGGCTCGTACGACGCTGGGGAGCGAGAGATCACCTCCTATCGGCGCAACCAGAGTACGGCGTTGAGAAGACCAGGCCGGGCACACCTCTAGGGTGTGCCTGCGTTCCTGTGCCGCGCGGGCGAGGACTCATTAAAGCGGTTGGTCTATTTAGGCTAGGTAGGGTGGTAAGAACTAGTGCAAGGTCCATCCGGATGGCTACCATCGTCTTACTCAGCAAGCCTGCCGCCAAGCAGCAGTGCTTGTGCTACTGTGTTCCAGCGTGGTGAGTGAGCCGGTGAAACCTAAATCCTACTGGCACAGGTATTATATGTTAGACCTTTGGACCGGCAACACATCTGCAATCCTCTAATGTTGCAGGTATGAATGATAGTACTCACTTACCATCAGGTGATCCCATTGCTCGTTGGTATTTCGCATAAAAAATCCGACTAATAATATAAATGCGAAAGTTTGTGACGATGTGAGTGAGTGAGTGTGTATGTTTGTTCCTTATTCACGCTGAAACGACTGGACGGACTTGGATAAAATTTGGACCGAAGATAGCTGGTACTCTAGATAAAAAAATGACATACATACATACATACATACATACATACCGTCACGCCTCTTTCCCACAGGGGTAGGCAGAGACTACTTTATTCCACTTGCTAATACCATCCTGACATATAAAAATTTCTTTCGCTTCATCCACAGTCATCAATCTCTTCATACATGCTCGTTGGTTTTGGGTACTCCTGACCTGACCTTTATCCAAAACGTCTCCTATTTGGTCTCGGAACGTCCGTTTAGGCCTTCCCCTCCCAACGTAACCATTCACACTCCCCATATAGATCTGTTTAGTTAGTCATAAAAATGAGTTACTTTTTGTCCCGGAAAATTGCTTAATTCCTGAGGGATAGCCAACGGATGGACGGAGGGATGTCAACGGTCGTAGCTGCCTAGAGTCGCAACGTAAATAATTATTGCAGAATAGGTAGGTACTTCTTAAGTTAAGTTAAGTTAAGTTAGTAGGTAAGTTCTTAGTCTAATTCTACGCGTACAAAGTCGCGGGAAAATGCTAGTAAAATAAGTAAAATAAGTTCACTTACGACGTCAGCGTCCGCAACGCCATCAGCCATGTCCGTTCCTCCCTTGTCTCTCCAATGCTTCTCGCTAGTCTCTGGAAACGTGAAGGTTCGGTCTCTCCTTGGACTGAGAAGCACCCCCGCTGGTGTCCTGGAAAAAAGCGAATGTAGTAAATTTTGTGAGACTGTTTGTTGCACCAAAATGACCTGTTACCATCGACAAAGCAATGACACGCTGTACCCAGTGGCGTAACTGTAGGGTGGCAGGGGTGGAAAAATGCCAGTGGCCCCTAGCTCTTAGGCCCCGAACTGGCTTGGTTTAGAGCACAGAGGGGACGCTGATGCACTTCTTTATATTGAGGAAGGAGCCCCATCTGACGAATTCGCCACGGGCCCCAGCCGTTATAGTTACGCCACTGGCTGTACCATTATTTTCTCGAAGGCGTTTAGCCCATTTTCATCCTCCTCTAATTTTGTGTTGGCTAAAGTTTCCTGTATTTCCATTTCTTCTTTCCGTAGTGTACTTATTGTTTTTATTGCCGTTGTAAATAACTTTTAATTTGCATTCTCCATACATAATAAGTGTTCTCCATACATAATAAAGTGGCTGGAAAAAGAGCTGTTGGGCGCAGGAAGAAATCTTGGCTGCGAAATATCCGAGAATGGACTGGAATCACAAGTGCAGCGGAGCTTTTCAACCTGGCCAGGGACCGTGTAAAGTATGCGGAGCTGACTGCCAACCTTCACTAGATGGAGAGGCATCATAAGAAGATACATAATAAGCAGTCGGGAACTACCCGGAGGCAACTAAGATTGGCAGGGTTATACTCGTGAAACTGTCCTGACTTATACTGTTATAACTTACCTAATATATTAGATTAAAAATATTAAAAACCACCAACGCATTAAAAAAAAGAATGTAATTTTGTGCCTGCCTTACATCATTTTGGGAAAGAGCTGATATTCTTCAAACTACTGTATCGATTTGTATCAAACATGAGTCATAGATTGTCACAATATCTTACCTCGGGCTTCTGTATCCGAAAATGTCAACGTTCCTCGTGGAGAACAGGTCGTTGCCGTTATCCCTGGGACTGACAAAGACGTCGTCATCTAATTCCTCGAAGGTAAGAGAGAGAGGAGGCGACGAGGCTGAGAGGCGGCATTGGGGCTCGATTTGGGGCGGGTTGAGGTCCGATTCTGAGTGGTAGGGGCGGACGGCATCTGGAACAAGAGAAACAAATGAACATCAGACATTTGAAAGCAAAAATGAAGAATAAATATTATGTAACTAAGAGTACACAATATGTGTATACGAGGTCTCTTGGAATTGTGCTTCCATGCTGGTCTGGGATCGAAGAAAAAGTACCGGTTGCTTCTCTTCCCGCGCAGATGGTAAAGGCCAATCGAGAGAATGGGCACAGGAATCATGAACGACAAGTATAGGCGATGCGGCTAGCAACCCATCACTATTTTGATTCCCTTTTCCACTTATACGCCCACAATCGTGCTAAACGTGGCCTTTAGGTCTTGTTATCTTAGGCTCTGTCTAATCCGTAAGGGATAAAGACGTGATATGTGTGTGTCATCACCAAATTGAGCCTTTAATTAAACAATCTGTATTAAGCCACGCGTACCATATTTTGTATTATGCGGACCATTGTTTGGGAACCACTGTCCTAACGCAACGCAATTCTGCACGCGTTACGAAAATATAAAAATCTAATTTACAGCGATATAAAAAACTTTTACGCCATATACTAAAAACAATGCCCAAATAAAGTATTGCTAAATATAAAGTCTGTTGTGACCCACCTACGGTGCGCAGACGCACTAGGCTATTTCGTGGACCGTGTCACGTTGAGACAAGGTTCACATTTGAACAATAAAGTGCGTGGGTGATAGTTTGCTATTAAATATTTTTGATTTACTATAAGATTTATACTTGCGCGTGTAAGACGTAAAGCGAATGGCGAATCGATGTGCTTTGAAGTTTCTAGTAGGTAGTTTATAATTTAGTTTTACGATTTTAGGGACTCGCAGGAACTACCATAAAATTCGGTAAGAAGGTATTGCGGGAGGAGAAGGGAGAGAACTAATATTTTGTGGGGGGTGCGAGTCGGGTTACCTCCACGTGTGGTCAAGAGCTGCGGTTCCTTTTTGGATCCGTCCGGGGGGAGCAGTGCTTGGGCCGGTGCACCCTGGGCATCGGCTAATGATTTCCTGGCAGTTTCTGGGGGATGTCATTGACCGTTGGCTAATGGCCCGACAGGGGGGAGGGTCTTTGACCATTACCGTACAACGTTGCCGACATTATGTCGCAAGATTTTTTAATTATATTTTTGTTACTCTGACATTGGCGAAGTTGTCGTCGCTAAAACGACTTGATACGCCACAAATAAGAAGAAGAATATATTTGTGCTCTCATTTGCTTCTTTCTGGCTCAAAAGTAGTTGAGTTATATTTTTGGACATGATATCGCCTTTTTTCTGGTGGTTTGCTATTGTCATTATTTTAATCATATCCCTTCTGACCCCACTACGAGGTGAGCTGGGATTTACCTATATTGTAGTGTTTATTGTTTAAACTACGAAACTAAACGACAGATAATCTAACTAAAATCCATACCACCGGAATATTTTTAATGCATAAAAATCAACTTGCCACATTTTTTTTTATGTTAGAGAGGCCAGACAAACGAACTAGTGGGTCACCTGATGTTAAATGATCACCACTGTCCATAGACACCCGCAGCGCTTTACGCGATGCTAGTGCGCTGTTGGCCCTTTTTTACCGAGGCTTGAACTTTAATTTTGCCCCTTCTCATCCCGTCCCTATCATTTTTAGCAAACTTTTAAATTAGCTAAAAATGTATTTTAACTTGAGATGTTAACGATGATGAATTATGTCAACAATGATGACGATGAAACAGAAACTGCAACATTCGGACAGCGATTCTGGAATATTCCACGACTTTGATTAAAATGTTCACCTTGAGCATAAGAAGTAACCCGAAAACGGTTAAACAAAAAACGAGCTGCTGCTGATTGCTCGTCGCTCGTCTTTTGTTCGCTGACGATTAGCGTTTAGCTAAACATTTTGTTAAATAAATTTAGTTTAACTTTTTAGGGTTGCGTACCTAAAGGATAAAAACGGTACCTTATTACCAAGCCTCTAAAGAAGTGTAAAACCTATTCTTGAAAAACTAGTGACGTCTTTATCCCTTACAAGGTAGACGGAGCATAAGGCAACGAAACCTTAAGGCCACGTTTAGCATGATTAAGGGCGTATAGGTGAAAGGGAAATCAAAATATAGTGTTTTCCACTGTCAGCTTGTTTGTATAGTGTTTTCCACTGGCGTTCGTGTCGCCACAGTGTATGTGTATTTTATATGTTTAGTTTTTTAATTTTATCTGGGTCCTACTGAAAAACAGCGTTGCGGCTTGCCGCAACATTATGCTGAGTGGGGCCCATTTTACACCATATCGGTACTATTCCTAAGTATATTGTATTTCTTCCTATTATATATCTACGTGTATCGAATGTGTGTAAATAAATGTTTCCCTGTTTCCCTCTCTCTCTCTCTCTCTCTCTCTCTCTCTCTCTCTCTCTCTTTCTCTCAAAATAGTGATGAGTTGCTAGCCGCATCGCTTGTAATATGATTCCTAAAACTTTCGCCCACTCCCTCAATGGGTTTATGTGCTTTCAAAAATCGGGGACCAAATCGAATATGCCATGACAAAATATACAGGACACTGAATCCGCAAATGGGCAGGACAAAGGCATTCAATTTGTCTCTGAATACAAATGGGGTGTTCTCGACGACAGCTAAATATAACGGATGAGTTTTATCCATGTTATTTAACAGTGGTAATCTGTTAAATGGTTAACTTGTATCACAAAATCACAAAGGATCTGACGTAAGTTGCAAAAATGACAATAATCAAGTTTATTTTGCAAATCGGCCGCATATGGCTCTACATTTTTTTTTATATTACCTGCGCCGTCATTGTTGAAAGGATGTGCCGCAAGAAATTCGACACAAAAATATGTTTCTAAACAAAACTATATTACGATCTAATTAACTATTAATAAGAGTAAAACAAACTGAATATAAAAATAATTAAGATAAAATTAATTGGATAAAGAAATAAATGATTCGCTAAGACAATTTATTTTTATGGATGTTCCCAAATTAAGAAACTCTGAACTTATCGTATGTCTACATGCATACTGAGCAGCAGCTAGTAGATATATAATTATTATACTTTTGCTTTAAAACACGCTTAATATTTGGAAAATGTTTATGATATATATGATTAGAAAATTAGGCTTTCTTTTTTCTTTCAGAAAATATATAAAAACCATATAAAAGCAGCTTGTGTCACTATTTTATTTCGTCGCTAATTAATAACAAATATTACTTCGGATAACTGTAACTGACGATTTTGACGTATTTTTCATAAGTTTTCTGTCAAATATACGTCAAAATCGTCGGTTATAGCTAAAGTTATTGACAAAGTACCTAACTTGATGCATCTCACTCTAACATTATCTTTGTAAATTAAACCGGGTCTTAAACTTAAAAAAACTGATCAAAAACTTTTTAACCTTCGCATTTTGCCTCCTAATAAGAAATCCAAAGCACCATACAAAATGTATAAGAAACACAAATTAATAAAATGTTGGGTCGGCGAAACGGGTTCTTACACACGTGCACAGACCGGCCGGCGAGAGCGAGACGGCAACAGCAACGTCTCATGCGGTTGGGATAGTGTGGATAAGACACAATAAAACAATATTAATAAAGAATGCACTGAGAGCACTTGAGAGGTTTTTAATTTTGGTTCAGTATTTTAAACTTGCTTTTTGTCACACTTAATAAGCGTAATCCTATGCTAACTCGGGGCACCTGTACTAAAGTGATGTAGATAAATGTTTTATTCAGTTCTAGTTCGTTTTAATTTATATATGACGCAAATTATTCTATAACTCATTCAGTCTTTCAGTCACTCACTAAGTAACATCACCATTTAATAATCGCTAAAAACTGGCAACACCGAAACTTTTATTTTATTGTGACAGTGTGAGTGTAGGAGACGTTTAGAAAAAAGGAGCATGTATGAAGAGATTGCTGAACGTGGATGAAGCGAAAGAGGTATGTCAGGATCGTAGCTAGTGGATTAAAGTAGTTTCTGCCTACCCCTATGGGAAAAAGGCGTCGTCTTGGACATGGTATAGTCGAAAATTTACGAGTAATTTAGGAATACATAGATTTTTACCACTTTCAATTACATAAGGGATAAGTCCGCCTTTGTGCATGTATTTCAGTATTTGTCAATTGTATTTTGTCTTGTTTATTTTGCACAATAAAGAGTTTACATACATACATACATACATAATTGAAGCACATGCTTCCGAAAATCGGCCCTGGTTGAAGGCCTTATCCACGTTACGATGTCCGACTGCAGTCAGATGCATTCGTTTTTTTGTCCTCGCCCGATGCGTAACACAGGTGTCCCTAGCTAACCCTTATTTACAATATCTCCTTACAGATTATTTGCTTTATTTACTCGAAGCCTTGACTTTAAGCCTGAATCCTCGACAGAGCAATTGCACGGTGCCAGCATAAATGGTTCACTCGAAAGGATGTTAAATTAAATCAATGTGAAATAAATTTAAAAGAGGTCGATTCGTCCAAGCGATATCCTACTAATATTAAAGGCAAACGTTTGTAAGTTTGGGTCTTACGTGGCAAAACCGATTTTATTGAAATTTGGTACAATAGCTACAGTCTCGGGAAATAGGATACTTTTTATCACAATGGCTAATTAAACTGATTTCGATGGAATTTGAAGAGTATGCTTAGTTGGTTTGGGCATGTAGAGCGGATGGATGAAAGTAGACTAACTAAACATATCTATATGGGGAGTGTGAATGGTTACGTTGGGAGGGGAAGGCCTAGACGGACGTTCCGAGACCAAATAGGAGACGTTTTGGAAAAAGGTTAGGTCAGGAGTACCCGAAACCGACGAGCATGTATGAAGAGATTGATGACTGTGGATGAAGCGAAAGAAGTATGTCAGGATCGTAGCAAGTGGAATGAAGTAGTCTCTGCCTACCCCTGTGGGAAAGAGGCGTGACGGTATGTATGTATGTATGGAATTTGCAATGCAGAAATTTTACTGAGGCAACTTTTTTTTAATAAAAAAATATTAAAGAGTCAATTGTTAATTGGCAAACTCCTGATTTTTAAAGATTAGTACATGCTATCAAACTTTTGCGCAGAGTAAAAAACAATTATATGCTATTTTTGAAATATGTAACAAAATTGCGAAGTTAGCAAATGACACCAGAACAAACAGTTGATCTATAATTATCCTTTAGTACGCAGAATAGCCATTAATCGCTTACAACAAGCAAGAAAGCTAAAGCTAAAGGCAGAGACTTTATGATACGCCATTGGTCATTTCCAGATTCGAACCACTCAGCGATAACTAAATCATACGACTTATCCAAATCGTAAATCGTAACATTATGTAAACAGTTTTGTAAACAGTAGAGGGACATAATTTAAAAGCTCCATTTCAAGTTTTAATCTACAAATTACAGCAACGTTATCAAATACAAATTTCATTTAAAAACAATCGAAAGGTCAGTAATGACGTCAGATTCATCTCGAACTTTGACAAATCTAAATTAACTTTGTTTCGGTGTTTCGAAAAGACACTTCATTCAGCTCATCAAAATGAAATACTTCTATTTTTGATAGTTCTACGCCTAACAAAAAGAGTTCACTGTGATCGTCATTTGTTACAAGCCTTTGTTCAAGTCTGTCATCATCTTTAATTATAATAAACTCAAATACATACATACCGTCACGCTTCTTTCCCACAGGGGTAGGCAGAGACTACATTGTTCCACTTGCTACGATCCCGGTATATTCTTTCGCTTCATCCACATTCATCAATCTCTTCAAACATGCTCGTTGATTTTGGGTACTCCTGGCCTGACCTTTTTCTAAAACGTCTACTATAGGACACGTTAGTTCTTATTCATTGGCATCATCGATTTTAAATACTTTAAAATGTAGCTAATCACTATTTGCGTCTGGTTTCATCACCTGGCTTACCGCTATTGCTAATTCATGTGTTATTTCTCTAATGACGGATAACAGTTCTACTGGTAATGAGGGGTTCGAACTTGCAATTTTCTCGGGTTTCTGTTATTGCGATGTTGTGACGGCGACTGGATTTAAAGCGGTCAAGTGTACTGGTTACATTCAATAATCATTTGCTTGTGGAAATATGTCCCTTTTTTTGTTTTTAAGCTCGTTTTCAAGTTTAGTTACTTGACAGTCTGAATTTAAGTCTGGAGGATTCCTTTGGACGTTAACGATTTGATTTGTATCTTTGAAGGAGGTATTCTCAATTCCAAGTTGTTATTATTTGTTGTTGCTATGGCCGGGAAATAACCCGGATCCTAATCATTCTGTGGTGCTAGCTTTTACCCCTACACCAGCCATGGTAAGTGGGTAAGCCTTCGATTTTTTCTATCTGTAAGCATTTACTTACTTATTTAATACCTAACTATTTTCACTGCCAATATCACCAGACTCATTTATGCGTGTTTTTGAATTGATAACCACAATAAATGCATTCGTAACTACCAAAAAAACAGCAGTAACAAAACACGAAGAAAATTATTTTTGTTGCTAAACCAAATCCAATTAAAAAAACAAACGATTCAGCAAAGCATAAATAACAAACTGAAACGGCCAATAAAGAAAAACCATAGAACTAAATAAACTCTTAAATACTTTGTTTGAAAGTAAACACAGTATAAGAAGTAGCGCATCAAACACTTGGATGCAATAAAACGGTCAGTTTTACGGCGCCATAAATCAACTATCGGATCTCATCGTCAGAAGTCAGTTTTAAAAGATTCAATAAAGCTACTTTCTTTACTGTTTTACTTCCAGTGTATGACAAAGATATGATTCATGAAGCAGCCGCTTTAAAAAATGTTTCAGTGACGAACAATTACACGAAGAATTTTAGACGGTTATGTGGACGACATTGTAGTTCTCTTTTTTACTGCTATAATGGTAGTCTGATTTGTGTTACATAAGTAGTTTGTATTATAAGCGTTGCCTAATTGCATGTAATCGAAGCATATACATATGAAAAAGCAAAATATGAACATAGGTAATGGTAACATTCAAAACAAATACACGTATTGGGACCGTGCGCGACGACAGCGCCACGTGATAGGCGGTCATTATGGACAATATTGTCACCGCTGTCAAACAAGAAGTAAGTAAATATTGTGAAAAATATTAATGAAATCTTGTGTTATTTTACTATATTACACAATTTTGGACAATGGTAGTCAGTAACATTATTGCCAATAATATTAAAATTGTTGTTTTCAGTGAAATTTTAGAGGCTAGGTAACTAAATTTTTTTTTCTTACGGCAAATATCCACTTATTTCTTTGGTCTCGTTTCCATCATGGTCTTGGAAATTGGTAAAATTTACAGTCGCTATTCTTCTTGGTGTTATTACAATTCACAACAACACATCTTGCCAGGACCATATTTTTATCTCAAAAACGATTAGAAAATGTTTACTGCAATATGGATTTGACAGCTCAAGTCAGCGACAAAAATGACAATTTTAGCCGTAGCGAGCGCTGTGATCGTTTAGGCTACCCCCTCCACCCGCTTTGCACTCTGCCAATTGCATCATACCAACTTTCTCTGACATGGCTCGCAGACCTTTCCCTTTAATAAAATTAGTTCTTCTTCTGCTGGTCTGGGAGTAAAGAAAATACAGTTGCGTCTCTTCCCACGCCGTAAAAGCCCATCGAGGGAATGGGCGAAAATCTTAGGAATCATGGCATAGGCGATGCAGCTAGCAACCCGTCACTATTTTGATTACCCTTTCCACCTTTACGCCCACAGTCATGCTAAACGTGGCCTTTAGCTGTTACCTTAGGCTCTATCTACCACGTAAGAGATAAAGACGTGATTTATGTATGTACGTATGTAAAATTAGTTACATATTTGTAGTGGCACTGATCGTTTTCTTTCTTTATCCTTCGGATTCATCAAAGGTCAATTCCGGAAATACCGTTAGTATCAAAATCACAACAAAAGTTATAAAATCACCTGAAAACAATTTACATATTTTTATAATCACTTACGAACCGATAGAGGTGATGACAAAACTAGTTAACACAAAATTTGAAATTCCAACAGACATTCCCATAAAACACGATTGTCCAGATAATGGTGACAAAGAATGATTTATCACAATGGACTCGGGTTCGGATCATTCCAGTACAACTCGATGGTTTTGAATAAAAACAACTCATTCATCTAATCCATGATAAATCGATTGATTCGTAACGTTCTCGTGCTTTAAATTAAGACGTGGTTCATGAAAATCATTATAAAGAGTCGCTTTGGGGAAATGCAGCTGTATTGCAGTTAAAGCACGAGCGAATGCATTTAATATGGAAAAAGAGATACTTAATTAATTTCATGTAATGTCCGTTATAATAATGGTCGCTGTGATTTAAAATGGAAAAACAATAAAGCCTTCTGGGCACCCTCCCGATTGGCGGCGATTTGGAAGTTTTTTTTTTATCTTTAATTTAATAATAGTTTTAGCTAGGCTTAAGTTATGAGTATTTTTAAGTTTTGACTGTTTTTTATTATGATTTTTTTTCTTTTCAAATAAAAATTTACAATAGGTAGAAAAAATATTTATTTTGAATTACTCGCAGTCTTATTAACAAACTAAATTATTTAGTACCTAAGTACCTTAAAATCCTTTTCTAAATTCTACTTAGTGTTAGTTTTTTGAGACGACCTTAGAGTTTATTAACATTTTATCTAGAAACACGGCTTCTGTTAACTTTATTTATATAGGCGTGTATTTTTGTGTATGTATGGACCTTGTGTCGAAGTCATTAATCTCGAAAGACGTTATATTTACACATTTCATTAATTTCTTTATGGCGCGATGACCGAGCAATTATACTAAAATGGAAGGATTAACTCCAAACTAGTTTTAGGGTCCATTTCAAGTTTCTTAAACCGATTATATGATGTCCAGTGAACACGTCTTCCTTTAGTCGAAGAAACTATTTAAATGTAGGTACAATTACATAGTAATGCTGAGATTCAGACAGTTAATTTAACAGAGTCGTTTTGCCAAAAAAACATTTTAATTTCCATTTTTATTCATTAGTCTGAAAGCAAAGAAAAACCATAGAATGTACTAGCATAAGGTTCTCTTTCCGCGCAGGTTGTAAACGTAAGTAAGTAAATGATTTATTGTACAAATTTAAAGAAACAGAAACGTCCATCGAGGGACTGAGCGAATATTTATGAAGTCTTGCAGGTGTCCTTGGGCGATGGTGATTACTTTCTATCAGGTGACCCGTCTGCTCGTTTGCCCCCTCTTATATATAAAAAAAACATGTTATGGGCGGTGCGGCTAGTAACCCATCACTATTTCGATTCCTCTTTCCACCTATACGCGCACAATCGCGCTAAACGTGACCTTTAGGGTTTGTTACCCTAGATTCTATCCCGTAAGGGATATAAACTTAAGTAATACGTGCTTATGATGTATGTGTGTACCTGTAGTTATTAGCGTTTCAGAAACTAATAGTTTTTGAGTTCAGATTGATATGCAACAATATTATTGGACTTGTAAATTAAAACAAAATTTACTACAAAATGCAGGCAAAGAAAACGCAAAAGAACTAGACAAAAGAACTCATCGTCTTTAAAATTAAAGGTCATACAAATCAAAATTAGAGAAACAAAAGAGCTGAACGCTAAACATCATAAAGATCAGACAAAGTCGATCCGATAATGATATAAAATTCTTCATAACAAAACAAAAAGACAAGACATAATTGTTATCGCATTAAAACGATAAATTTAAAACACAATAGTATGCCCGGGGGCACTGTAATGCACTATTATGTTATTATACTTAATTGCTGTCCATAATAGTGAAATATCAAATGGTTCGTCCACCATCAAACGTGGTCAAATCACAGACGGACACATTGATGCCTCATAATAGGAGAGAACATCTACTACTGATATCCCATTAAAACTCTTTAATTTCGTAAGGTTAGTTTTATTGTTACTCTACAAATTTATAGTTACAGTTATTTGATCGTCATATATTATATCATGACTACTATTCTCTTCAGTTTAAGGTACTAATTTGAATTTCACTTCATCTATTCGATGCTTTGGTTCAGTGGTAGAAGTTTTCTCCAAATTTATAGCTTCACCAGTTTTTATTACAAACAAAACTTAATCATATTTTAGACCTTCAAGAGCAGTGGTTCTTTCAATTAAAATAATAAATCACTGTAATTAAATAAGAATCCTTCCTCAATCCCTATTAAATTAAAATGTGTAGGAAACAGAAATTCAAGTGAGAATCATAATAATTTGTGTCTATTACAGATACTTACTTCTAATTTTTTTCCACTCTCCCATGTTGGTCTGGGAGCAAAGAAAAAACATAGAATGTACTAACTGCTTCTCTACCCGCGCAGATTGTAAAAGCCCATCGTCCCAGGCAAAAATCATAGGAATCATGTTATAGGCGATGAGGCTAGCAACCCATCACTATCTTGATTCCATTTTCCACCTATACACCCACAATCTTGCTAAATGTGGCCTGTAGGTACCTGTTACCTTAGGCTCTGTCTACCCCGTAAGGGATAAAGACGTGATTTGTGTAATTTTTTTTACAGATCAAATGAATTCGTAAGATCTTTGGTGCTATTTCAATTTATTTCGATTACAGTCTCTGATTGACTTACTGCAACTGTGACACCATGAAATCTAAGCTTATTTTTAGACGGTCTCGGCGCATTGTATGCAAATCCATACCGAGCTTTAACTTAATTATTGCTGCGTGCACCCATGAATAACAAGTCGGCTAGGCCAATGGTAAAAGTAAGATTGTATTAGAGTCTCTTAACCTTAAGTTTGCCATTTGTTTTTTGTTAGTTGCTGTTAGACGTCTCATTCGAAGAATGTAATGCACTGGAGAGTAACACTTTTTCCGCACTCTTCATCAGGTCAAATTGCTATCTGTCCCAGTGGCGTGGCGTCAAGTATATCAGAAGGCAGGCCGAAGCGTATTTAACTAGCCTTTTCCTCTAATTCTGCACAATAAAAGTGCTCAACTGCCTTAAAATAGGCAAGCTGGTGGGAATCGAGTTCTATGGACGCCATGCCAATGATCTGTCAATCACTGGTTAGTTTTTACAAAAAGGAATGGAAAGTATCATGCAGTTAGGTTGACAATGTTGACTGTAATATTTTGTGTAACAAAAGTAGTCTGGTATCAAATTTCAAACTTATTTAAGATAGGCCACTTGATCAGCTATATCTGTTTACTTTTTTCATAGGTGCATTGCTAAAATTCGAAATTAGATTAGATTAGATTTGATTATTTATTCATTCAATAAAAATTACATCATATTGTTCATGGTCAATTTAGAAGAATTTAGATTGAAATTGTCGAGAGTAAATAAAATAAAATTAAATAATACAAATCAATTGAATATTACAAAAATGTCAAAATGAAAAACATGACATGAACAACAATACCTAATAATGAAACAATAAAGAACAATTAAATAATTCTCTGCTAGGGATCATCACTGCTTATAAATAATGAAATAATAAAGGGTGAATTTAATGTAATGTGACAATGAATAGAAAAAACAATGCAATTAAATAAATAAATCAAAATGTCATAGTCAGAAACTCATTTACAGAATAAAATGGATTTTGGGGAATAAGGGATGGAATTGGGGGAATTTCGAAAATCGTGGATATCCACAAAACGGGGAACCATTCCACAATCTGGCAACGCTTATCTAGACGCCAAAAACATTGGAGCTTAGTAAGCGTTGCTAGATTATGTAATTGTTCCCAGTTTAGTGGATATCCACGAGTTTCAAAATTCCCCCAATGCTAGTGCATACACCATTTTTGTCTAAGGTTTTATTTAACAAGGTAGGAGTATCTTTGCCCTTTATTTATCTTCACGTAAAATTATACAATCCCAATGTATTCCACATTGTTGTTGCACAGGGCTCTCCGTTGCTTCGAACGCATGACAAACCTGTCCGGTTTTCTTCAATAATTACAACCATTAAAGTAATTAACTCCCAACGAACGGTAGCACTCATTTGAAAGGAGGCTATTACCAAATTTTAAACTGAAAGCGTGACGAGTAAACGTGGCAATATCACAGTTGAAGTTAAAACATTCATCACTGATGACAATGGGACAGTGGTAGAAAGAGCGCGTAGTACGGTGGCTGGTAGCTCATTGTACTATTATCAGGCACTCATTAGGCATCATTGTATTGAAATGTGGGGTCCTTGAACTTTGCTTTTGAATTTGGTTAAAAATCATCATTGGAGGAACAGAAGTTTTAAAATAAAAGAAACTAGATAGAAAGAAAGAAAGAAAGAAAGAAGACATTTATTCCTTTTTGTAAGACACACAAATAAAAGAGAATATACACAATTTTATAGAAAATAATCAAGACAATAAAAATAGATCATGAGCGTTGTGTGTGTCTTCGCAAAAGTGAAACGGTCGCTGGCTCAGCATTACGCTGAGGCGTTAGACACCTGCAGCACTGATTTTCAGCCAGAACCGTGACTCACGAAACGATACACAGATAAAATATACTAAATAATCCATAAACTTTTACGTAAACAAATAGGAGAAATAAATGGTAAAATAGATAGAACCCGACTTATGTGTAACTAAAAAAATAAATAAATTAAAAATACATAAATTAATTAAATAGTTTACAATAAACAAAAAATTAAAAAAGGACGGAAAACTAAATTGTTCAAAAACAACAGGCTGGCATATCAATGTGCAAAGTGCTGGAGGACTATTGTAAGGACTTTTGGAGCGTCAATAAGTGATCCTTCAGCTTGCGCTTGAAGGTGTAACTACTTGACGCTCCTTGGATAGGGGGAGGAATATCATTCCTAGATATCATCATTCCCAGATAGACTAAGTATTTACCAGAAGAAGGTCCATGGACGATTCCTAAAGGCTTGCCTATTTTAAGGTAGTTGGGCACATTGTCCAGAATTAGAGGAAAAGGCTAGTCAAATTATCTTTGACTTGCCTTCAGATATACTTGACGCCACGCCACTGCGAAGTAGAATCAGTTATTAAAACCATGCTGGTCTGGGAGCAAAAACATAGAATGTACCAGTTGCTTCTCGTCCCGCGCAGATGGTAAAAGCCCATCGAGGGAATGGGCGAAATTCTTAGGAATCATTTTATAGGCGATGCAGCTAGCAATCCATCACTATTTTGATTAATTTTTCCATCTATACATCAACAATTACGCTAAACGTGGCTTGTAGGTCTTGTTACCTTAGGCTCTGTCTACCCCGTAAGGGATATAGACGTGATTTGTGTATGTATGTATGTGTATGTGTATTAAAACCATTAAAACCTTGCGAGGATCTTCTGAGGTATTTCCGAGTTAAAGACGACGATGCTATTAAATTTGAACATTTAGCAATAGTTACAAGGGCTTAAGAGTTAAAACATGACGTCAAGACTAATTGCAATTTGAATTAAAGTCAATAAATTCAAAAATAGTGCATTGTGTATTAAGGGCGGTAAGTAAGGAATAACTATCGAGGCTCTAGTAGAAGCCCGAAGTCGAAGACAGGGCTTTTTGAGTCGAGGTTCGTAATTCCCGTACCGTACCGTAACATACAATGTTTTTCATCTCATTTGCGAGTAAATAAATAAAATTATAGGGCTGAAAAGCCGGGTGCCTGAGACGCGGCGTTTGGCTAGGCGGGGGTGCGCGGGGCGCGGCTGCTGCGGGCGTTACTTAGAGCCCTAGGGTTTCATGACAAGAAAAAAGTCCGAGGGTTTTATATGGGTCATTACGGCCAAGTTAACCTGTATGTTTTGATACCGTTTTTTTTACTAATTAGTAAATTGTGCAGGGACTCTATTTAACGCGATTCATAACGATACTATACCAACGGGTGCAGAAGTTGCAGATTACTTATATGAGAAGAGAGAATGAGAATGGGAATAACTTTATTTCACCACAGAAGTTACAGAGTGCATAACATTTTACAAAGGACACATTGTTACACAGAGATAGGTAGATGACATTTTATGCGGTAAGTGAAACAGCCTCGCACTAGACTCTGGGTCTATATCGCTAGTGCCAAGTGACGAACTCAAAACACAAGATTATAGGTACAAAATAAAAAAGAGAAGAAATAGTTAGAAAGCGCGTGAGTGTGTGTATGATTTTATAGTTTTATCAATTAGCTAACCCGACTTTTATATGACTGAGCCATTATAGAATTAACAGCTTTGCCTCTTGAGCAATTAATAAATAAATCGTACACGTAGTATTAAAGTAATGGTCGCAAAAATACTTGACTGATTTTAAAATATCGCCGAACTAAAGTATAAAACTTTGAAAAGCGTAATAAATTCCAAATTCAAAACACCAACATGCCAAAAATAAAAAAATAAACCCGTATTGCTGAGCAAAATTTATTTGCGGCCAGCCACGTCGGTATGGCCAACGAATTCGGTAGCCGAAATAACTGGCCGTAAATTATTTAAAAAATAAAAATTATTGCCCGTATAAGATGCGCAACTCAGGAGCTGTGGTCTCGTGATTGTCGATTGTTTTAAATTTGGAAAAAACATCTAAGGGGTCCGGTTGACCGCAAATTTTGTTGGCTCAGTTGGGTGAACCAATTTTTGGAATTTCAAAGCCAATAAAAATGGTGAAAACTAACCCGTTCCGTAGAAAAAAATGATACACATTGGCGTCAAAAATGTACCTACTTCCATGCTGGTCTGGGAGCAAAGAAAAAACATAGAACGTACCAGTTGCTTCTCTGCCCACGCAGATGGTAAAATCCCGTCGAGGAAATAGGCGACAATTATAGGAATCATGTTATAGGCGATGTGGCTAGCAACCCATCACTATTTTGATTCCCCTTTCCATCCATAAACCCACATACTAAACGTGGGCTTTAGGTCTTGTTACCTTAGGTTTTGTCTACCCCGTAAGGGATAAAGACGTGATTTATCTATGTATGTATGTATGTAAAAACAGAACCAAAAAAAAAATATTTTACTTGCAATAGTAAACATATATTTTATATTTCACACAGGCTTGGTTATCTTGCACGTGAGTAGCGGAGTAGCTATAGGTAATTTTTTTTTGTTCGTTGAAATGGACCTCCGCAAAGTAACGCCTGATTCAATAAAATATTTGCAATAGTTGTCCAAAAACCGTTACTTTATTACTTATCCCACTTCAAGGTCAACGATAATTTGTTTACCTTCGTGTAAAAAGCTCAATTAAAGTCCCCAAAGTCCCATCGCATCAAAACTTTCGAAAAAGAACGTCACCTTCGGGGGCTATTGACCCAAAAAAGGTAAAAAATAACAAAATAAAAGCGTAATATTTTATTTTCGAGATGCGAGTACTATCGTGGCATAAATTAAAGGGTTTATTATTTTCTCTCTTTCTTGTACCACGTGTTTTGAATGTGAGCGCCCGCGCAGGTACCGACAGCAAGTTAGTTGAAAAATCAAAGTTTAAGACGTAAATCACGCCTTTTCAGGGCACGCAGAGCTTAAGGTAACAAGACCTAATGGCCACGTTTAGCATGATTATGGGCAAACCAAATAGCGATGGGTAGCTTTGCTTAGGCGATGCGCCTATGACATGATTCCTAAGATTTTCGCCCATTACCTCGAAGGGCTTTTACCGTCTGCACAGGAAGATAGGTACTTTTTTTTAAATATAAGTTATTTATTTTGACTATGTTAGTATTCATATAAAGCTGTATTTATTTTTCTTTGCTCCCAGACCAGCATGAAAGGGAAATTGAAGTATGTGAGCACTACCACCCATGGACATACGCTACATCAAAGAATTGGAGATGCGTTACAAATGCAGAAGAAGGCTAAGATGGAATAGTTCATGAATTAGTAATTATATAAAACCACTAGCTGTTGCCCGCAACTTGGTCTGCATAGAATTCGTTTATGGCTATCCCTTAGGAACTACGCAATTTCCCGGGATAAAAAGTAGCGTTTCAGACTTTAATCTATCTATGTTCCAAGTTTCATCCAGATCTGTCCAGCCGTTCTGGCGTGAAAGAGGAACAAGCATCCTTCCATTCATCCAGTTATCCATCCATCCATACTTACAAACTTTCACGTTTATAATATTAGTAGGATAAGCACTGCTGCTTGTTGGCAAGATTATCTAGAGTATAGTAGATCTATTCATTAAAATATAGTTAGTATAAAATATAGATAGTTCTATTCATTAAAAAAGCCCAAGTACGAAGCTACCACAAACATTTTGAATTAAAACTTTTAGCTAACATTTTAATGCTAACATTCACAAATTTGCTGACTCTACACAATATCACCATTATTACCGTTCAGTTACGTATAAACTGGTCCACTACTGGCTTTACGCGGTGTCGCTGTGTGCGCGCGCCGACACCTGAGGCGTGCTTGTGTGCGTGCAAACGCTATACAGACGTACGGGGGATAGTTTATGCTGGATGTTACAATGCAGTTTATTCAATTTTATTTTTTACTCTTATTTAAGTATTTTTTAAAGCTGGCAACTATTTCATACTTGTTTTTTTTTAAGTTGGATGGCTGAATATTTAACTTTATTAATAGTTATAAGCGCAATACATAAATGAAGTGTAAAACTAGGTACTAGGTTTTGTTAAGCAAAAGTCTCAAGCTCAAGGTATTGAGAGAGAGAAAGAGAGAGAGAGAGAGACAAACATTAATTTACACACATTCGATACACATACATTTATATTTTACATCACATCGTCATTTTTCTACATTTTATTGATAATCATTGATGTTAAATAGTTGAAAAGAAAATTATTAAAGCAAGAAGATCTGCTAGTAACACTAATAAAGTTAGGTATGTCGCTAAATTGCATTTTTTCTGTCTGTATTCACTAAATGAGGGAATGGGAGAAATTCTTAGGAATCATGTTATAGGCGATGCGGCTAGCAACCCATCATTATTTTAATTTCTCTTTCCACCTATGCGCCCTTAATCATGTGGCATTAAGGTTTTGTTACCTTAGGCTCTGTCTACCTCGTAAGAGATAAAGCCGTGACATATTTATGTATGTATTCACTAAAACAACAGATGGGAGTGAAATAGCAAACGACACAGGAAACAAACTATATTAGTATATTAACAAGCCCATAGTATGTACTAAACCGGCTAAAATACAGACAATGATGAATCACAACTATCACTATTGCAGTAACAAACGCATTATTCTAACAACAACGACAAAAAAACTAAAAAACAAGCTCAAAACAAATGCATCCGAATCCATCACAAACCTTCATTTCCATGTGGCAACGGTACCGTTAGCAAAAACAAAAGCTTACGACTGTATTTTGTTTATTCAAAAACTACACCCACCTAATTACTTATTTAGCAAAAGCACACCTTATGCCTTTGAAACACGACCTATCTAATATTTAGTGGAGTCATTTGGTTACATTGTTGGTGACCATCGTCCAAAGTTTCAATGTTCATGTGGCTTTTGTAGCCATATTCAAATTTGAGTTCTATCGCGCGGTAATAAGAATGTTGTATGATTTGTGGGGTGCGAAAGTAAGTTGGTACAGATGTAATCTCAGACTCTTGCGCATGTATAGTACAAAAATAATATAATGACGGTGATATCGTCTTAACGTTGTGTGATTACGATGTGCTTAAAGAATTATGCTCGAAAGGAGTAAGTAGAAAATGATTGTTTCCTTTTTTTTAGTTCAGAGGAAATTATCGTAAACTAAAGAACAGTATTTTACTGGCAACATCCATAAAAATCTTCATAAAAGTCTGCCAAATCCACTTTTTTATAAAATAGTACATACACACAAATCACGTCTTTATCCCTTACGGGGTAGACAGAGCCTAAGGTGGCAAGACCTACATGCCACGTTTAGCAAGATTGTAGGCGTAAAACTGGAAAATTGAAGTTCATTCCCTCGATGGGCCTTTACCATCTGCGCGGGAGGAGACCCAACTGGTAAGTACATTCTATGTTTCTTCTTTGCTTCCAGACCAGCATGGAATTATAATTTTTGTCTTCAGATGTGGGCGTACACAATCTTGCTAAACGTGGCCTGCTCTTGCCACCTTAGGCTCTTTCTACACTATAAGGGATAAAGGCGTGATTTGTGTGTATTTATGTATGTGTATAGTTATAGTAAGCTTTACCAAAGAATAATGTTTAAGTGAAAGATAATTCAGACGCAACCCAATTCCAAATTAACATTAGCTTATCCGCCAAATAAAGGTTTATACCACCAATATAAATAACACTGCAGAAAATAGGATTTGTCGCCCGCACATCATTAGGGTGACATAACACCCTAGTCTGCAAATAATAAGCTGTAATACCAAGTTGATTACTTATACGCTACAATGATCAAAAGAAATAAGAAGCTTAACGGAAAAAATGCGTAAGCGACCACTAAGAATGCTTATACGTCATTTTTGCATTCTACTTTAATCCTTAAACCTTCATTCGTTCGATCCATAAATGTTAAGTCTTTATTTTACGCCAAAACATAAACATACAATGTACCAGTTGCTTCTTTTCCCGCGCAGATGGTAAAAGCCCATAGAGAGAATGGGCGAAGATCATAGGAATTATGTTATGGGCGATGCGGCTGGCATCCCATCACTATTTTGATTCCCGTTTCCACCCGTACGCTCTCAGTCTTGCTAAATGTGGCCTGTAGGTCTTGTTACCTTAGGTTCTGTCTACCCCGTAGGGGATAAAAGTTGAAAACAGGACTATTTAAGCACTTTATTTGGAACTGCAAACGTAATCTTTACGACACCAAAAAGTAAACAAATTTCTCTTTTTTTATATGCAACCTAATCCTCTAACAGTAAACGAAGATGGCGTAAATACAAAAACAAAAATACAACAACCAATTAAACTTAATCTAAAATATACCTAAAAGCAACATAATAAACCAAAAAGGCACAGCTTGAGCAACAAAAAAAAAACCGTCACGAACATAGGCTAGGGAGAGCAAAACGTAAAAAAACAAAAGTTCAACGTTTATTTTGGTTGCGTCCCGCTCGCACTTGTAGAGATTTAGTCGTGCTGTCTCGTTCTACCGAGCCGAACGCTGGACACCTGTGCTTTAGTTTCCCCGGAGTACCAACGACCTCTGCACCAACCAGTTCTAAAATGCTTTAAGACTGTAATAATACGTAAGCGACTTTGCGTCGTATGTCGTCAGAGAAACGTTTGCTATTCCACCGAAGGTACATTGTTAACGTGTTATTTTTCGAAGCGCTACAATCATTGTCGTATACCGATTTGATTCGAAGCAACTAGATTTTTTTTTCTTAATGTAATAATAACAAAATTGGAACACCTGTTTGTAGTAAT
Source organism: Pandemis corylana (assembly GCA_949127965.1). Lineage (NCBI taxonomy): Eukaryota > Metazoa > Arthropoda > Insecta > Lepidoptera > Tortricidae > Pandemis > Pandemis corylana. The sequence goes on from OX421869.1 coordinate 2,474,534, forward strand.
CCCATTGTTAGGATTTCTAAAGTAAGGTAAATTGGGGTGCAAAATTATTATGCTTTTTTGCTTCGTTCACGTAAAGAATTAGGGCGTAAAGGACAGAGTGCTTTTAGGTTTTTTTTATGCAACTATTAGTGTGCCAGTTACATCCACCTGCGAATTCGCAAATAGTAATCCTGCGCATCTGTTATGTTTACTTTACTGTGAAAAAAGTCTTTAGATACATACACAAATCACGTCGATTCCTTACGGGGTAGACAGAATCTAAGGTAAGTTACGCTAGACAGAATCTAAGGTAAGACCTACAGGCCACGTTTAGCAAGTTTGTACGCGTATAGATGGAAAATAGAATCAAAATAGTAATGGGTTGCTAGCTGGTTGATTATGATTTTCGGCTATTCCCTCGATGGGTTTTTACCAACTGCGTCGGAAGAGAAGCAGTTGGTACATTCTATGTGTTTTCTTTGCTAACAGACCAGCTTGGAAGTATAAGTCTGGCTGTTAAGTCACTACATAAAATAAAACAAAGTCACTTTCCTGTCTGTTTCCTGCCTGTATGCTTAGATCTTTAAAACTACGCAACGGATTTTGATGCGGTTTTTTTTAATAGACAGAGTGATTCAAGAGGAAGGTTTGTATGTATAATTATACGCAGACGAAGTCACGGGCAGAAGCTAGTAAGTATAATAATAAATTCTGTAAATATAAAGGAATAAAAGTGGCCCAAAAGCAAGTTTGAATTCGTACTAAGGGGGTTAAGACGAGTGCGCAAAAGTTGAGAAGGTATTTTACCAATTTATAGCTTTTGTTTTAACAGATTTTAATATTGTAGATGTTGACTTAAACGACGATAAACAAGGGCGCAACTTTGCAAGTCACATTTTTGAAGTAAAATGCTTTTACATCAATTTAGTGTGAAAGTTTATAGTTTCTTTTTCATCCGATTCATATTATTTGTTGTCGCTTAATGTTTAATATTAATACTGGTATAGATACTATCAATGTTAATTGTAATTGCTTGCTTGCTTTAATTAAAGCTTGTTGATATGTTTATACGTCCTACAACCCTTTGACTTTTAACAAAACAAAACAACATTTTATTTTTGCAAATAAAAAAGGGCCCTTTTACGTGTCTTTTTTGAAACTACCAGCGCATTCGGAAAGACCATCACTGCCAAAAAGAATGCGCCGAAAGAAACTTGGCAGAAAGTCATATTTTCAAAACTTTTTGATCATTTTGCCTTTGTGCATAAATATTAATTTTAGTTTTATTTTTTGTGAATTGCATCTGTTTCTTTATAGTTGTACAATAAAGTACCTATTTACTTACTTACTTTACTTACTTTACTTACATTTTGAACTTTTCTACGTTAAAGTAGTTGTTAGTTAACATTTCTTCACTGATTCTCTCTAAAGCTTAATAGATATTTAAATTACTTCCTTTATAGACACGGAACCCGTATAAGCGTATAACATCCATCAACAATAAAACCTTATTGCAAGATGCGGGTGTGCTAATGCAAAACCTAAGTTTATTTTCATCATCATCATCATTATCATCAGCCTGAAGATCTATCTATCTATCTACAGCCATTGCCTGTCCACTGCTGGACGTAGGCCTCCTTCATATTGCGCCAGCTTCCGCGATCCTGGGCTTCCCTCATCCAGCCACTGCCAGCCTGTCCTCCTAAGGTCATCCGGCCAACGCGTCGCAGGGCGTCCCACACTACGCTTTCCCAAACGTGGTCTCCACTCTAGGATACGTTTGCTTCAACGGTTGTCAGTTCTACGGCAAACGTGACCAGCCCAGCCTGAAGATGTCTACTGTTAAACAAAGGCCTCCCCCATAGCGCACCATAGTGAACGACATCTGCATCCACCGGTTTCCCGCGACTTTCACGATGACTTCGGTCCACCTAGTGAGAGGCCTGCGTTTGCATCTTCCGGTTCGTGGTCGCCACTCGAGAACTTTAAGGCTAAGGTTATATCATAGACCAAATACAAGTAAAGACAGAGTTCTGTAAACAGCACAGTGAGGGCGGTTTAAACTAGTAAGTCGGCTAGTTTGAACTGGTTTGGTCTTGACTTTTTATTTGATTTCAAGATTTTAATTACAACAGGAATATCCTATGGAATTCGAAACCGTCAATATAAACGCTTGTAAAGCGTGTTGTCGGTTAGGCATTATTTATCTTTTTCTATCACTTTGACAGTTGTGCTATTAAGACAGAGACACAACATAATTCAGTAACATAAGGTTTGTATATTTACGTGAATAAAGGGTTAAGTAAACATGCGCCTTGAACATTTTAGTACATACATACATACATATATCACGTCTTTATCTCTTACGGGGTAGACAGAGCCTAAGGTAATAAAACCTAAATGCCACGTTTAGCATGATTGTAGGCGTATAGGTGGAAGGGAAATCAAAATAGTGATGGGTTGCTAGCCGCATAGCCTATAACATGATTCCTAAGACTTTCACGCATTCTTTCAGGCTTTTACCATCTGCGCGGGAAGAGAAGCAACTGGTAAATTCTATGTTTTTTCTTTACTCCCAGACCAGCGAAGAATTTCATAATTCCAAAAATTTTTGTTCAACATTTTAATAATTATTTTTCGTTTAAGTAACGACACAGTTCATTTATATAATACGCTATCATCATTTTTAAAATATTTAGTTAATTTAAAATACTAATCCCTACTAATATTATAAATGTGAAAGTAATTCTGTCTGTTACGCTTTCACGCCTAAACCATTGAACCGAATTTAAAGAAATTTGCTACAGATATAGTTTCAGTCCCGGGAAGGACATAAGGTAATTTTTATACCGGGAAATTGCATAGTTCCCGCGGGAAAGTGAATTCTGCGCAGACGGACTCGCGGGCTACCGCTAGTACGACATAAATGCCAAAAGCCGAGCCTTTCCAAAACATAACTCCAAAGTTACGATGATTTTAGTCGGAATATTTATTTTTAATAATACAATTTAAATTATAGCTTCTCGTTTATCCTTGGCCGTAGAAATACACAATGGTGCTATTGAACCATGTGTGATGGGGCTAGTACGAAGCACAACTGTGAACGGTAGCAATATGTGGATATAACGCAGTGTTTTATGTGTACCTCTATAGACCGACCGGGGGGACGACAAAGGGGACCGCGAGAGGTGCGGGCGGGTGCTGCCGCCCGCACCTCTCGCGGTCCCCTTTCTCGTCCTTCCCCGCGCCCCTGCACCGCGCGGGCGAGGAAACATTTAAGCGGTGGGTCTGTAAGTGCATGGTTAGAGACGCTGGCTATGAAGCTGAAGTCTCAAGTTCGGTCTCCGTAGGGCTAAATGTTCGTAATAAGTATGTAACTTCAATAACTCTTTTCAGAATGAGAGGGGTTGGGCTATAGTTTCACGCGGGCCCAGTGCTGATTGCGAACTTCACACACACCATTGAGTTGCTTCGCAGATGTGTGTGTGTTCCTCGCGATGTTTCCCTTCCGAAAAACTCAGACATGCGAATCCGGCATTCGAACCCACGATACTCAGCTTGAGAGGCCACAGGTCAAACCAAATGGCTACCGCTGCTTAAAATCGGTAAATATCTATTATTAATTACATTATAATAAATCAGTAGAAAGTTCGTGTCAGTACATTAAATAAATCCATCATAAATAGAGTGCTAACGATTAGGGAAGAGTAATAAAACACAAGAAAGTAGATTTAATAAATTTTGTCTGTCTGTATGTAAGTATGGATGTCTTCATTTACCTACTCGTATGTCTGTGTTTGCTAATCTCCAAAACTGTTGGACCGATTTATATGAAATTTTCTTGGTGGTACCTTATATCCCTGCTCAATATTTCAGATACTTTTAATCCCGGAAAACTAAAGAGTTTCCGTGGGATAGTTAAACAACTATAACTTATGACACCTTAAATGCCGCCGTTACCTTAAACATACAAACATAATTAGTATATGGTATACAGTTAGTTTCAGTCCCAGGGACGGACATAGGATACTTTTTATCCCAGAAAACAGCATAGTAGCGCGGGATAGCGATAAGCGAATTCTGCGCGGACGCAGTCGCAAGCAACAGCTAGTCTATACTTCTATACTAATATTATAAAGAGGAAAAATTTGATTATTTGTTTGTTTGTTTGTTTGGACGGTACTGGACGGATTTCAAAAATTCTTTTGCCGTTAGAAAGCTACATTATCACTGAGTGACATAGGCTACTTTTTACCGCGGGAAAATACCTTTTCCTACGGGAAAATTAATTTATCGCGGGCGAAGCTGCGGACGTAAGGCTAGTAATAAATAAAAATGTTAAGGCTTGTCCACGCTGCGCGCGCGCACGATATCGTATTCAATCGCTGCGTAATGCACACCGCGCTACACAATGACTATTGATGGACTCCCATTTTATATTTACGGCGTGTAGTGTTACTAAAGGCAGCGTACATTGAAATTGTGAGGTGCTTTAATTTTTTTAATCTAAAAGCATAGAGGAATCCTCCAGTAGAGTCTGAGCCATGAAATTTAAAAACGCATTGAGTTACCTATTCGGGTAATCCAGAAATCGGTGGCAATAAGAGTCCCATTTCGGTAATTTGCGAGGGTATATGATACTAGATGCTGCCCGCGACTTCGTCTGCAAAAAATTGGTTATTCGCTATCCCGCGAGAACTATGCAATTTTCCGGGATAAAAAATAGCCTATCTATAAAACTAGAGTATCAGCTATCTTTGTTCTAAATTTTATCCAAATCCATTCAGTAGTTTTTACGTGATAGAGCAACAAACATCCATCCATCCATACTTACAAACTTTTGCGTTTATAATATTAGTAGGTCCCTCGATGTGCTTTTACTATTTGCGCCGGAAGAGAAGCAACGGGTATATTTTATGTTTTTTCTTATCTTCCAGACGAGATTAAAGTGTTAACAAATGAATTCATTGTCTAACGATACATTTTTCAAACGTTTGTCGATCAAACGTCGAACCTAAACAAGCTTCTCAAAGTAAAAATGTTCCTTAGTACATACATACATACCGCCACGCCTCTTTCCCACAGGGGTAGGCAGAGACTACTTTGTTCCACTTGCTACGATCCTGACATCCACATTCATCAATCTCTTCATACACGCTCGTCGGTTTCGGGTACTCTTGACCAGTAGGCATATTGTCTTAACTCGCTCGCAATCGCCATCGTGTTCATTTTGACAGTTCTTGTATGAATGTGACAGCTAGCCGATTCCGATGCCAATAGTCAGCCCATACATAAACTGTCAAAATGAACACGATGGCGATTGCGAGCGAGTTAGATAATAAGCCTACTAGCCTCTAGTGTAAGTTTTCGCATATAAAAACGTCTCGAACGCGTTCACGTAAACGTCTCAATTATGTTGGAATAATTGGCAGCGCCACTTGCGGATCGAAACGGCAACAAACTGTTCTCATAGTATTTGACCTTTGCTTGGTACTCAGTAATCAATCCGATTACTGAAATTATCTAAAAGTTAAATGAAAACTTACTTTTTGTAATTGTGTCGAACAGACGCATCATTCAAACAGAGGACGCTTGGCGACAAAAATTCGCACAGTAACAAAGTGACAGCTAGTAACAGGTAAGAAAATTCGAAGACAACCCACCTGCTATGGGTGGTGGCACGCGTCACGGAATGACGAGGATCAGGGTTCGGTTCCCGGCCATAGCTTTAGTTTTCGGATTTTTCTGTGTTCTAATTTTCACTGACATGAAATTTAAATGAAAACTTGCTTAAGTCGCAAACATTGACTAAGTGTAACACAATAACGTAATTAGTCATACATTAGAGTGCTGTCGGCAGTAGCGTTTGTTTATAGGGCCGAGAATAGAGCGAATGCTGACAGTAGGTGTTGGCGTGTCACACACGAAGTCAAGTTCAAGAGTGTGCACGATACTTGCTATTTATATCCATGAAAGCAGTCTTAATTATCCATACACAAGCTGCTGTCTGTAAAAAAATAGTTTTTCGCTATCTCCGGGAACTATGCAATTTTCCGGGATAAAAAATAGCCTATGTGTTAATATAGGGTATCAGCTATCTCCGTTCCAAATTTTATCCAAGTCCATTCAGTTTCAGCGTGAAGAAGGAACAAACATACACACTCACATCCTCACAAACCTTCGCATTTATGATATTAGTAGTGTTGCGAACTCTTTGCCTTTTTTATGACATTTATGTTTTTATAATTTGAATTTGATTTTGATATGACCTTTTGTCCGTTGTAGTATTTTGCTGGACGGCATTATATCAAGTCTTGAGCTGAGGAACTGCATTTTCATTCACATACATTTCTAACTATACAGTCCACTCACTTTTATCCGCTTCAAGTAGGATACTCCTTCCGTCCACTCAAAGGTAGAATGGAAGGGATCCGTTAAGGAAGTCCACCTTTGGGCAAGTATTTCAGTAACCTGCTATGGGTGGTGTAGGGGTATAGCACGCGTCACGGAATGACGAGGACCCGGGTTCGATTCCCGGCCATAGCTTTACTTTTCGGATTTTTCTATGTGTTCTAATTTTCACTGACATTTAGAAATTTAATTTCTAACGGTAAAACCGAAAAAGTAAAACATAAAAATCAAGAAATAAAAATTTCTTGATTCATTTGATAGTAAGTATTTCAGTGTTTGTCAATTGTCTTTGTTTTATTTTTATTTTGCTAAATGTAATACATACATTACCTACAAGTATATGTAAGTACGTAATAACACCATGCTCTTCCATGCTGATCTGGGAGTAGAGAAAAAACATAGAATTTACCAGTTGCTTCTCTTCCCGCGCAGATGGTAAAAGCCCAAGCATCAAGTCTTAGGAATCATGTTATAGGCGATGCGGCTAGCAACCCAACTATTTTGATTCCCCTTTCCACCTATACGCCCTTAATCATGCTAAACGTGGCCTTAAGGCTTTGTTACTTTAGGCTCTGTCTACCCCGTAAGGGATAGAGACGTGATATATGTAATAACACGGTTCGCACCCCAGATAACTAATTCGCAAACATGACAAATAAAACAATCATACATCTGTCATTCTGCCTGTCACTGGGCGCGATACGGCAGTCACTCGCAGCGCTGACAGTTCTGTCACGTTACAGCGCAAGTCAATGTAACAAAGTAAGGTAGCGACAGAAATGGCCCCGCTAATGCCACAGTATATATATATAAGCTAAAGCAGTAAGGAACCTACGAACAAATCGGTTGAAACGAAACACGCACACAGGCGCGCGCTTTACACGGCCCCTAAGCGGACCCTGAGCCTGAGCGGAGTGGACCGTCCGCTTAGGGGCCGTGTAAAGCGCGCGCCTGTGTGCGTGTTTCGTTTCAACCGATTTGTTCGTAGTTTCCTTACTGCTTTAGCTTATATATATACTGTGCTAATGCCGAGTGGTTCTGACACGAACTTGAAATTGATTTATTGTTAGGCGTGTTTGGTTTCGACGTTTTAAACTTAGCCTGTTTCACCAATCTCTGTTAAGCTCCAGTTATCTTAATTGCCAGTTATCTACACCTTTATTCCTTACGGGGTAGACAGACTAAGGCAACAAAACCTTAAGGCCACGTTTAGCACGATTAAGGGCGTGCTAGAAAGGGAAATCAAAATAGTGATGGGTTCCTAGCCGCATTGCCTCTAACATAATTCTTAAGACTTTCGATTCCCTCGATGGGTTTTTTTTTTTTTTTTTTTTTTTTAATGTTAGAGAGGCCAGACAAACGAACTAGTGGGTCACCTGATGGTTAATGATCACCACTGTCCATAGACACCCGCAGCGCTTTACGCGATGCCAGTGCGTTGTCGGCCCTGCAGAAAATTGTACACTCGCCTCTTAAAGGCACCCAGGTCGTAACTCGATGGGAAGAGATTTTGCAAGTTTGTGGCAAAAAAGATCGATTAAACCGCACCGTCGAAGACTGCCATTCATCAACATGATGTCGATGGAATGAGCGCTTACGACGGGTAGATTTGTAATGGAACCCCGCAGCTGGGACACGCGGGAAGAGAAGCATCTGGTAAATTCTATGTTTTTTCTGTACTCCTAGACCAGCATGGAAGAACTTAATAACGTTTAGTAATAATCAGCCTTTTGAGTATTTTATTTGTTATAAATAGAGGAACGATTAGCAACAAATAAAAAACAGTAGGCTCATTACCTAACTCACTCGCACTGCGCCATCGTGTTCATTGTGACAGTTCGTGTATGGGCTGACAATTGGCATCGGAATCAGCTAGCTGTCACATTCATACAAGAACTGTCAAAATGAACACGATGGTGATTGCGAGCGAGCTAGACAATAAGCCTACAGATTTGTACTTGAGACTTCGGGTTGATTTTGTTGATTGACCTTCGAATAAAAATATCAAAGGAGTTTCAACTCAAAACTTTCCTTGAACGGCTGGCTTTGGGTTCCGGGTTGACTTCTGGTGCGAACTTTAACGGTAAAAAATGTTGTTTAATTTGAAGACACCTTACAAGTAAAATTAACAAAACATATTTACCTCGCTAATCCGCTACTCACGTGCAAGATAACCAAGCCTGTGTGAAATATATTCATTTGAGTAGCGGAGTAGCAAGGTAAATATTTTTTGTTCATTGAAATGGACCTCCGCAAAGTAACGCCTGATTCAATAAAATACCTTGCAAGTAGCCGAAATAAAAAAGTCTTTATTTACCTGGTATCATAACAGGAGTTGATTAAGAGTGAGTAGTATTTAACCGGTGTGTAAGAAAAAAGAACCACCAAGAAGTTATATCACTGGTATCATTTTACTGCGCATTATCATTACCACATTTAAATAATATCACTAAAAAACCTCACCCCAGCTCCTGAATATAAAATCAACTTTTTTCACTCAATTTCGAATATATTAAACATGATACTGATCACGGATGATGAATGATAAATGACCCATCACCCGTTGACAAGCAAAGTGTTAAGTATAATTGATTACGAGAAAAAACTTATTTGAATAATAATATGAATTCAATGTGATACCTGATTTCTTTTGGTAATTGTGTAAGTGTGAAATCTGAGTGTGTATTCCTTCCATGCTGGTCTGGGAGCAAAGGAGAAGCATAGAATGTACCAGTTGCTTCTTTTCCCGCGCAGATGGTAAATGCCCATCGAGGGAATGGGCGAAAATCATAGGAATCATGTTATTTATAGGCGATGCGGCTAGCAACCCATCACTATTTTGGTTCCATTTTCCACCTATGCGCTCACGATCTTGTTAAACGTGGTCTGTAAGTCTTGTTACCTCAGGCTCTGTCTACCCTGTAAGGGATAAAGACGTGATTTGTGTGTGTGTATGTATGTATGTGAAATCTGAGATGAATCTTAGTTCTATGAATGCAATTTTGGTAAATGATAATCGTATAAAATGTTGTCAATTGTCGAAGTCTAAACATCCAACTAATATTATAAGCGCGAAAGTTTGTAAGTATGGATGGATGTTTGTTACTCTTTCACGAAAAAACTACTGAATGGATTTGGATAAGATTTGGAACGGAGATAGCTGATACCCTATTAACACATAGGCTATTTTTTATCCCGGAAAATTGCATAGTTCCCGCGGGATAGCGAAATACTAATTTTTTGCATACGAAGTCACGGGCAGCAGCTAGTCCTACTAATATTATAAATGTGAAAGTTTGTGAGTATGGATGTTTGTTGCTCTTTCACGCCAGAACGGCTTGACAGATCTGGATGAAATTTGGAACATAGATAGATTATAGTCTGGAGTAACACATAAGCTACTTTTTATCCCGGAAAATTGCTTAGTTCCCGTGGGATAGCGATAAACTAATTTTTGCATACGAAGTCGCGGGCTAGTATTCTATATTTATTCGCTTTCCCATCGACGGAGGGACAAATGCCTAAAGCCGAGGTGTGCAAGCGACAACGGATCGCACTTTACGATACCGGTGTATCGCTAATTTACGGTTGCCGATTTTTAAAATAAAAGGTTTGAGATTTTATTTGGTAGCCGGATTTAAGGCTGTGGTTTAACAAGCTCTTTTTAAGAGGAAAAAGGGGAGCGTAAATCTGTCAGAGTGTACACGTGGGAAGGGTCCTTTTATAGACAGACCTTTAATGAGTCAAAGGCGCGGGGTGGGACGACAGAGGGGGCTGAGAGAGGTGCGGGCGGCAGGCGCACTACCCGCCCGCACCTCTCTCGGTCCCCTTTGACGTCGTACGCCCCGCCCCTATGCCGCACGGGCGAGGACTCATTTAAGAGGTCGGTCTATAAAAATTAAGCAATGCGTATGGTCAACCAAATGGTACTCTGGGCCATTGTGTAACCTTATCGTAATAAGTGATGGGCTTTAATTTGTGTCTGTTAGTGTCTGTGTCGGTTATTAGCAGAGACATTAGACCTATCTCCTATCTCCTAAGCTAAATGTAGGCAGTGTGAGGTCATTTCATTGTTTATAGACATACAGACATTAAAATATCCTGTTTTTAGTGTTTATTGTTATAGCGGCAACAGATTTATGAGATACAGACTGATGACACACTGACTGACAGACAGACGGACAGTGGAAACTTAGTAATTGTTTCCCGTTTTTACTCTTTGAGTACCTACGAAACCTTAATAGGGTCCCGTTTTTACCAATTGTGTACGGAACCCTAATAGGCTCCCATTTTAACCCTTTGGGTTCGGAACACAAATAGGCTCCCGTTTTTACCCTTTGGGTACGGAACACAAATAGGCTCTCGTTTTTACCCTTTGGGTACGGAACACAAATAGGCTCCCGTTCTTACCCTTTGGGTACGGAACACAATTAGGCTCCCGTTTTTACCCTTTGGGTACGGAACACAAATAGGCTCCCGTTTTCGCCCTTTGGGTACGGAACACAATTAGGCTCCCGTTTTTACCCTTTGGGTACAGAACACAATTAAGCTCCCGTTTTTACCCTTTGGGTACGGAACACAATTAGACTCCCGTTTTTACCCTTTGGGTACAGAACACAAATAGGCTCCCGTTTTTACCCTTTGGGTACAGAACACAAATAGGCTCCCGTCTTTACCCTTTGGGTACGGAACACAAATAGGCTCCCGTTTTTACCCTTTGGGTACGGAACACAAATAGGCTCCCGTTTTTACCCTTTGCGTACGGAACCTTAAAAAGGCGACGTGACACAAACAGCGCGCGCGCAGGTTCACTGACCCCCATCCGACGATCCGGTAGCCAACTAATAACAGCGTGATACAAATTAGTTGTTCGTCCGTAGTTACTTAGTAGTAAATGTCAGTTAGAAAATAAACGAGAATATTGGTTATTCGTAGCGGTTCATTTTGAAGATTAATCTGTAGCTACTTTATTTTAAATCAGGTCTAATAAAAACCGGGTATTGCAGTGGTAGGGTGGTTCTACCATTTAGTAGTTTTTTTGTGCCTATGGCAGGAAATAGAAAAAAACACTGTTATAAATTTATTCTGAATTATACGTAGTTACAATTAGCCGACATTGAAAGGGAATGGTAATGACGTTCATGATTATGGTAATGAAATCAGACGTAAAGATATGGCTCACTACTATCATGCCGCTAAGCAGTGCTCATGGTGCTGTGTTCCAGCGTCGAGTGACATACACCTGTGAAGTAGTTCAGTGCGTATGAAGTTTTCAATAAGGACTAGGCCTACGTCAACTACAGCTTAAGCCCTCTCATTCTAAGAGAAGGCCTGTGCCGGAATGTTACGCTCGATATAAATACAAACCACTTTGTTAAAAATAACGAGCTCAAAATTGAAAATCAAACGTCAAAGTCAGAGGTGCGTAACCTAAAAATAAAACAGAAACGAAATTACGGAAATAATATTTCAAAAAGGGAACTAGTTAAGTCAAAGGCGCCGCTCATAATTCGAACGTAAACAATAAGCGAAGCGCCACTGGCGAGGAGAAACCTCGACAGAAATAAGGCAGGGCAGTCCTTAGTAGAAGTTTTTTGTCGCAACAAATATCGAATGCTACTGGATCAATTTGCTGTCGATACGTGCTACTAGAAGCGCTACCAATGCTGAAATAAATTAAACGTTAACGCTGCCTATGGTGTCCACTTTTTTACCAAAAACTTACACTATTTAACGAAATGTTCAGTTTACAATGGTAAGTCAGTAAACATTTTAAACGTTGTTCACTTAAAATACATGATACCGAAAAAAATTATGTTATGAGTTCTAAAAATTCCTATCAAGTAACCCTGTAATTACGTACTAAAAGTATGACACAAAATAATTTGCGAGCAACATCTGAAAAACCAACGTAACCACATCGACTATTCCCATTTCGTACCTCCCCTCACTACGGCAAACATTTATCAAACTGGAAATAACTGGAATAGTAAACAAATAGTGTTGCCACGTTGACGTAGGTCGTGAACATCTGGCACCGTACAAACTTTACTACTTTTCTGTTTAGACTCTTTTTAATGCACCGAATGTTGGCGGCGTCTGTGATATGTCTACCCGCGAAGTGTTATAATTTTCATTGTTATAATAAACTTTTGACATTCCTTTGTTATTTATAGCATGAAAGTTTTTATTTCCAAGCTGGTCTGGTAAAGAAAAAACGTAGAATGTACCAGTTGCTTCTCTTCCCGCGCTGATCGTAAATGGGGCTAGCAACCCATTCTCCTTTCCACTAAGCCCACAATCATGCTAAATGTGGCCTTTAGGTATTGTTCCCTTAGGCTGTGTCTACCCCGTAGGGGATAAAGACGTGATTTATGTATGCATGTATGTAAGCTTTAGTTAGGGGTTGAAGAATAAAGCGATTAAACCAAATTATTTCCCGCAACTTCGTCTGCCTAGAATTCATTTATCGCTATCCCGCAGGAATTCCGCAATTTTCCGGGATAAAGACTAGCCTATGTGTTATTCCAGACTATAATCTATCTGTGTTTCAAATTTCATCCAGATCTGTCCAGCCGTTCTGGCGTGAAAGAGTAACAAACATCCATCCATACTTACAAACTTTCGCGCTTATAATATTAGTAATCGTTTTTATTTTACTTTAGAATGTCCTGGTAATGTCAAACAATTACGTACTGAACAAGCGAAACATTTACTCTCTCTCTCTCTCTCTCTCGGGTAACCCAATTTTCTGGCGACAATCGCGCAAAAAAGCGGGTCCTAATTGTCACATCAACTCCGACGTGCTTAATTCTGGCACTGTTACATTACAGGTTTGTTAAAAATAGCTGGTAAACAAAGGTTGCCCGGACCTGTTTGAGGTCCGCTTTCGCTGGACCCGCGAAAACACTGCAAATCGAGTAGTCTTACGGTATAATTGTAAGGAGGATTGTAAGTCGTAGTTTTTTTTTTTTAATTAGGATCTCATACTTAGCAGGGGTGTTCAAACCACACCGAACAAGTGCGTGAATAAACGTTAAAGGGGTTTTATGACAACCTCTATATTAGATACAATCAGTTTAGATACAATCAGTGTCATTTTTAACCCCTGACGGAAACAGAGGGGTGATATATAAGTTTACGTCGATAACTGTGTGTGTGTGTGAGTGTGTGTGTGTGTGTGTGTGTGTGTGTGTGTGTGTGTGTGTGTGTGTGTGTGTGTGCATCTGGTCCCGCAGTTTGAACAGTATCAGCCCTGTTCCAAAATGATTTAAGGCATTTTTGGCATGTATCATATCAATAATTTATACATACAACAAGGAAGGCAAAAAATCAAAAAAAAAGTCCACATGAACATTTAATCCAGAATTTAAATATTTCGGGTACCTATTTCTTACTTCGAATCGTTTACCCTATCAATAATCATACAAGGAAAAATGTGTCCTAATAAGTTCGTCACTTTTTAATATAGAAAGATGTGGAACGTGACGAACAGGAAAAAAATCAATAGCAAAATCTGGGCCACATTTTTTCTTGTATATAATCGATATAGAATCGATAGGGTAAACGATTCTGATTAAAAAACTCCCAAAATATTAAAATTGTGGAAAAATTGTTTATGTGGACGTTTTTTTGGAAAATTTTCATCAAACTTCGTCGCACCTTTTTAACCTGCGTGTTGTCGTGGAGTATTAAGATATTTAGTTTAAGTTTTTAACACGCTTGTAACTCAACTTGTGCTCCAATCCTGACGCGCAGCGGCGTGCAGTCGGTTCTGACAGCGGGTAGGCATATTGACAATAAAACCCGTATTGGTACGAAGCGTGGCGGGCACATTTACGTATGGTTACAAGCACTGCTTATATGCCTATAAGGGACGAACGCGTCTGCTGACGCGGCATAGTACCGTTAGTTTAGCTGCTTATACAAACACTACATTATGATTCGAGGCGTCAACGTTCACAGATCCATATAAGGCTGGAGCTAAATATTGCCTATAACGCTTCCGTTACAGCATACAAAACAAAACAAAAAAAACATTATAGATTTGTAATTGTGTCGTACAAGGGCCCTATTTTTGAAAGCACATATGTGAAAATACCATTCGAAAGCGGTGAAAAATTGTGCTGAATTTGAAGTACTTACTGCTCTCATTAATCGTGTGAACTAGTGAAAACTTTGATTAGAGCTGTAGTTTTGAAGTTATATACAGATTTATACCACTTACGAGTGGTACTCAAAAATCGGGGCCCTGATAAATCATTCAAACAGCTGACGCTTGGCGACAAAAATTGGCATAGTAACAACGTCACGTGACAGCTAGGGCTTACTCACCTGCTATGGGTGGTGTAGGGGTATAGCACGCGTCACGGAATGACGAGGATCCGGGTACGATTCCCGGCCATAGCTTTACTTTTCAGATTTTTCTGTTCTTTTTCAGTGGCGTTTAGAAATTTAATTTGTAACGGTAAAACCGTAAAAGTAAGCATAAAAAAATCAAGAAGTAAAAATTCTTGATTCATTTGATAGTACCTATTATTTGAAAAACAGCGCCGCGCCGTCTCTCGTCCTTGGTCAGCAGTAGATGTTCCACGGAAGCACAGTATATATATAAGCTAAAGCAGTAACGAAACTACGAACAAATCGGTTGAAACGAAACACGCACACAAGCGCGCGCTTTACACGGCCCCTAAGCGGACCTCGTCCACTCCGCTCAGGCTCAGGTCCGCTTAGGGGCTGTGTGCGTGTTTCGTTTCAATCGATTTGTTCGTAGTTTCCTTACTGCTTTAGCTTATATATATACTGTGACGGAAGTTTGTAAATGTGTCGTACAGACACATCATTCAAACAGATCACGCTTGGCGACAAAAATTCGCATAGTAACAAGGTCACGTGACAGCTAGTAACAGAGAAAAAATTGAAGGCTTACCCACCTGCTATTCGATTCCCGGCCATAGCTTTACTTTTCGGATTTTTCTAAACGTGGCCTTTAGGTCTTGTTACCTAGGCTCTACTCCGTAAGGATAAAGATGTGATTTATATAGTATGTAAAGTATAGTCATACAGTCATGACTGGCTGGTTAGACGTGGTGGTTAGTGAAATACTCTAAACAGAGCGCTAATGACAGCAAAGTACCGGTTTCTTTGTACTTTAAAAAGGTATTTAGTTCTTAATTATATTTTTAAATACTGCGATTGGTTTAACAAACTGCATTAAGATGAGAGGTGTTAAAGTTTTAGTTGGAGCGTGATGTGATAGTTAGCAACTTAACTACTTTCAGTAAAACATTTTTGCATTATTTTTTACGCCGACATATTAACTGACTTATTACATAATATATAAATATTAATCTGTCTCTATCCCTTAAGGACGAAGTAGACAGAGCCTAGGGTTGTTGATACTTTTTGTATTGTAACCCAATAATAAACCTGTATATTTCTTTTTGATACAATTGCTCAAAAAGGGCCCTTTTCTGGCTGTTTTGCGTGCGCAAAGTTCGGTTTTGCGCACCGGAGCGATTTACTTTTCAATTTTTTTTAATTTGTACTTATTTGTAGTTCCGGCATAGTAGGTATAAAATAACATCTTTGCATATGCATCTTTGCGTGCAACTTTTTATGCACTGTATTTTATGCATACGCCGATGTGTCAAATTGACGTAAATTATTTTTCCCACATTCTAAATCATAAAGATGCGCGGACACGCGCATTTCCATGTTAGTCGGTGGGCGACTGGCCGTTTGTGTGTATACGTGCATGAACTGCTTATTTTCAATTAGGTAAGTCATTGGGTATTGATTCGTCAACTTAAGCTGGTACAAAGCGCTAAATTTATAAAACAAATTAATAAAATAAAGAAAAAACATATAATGTACCAGTTTGTTGCTTCTCTTCCCGCGCTGGTAAAATCATGTTATAGGCGATCCGGCTAGCAACCGATCACTATTTTGATTTCACTTTCCACCTACACGCCCACAATCATGCTTAACGTGGCCTTTAGGTCTTATCACCTTATTCTCTATCTATCTAGTAATTTATGTATGTATGTATGTCGTCAGGGATAGTGCAATACCGCGTAACTAGCACTGGTAAAAACTGCGTATCTGCACAACAACCATATTGAAAATCCACGTAACTGGCATTGGTTGATACCGCGTATCTAACAAAAGTAGCCAAATTAAGATTTCCCGCCAACGAACGTAAAATCCTGATTAGAATATACCAGTTCAAACCAGTATTAAGTTGGGTGTTGTGTAGATACGCAGTATTAACTAGTGCTAGTTACGTGGTTTTGCACTATGAGTGTTTATTTATTAATATTTATTTCTACACTTACAATTATCTTTACAGGCGATGCCTAATGCGACAATATGGAGAAAAACTTAATAAAAATATATTTAAGTACGCTAACAAATTTTAAACGAAGCTTGTGAATTCGCTCAGAGCACAAAGAATAAGTCCAGATCTTCGGCAATAAGGTTCACTGTTGTGTAGATACGCAGTATTTACCAGTGCTAGTTACGCAGTTTAGCAGTATGGGTGTTAGTTGCGCTGCGAACCGCGAGCGAACAAACGCAAGAACGCGACCCTCTGTGATTATTATTTATTTAAAAAGTGAAACCTAATTAAATTCACGTTATTTACCAAAAAGGGACAGACAAAAATACCAGCAAGTGAATCAAATACGAAAACACCAAAAAACTGTGCTTATAAAGTGTTTATTTAAGGATTAATTTGTGATTTACAAATATCGGATACCGCCGTGCAACAGCTGATCGGTAGGTTGAATGACCTCATGCGCCATCTCTCTCGCGCACATCAGCGAAGACGACAGCGGCGCTGCTCACACAGCCCAACGGGTGAATAAAATTATAAACTGTGCTACGTCTAACTACCCTCAAAATAAAAGTTAACCACAAATTTATAAATAAAATAAGTAAAAATGAAGTGCAATGCATGCAACAACCATATTGAGAGAATGGAATTACTTAAATGCACGGCTTGCAATCTAGCATACCACTATAAGTGCTTAAATATAACAACAGCACAATTCATGACCAGAAACCACGAAGTTATTCGTATGTGGCGTTGTCCAGAGTGCTCAAATGTTACACACAGGCGAAATGATGATACGCCAGTACAAAAACAACTCTCGGCCACAATAAACGACACTAATATGTCAATCGATGACCTACTTGGTGGTGATGAGACAAAAATAGAAGGCGACACACCAAAAAAAACACAAACATCTACCCAATCCATACCCATAAATACACAAACTGTAACCATGGAAAATATTAGCCAACTCCTAGATAACAAATTGACAGCCAACAATATATCACTAATAATCAACATGAGAGATATAATCCAATCAGAAATCAAAACTGCCGTTGAAAAATTCAAAAAAGAAACTAATCAAAACTTAGAAGAAATAACAAAGGAACAAGAGAATTTAAAAACCAAAATTGAAGACATAAACAAACATATTTTAACACTCAGGCAGGAAAACAATTATGTTAAAGCTGAACTACAGAAAATGAAAGAAAATATGACACCACAAAAAATTGAAAATATAGATTCTACTCAAAACAGCAACAAGAAAATCGTACTATATGGGCTGAATGAACATAACTATGAATCACAGGAAGAACTATACGACCGCATCACTAACGTATTCATGAACATCCTCGGAGTTAATGTGGATACCTACGTTGAAGACATAAAGCGGATTGGGAAACGAGGGCAAAATCGCCCCATTGCCATAGAATTTATAAGCCAAAGGGTAACTAAATATATATTACAGAACTCGCGCTGTTTTAAAGGAACCGGCATCGCTGTCTCGACTTTCTTGGATAAACAGGCCATAGACATGAAGAGAGAGTTGAGACAAGCCATGTTAAAGGCACGGAAAACAGGGAAATATGCAGTGATGCGAAACAACAAATTATTAATTGAAGGACAGGTATATAACCCACAACATGAAACTAGTTCAAGGACGGACCCCTCCGTATACGAAACCCCAGTATCTAAATCGCACGGTATACAGTATCAAGGAAAGGAAACCCCCAATACAAACATCGTTAGAAATAAACCATTTTTTCGAAACTGAAAAACGAACATAACATGTATATACTATTTCAAAACATGCAAAGTCTAAAAAATAAATCACACTTATTGGAGGATTTTGTGAAAAATAAAGGCTACCAGGTACTATGTTTAACGGAGACGTGGATATCGGATCAGCAAAAAAATCTTATTGAAATATGCGGGTACAACTTTGCAGCGGCGTACTACAGGCGCGAGCGGCCAGGCGGCGGAGCGGCCATTCTCTTACAGGATGATATCAAGTATATAGAAAGGACAGATATATCTAAGCTGTCTATCGAATATGTGATTGAATGTTGTGCTGTGGAAATCCCGCAGTATAATATCCTTATAGTTAATCTCTACAGAGCCGATCGAGAAATGAGTATTTTCTTTGAAACATTAGAAAAAATATTATATAAAATTAATTTCAAAGAACAAAAAATGCGTATTATAGTCGGCGGAGACTTTAATGTAAATATGTTATTGAACTCTCAAAACTCACAAAAACTATTAAATGAAATGCGAGCTTTTAACTTGAGCCAATTAGTCACTGAGCCAACAAGAGTAAATGATATTTCTTCCACTTGTATTGACCTCATATTCACAAATAAAAATGATTGTAATGTCACTGTCGAGGAACATGGCATCTCTGATCACAAAAGCATCATATACAAATGCCAAACACTAGGTAAACAACCACTGTATAAAGAAAAAATTGTTTTTAGCAGAACATTCAACTTATCAAATATGAAAAATTTTAAAGACGACTTAAAAAACATAGCCTGGTTTGACATTTTATTGCCACACCATGATGTGAACATCAACTATGAAATATTTAATACAAAATTACAAGAACTGCTAAACAAACATATCCCTATAAAACGGAAAAAAATCAGGCAACATAATATGAATAATATAAATAAATCATACTTGACCCCCGGATTAAAAATCGCATGTAAAAATAAAAGATGCTTAAAGATTTTAAAACAGCACACAAAAAATAAATTCCTACTAAATTATGTTAAAAAATATGGTAAAATCCTCAAAAAATGTGTAAATTCGTCAAAAAAGCTTAATTATGCGAAACAAATGAAACTGTCAAAAAACAAAACTAAAACTATGTGGAGTATAATCAAAAATATTACAAATCAAAATAAATCTCACCAATATAAAAACATAAGTCTAAAAATTGGTGACCACAAAATAGAATCACCCCAACAAATAGCAGAAGTATTCAACGAGCATTTTGCATCGGTGGGCGAGTCAGCACCGGCCGGAGGTAGCGGCGCGCACGCACAGGCGGGGCGCCCCGTCATTACTCCCACCACAAACTCTATATTTTTGAGTGATGCTACCGACCTAGAAATCAGGAAAATTATAAGGAAAATGAAGAATAAAAAAAGTTTTGGCGTAGACGAGATTCCTAGTGCACTTATTAAGTTGTGTGTGACTGAGCTGACCTCTCCTCTTACATTTCTAATAAACCAATCGTTCAAACAAGGCGCGTTCCCGGAACAACTAAAAATCTCCAAACTAAAACCTATTCTAAAGCCAGGGGGTGATGCCAGAGATCCATGTGACCATAGACCTATTGCACTCCTACCTACCTTTTCAAAAATTTTTGAGAAGGCAATGGTAAATCGAATATACTACTTTTTTGAGAAATATAAAATATTAGATAAAAATCAATACGGATTTAGAAAGCAGCACTCGACTGTGCTTGCTGTATTTAAGTACATACAGGAAATTCTTTCACAAATTGATTCCAAAAAATATGGCGTGGGCCTACTATTGGACATGACAAAGGCCTATGATCATGTTTCTCATACAATTTTACTCTCTAAATTATATGGTATGGGAATCAGAGGGGTAGCACACGAGTGGTTTAAATCATATCTAGAAAATCGGAAACAATGCGTACAGATTGATTACCTTTGTGAGGAGTCTGGAGAAGTCAAAGTAGTCACATCACAAATGCGTAGCACCACTTGCTCACTGCCGCAGGGAAGTGTTGTATCTTGTATCCTGTTTCTGGTTTACATCAACGATTTGCCAAAGACACTGGATACAACGTGTATTATGTTTGCCGATGACGTCTCCCTACTACTTAATTGCACGAACAGCGTAGAATGTAACGAACGCCTCATTGAAATATTTAAAACCGTAACAAATTGGCTAGACGACCATAATTTAAAAATGAATCTAAAAAAAACAAAAATAATACAATTTAAACCGACACAAAAGAAACCTTTACAAATGACATTACAAATTAATAAAAATACCATCGAAGAAGTAAATGAATTTAAACTACTAGGCATTAAAATTGATTCCAATATAAACTGGAAATCACATATACAAAATGTTAAACTAAAATTGTCGAGATTTATATATGCATTAAGTGTCCTTAAAGTTAACACTAACATTGAAACAGCCTTATCAGCATATTATGCGTACGCACATGCTTGGTTGAAATATGGCGTGATTCTTTGGGGAGCGAGCACCGACTGCCACCAACTATTCGTTATGCAGAAGAAGTGTATACGCATTCTTACCAACACACGTATACCAAATAGCTGTCGTCCGCATTTTATAAATCAGAAAATCCTAACACTACCCTCCATATACATAATGGAAGCAGCGCTATTTGTTAGAAAACACCCAAACCTTTTTACAATAAGAAAAGAATTAAGATCACATAGGCAAAATAAAAATCAATTATTGTTACCAAAGTCGAACCTCGCGATATTCAGAAACGGCCCCTATTACCGATGCATACAGATAGCCAACAAAATACCGGAAAACATAAAAGTGGAAAAAGACGACAAAGTATTTAAAAGCAAATTAAAAAGCCTCCTTATCGATAAATGCTACTATAGGATCGACGACTTTTTAAGTGACAAATTCTGACATAAAAATCCCAACATCAATTTAGTGTATTTTCGCTGGTAAAATGTAAAAATAGCTAACAATTTTATTGTAGATTAAGAAAATCGTCATTGCCTTTGTATTGTACTATATTGGATTGGATTGTATTGGAAATGGCGTTTCTGCAGAAATTTAATAGTAAATCGACACTATCACTCAAGTTATTTATTTACTCTACAATATAATCTTTAACATTTAAAATTGACATTGTATTGAATTAATTAAATTGCTGTAATAATGCTATATATATATTATTATTGACATGAAATATTCAATCCGTAGTTAATGAGTAAATGGCTGTAATAGTTTTAGTTTAGTTTATAGCTTTAGTATTGACATTGTATACCCTGACAGGGTGTCATGTACCTACCACCCTACCACGTAACACCGATAGCAAATGAACATGACTTAAAATGTGTATGAATAAATGAATAAAATGAATAAATAAATGAATAGTTGTGAAGATACGCGGTATTCACCAGTGCTAGTAGCGCGGTTTAGCAGTATGGGTGTTGTGAAGATACGCGGTATTTACCAGTGCTAGTTACGCGGTATTGCACTATCCCAGACGGTGCATATTTTTTTATTCACATGCATTGATCACAGTATAGACTAACCGCGCATGCGTAGTATAAAATATGTAAACACATCTGGCATTCAACTTGCAAAGAGTTGCAGACTCGAAGACCTTGATACTAAAGCACTATACGTCCATTTATTATAAAAGTCGCACAGCCCACGCAGAAAAACCAACTACAACTTCAAGCAGTAAAGTTCAAATTGATGAACAGCAAATGTGAGTTACGCCATATCGAATTAACGAACAGGTTCATGTGTGTGTCGGTTATATCCGAACGCGTTTTTACTGAAAATGGAAACTGGAAAATCATTTACTATACGCCCTTGGCATTACTGTTCGGTTTTATAAATTGCCAATTATGTTTTATAAATATACTTTTCGGTTGAATTGATGCAAAAGTTTTCCTTTTAAATACCGTCTGGTTGTTCACAGCGATGTACAATCAACGGCATAAATATAATGTAAGTTACCAACACGTCAAAAACATCTAGACACCTTTAGTTTATGCTACAAACAATGAGGTCGATAACACCAATATTTGTGACAGAAAAATCTCTATATTTACTGTCTTAGAATTTAAGAAAAAATATAAATGCCAGTCATTTTATCTGTGGCGAACTTTCGAAGAACAGAAAATAATGTTACCTACGTATTTGATGTGAAAACTTTTATTGTAGAAAGCTATGATATGAATATAGAAAAAAATATGTATGCGACTGTACATAATTAGGCATTAAAAAACTCGCGTAGTCTTTATGAAACTCAACTCTTGTTCTAGAGCGTTTTTCAAAAAAAAGAACACATGAAACTTTTTTCCAGAATTGAACTGTCCTAAGGTCCTGGTGACAGACAAACAGACAGTGGAGTCTTAGTAATATGTTGCCGTTTTTACCCTTTGGGTACCCCTGAAACACTTCACTACATAGTATAAAATAAAGTCGCTTTTTCTGTCCTCATGTCCCGATGTATGCTAATATCTTCAAAACTACACAACGGAGTTTCATGCGATTTTTTTTAATAGATAGAGTGATTCAAGAGGAAGGTTTATATGTATAATACATGCATGCATAATATACCGTGCGAAGCCGGGGCGGGTCGCTAGTAAGAAATAAAAATAAAATGTTGAGACTCACAATACTTCCGACAACAAGTCAACCCAACATCAATCACAACAATAATTAATCATAAAATACTGAAACTTCAAATAGACAAGCCATTAGCGAATGCCTATCCACCAGATCATGACCACCAGCTGCACAAATACATGTGTCACCCACAGAAATAACTGGACCATACCCACCAATAGACTTTACGACGGGACCAAAATGGTCAAAGACAAGCAATTTAAATCAGACTGTACACTTCGCACCGTAGAGTTGATACTAGTTTCAAGCTACAAGCGTGCAAGATAAACGCATTGTAAATAAAGCTTTATCGGTTTCGTGGGAACTGTTAATTTCGCTTGTGTATGTAAGGCCGAATAACATTCGTATTATTAACTTGGATTTGTATTGTTTGGTGAGTAATGCGTTCTGATGTGGTGTTTTAGCGGGTTGTAGACATAGAGGAATAAACCTAATAGAGTGGTTATACGATTCGGCAACACATCAGGGATTTATCAAAGTTTATCATAAAATCTTTCAGTAAACAACACTCAATTTTATTTAATCTTTCAATCATGTTAAATTCGACCTTTACCTTAGGCTATGGCCTTATTACTCTAGGCTCTGTCTACCATGTACCGAAGGGATAAAAGTGATTAATATGTATTCTTTGTATGTAAAAGCAGATGCAGATGCCCCGGCAGATGGTAAAAGCCCATCGAGGGAATGGGAGAAAATCATAGGAAACATGTTAAAGGCGATGCGGCTAGCAACCCATTACTATTTTGATTCCATTTTCCATCTATACCTAGCTCCACAATCTTGCTAAACGTGGCCTGTAGGTCTTGCCACCTTAGGCTCTGTCTACCCCGTAAGGGATAAAGACGTGATTTGTGTATTGTGTGTGTGTGTATTGTATGTATATATCAACTATTTATACATTAAATCTTTTAAACTGCGTAATGGATCTTAATGTTGTTTTCAACGATAGATAGAACGAACGGCTTACATTTATACGTAGGTATAGTTTGAAGCCGTGACGGGTTGCTAGCTATCTAATGTTTCGCAATTGTTTTGCCTTACGTGTACGTGGAGCAAAGCCATTTGACTTATTCTAATTTTGACTAAGTATAAAGTTTTTGTAAGAATTAATTCACTATGCCACGCAACTATTGCGACATTAAACACCCCTAATGATAAAAATAGCGATTTTCCTAACTCTAGTAACGTGCTAGACTTTCGACCGGTACATAAGAATGCACACCACATTGGCATATCGCTTTTTTCCGTTAACATTGTATGAAATATCCAGTCTTTAAGTTATTTTACTCTATGGTTGTAGTACAAGAATGTTATAACTTTAATATTTTGGCAAGGCAACGTTGTTATTACAAATAATGAGAGCGGATATCTCCTTAATTAGAAGTATTAGTATAGTGAGAATTATATGACAGTAGAAAGGAATGTATATTGAAATTAGACTGTTTAAAAGGTTGACGGGGTGCGAGGCGGGTTACCACCGCGTGTGGTCAAGAGCTGCGGTTCGTTTTTGGATCCGTCCGAGGGGAAGAGCAGTGCTTGGTCCGGTGCAGCCTGGGCATCGGTTAATGATTTCCTGGCAGATTCTGAGGGATATCATTATCCGTTGGCTAAGAGCCCGACAGGCGGGAGGGGTTTTTTGACGGTGTTCTACCGTGCAACGTTGCCGACATTTTTGTCACAAGATTTTTGAATATTGTATTTATTACTTTGACATTGGCGAAATCATTGCATCGATGGCCATATTGAAAAAGAAGAAGAAAAGGTTGGCGAGAAAATTGGAAGCAAAATAGATAGAAACTTAAAAAAAATAAAAAAGATACCCAGAAATATTGATCTACATAATTTCATGGCTTAATTTTGTCCTACACCGGCCAAGTGCGAGTTAAACTAGCGCACCGAGAGTTCAGTACAAAATCGGCAAATGAAAAAGTCCAGTGTTAGCAGAGCAAAACAAAATGCCAATGCAAAATGAATTTTGCTCAAATTTCTAAATGTCAGTGAAAATGAGAACACAAAAAAATCCTAAAAGTAAAGCCATGGCCGGGAATCGAACCCGGATCCTCGTCATTCCGTGACGCGTGCTATACCTCTACACCACCCATAGCAGGTGGGTAGTCTTCGAATTTTTCTACCCGTTACTGTCACCCGACCTTTGTTACTATGCGAATTTTTGTCGCCAAGCGTCATCTGCTTGAATGATGTGTCTTGATGATTTTGCTTAAACAAACTGTAGGCAGTATTACAGCCTGGCCACCGACAGACAGTCGAACAACGGAGTCTTAGTAGGTAATAGGGTCCCATTTTTGTCCTTTGGCTACAGAACCCTAGAAAGTAAGTAACAATGTTCAACCTTAAATAAACTCCAAATGTACCTAACCTAACATTCTTTAATGTCACTTCCAACTGACACATTCTTGACATTTTCCACTAAAACAAAACGGAAATACTTCAAGGGCCAGTCATTTAACCTGAAATTAAAATGTCGAAAATCAATGCGCCTGTCAATCTGTCAAGACAGGGGAACGTTAGTCATGTTGACAAGTTTTCACGGAAACATTTGGGGTGGTTTCACCGAATACAGAAATAGTCTACAAAAAAGACAAGCTGGTTGCTCGCTAATTGCTTTCTAAGTTTGTGTTGAAAAAAATGCGACGGTGTACTGTCGACTCCATACAGCATTTTAGAATTTTGTAAAGCTTTTAAACCATTTATTTTTAATTTACATCAATGATCTACCTTACCATCTGCGCGAAAAGAGGAGCAACTAGTAAATTCTACGTTTTTTCTTCACTCCCAGACCAGCATGCTGTTATAGGCGATGCGGCTAGCGACCCATCACTATCTTGATTTCCCTTTCCATCTGATGTTTTGCTACCGTAGGCTCTGTCCACCCCATAAGGGATAAAGACGTGGTATATGTATGTATGTATGTATCTACCAAAATTTTTTTTTTCAATTTCGTTACTTCATCATATTATTATATCAGCCATCAAGGACGTCCACTGTTGGACATTAGGCCTCCCCCACAGATCTCTAGTTGCCTCGGTTGGAAGCGGCTTGCATCCACCGTGATCCCGCGACTTTAACCAGGTCCGTCCACCTCGTTATGGACCCGTTACCACAAATCTATAGTCTTTTAATTACTCACAAGTAACAACGCACCATTATATTTTTCAAGTTTTTTAACTTTACAACAATGACAAATAACAAACAATATTTCAACATACTTCACCGAACAAAAACATCTCGAGGCGCACCGAAAATAGCACAATGGGAGTTAATCTTAACTAAAATCTTCGAAGTTTAAATGAATATTAATATCGTGGAGACAAAATCACCCTAATTTGGGGTAGCTAGTTTAATGACGAATCAGTCACGAGGCGAACTTACCCGCAAGTTGTCGCCAACCGTAAAAAATGGAGTCTTTGGGTTCCTTACCTGAAAAGAAAAAAAAAAACTTGAAATAACAGATTTACACAGTAAACTACACATAGACAATGCTAAGAAGGCAAAGTAACGCCTGATTCAAGAAGTTAACTGATTTTTCAATTTGGCTATAACCCTGAGTCAAATGCTTGAATTTTTATAATTTTTATGCCTAAAGTCTTATACTAATGTGAAAAAACAAATGGATTTTAAAATAAATTAAAAAAACTTAGTTACCAATGTTTTTCATGAAAGTTTATATATGTCTGCTCGTAAATTACAAGAAATGATAAAAATTAAATGACAAGAAATGTTACTGCATTAATGTGTATCTTTGTTATTTATGCGGAACCCTCTAAACTCGCGTCTAACTTTTACTTCCCTGGTTTTTTACCCACGTTATTTTTCTTTTTTTGTCCACTGACAAAAGATGCGTCTCTTGTAAGACAGCCAATAAATTTAGGAGTAATTATAGCAAAGGGCGTTTTGTTGAAAGCCAATTTGAGTTAAGACTTGAACGGTGGGTTATTTATTGGTAAAACAATACTTACATCAGTTACAGATTAGATAAAGATCAAAAGGGACGTTAGAACTGAAGTTAGTAGAGGTAAAGTTTCTTTGCGTATTATCATTACGTATGTTCACAATATGAAAAACCTTACTTAGAACTAAAACCTTACTTATACAAACCTATCTAATAATCTTGCTGATAAAAGTAAATAATTTTTAACGATACGAATCTTAAACGAGTATCACTTTGATTTATATTTAATTCATAAATATGTAGTAACTACTAAATTTAAAATGACTTAAATACTTGCGACAATTTTTTGTTACTTTGTTTGCAAAAGTTCATAAATAGCTATTAAGTCGTGGAAATCATACGAAATGCCAACAAAATCCAAAACAAAATAAAACCTTAAATAAACAAATACTTATCAGCAAACTGCCCGTCTTCAACGCCTTAACAAATTCAAACGAACTAAGTCGACGTTTATTAACCATCTTAAAAATTAACGGCATCTAAAAGAACTTATAAGACGATCGAAAGGCACCTACAAAACCAAAGTCCGGCCTCAACCAAGCGGTAATGCCAAGACTTTTCTCATATAGATGTCAATTTAGTCCAACGGCGCAGTATCGTAAGATATAACGAGCTAAATAAGCTCGGAGCAGACTGTCATATCTTTTTAAGACTTTAAACGACATAAGGTTTAAGGTTTTCGCTAAATTAACGTTTTAGGAACGGAACGGAATTTAAATGACATTCAGAAGCGTTGTTCAATTGTTTTATATACTTCTTAGGATGTCCCGCAAGGACGTGTATTAGGGCGTACACTTTTACTTCCTTAATGAAGCTGCACCGGGTTCCAAAATAATGATCTCCATTAAGTGGAAATAATTATAGACTACTTGTCGGTGTGATGGTTATATGAATGATATGAGCAAAATTGCGTAGTAAACTAAGTTTTCCCAGTACAGTGTCGCCTTATTCCTATACCGATGGTAACTCAAAGCATAATGTCCTTTGTTTATCCACCGTCGTAATACTCAATGACCTGTGAGCATCCTTAATACCCTACACAATATCCCCTTAGAAAATATGAAGCAAAGCAATTTTAATATGTATGCTGTTTTACATTTCGATAAGCAAATATGCGCATGAATAGTAAGTGAAGATTAGAATAAAATAACGCTAAATTCTGATGACCGTTGAAATAATTGAAAGAACCAGGCATTACTTTGTACAGTAACATATCAATGAACTTGCTTGGTATATTTCTAAACTACACGTAGTTATTGCTTGCTTTAAAATAATCCTTAGACTAGACTGCATTTCTCAAGATATGCCAACAAAGTTTTAACATAACTATAACAACACAACTACGCGTGAGTTTAAATCTCCTTAAATTAACACCCCAACTTAATCGCCAGTGATCACAAAAAGCTATTACTATGTTTTACGGCGAGCTTTATTTGTGAGGGAGCTTTAAGTCCTAAGCTCCGGTAATGAGACGGCCATACTTTGACAACTTTCTATTTAAAGACTTTAATGACAGCTCCGTGAATTACGGAGAAGAAACAGTGAGTTAATGTTTTTGAGTACATAAAAAGTAGGCTATAGGTAAAGATAAAGTTTGCGGGTGGTAGGGCCTTGTGCAAGGTCCGTCCGGATCGCTACCACCATCTTACTCGCTAACCCTCCCGCTAAGTAGCAGTGCTTGCACTGCTGTGTTCCGGTGTGGAGAGTAAGACAGCCGGGGAAATTACGGGCACAAGAGGCATTGCATCTTAGTCCTCTATAGGTTGGCAACGCATCTGCAATCCCTCCGGGGTTGCGGGTGTCTATGGGCAGTGGTGATCACTTACCATCAGGAGACCCACTTGCTCGTTTGCCTTCCTATTCATATAAAAAAAAAAAAAGATATCCCTGAAAAGTAAACAATTTCTAATGAACTTTAAGGGTCCTATCTGACAGAGAGTGGTCACGCGATCAAGCGTCCTGCATTCGAGCGTGCAATTGCTCACGCACTCCGTTGTTGAACGCCTCCTGTGTGAGTATATCTATACACACACACACAGACACACACACACATACACAAATCACGTCTTCATCCCTTACGGGGTAAACAGAGCCTAACGTTACAAAACCTTAAGGCCACGTTTAGCACGATTAAGGGCGTATAGCTGTAAAGGGAAATCAAAAATAGTGATGGGTTGCAAGCCGCATCGCCTATAACATGATTCCTAAGACTATCGCGCATTCCCTCGATGGGCTTTTACCATCTGCGCGAGAAGAGAAGCAACTGGTAAATTCTGTTTTTTCTTCACTCCCAGACCAGCATGGAAGAAAGTACCTATGTAATACCTAACACAAAGAACGCAAAATTAATCGCTTGAACGCTTGACCGCGTGATCGCTCTCTGTCTGATAGGACCCTAATAAAATTGTGGGTAGCCAATCGTCTAAGTTTATTCGTATTGTTTGCAAAATATTAAACTAATAACAATTAATAAAATACTTAAACAGTCCTAAATACAGGACAAAGAAGTTTTAATTGTTCGTAAGCTATTATCAAATCAAACCATTCCATTAACCCTCAAAAATCCTAATTGAAACCAAATACAATATCAAAACAGTTTTGACATGTTATTGTGCCCAGTTTTCTATTTTGGGCAACATGGGAACTTCTAAGTGCTTGAATCTATATTAGGGCCTTTTAATAGAACAAGGTAATGCCTACTCCATGCCTCTCGAGTGCTTATAAATAATTGCCCATTGATTTATTTTTGGAATGTGGGAAAGTTTTGAGTTGGCTAGACATTTATTTAGGAACTAGTTGTTGCCCTCGGCCTTTATCCGTTATTACTACCCAGCCGAAAATGTTGCATTTTTTCCGGAAAAGAGTACCTATTTTCCCTTCTCAGAAAATAAATTCGCTTTTGTGACTTCGTCTGCGTAGAATTATAGACCATCCTCTTGAATCCCTCTATGTATTAAAAAAACGCATCAAAATCCTTTGCGTAGTTTTATAAGATCTAAGCATACATAGGGACAGGCAGACAGCGGGAAGCGACTTTGTTTTACACTATGTAGTGATTGTGTGGAACAAAATGTTTATACACCAACCTCATAGGATTATACGGTTTCGCTTGCGTTGCAAATCTTCCTATCCCGTGGGAATTTTGCAAAACCTTTCCTTTTCTACTCCATAAAGGGAAACTTAAAACATAATTATTTTAGCTTTCTAGGTCCAAATTTTTGGGCTAAGCCTTGATGAGTAAGTCACTCAGATTTTTTGTACATGTTAAGATATAACTTAGTTTTGACTTCCCATACTCAGCCTTTTAAATCAGGTTCAATTAAATAGTTACGTAATTCAAAAGCAAGTGTACACATAATTATAAGTAATCTATTCAATACTATAACCGTCTCTTTCTTCCCCAGCTTTTTCGGTGCGTGTGAACAAGACGGAATGAGGGAACACCCGAGGCAATAATTTTCTTTACCCATCTATATAATTGTTGCGTTTGCGCACACCCTGTGTTTATCGATAAGTTTCCTATTCTGAGTCGATTGCGTGCGTATAAGTGATGTGGCTTACGATAAGAATGATCTTGTCGATAGTCCGGTTTGTATTTATTTTGTTTGTATTTATGCATTTTACAACTGATTAACATCTGGTTCACTAATATTTGACCAAAAAATGATTGACAAATGCATCGTTTGACAAACACTTCACTTTTTATTTTCTACTAAAATACTGACTTTTTGGAAAACTTATAAAACAAACCTAACCTAATGTGAGCCACGCCTAAAGACTTTTCAATTTAAAAAAAATCAACGGTTGGTTTTTCAAATATTGAAGGGTTGTCAAATTAAATGTTTGTCAAACGACACGTAAAAGTTTGTCGGTCAAATGATCGAATACTGAGACGTGTTTTAAGTAACATCTTTAAGACCTATATTTATTTTCCTTTAATAGTTCGTCCATTGCGATTTTTTAACATTAGCGATTCTCCGCAACTTTGTTTGAGTTGACGTTTGATTGTTCAAGTGAATGTTTAATAGTCAACCAGCTAAGCCATATCTTGCTGCTAACTTTGTAATTATCTTTCTAAAATAAATATAAATGAATCATTAGATGTGTTGCTAAGCGCAAAACTGCTATTATAATGATGAAGCAATGTTTGAAAAAAAATGGAACGGGATCGAAGCTGCGGGCATATCACGCCTCTATTCCTTACGGGGTAGACAGAGCCTAAGGTAACAAAACCCTAATGCCGCGTTTAGCATGATTAAGGGCGTATAGCTGGAAAGGGAAATCAAAATAGTGATGGGTTGATGGCCGCATCGCCTATAACATGGTTTTTAAGACCTTCAGCCATTCCCTCGATGGGCTTTTACCATCTGCGTGGGATGAGAAGCAACTGGTAAATTCTATGTTTTTCCTTTACTCTCAGCCCAGCATGAAAGAAATAAAATAAATAAATTAAATATTTATTTTTAAATAACATCGATATTTTATTCAACACATTTTCCAATCACTATTATAATCGACGCAACTTGTAAGCTTTATTTCATACGTCATCAGAATTCGTCACAGGCAAGGTTTTACGCTGTCATGGAAATATACCGCATATATAGCAATATTATGTATTTATAGCGGTATTTATTATATAATCTAGATTTACCTAGACTTAGTTGAAATATCTGATATATCTACGCGCCTGATAGATGCTTCTGGTGACCAGCGGGCTGGCAGCTATTTTGGGCAAAGAATTAGCCTCGCGATTCAACGCGGCAATGCTGCCAGCCTTCTGCACAATAAACCGTTTTATTTGTAGTTTAAGTTAGGCTAGGTTTAGGTTAATATTGTACAGTGTTGAGTTAATTTTTTAATTTTTAATGTACCTACAGTTTTAATGTAACTTTTGTTTACAACCAATTAAATTTACATTATCTAATATAAATTACCGTTTTGTTAGAATACGAGTTTGTCCGAGTCATTATTATACATATCTATTTATCTCTCTTCACCTTAGGCTCTGTCTACCCCGTAAGGGATGAAGACGAGATTTGTGTGTGTGTGTGTGTGTGTGTGTGTGTGTGTGTGTGTGTGTGTGTGTGTGTGTGTGTGTGTGTGTGTGTGTGTGTGTGAGTGTGTGTGTGTGTGTGTGCGTCCCTTCAGTCGCTTCCTGGCCTAGACCTTGTAACCGGCACAGGACCGTGACTCCTTAGTGCCCTACTTCGACCCTTTCGTCCCTGCCGCCACCACAGGATATCATCATCGCCATCGTACATACATCCACAAATCAGGGCCTAAGATAACCAGGACAGAAAGGCTACGCATCTACCATACTCCAGTGTTGCGGTTGTGTATATATGAGGTCTAACCCACTTGCGTTCGTCACCTTATTTAAAAAAAAGCCACAAATCTTAAACAACTACTTATTGCAAAACAGATCCCTCGAGCAAAAATAAGGAACAAGGAAGCAATAGAGTTGCGAATCACGATCGTTTGACGTTTCTCCATTTCATTCACATTCCGCATCTAGACTCAATGTAATCGCGCATAAGGTTTTAAATCGAATGTTTGTGACAGTACATACGTCATTTAGTCATGTTACCAAATGGCTAAGACATGTTGGCATATCACGCCATATCTTCCAATAAAGGTTCATGACGACATCAATGGCATATTGACATTTATGGGAAAGTTGTTTTGAAAATCCTAAATGATTCTGAGTCTCCAAGCTGCCGTTTAAATTCAATTAATACTATAAATAAATATAGGGGTCTCAGCACCGAATATAACTTTGCCGCTTTCGGTGTTGAGACCCTTGGTCCGTGGGGTCCTAGCGCTATTAGCCTCTTCAAAGATATTTCGAAGAGGCTAATAGACGCTACGGGTGACCGCAGAGCTGGCAGCTTGCTTGGACAGCGTATTAGTATCGCTTTCCAAAAGGGGAATGCTGCCAGCGTCTGTGGAACTATGCCACGGGGGCCCCTCCTTTTTTAATTATTTTATTTTAAGATTCGATTTAGATTAGTTTTTAATTCGTTTTCAATTTAATAGTTTGATTTGTTTTAATTCCATTTTGCATCCTATTAATAATAAAATGAAAGTATAATAAATTTGTGTGATAAATGTAGTTATTGTGAAACTTATGTCTGTCTTGTTGTTGTTGTTTCACGTTGGCTACATTAATTTGAAAGGATATACTCTGCTAGATTTGTGAACAAACACAAAAGCTTTTTATTCCAATACATTACAAAAGAAAAGAAAAAAAAACAAAGAGGCTATAGTGACTAGGATAGAAAAAAGTATGCTTAGTTGGTTTGGTCACGTAGAGCGAATGGATGAAAGTAGACTAACTAAACATATCTATAGGGGGAGTGTGAATGGTTACGTTGGGAGAGGAAGGCCTAGACGGACGTTCCGAGACCAAATAGGAGACGTTTTGGTAAAAGGTCAGGTCAGAAGTACCCGAAACCGACGAGCATGTATGAAGAGATTGATGAGTGTGGATGAAGCGAAAGAACTATGTCAGGATCGTAGCAAGTGGAACAAAGTAGTCTTTGCCTACCCCTGTGGGAAAGAGGCGTGACGGTATGTATGTATGTATGTATGTATGCATACATTACAACGGGATCCAAATTAGTATATTTCAAACAATCGCCATCACATAGATCTGGCCTATTGAAGTGCTCTAAAATTATTTAAGCACACATACGCAATTGACAATACGATCATGTCAGATATTTTTGGGAAGGAATCAAATTTATTATGTCGAGCAAAAATAACGCCTCGCTTTTCATACAAGTTTGTAAGGAGAGTGCCCCGTTATTTTTGCTGTACACAATAAATTTGAAAGAATGAGCATTCGCTCGTTTGGTCTAACTCCATCCTAAGATAATCTAAATGGCCAGTACGATTTCAAACAGGAGTTTTTTTAAAAGCACCAAAAGACAGCTGTCTTCTATTTTTAATTTAGGTAACTCGACAATCACATAATTATATTTACCAGCTATCCAAGCTTAAAACATTTAAATTATCATCATATAACGTAGGCTTCAAGGTAGAAATTTGAAGTAATGAAGTGTAAGGAACAACGGCCTCGGTCCTTTTTAAAGGTCAAAGATCTTCGTTTACCACTAAGATATAAATGCAGGTAAGAGCGGCGCTGTAGTATAACGTTACATGTCATTTTAGTATGACGTGATCCTAGTTCCAAATTTTTCCACAAGCAGAGCTAAGTTTGTAAAATAACTTGGTGTACGTCAAAATTGTGAACAGTGGCGCTGCTTTCTACTGTTTTGCTCGAAATTCGTATGGCGAAGCATTAGTACCAAATTTGTCCACGGGCATGACTAAGTTTGTAAAAGCAGTTGTAGGAAAGCTGTGTTTACACTATCGCCGACGCGAGCCAAGTTTTATGCCACATTTTATTTACATAGAAAATAATGCACACGTGTGCACGTGCGTCATAAAAAAAATGGAATTTGTGCGCATCTGGTGCGGTTGGTGTGCACGACGTTTTAAATAAGGCGGCCATTAAAATTGGTGATAGGGAAAATGGGACAAGCGCGAGTTGGTCTTTCTAGTTTACTGAATAACATCTTTTTACTGAAAACTAGCCTTCCGTCCGCAGCTTCGCCCGCGATAAATTAATTTTCTCGTAGGAATAGGTATTTTCCGCGGTAATGTACGTATGTAATTAAAAGTGCAAACAAAACTGCAAACACTTTCAAATTTATTAGCCGAGAATCAAGAGATCAAATTATCAATTCCTCGAAATTATCCAAGTCCTCAGTAAAATGTTATAATATCCTTCGCATAATTCTACAAACATTAGTCCTAATGCCTGAGGCATTAGCGTAAACACTAAATCCGCGATCGTCGCAGGCGCAGGTGGGCAATTACTAAACGCTGGTGTGTCAAGGCCTTTATTGAGTACGTGAATACTCAACTGGGTATGTACTAAATAAAGACCTACATACATAGACATAGGGTAGACAGAGCCTAAGGTAACAAGACCTACAGGCCACAATTAGCAAGATTGAGGATGTATAGGTGGAAAATGGAATAAAAATAGTGATGGGTTGCTAGCCTCATCGCCTATAACATGATTCCTATAAGTTTCGCCCATTCCCTCGATGGTCTTTTACCATCTGCGCGGGTAGAGAAGCAACTGGTACATTCTATGTTTTTTCTTTGCTCCCAGACCAGCATGGAAGAAATACTGGTTATGTACTAAATAAAGTTTACATACATACATAAATCACGTCTTTATCCCTTACGGGGTAGACAGGGCCTGAGGTAACAAGATGTAAGGTCAAGTTTAGCATGATTGTGGGCGTATAGGTGGAAAGGGGAATCAAAATAGTAAGTAAATGCTTTATTGTACAAATATAAAGAAACAGATACAATTCATAAAAAATAACATTAATATATGCACAAAGGCGAACGTATCCCTATAAGTGATCTCTATCAGTTAACCTTTGAGTAGATGAGAGGAGCATTAAACGAGGGACCAAAAAAGTGTGAGTTTAAAATTCCAGATAGTGAAAGCCACAATAGAGCGTACAAATATAAATACAATAAACAAGTAATAAATTAAACTACTAAATGTCATTACACACATGCATACATACAAAATACAATAAGAGTACCATAGTGATGTAGTAAGTAAGTAAGTAAGTAAGTAAATGCTTTATTGTACAAATATAAACAGATACAATTTACAAAAAAATAAAAAATAACATTAATACATGCACAAAGGCGAACTTATCCCTATAAGGGATCTCTACCAGTTAACCTTTGAGTAGATGAGAGGAGCATTAAACGAGGGACCGACAAAATGAGAGTTTAAAATCATGATGATGTAGTCTATGATTCCTAAGATTTTCGCCCATTTCCTCGATGGCCTTTAACCATCTGAGCGGGAAGAGAAGCAACTGGTATATTCGATGCTTTTCTTTACTACCAGTCTGGTACACACGAGTACGTGGTAGCACGAGTATTACCTACAATACAATAACTCTTTATTGAACACCACATAATATATAACAACCAAAACAGATAAAAGGTATACAGAATATTACGAGGTAACAATGGGCGGCCTTATCGCTACAGAGCGATCTCTGCCAGGCAACCATAATGGACTGGAGAACAGAACAGATCTGAGCAGGTGGTGCAATTTAGAATATATATTATTATACTAAGTACTGAAATACATAATCTATTGTACACATACACACATACCTAAAAAAGCCAGCTACAAGATTCATGCAAAAGATGACAGATAGTGCTCCTTCAACATAGATTTAAATATGGGTAAAGATTTAGCGCGCCTTATGATTATAGGCAAGGAATTCCACAACCGTAAAGCCTGAACAGTGTAAGAATAAATAAATAAATAAATAAATATCTTGGGACAAATTACACCAATTGACCCAGCCCCAAACTAAGCAAAGCTTGTGCTATGGGTACCAGGCAACGGATAAACATACTTATATAATGTAGATAAATACATACTTAAATACATACAACATCCATGACTCGGGCACAAACATTCGTATTCACCATACAACTGTCTGCCCCTACCGGGATTCGAACCCAGGACCTCTAGCTTCATAGCCAGGGTCACTAACCACTAGGCTATCCGGTCGTCAATATACATAGAATTTGGAATTAGAACGAGTATTAATTATAAATCCTTGCTTTAATATTTCGTTATCAGATCAAAAGGCAATGTGGCAACAAAAAACTGTCAATTCCATCATACTTCGCAATGATCCGTGAAAACGTAACACGTGTTTCAGAGCTATAAATAAACAAACTATCGCCCTGGGTATTGAGTTACACTGATAACATCGCCCAACAGTGGACCCACACAAACCTGGGGTTTCTTTCACAGTTAATTGCCAACAAATTGAACGCTCACAACCGATGTGAAGTGGGTATGGGGTAATACATAAGAGATAGCGTTGAAATCTCTCTCTCAATAATGGCGTAATGCTGAGCCAGCGACTGTTTCACTTTTGCGAAGACACACACAACGCTGATGATTTATTTTTCTAGTCGGATATTTTTTGTTTCTTTTCTATAAAGTTGTGTGTATGCTCTTATATTTGTGTGTCTTGCAAAAACGAATAAATGTCTTATTTATTTTTTTCTTCATTTCTTCTTTCTCTCTTGCTCTCTCTCTCTCTCTTTCCCTCTCTTTCTTTTTCTCTCGCCCTCTCCCTTCCCTCTGCATCTCTAATATTGATATAAAATATGTAAATTTATTGTAGTAAACAAATAACCTAAACCTAGCCTAACTTAAGCTACAAATAAAACACCCCTCCCAGGTCACTGTCATTGATATATGAATACTTTGTTATCTTTAATTTCGTTTATGAAGATAGTCCATCAAGGGAATGGGCGAAAATCTTAGAAAAATAAAGAGTGTAGAGATACAGGAAACTGTACGTCTTTACTGCAAAATATACGTAGGTATGGAAAGAAAACCTATGGCCAATTAAACAGTGTCTCTCAGGTTCGAGCCCAGGCTTGCACCTCTGGCTTTTCCGAAACGTAATGTGCGAAATTAAAACATTCTTGGTTAGTTCTTTGAAAAAATCATGAACGTGTCAACAAAGTCTTCTTCAACAGTATTATATTTCTGCATTCTTCTCTGATTTCCTCAGGACACGATGAAAAATAGAACCTGTGCTACGTACAACGGAACGTAAAGCTGCCTTAACCAATGCATCCAAAGCCCTTAAACTCAAAAAAAAACAAAACGCAATCGCCTGTAACTGGCACTCGAACTCTGTTATGGTTTAACAGACGGCCCTTTTGATGCTGGCAACTTGACACCAGTTAGTCGGACTTGCAGTTACAGCGGTAATTACTTATCTAATGATACAAACAGTAGTATAGATTGTTAATAATACGCGAGACCTTCCAACTGCTATATCCCGTGTGGTATGAATATTTCCATGATTGAAAAGCAACGACTTTAAAACGACGAACAACGAATTTAAAAGCCTACTTTCATGCTTTACTGTTTTAATTGTTTCGTGAGTCACAGGTTCTGGCTGAAAAACAGTGCTGCAGTCTAACACCTCAGCGTAATGCTGCGCCAGCGACCGTTTCACTTTTGCGAAGACACACACAACGCCGATCTATTTTTCACGTCTGTGTTTAAAATTGTGTATATTCTCTTATATTTGTGTGTCTTGCAAAAAGATGTAAATGTCTTCTAACTTTCTTTCTTTTATCTAATGTAATGTGTAAATGTGTAATTATTATTATACTAGCTTTAGCCCCCTACTTCGTCCGCGCAAACAACGCCAGAGTGACATACCCCCTACAACAAGTATTAATGTTTTATCCTGATTTTTGATTATGCGGAAATTTTGAAAAATCCCATACTTGCACGCCAAATTTTAAGCTATTCGCAGAAAACATAAAAATTCCATTAATTTCTTATTCCGTGGAAATCTCTTGTTAGTAGTTAGCCCCTCTAATTTCAAGTCTAACTTTAGTGGTACAAAATTTCGGAATTTTTCTCATTCCGTAGGAAAATCTGCGTATTATTCCAGACAACCAGCCATTTTAGCGTGAAGGAAGGAAGTGAAAAAAAGTATCCTATGTCCGTCTCCTGGTTCTAAGCTTCATCACCACCAATTTCAGCCGTTCTCGAGTTAAAAATAGTGAACTAATACTACTTTCTTTTCACTACACAGTACAAAACAAAGTCACTTTCTCTGTCTCTGTCCCTATGTATGCTTATATCTTCAAAACTACACAACGGATTTTGATGCGGTTTTTTTCAAAGATAGAGTAATTCAAGAGGAAGGTTATTATGTATAATTTTACGCAGACGAAGTCGCGGGCAGAAGCTAGTATATATATAAGATACATGTATTATCTGTCTGTCTGCTAATGTGAGACTTAAGTTACCAGAAAATTAAAACAAATTCACAAGCTTTTGTTTACCTTGGCAGTACCTTGTACCTATGTGAGTCCGGGTGGAATCTTGAAAATCAATTTCGAAGCATATAAATCTTCAACCGATTAAGCTGAAATTTTGCATACGTGTGCAAATCAGATGACAATACAAAAACCTGATAGTAGAGTTCTGGTGGCCCGGCAAGGATCGTCTCCACAGGAGGGAACTCTCCAACGGTTGGTCCTGTGGGGAGTGCCACAGTAGAGAGATCTCTCTCCAGGCAGATGTTATGCCTGGGGACCGAATACCGAAGGAAGAGAGTTGAAAGTTGTATTTATGCAGCCGCATTGAGAAACTTCGTTAGCGGCATGTAGATCGATGTGACAGCTGTCATTTAGAACTGGCGCTAGCTACTCTCTTGTCGTAGTAGTTATGTAGAGGCCAACTAGGTGGCGCTGGGGTCGCTACAGTCCAATTGACTTGAAATTTGCTACACATTATGTAGGACGGATGACAATGCAAGTACAGGCAGCAAAAAATATGTATTCAAAATGTAATTTTTAAGAAAAAGTTTTTGTTACAATCAAATTTCAAAACAAAACGTTATTAGAACATTGCCGCAAAAAACGTAATACTATGAATTGGCTCATGGACGTAAAGGGCAGACCTTGAGCATACTTAGTGTTTGTATACATAGTAATTCAATGCATAACCGTGCATACGTGTATTTGTGGGAGTAATTGAACGCAATTTAGTATTGTTAGACAATAGTCGTTTCAGATTATCTCTGATGAGATATTTATCTGTAGTTATTACCTACTTTGTTTGTAGTTTGTTTGAATTAAAACGCATAGTGAAAAATGTTTAATGATAAGTTTAAAAATGTTCTACAAGCTTATCTGTATGTACTTCAACGCTGGTCTGGCAGCAAAGGAAATACATAGAATGTACCAGGTGCTTTTCGTCCCGCGCAAATGGTAAAAGCCCATCGAGGGAATAGGCGAAATTCTTAGGAATCATGTTATAGGCGATGCGGCTAGCAACCCATCACTATTTTGATTTCTTTTTCCACCTATACGCCTACAATCATGCTAAACGTGGCCTTTAGGTTTTGTTATCTCAGGCTCTGTCGACCCCGTAAGGGATATAGACGTGATTTGTTTATGTACCTATGAATTTTCTGCATGACCCGGCTAGCACAAGCGTGCGGGGGAGCTGCCCGTCTTTTTTTACTGTTCATTCTAGAAAGAGATGCTAGCCATGTTGGAAAGCAGTTCAAATGTGTGTGTGAAGTTAGCAGTTAACAACGGGTACGCGTAGGAATTATAACTTAAACCCTCTCATTCTGAGGAGAGGCCTGTGTCCAGTAGTGGGACATATATACTCTAAAAATGAATGAAATCACTTATTTTACGTTATACAATTCTTGTGAACATAAAAATCTTACAAAAACCCGAATCTTAAAGCTCGCGGTTTACCTCAGCGAAAAAACCCAAATGATTTTTTTATACGACAAGGAAGGCAGTGGGCCACCTGATAGTAAAAGTGCACCGCTACTAAGACACCTGCAACTCTAGAGGATTGCAGATGCTTTTCCAGCCTAGAGGGTTAAGACAAAATGGCTCATGTACCAGCAGCTTCACCGGGCATCTTATTATTTAACGACCGGATAGCCCAGTGGTTAGTAATAATAATAATAATAATAATAATTAATTTCTTTATTCGGGTAACTGGGACCCACAATTTGTTAGTTATATAATTGCTTATTGCTAATGTTAGTAAGTATACACATACACAAATCACTACTGCACGTGACCGTTCGAAAGTGCACGGCAGTGGGTCATGAACGGACAGTCTAGCCTATCCGAGATCATTTTTAGGATACTGTTGGTGCTGTCCCTCGCCCTTCGCACCAGAGAGGCGCACCTTTTGCGCATTGTTGCA
This sequence comes from Pandemis corylana, assembly GCA_949127965.1. Lineage (NCBI taxonomy): Eukaryota > Metazoa > Arthropoda > Insecta > Lepidoptera > Tortricidae > Pandemis > Pandemis corylana. Next base: position 2,515,481 of record OX421869.1, read on the forward strand.
TAAAAGCAATCAATGTGTGCTTCGGCGAACATCCCTGATGCACTACAGCATCGAGGCAGACCCAGCAGTACCCTAAAAGCATTATTATATTGTACTCGGAGGGTGTTGTACGCAGCCTTCGAGTACCTGGCCCACAGGCTGCATGTATAGAGGCTTGTACAATATGCTCTAAAGAGCGTGAGTTTTACCTCAATGGAGCACCGCGCAAACCTGCGAGCAATCATATTTGCTCTTCGCGACAAAGCCCTCCTTTCCCTTTCAACGTCTTCATTGTCTTTGAGGTCGGTCGCAACTATGTGTCCCAGATATTTAAACTGATTTACCCTCTTCAGACATGTACCGTCTAACTTAACTGGGGGCAAACCATCTGGAATTTTGCCACCGGCCCCAAAGACCATGATTTCACTCTTCTTCGAATTATAAAGTAACCCGTGGTCCCTAGCGTAATTCTCACAGGTTGTCACAAGTTTTCTCAATCCACAGATAGATGCACTCAGCAGCACGATGTCATCCGCGTAGCTTATGTTATTGACGCAAATGCCATCAATATGGCAGCCGACATGGGTGCTGCTGAGTATCTCTATCAACTCGTTGACATACAGATTGAAAAGTGTGGGCGAGGTTAGCCCCCCCTGCCTCACTCCGCACTCCAGCCGGTACGGTTGTGACAATGATCCGGCCCATCGAACGCGGTTGACCTGACCCGAATACCAGTACTTCAAAATATTAACTATTGCTGGTGGGACTTTTGCCCTACTTAATTTATCCCAAAGCAAATCGTAACAGACAAGGTCAAACGCCTTCGACAGGTCGAGAAAACATGCAAAAACATCACTTTTTCGCTTTGTATAGTAACTGACGGTGTGCTTAAGACTCAGAATGGCACTCTCCGTTGATAAACCAGGCCTGAAACCGAACTGGTTATCGTGCAGCCTTATAAACTTGTTCAAGTGCACATCCAACACACCGTCAAATACTTTTGCAAACACAGTTGCTAGCGAAATGGGCCTATAGTTACCTTTATCAGAGATATCACCTGTTTTATTCTTTAATATAGGGACAACAATGGTTCGAATCATATCCGCAGGCAGATAGGCATGTCCAATACAGAGCGTGAATAACGTTGATAACAACCTAGGTAGGTGCGGACCTGCGTATTTTAGGTGCTCAATGCTGAGCCCGTCATGGCCAGGAGACTTCCCTCTTTTCATATTTTTAATAATATGCGCGATATCTTTCGCAGAGATTTTTATTCCTAAGTCTTTAACGTTCTCAACATTGACCTCCGCTTTGCGCGACTGCCCCAACGGTGACCTTACGGCAAAGTGATCAACAAACAGATTAGCTATTTCACTAGGCTCACTAACGCCCTCAACACTCACAGGCACCCCAGGCCTCAAACTCAGCTTGTTGGTGCTCGACCAGAAAGATCGGAAGTCATTGCCTGAGTGATGTGAAGCCAGAATGTCCATTTTAATTTGTTCTTCATGATTTTGGACCCACTTTAACTTTGACTTGAATATCTTTCTAGCCTCACACATTTCAACGTATAGACGACCCGATCGTGGTCCACCATGAGCGGACCAAATCAAAAATTTTTGCCTGGCCTCGCCATGCGCCTCGGCCACATGTTTATTCCATCCTATCACAGTCTTTCTCTTTCTAGCCCCACTCGAGTTACCGTTACGCCCCAACATAGCAGCACTACACAAAACATAAACAATCTCAGTATACAATTTGTCAATCAGTGGTCGATGGCTACTATCATGACAGTGACAATCACAGCAGTTGAGAAGCTGCTTTGGGCAGTCAATAAGTTTTAAATTTGCGTGACAATGCTCGTAATACACGTCTATCTGATCAGTACCTCTATTGTTCCAAATCACTTTATTATTCTGTACGATTGGGTTATTTATTCTAGGTCGTACAACATTCAGATCACACTCCATGACCATAGGAAAGTGATCTGACCACATCACATCATATTCTACATGCACTTTTACAACCGAAGAAACGGCAGCCTCAGTCACAACACAGTGATCAAGCCACCGCTTGCATCCATGAGCTTCGCTAATAAAAGTATAAGTATTGGAATGCAATCCCAACAAAAACACATCCATACAAGACCAATGTTGCTCACTACAGAACCCTTCTAACTCGCTATAAAATGGTTGAGATGGGTGGGCATTGAAATCACCCATAATGTACACATACTCAGTGTTAGAACTTTCAATAATTGCACTCACTGTACTAAGTGTATCCGTAAAATCCACTAAATTAGCACTCGAATCAGTCGGCAGATAAACACTCATAACTAGTATTGATTTGTCACGTAATGTAATTTGAACCCTGACTATGAAGCTAGAGGTCCTGGGTTCGAATTCCCGGTAGTAGCAGACAGTTGTATGATGAATACGAATGTTTGTGCCCGAGTCATGAATGTTGTATGTATTTATCTACATTACATAAGTACCTATGTTTCTCCGTTGCCTGGTAGCCATAGCACAAGCTATGCTTAGTTTGGGGCTGGGTCAATTGGTGTAATTTGTCCCAAGATATTTATTATTTATTATTATTCTCCTACCTATTCACCTAACACAGTACCAGTCAACGAAATACAAATCTCACAAAAACCCGAATCTCATAGCTTCAACGGTCTGTCACACCGCAAAAACCCGAATCCAAAAGCTTGGAAGTCTTGACCCACAGACACCGGCACAATTACACGCAGCTACTGTTCAGCTATGGGCAATCGTCGGGTTCGTGACTCGCTTTTGAACCCGAGTGCATAGCGATTAGGGCTGTCACTTGGATCCGAACGCCATGTTTTTTGCGGCCTATTCTTATTTGCAATGATGGTCTTTCCGAAGACTTGGCGGCATATTTGCAAAATAAAGTTTTGAATTTTGAATAACGAAAATAACAATTAATTAAAAATCAAAAATACTATGCGAAAATTGCCTTGAATTCATTTTGGAAAAGAGCTGATGCTGTTCAAACTACTAAACCGATTTTTACCATTTAATTTTTTTTTTTTTTTTTTTCTTTTTTTTTGTCTGTTTTTTTTCTTGTTTTTTTTTGCTATAAAATTGTGTATATTCTCTTATACTTGTGTGTCTTGCAAAAAGGAATAAATGTCTTCTTTCTTTCTTTTTTTCTTTCTTTAAACATAGTGTTGACGACGGAATTTAAAAACGTTTCCGCTATGGTTTAAATGGTTTAATAACACAAACTAACACACAGACAAAGTAACTAGGAGCCTTAAGCTGTTTATGCTAGCAACCTGACAGAGTAAATGTCTTGGAAGTTGATGTCAGCACAACAAAAGGTATTTTAAAATTGGAACTTAAGTAATTAATATACTAACTATGTACTAAAAGGAGGCTCCAACCCAGTCGCCAACACATAGCTAAGAACCACCGCAAAAAACTGGCTTTTGAATGAAGAAAACCTTATTCAAATCAGTGCATCCGCTTGAGAGCTCTGACGCCACAGATAGATACACACACACACAAACATCAACGTCAAACTTATAACACCACTATTTTTGCGACGGGGGCTAAGAAGTGTTACATACATACATCACGTCTTCATCCCCTACGGGGTAGACAAAGTCTAAGGTAACCAAACCCTAAGGCCACGTTTAGCATGATTAAGGGCGTATAGGTGGAAAGGGAAATCAAAATAGTGATGGGTTAGTCGCATCGCCTATGACATGATTTCTGAGGCTCGCCCATTCCTCGATAGGCTTTTACCTGCGCGGGAAGAGAAGCAACTGGTAAATTCTGTGTTTTTTCTTTACTCCAAGACCAGCAAGATCTGGAACCAACTTCCTGCTGCAACATTCCTTGAGCGGTACAATTTAGGGATCTTTAAAAAGCGATCCTTCCTGTTCCTCAAAGGGCCGGCAACGCACTTGTGATTCCCCAGGTCTTGCAGGTGTCCCTGAGCGACGGTGATTGCTTTGCATTAGGTGACCCGTCTGCTCGTTTGCCCCCTCTTATAAAAAAAAAGCATGGAAAAATCAAAAAAAGTATAAGAAAATATACCCGTTATTTGAGAAAGCGCCAACCCTAATAGATACTTGGCCCGCTCCGACACTTTTTGCCTCCGATATCTAATGACAAAGGCATCATTATCTAATCACGGTTTGCCGGGTTTTTGTTCGCCGTATCTCGAACTCAAAGTCGACTTTTTATTTTTATATGAATAGGAAGGTAAACGAGCAAGCGGGTCACCTGATGGTAAGTGATCACCACTGCCCATAGACACCCGCAACCCCGGAGGGATTGCAGATGCGTTGCCAACCTAGAGGACTAAGATGAAATGCCTCTTGTGCCCGTAATTTCCCCGGCTGTCTTACTCTCCGCACCGGAACACAGCAGAGCAAGCACTGCTACTTAGCGGCAGGATTAGCGAGTAAGATGGTGGTAGCGATCCGGACGGACCTTGCACAAGGCCCTACCACCCGCAAAACTTTGAAAACCTTAAGAACTTCAAACATTTGAAAACTTACCCGGGGAAAGAAACCGGTACAGTTTTCATACAGCTCTCTATAAAACCTGAACCAATTTTACAATACAATACAATACAATAACTCTTTATTGAACACCACATATAACAACCAAAACAGAAGAAAAGGTATACAAGATAACAATAGGCGGCCTTATCGCTACAGAGCGATCTCTACCAGGCAACCATAATGGACTGGAGAACAGAACAGATCTGAGCAGGTGGTGCGATTTAGAATATATATATTAATATACTAAGTACTGAAATACGTAATATATTATACATGAAACACACATTTACAATAAATGGAGATATAAACTATTGCTATTTTAATAGAGATTTAAAAGATAATCCTTATAGTTAACCTTTAGTTTTAAGTAAATTTAGCCAATGTATTACGCCCTAATTCATAAACGCTCTGTAGGCCTCTGTTAACTTAGCAATCGTTTGTCCTTATCCGTCACTTTGACATTTACCTTTCACAGATAAGGACAAGCGATTGCTAAGTTAGCAGAAGCCTACAGAGCGTTTATGAATAAGGAGGTTAATCTATATCTTGCCGATGAAGGATTCTGGGAATCAAAATAATCAATACCAAATTTCATCTTAACTGAACCACAACGGTTAATGAGTAAAGAGGTAACATACAGACATACAGACAGAGTTAATTTGACACATACAATACTAGCTGTTGCCCGCGACTCTATCTGGGCGGAATTCACTTATCGCGGGAACTATACAATGTAATTTATACCGGGATAAAAATAATCCTATGTCCTTCTATAACTATATCTTTGCAGACCAAATTTCAACTAAATCAGTCCAATTTCTTCCATGTTGGTCTGGGAGTAAAGAAAAAACATTGAATGTGTCAGTTGCTGCTCTTCCCGCGCAGATGGTAAAATGCCATCGAGGGAACGCGCGAAAATCTTAGGAATCATGGTTATAGGCGATGAGGCTAACAACCCATCACTATTTTGATTCCCCTTTCCACTGATAACCCTCATGCTAAATGTGGCCTTGTTGTCTTGGGCTCTGTCTACCCCGTAAGGGATAAAGACGTGATTTATGTATGTATGTATGCAGTCCAGCGGTTTAAGCGTGACAAGTTAATAGACAGACAGACAGAGTTACTTTCGCATTTATAATATTAGTAGGGATTAGTATGGGATAGTAGGGGGATAGTTAAATATGGAAGCTACCAATAAACTTATTTAAAACCTGATACAGTTTCAATATGTAACAGAGAAGTGCATCACAATTATTTATCAATTTGATATAACGACGCGTGCGCCGGCAATCTGAATATAATAGCTTGAATTAGTAACCATTGTTACCGTTATATCTATACGTGTAGTTATAGGCACACGAAAGTTGAATATGGATAGTAATTTTAATCACGTTATGGTGAGTGGTGTATACTGTGTGTACGCAATCAAAAACACTTTTAATTAATTCGTTCATCGCTATACCGAAGGAACTTCGCCATTTTTCGGGATAAAAAGTAGCCTATGTGTTATATCAAACCATAATCTATCTCTGTTCCAAATTTCATCCAGATCCGGTCAACCGTTCTGGCGTGAAAGAGTAACAAACTTTCGCATTTATAATATTAATAAGATAGGAAGTTGGATAGGATAGGATAGGAAGGATAGTAGGATATATACACAAGAATTGCTTGTTTAAAGGTATTAGGGCCGACAATGCACTGGCATCGCGTAAAGCGCTGCGGGTGTCTATGGACAATGGTGATCATTTACCATCAGGTGACCCACTTGTTCGTTTGTCTGGCCTCTCTAACATAAAAAAAAATAGATTTATCTATTGTGTGTGTGTATATTCTCTTATATTTGTGTGTCTTGCAAAAAGGAATAAATGTCTTCTTTCTTTCTTTCTTTCTCTCTTTATTTCTATATGTGTGGAATGTTTACCCGTTACCTACTCATAGTAAAAGCTTCGCTTAGTTTGGAAGAAAGATCAGGTTTTCATTTTAATAAACATAACCACTCGCCCGCGCGGCATAGGGGCGGGGCTTACTACGACAAAGGGGACCGAGAGAGGTGCGGGCGGGTAGTGCGCCTGCCGCCCGCACCTCTCTCAGCCCCTTTGTCGTCCCACCCCGCGCCCCTGTACCGCGTGGGCGAGGCTCATTTAAGCGGTCGGTGTATCCTACTAATATTATAAACGCGAAATTTTGTAAGTATGGATGGATGGATGTTTGTTACTCTTTCACGCCAGAACGGCTGGACAGATCTGGATGAAATTTGAAACATAGATAGATTATAGTTCTACTAATATTATAAACACGAAAGTTTGTAAGTATGGACGGATGGATGTTTGTTACTCTTTCAGAACGGCTGGTTAGATCCGGATGAAATTTGGAACATAGATAGATTATAGTCTGGAAGAACACATATAGGCTACTTTTTATCCCGGAAAATTGCGTAATTCCTGAGGGATAGCGATAAACGAATTCTATGCAGACGAAGTTGCTGGCAACAGCTAGTACTAAGTAAAATTACTATTACCAGGTCAACGAATCAACATAGTGGCTAGCTGATGGTACAGGCGTGAACTGCGTTCAACGGTCGTGACAATCACTAGCTAGTAATGACCTAATAGACCTAAGGTACCCTAGGCACGTACTGCTCATGATCAGGATGTTACTGTTAAAGTATGACCTCATTCTCATGATACTTTGATTTCTGTTTTATGTCAGGAATTTTATTTTGAATCAAATGGCCGACGTTTTGAAAAAAGGTCAGGGAGTTGCAATAGAATACAATAACTCTTTATTGTACCCCAAATATAACATCCAAAACAGAAAAAAGGTATATTATAATCTCTACCAGGCAACCATAATGGAATGGAGAAAAGAACAGATACATTTTAAAACAATCTACTTTCTAAAAATCAAGAGTGATTTAATCTGAAAATTACATATTTACTATGTTTTATAATATGTGCCGGACTTGAACTGATCGATGACTATTTAAAAAATGTTCTGCCATGATATACGGTTCTAATGTAAGGTTACATACACACAAATTACGTCCTTTATCCCTTACATGGTAGACAGAGCCTAAAGTATCAAGACTTACAGACCACATTTAGCAAGACGGAATCAAAATATTGATGGGTTGCTAGCCGCATCTCTTATAAAATGTTTCCTATTATTTTCGCCCATTCCCTCGAAGGTATTTTACCATCTGCGCGGGAAGATAAGCAACTGGTACATTCTATGTTTTTTCTTTGCTCCCATACCAGCATGGAAGTAATGTAAGGTTATTATAAGTAAAATAATCACGTATCATATAACTGAGATAATAAGTATAATACCGTTACTAATTAGTAAATGCACGACCCTCATGATTGGAATCATTATCGAAGTAGGGAAACAAAATCATCGAACGATTTCCTAGTGCAGTTCGCATGCGCGAGCGCAAACTGGGTCAAGAACAAGCGCATTATGAATCATTTTTCAACAAACATCGCTATTATTTTTGCGAAATCACGTCGTTTGCGGTGTAATGATTTGATTATCATTTATTTTGACGACTTACCATTTATATGGTAACTAGCTTCTGCCCGCGACTTCGTCTGCGTAGAATTATACATAAAAACCTTCCTCTTTAATCACTCTATCCATTTAAAAAACCGCATCAAAACCCGTTGTGTAGTTTTGAAAGATATAAACATACATAGGGACATAGGGACAGAGAAAGCGACTTGGTTTTATACTATGTAGGGATGATAATTTTATTTCTGGAGTGTTCTGAGACAAAATGACGCTAGATGACATTAATATCGAAAGGTTCGTTTAACATAACTGCCACGTGGGCATTTAAAAAAAAACGTGTACCCTTTTCAAACAAAATAACACGATTTTTGTGTCAGTTTTGTGACGAGGTATTTAAGCCGTATGAAAAAAATTACATAAAACTGTCAAAACAAAAACACATTTTTTTTCTTTTCAAAAATGAACAGCACTGATGATTCTAATTTAGAAATATCCTAATTTTATTTATTTTGGAATAAAAAGTAAAATGAAGGAACATTTATTTTGAAACCGCTCAAAATAAGCGATGACGTTTTGGATGGAAGAGAAGAGAAGAACAGCACAGGTCATCTGATAAAATACAATCATTTGTTTTCTTTTTTTATATATAAGAGGGGGCAAACGAGCAGACGGGTCACCTGATGGAAAGCAATCACCGTCGCCCAGGGACACCTGCAAGACATCATCATTGCTGCTTATGGGACACCCACAAAATGTGAAACAACGAATAACTGGTGCGTTGCCAGCTTTTAAAGAAAAGAGTGTTACTTTGTTTTGCCTATGATCCTATTCTTGTTTGACAAATCGCATCGAAGGACCAAAGTAATTGGAAAGCTCAACCCGTTTACTGCCTTGCAAGGTGTGACCGCCCACGCGTGGGCACGCGCCATGCGTGGGCGGACCAGCCCGACAGGTTGGGGTTCGAAGCCTGGCCCGGACTTCTTATGTTTATGTTGCAATCCATTCACTGGTTTTGGTCATTCAGTTTAGCGTAGACTGTCCATTTAGAGGCAGTTTTCAACGATTTAAATACACAACTCGTTATTTAAATTTATGGTCTAGACTGCCAATCCTCTTCACCCTGTCGTGATTTTTTATTTGTGTATTTGTCTTGTTTATTTTGCACAATAAAGAGTTTACATACATACATTTTCACTTTAACCTGCCTAGTACAAACTTTACCCCGTATCATTAATATTTCATTATCCTGTAACTTCGTAACGGTTTCGAATATTCCGTTCCCTCTTAAAATTATTGTAAAAAAAAACTCTAAATTTGAAAACTTTTTGAAAAATATTAACCTTACCCTGCCGGTGCCACTTTTTTGAGAATGACTCTCTATCATTAGAACCAAGTGCTTCCCACTGTCACTTAAAGTGTGTAACTCGCTGAACTATGCCAGTTTCCTTGGTCCTTCTATGGATCTCATTTCTGATTCGACCTAGTTATGACACTCCAGCCATTGTGCACTGGAATATACGAGTACATACATACCGTCACGCCTCTTTCCCATAGGGGCAGGCAGATTAATCCTGACATACCTCATCCCCACATTCATCAATCTCTTTATACATGCTCGTCGGTTTCGGGTACTCTTGACCTGACTTTCTCTCACTGGAATATAGCTTGCTGGATTACTGCTAATTGCAGTGGACAGGTCCCGTGGCTCGAAGGAGCCGGAAGGTTTTCGAGTGGCGACTTACTTGCTGAAGGTCTTCGGAGTTCGCTGGATGAGGGCTGTGCAAGACCATTTTAAGGCAGTGGTTCTTAACCGGTGGTCCGAGGACCACTGGTGGTCCTTGGAAGCATCATCAGACGTGGTCCGCGGGGCTTTTTTTTTTTTTTTATATGAATAGGAAGGCAAACGAGCATGTGGGTCACCTAATGGTAAGTGATCACCACTGCCCATAGACACCCGCAACCCCGGAGGAGGATTGGGGCTATTCTAGTAACGAGTTGTCAACGAGTTGGCACAGAGCGTAAAGGTGCAATTCAGTCCATTACGGTCGATCGAAGCCATTAGATAATATTATTATTATGTGTGTAGGTGGTCCATGGCAAGACCGAAATTTTGTCAAATGGTCCCTCGTGTCTTAAAGGATATCTATCTATCTATCTACAGCCATTATCCGTCTACTGCTGGACGTAGGCCTCCTTCATATTGCGCCACTTCCGCGATCCTGGGCTTCCCTCATCCAGCCATTGCCAGCTGTCCTCCTAAGGTCATCCGTCCAACGCGTCGCAGGGCGTCCCACACTACGCTTTCCCAAACGTGGTCTCCACTCTAGGATACTTTTGCTCCAACGGTTGTCAGTTCTACGGCAAACGTGACCAGTCCATTGCCATTTCAACGTTCTAATCCTTCGGGCTATCTCGACGACTTTCGTCTTTTGTCTGATATGCTCGTTGCGGACCCTATGTCTCAACGAGATACCGAGCATAGCCCTCTCTATAGCACTCTGGGCGACTTTGAACTTATGGACTAGTCCTCCTGTGAGTGTCCACGTCTCTGCCGCATACAGTTTGACAGCAAAAATAATGCTCCACGATGTACCTGCGCAGTATACCAATTTTAGTAGCGCGGGAATCTCTGGCGCTGTTATTGGTCGATCGATTTCGTACCAACAATGGCAAAATCGTGTAAGCGGGACAGAGCTAAGAATGCAAAGCAAGCAATACTCTGCCAGTTGCGCTTGCAAATAAAGTTCAATATAGATTATTTACACGTTCGGCTACCATCGGAAACTGGTCTGCGCTTCTCTGCGCAAACGAATATTGCCGATGCGCATTATATTTGTTGTCAAACTGTAAGTCATTACTAGTCTTAAAGGATAAGAACCACTGATTTAGGGGATGCCTATGTTCAGCAGTGAACGGATATTGGCTGATGACGAAAGCCAAGCCACTGAAACTGATCTATGTGCAAATTATGCGAATATTATAATAAACGTATTGCCTTGCTAAGTGTACTTCGGAACATTGCTATTTGCGAAATGCGTACCACTTGCCGACTTACATGTAGTAACACACTGGTTTAAAATTCAGCGAACTTAGAGTAAGATCGACATCACGTTGATGAATGGCAGTCTTCGACGGTGCGGTTTAATCGATCTTTTTTGCCACGAACTTGCAAAATCTGGAACGAGCTTCCCGCTGAGGTCTTCCCATCGAGTTACGACCTGGGTGCCTTTAAGAGGCGAGTGTACAATTTTCTGCAGGGCCGACAACGCACTGGCATCGCGTAAAGCGCTGCGGGTGTCTATGGACAGTGGTGATCATTTACCATCAGGTGACCCACTAGTTCGTTTGTCTAGCCTCTCTAACATAAAAAAAAAAAAAAGATATTTGAACGCAAAAAAAAAAGCCGTGGTATCCTAGTGGTTTGACCTGTGGCCTCTCAAGCAAGTCGCTTCAAATCCATGCTGGTCCGGGAGCAAAGAAAAAACATAGAATATACCAGTTGCTTCTACCACGCAGATGGTAAAAGCCCATCGAGGGAATGGGCGAAAATCATAGGAATCATATAGGGCCTATAATATAGGCGATGAGGCTAGCAACCCATCACTATTTTGATTTCATTTTTCACCTATACGCCCACAATCTTGCTAAATGTGGCCTGAAGGTATCTGTTACCTTAGGCCAGGGTTGGCGAGCCTTTTTCGGTGGACGAGCCACTTTTTCACAAATAATGTAATATTTGGCTCTGACCTATCATCAGACCTTGTTGTCTTAAGAGTGTGTTGTTATATTACCATCCATATATGACCATATTGCCATTATTGGCGTGCCCAACTTATTTTGAAGCGTGCCAACACTGACACGCGTGCCATTGGTTTGCCGTCCCTGCCTTAGGCTCTGTCTACCCCGTAAGGGATAAAGACGTGATTTGTGTGTAGAGATGTAACTACGAGACTAGTTTGTTGCCGTTTTCAGCCTGGGACTGATAATATCTCTATAATAATTGATATGTTTACGCCATCGCATTCAAAACTTTTTGTTTCACATCTTACACCAAACATTCCGCTTGTCTTTCTGCTCTGTATTCATTGTTGCGTGCAAATAGCAAGAGTTAAGTGAATGATTTTTTCTATGGGTTGTTTGTCGGTCTCTTCAACCGTATGTCCCGAACCAAGTGGGTCGCACTTGACAGACGACCGGCAAGCCAGCTGTAATTATGCTTCACGCCGCCATTTATAAATACGCAACTTTACTGAAAGCTCTATAAATTGAGCTTTGATAAAGTATTGATTACTAATTAGAGGTTAATTGAATAAAAATTATTAACGACCAGCTGTTGCCCGCAACTTCGTCTGCATAGAATTCGTTTATCGCTGTCCCGCAGGAATTACGCAATTTTCCGGGATAAAAAGTAGCCCATGTGCTATTCTATACCATAATGTATCTATGTTCCAAATTTCATTCAGATCTATCCAGCCGTTTTGGCGTGAAAGAGTAACAAACATCCAAACATACTCACAAACTTTCACATTTATAATATTAGTAGGATTATAATATTAGTAGGATTATTTACTTTATGTATGACTAATTTTTATCTTAATTTTTAGTTTGACTAAATAGCCCTGTAAAACTGAAAATTATTGACACTGAAAATTGGAACACATAGAAAAATCCGAAAAGAAAGAAAGAAAGAAAGAAAAGGTTTTTTTGCTCAGAATACGTACATAATGAACTTAATATAATATCTACCTATTGTGAACCAGTATTCAGTCGACGAATCAACATGCAAATTTAAATAACAAATATATATAATGCAGACAGTAACACTAGGAATGTCAAAGAATTATTAAGTAGGATTGTCAAGAAATTAAAGTAAAGCTATGGCCGGGAATCGAACCAGCGGTACCTGCTATGGGCGCGAGTAAAGCCAGATCTGAAACATTCCTTATTTCATCACCTGATCCAATAAATTATGTACTTAAATAAATTTAGCAAATCCTTCCTAAATTTAGTTCACAATTGTCTTTGATTGTAACAAGGTCTGCTAAACAGCCAGCTACTTGATTTAAGTAACTCGACCGGCGAGCTACTTGTCATAAATTTGCTCGTTAGACAATTAGGCCTTATTGTTTCCTTCATTGTTAGCCTCTGGCTTTACTCGCCCCCAATACTGGGCTGACATTTAAATAAGTATAATACTCGTATCATTGTGTTACTTTGTGTTTAGTAAAATTCATTTTGCAAGGCCTTACCTACCTACTAACTTATTTAGTAACCCCCTTATTCATAAACTCTCTGTAAGCTTCTGCTAACTTCGCAATCGTTTGTCCTTATCTGTCACTTTGATATTTACCTTTCACAGATAAGGACAAACGATTGCTAAGTTAGCAGGAGCCTTTAGAGCGTTTATTAATAAGGGGGTAAGTCTGTAATTACTAGCTTGTATTTTAACTTGAAATGTATGGTCTGAGTGGAATCTTTTAATTAAATTTTGAACCAGATATCTTCAACCGACTGAGCTGAAATTTTGTATACTTATGTAAGTCAGATGACAGTACAAAAATCTGTTAGTGGAGTTCTGGTGACCCAGCCATGACCGTCTCCGCAGGAGGGAACTCTTCAACGGTTGGTCCGATTGACTTGAAATTTGGTACACATATTAAGGACGGAGGACAATGCAAGTACAGTTAGCAAAAATCGTTGAATGCTTGGCGTTATATAATTTGCAAATTTTATTTTTTGTTGTATTTCTGGGATGGTACAAAGAAAGCTCAGATTTTACGTGTGTAAGCTCCAATAATTATTTTCGAACAAAAATTGACATAGATCGTGGAGGGGTAGGGGAACAGAAAAGACAGTGACATCCAAGACAAGACAAAAGACAGTCCAATCCGCTGTTAAACTGTTTTCATCAAACTTTGAGGATGTATAATTAATGAAAAGCTATTTTTCTATAATCACGAACATTACCTTAAAAGTTGTCACAAAGTCTCAAATGCAATTAGCCAAAACCATGTTAAACTGGTGGCTTACCAACTATGTCTGAACTTATTTGAATATAAATCAGTGAAATAATTAAATGAACATTATAAACCAAATAGGTCCATATTAGTAACCCGTTCTCCCCAAAACAGAAGCGTGGATAATCTACTATTTTAAACCAATTCCATTGCACTTCCATAATGAAACATAACAGCGTCTGTATTCGGCGCATAACAAGCGATATCACTACGTATTAGATGTTGATTCTATCCCCATCTAACACGTGATTTTCCATGCGCTAGAACGAGATAAAAGCTCGATTTTCTGTGCATTGATATCGCACGCGCCCTCTGAATACAGCGACAGAAACTCCTACCGTTGGCTCGTGCTAGCATTGCGCAAACGCAGCACTAACTTACAAAATTACAATTGCTGTCACTGCTAAACAAGATAGACCCAATGAAGAAGAAATTAAGGTTGCTTATGATGTTGTTGAAGGTACAGATAACTTGGCAGACAAGCTTTATGTCAATGCAATCGCTAGAGAACTGATACTTAACGGCTGCCTTATAATTTATGGATAGGAGATTAAAATTATAATGTACAGTGACGAAAGGTTATGATTTTTACTGATTGCCGGCTTTACGTATACGAAGATTAGGTATAGTTAACCGTTATAGCTATAGCATAGTAAATTAGTGTTTACAATGGGAGCTATCGCATGTGAATTTGCCAGTAGAGGTTCGCTAGTGTCGCGGGAGGTCCAATAACATTCACTTCGCGACAAATATGGATTATTTGGCGATGAACGTGAACGCTTTGAAAGCGGAATATATTTTCCGAACAAAACTGAACTGCACAAGATTGCGGCATAGCTACAGGGTTATTTATAATGAATAAACTTAATGAGATTCAAGATTTAAAACTTTGTTTCGGCGCCGATCTTATAAAGTCGCCGTTGACAGCTATACCTCTACCTTAGTCAACAGCCACAAACTGGTGAGCAAAGAAACGATAGTCCCCATTGAAATTGTAATGCCTTAGTTTATTGTGACATAAACTATTAGCCAGTTGACAGTTGGAGTGACAACATAAATTTGAGATAATAAGAGGTTTATTCAGAAATATAAAACGGTACACAGCGGAATCACGACTTAAATGATGTTAAAAGCAAACGCGGAAATAATCTAGAATGTTTCAGACCAAAACACAATTTGTTAGCGAAAAAGGCGAAATAAACAAGCTGAATACAATAATGACAGTAGCACAAATGAAAGGCAATATTAATAAAGTTGCACATCAAAGAACAGTAGTACATAAAGTCAGGCGTTCAGAGGTTTTATTTGCCATCTACAATGTCAAAGGGGTTCCATCAATGGTTGCTAATAACATACAGGCTGGACAATCAGCCAATACATTCAGGTAGCTCTCAGTAAAGCAGAGTCTGACTACCGGACTTGAAGTGGGAGAGTCTTGGGATAAACGACCAGATATGACGTGTAATTTGTTAGCGTTTGAAGAAAGTATAGATGTTGCGCATGAAATGTTTAAAAGGTGCATTCTAAATGGCGTATGGTGTCGCATAATTGAATTGCACAATGGCGTAACAAAATGTCACTCTATGTTCTTTTTTTTTTTATGTGAATAGGAAGGCAAACGAGCAAGTGGGTCACCTGATGGTAAGTGATCACCACTGCCCATAGACACCCGCAACCCCGGGGGGATTGCAGATGCGTTGCCAACCTAGAGGATTAAGATGAAATGCCTCTTGTGCCCGTAATTTCCCCGGCTGTCTTGCTCTCCGCACCGGAACACAGCAGTGCAAGCTCTGCTACTTAGCGGCAGGATTAGCGTGTATTACCAAAAGTATTATGTATGTCAACTTTTACATAAAAGAAGATCTAGGGAATTGTGACTAAAGAGCTATTTTTCCATGCTGGTCTGGGAGTAAAGAAAAAACATAGAATTTACCAGTTGCTTCTCTTACCGCGCAGATGGTAAAAGCCCATCAAGGGAATGGGTGAAAATCTTAGGAATCATGATTATAGGCGATGCGGCTAGCAACCCATCAATATTTTGACTTCCCTTTCCACAACGCCTTTAATCATGCTAAGGCCTTAAGGTTTTGTTACCTTAGGCTTTGTCTACCCCGTAAGGAATAAAGACATGATTTATGCATGTATGAATGTATGTATTAAGTACAATAATAAAGAAAGTGAAATCTAAAGCAAGAGAAGTATCTAGTAGTCTTTTGGCTCTAGAAATTGATATTTCAGTGATTTATCTTCGTGCAAAATCATCTTGGTTTAGACATTTTTAACCCTTCAACGAACAATGTGGACTACTTTTTTTATATAGAATTTTTAGTCTCCAAATATTTTAATACGTATGCTTAGTGGTGCCATCTTCCGTCAAGTAAGCGAATTACTCCAGTAATATCTTCTTAGATTATGGAAGAAATAACCTCAAAAACAGCCATTGAACACACACACACACAAATCACGTCGTCATCCCTTACAGGGTAGACAGAGCCTAAGGTAACAGGTACCTACAGGCCACATTTAGCAAGATTGTGGGCTTATAGGTGGAAAATGGAATAAAAATAGTGATAGGTTGCTAGCCTCATCGCCTATAACATGATTTCTATTATAATCGCCCATTCCATCGACGGGCTTTTACCTGCGCGGGTAGAGAAGCAACTGGTACATTCTATGTTTTTCTTTGCTCCCAGACCAGCATGGAAACATGAAACAGCATTTTTTTTTTTTTTTATGTGAATAGGAAGGCAAACGAGCAAGTGGGTCACCTGATGGTAAGTGATCACCACTGCCCATATACACCCGCAACCCCGGAGGGATTGCAGATGCGTTGCCAACCTAAAGGATTAAGATGAAATGCCTCTTGTGCCCGTAATTTCCCCGGTTGTCTTACTCTCCGCACCGGAACACAGCAGTACAAGCACTGCTACTTAGCGGCAGGATTAGCGAGTAAGATGGTGGTAGCGATCCGGACGGACCTTGCACAAGGCCCTACCACCCGCATGGATGGTTTGAAACTCTGTACTAATGCCAAAGAAACTAACTTCGGTTCGGACCAGGAAACCGAACACAATATAGTTATAGTAAGCGATTGCACGGCGCGAGCGCAGGCGATACTATCTGAGGACAAGAAGTAATAAAGACGCCTCACAGCAAAATCTAGCGAGTGAACAATGAATGCGTAGAGCAGGCTTTTTAAAATATATCATACTATTTTTTTATGTTAGAGAGGCCAGACAAACGAACTAGTGGGTCACCTGATGTTAAATGATCACCACTGTCCATAGACACCCGCAGCGCTTTACGCGATGCCAGTGCGTTGTCGGCCGTAATAATCCTACTCCTACTAATAATAACCTCCTACTAGTAATCCTACTAATATTATAAACGCGAAAGTAAGTATGGATGGAAGGATGGATGTTTGTTACTTTTTCACGCCAGAACGGCTGGAGAAATCTGGATGAAATTCGGAACATAGATAACACAGATTATAGTCTGGAAAAACACAGGCTAGGTACTTTTTATTCCGGAAAATTGCGTAATTCCTGCGGGATAGCGATAAACGAATTCTATGCAGACGAAGTTGCGATCAACAGCTAGTATAATATAATTTTATACTACAAACAAATAAGGCAAACAACAGTCCGTGAGCTCTTAGAATGCCATTCGTGTGCTTTTTTGTCTCCCTTACTCGGCCGATTCAAGTATGAAACCCATGAGAGTGAGTGAGATAGGAAGACAAATATTTACTGTAGTATATGTTCGAATGTGCTTCAATTCCAAACGGTCGAAAAAATCTTCAAGATATATTTATAGTACTCGATGACACACATTCTGAATTCAGGCGAACAAATCTTGAGTGTTCGCGGTACAAAAATCGAATCCAAATAATGAACACGTGAAAAAAGTACCTACTGAGAATTAAGATGAGTTTATAATGCACAAATCTGCGTGACCCATTTCAAAGAGGCAAGGCACACATGTTGAAAATAATTCTGGGAAAGATTGAAGCGATACTAAACTGAAAATGAATTTATCTCTTCATCGTGATCTGTACACGAAAACAAGCTTGAATTTACGTAATAAGAAATAAGATTTTACTTATAAGCCATAAATCATAAATGTTACGAAATTAAATTTCAACGACATTTAATTACCTTTGCGGTTGTAAAATAAGACATAGCTTAAATAATAGTTTTGTTTTGTTAAATTGAATTATTTATTACTTTAACACTACTATTGCCTTTGTTGTAGGTAAGCGTTATTTATTTTAATTTGCTGAAATTTCAAGGACGAACATTAAAAATACTAATTGATATAGTCGTAGTATCTTCTTCGATACACAAATCAGAACTTTGAGATATCAAAAGCACAAAAGCAGCTCAATAAACACTTCGTAAATAAATACTTTTCAGTTCGAAGCCTGCGCCTGTAAGTGTATCGAAAATATTTACCTACACACCTACAACTTGGTTCAGGAATCTAAAAAGCCAGTCAAAACAAAACCAGCTATTCAAGCAAAATGTTTTTCTTTAAAAAAATACTTATACACCGACTCCACCGCCCCCTTGTTCTCGGAGTCAACGTGCAGTATTCTATAAACCGGTTCTAGAACCGCTTCTGCTCCCAGCCTGCAAAAGTTCATGTGTGTCTAGCTATAACATAGTAGCTACACATCATAGTGGAGTTTCGGTGTGGTGTAAGGGATGTACTTAGGCGGAATAGCTTACGACGTGACTTTTATGCGACTGCATATTAAAAACTAGTGGTTGTCTGCTACTCCTTCTGCATAGAATTCGCTTATCGCTATCCCGCGAGCACTATGAGATTTACCGGGATAAAAAGTATCCTATCTCCTTCCCGGGACTAAAATTGGTACAGTGGTTAAGGCGTAAAGCGTAACAGACAAACAGAGTTATTTTCGCATTAATAAGGATTATCTTAGTAAGGATTGACTTTTTCCGACCCTTCTAACAATTGTTATAGTTCAACTAATTTACACAAAACCTAGACAATTAATACATCTAAAGCTTCGTAAATAACTCTATTTATTGGTGAAAACTTGAGTTTGAGTTTATCGCAAACAGAGGCTTTACCATGACGTCTTAATGCGATTCAATTCCGACTCAGTTCAGGTTTTAGCTGTCATTTTTAGAATGGATTTGACAAATTGACCCCTGCACGGCCAGTGAGAGAGCGCGCGAGATTCATTACCCGTCCTTTTCATACTATTCGTTCCAAAAAGAGACAGGTAATCTATCTTGCTGCGCCCCCTTTTTTTGCAATAACTGCAGCTTGTTGAAAATCTTGTAATTAGAACTTAGGTTTAAAGTTTATATTTGTGCAGACTAACAATTTTATCACGGCATACATTTTTTTTATAACGCACTTTAATTGTTTCACTAAGTATAACTCACAAGCTTTAATTGTCAACGAAAGCATGATATAATAGTCCATTATTTCACCCGCTGTCGCTCGCAGCTTGCAGTCAGGTGTCAGACAGTAGCGACTACCCTGAAGCCAGCTCTTAGGCATCCTGACGAGCTAGAATTATGCCCTATCTGATGGAGTACGTGACCGAGATTTAGGTTAACGCTATATCCTTGTTTTGCTTTGAATGTTTAACACAAAATATTAGGCTCTAGAGACGGAAATGCGCGTTTTCTTCCCTGCTAAAAAATATAACCGGCAATGGTGTTTTAATAGCATTGTCTTGCGAATAGCCATAATAATAGTAAACGTGGTCTTTAGATCTCGTTACATTAGGCTCTGCCTACCTCGTAAGGGATAAAGACGTGATTTTTTTGACCGGACAGCCTAGTTTGGGGCTGGGTCAATTGGTGTAATTTGTTCCAAGATATTTATTTATTTATTTTATGTATGTATGTTTTGCGAAATGTTTCGTTGTGTGTGTGTTTCATGTTTATTTAGGTATCTACTAGCTTCTGCCCGCGACTTCGTCTGCGTCTTATACATATAAGAACACCTTGCTCTCGAATGACTCTATCTAAAAAAAAACCGCATCAAAACCATTGCACTACTTTTAAGATCTCAGCATACATAGGGACAGACAGACAAACAGCGGAAAGTGACTTTGTTTTATACTATGTAGTGATGAGTTTGTAAGAACGCGTAAAAAATGTGGATATGACCCCTCATTAAAAAAAAAACGTGGCCTAGTGGTTTGACCTATGGCCTCTCAAGCAGAGGGTCGTGGGTTCGAATCCCGGGCTAGCACTTCAGAGTTTTCCGAAATTTATGTGTTTGAAATTTACCATGAGCTTCTCGGTCATGTTTTTGCCTTGAAACATTAGCAAAAAGCTGAAGTTGATGGCTTTCACAATATAAGCGATATAGATTGTATGTATGTATGTAAACTCTTTATTGTGCAAAATAAACAAATACAAATAATACAATTGACAAACACTGAGATACATGCACAAAGGCGGAATTATCCCTTTAAGGGATCTCTTCCAGTCAACCTTTGAGTGGATGATAGTCTTTAAATATATAATTTATTTTAAAGTTTTCGCCTAAGCGTGTTTTATACAATAATTGTATAATTTTCTGCTGCACTGCCATGTGTTAGCTATAATTATTAATTACTAGCTGACCCGGCGAACTTTGCTCCGCCTTAAATTTGAAAAATTCCTTTGTAAGTGCATCTTTATACTAATCAAGGAATAATGTGTAGGCATGCTAAATTAAATGTCTGTAGCTTTATTAGTACAACATTTCGGAATTTTCCAATCCCGTGGGAAAATCGGGATAAAAAGTATCCTATGTCCGTCTCCTGGTTTTAAGCTACCTCCCTACCAATTTTCAGCCAAATCGGTTCAGCCGTTCTCGAGTTATAAATAGTGTAACTAACACGACTTTATTTTATATATACCTATAGATAAATTGCTACGTCCTAACAGGGCGTCATTATGTACAAAACTTTGTAAAAAATGTTGCAATTGAATAAATACTGAATACTGAGTATTATTATTAGGGATGGACGAGTGAGTTTAAAATTGCAAACACTGAGAGCCACAATACATATATATAATACAATATATAATACATATATAGATTGTCATATTTACATGCAGCAAAGTAAATAACAACTTTCCCACAGCGATGAACTGATTTGCGATATTACTGATACAAACTGCTACGAGTGCACCGCAAACACTTCACTTTATTTTATTAGCTTTTCAATATAATACATTTTAAAATTATCAAGTATTTCGTCATTATTGAAAGCGTGTGTTGCCATGTTTATTGCAATCAAAAAACCCAACACATCCCACAAACATAAATGCGAATGTTTGTGAGGATGTGATGTAGTGAGTGAGTGTGTATGTTTGTTCCGTCTACACGCTGAACGAAGCTAGCCGGTACCATAAATTAAAAGTTAGGTTACTTTTTATCCCGGAAAATTGCATAGTTCCCGCGGGATAGCAACTCTGCGCAGACGAAATCCCGGGCAACGCCTAGTGTGTAATATTATGTACATACACATACATACACAAATCACGTCTATATCCCTTACGGGGTAGACAGAGCCCGAGGTAACAAAACCCAAAGGCCACGTTTAGCATGATTGTAGGCGTATAGGTGGAAAGTGGAATCAAAATAGTGATAAGTTGCTAGCCGTATCGCCTATAAAATGATTCCTTAGAATTTCGCCCATTACCTCGAAGGACTTTTACCATCTGCGCGAGACGAGAAGCAACTGGTACTTTCTATGTTTTTCCTTTGCTCCCAGACCAGCATGGAAGTAAATATATGTATATCCTACTAATATTGCAAATGCGAAAGTTTGTGAGGATGTGACGTAGTGAGTGAGTGAGTATGTTTATTCCGTCTTCACGCTGTAACGACAAGATGGATTCGGATCAAATTTGAAACGGAGATAGCTGGTACCATAAATTAAAACATAGGCTACCTTTTATCCCAGAAAATTGCTTAGTTCCCGCGGGATAGCGACTCTGCGTAGACGGAGTCGCGGGCAACAGCTAGTGTATAATATATGTATAGAACGTGACGATGTGAGTGAGTGAGTGTGTATGTTTGTTCCGTCTTCACGCTGAAACGACTGGATGGATTCGGATCAAATTTGGAACAGAGATAGCTGGTACACTAGATTAAAACATAGGCTACTTCTTATCCCGGAAAATTGCATAGTTCCCGCGGGATAGCGACTCTGCGTAGACGGAGTCGCGGGCAACAGCTAGTGTGTAATCACTACATAGTATAAAACAAAGTCGCTTTCTCTGTCTCCATATCCCTATGTCCCTATGTCCCTTTGTATGATTATATCTTCAAAACTACACAACGGATTTTGATGCGGTTTTTTTAATAGATAAAGTGATTCAAGAGGAAGGTTTTTATGTATAGCTCTACGCAGACGAAGTCGCGGGCAGAAGCTAGTATATGTATAGAACGTGACGATGTGAGTGAGTGAGTGTGTATGTTTGTTCCGTCTTCACGCTGAAACGACTAGATATATTTAGATCAAATTTGGAACAGAGATAGCTGGTACCCTAGATTAAAACATAGGCTACTTTTTATCCCGGAAAATTGCATAGTTCCCGCGGGATAGCGACAACATGTCAATTGCTAATTCTTAGCGGGCGAAGTCGCAGGCTGAAGCTAGTTATCAATGTTAATTAATAGCCCATAAAGACGACATTAACGTTTATAATTAATTAATTGCGCGTAGTTATTTATTGTTTTCCTCTTGTGTAATAGAATAATGTCACGTGTTGTTGTTGAAAATGCAAGTGTTTGATAATAGACCATAGTTATCAGAGGTCAACATAAAAATGCGATTGTAGCTATATCTTTCGTAATTAAAATTACTACTAATGTAATTAAGAGAAATAATAGTCAATTCAATCATTGCATTGATACTATCCCACTAATATTATAAACGCGAAAGTTTGTAAGTATGGATGGATGGATGTTTGTTACTCTTTCACGCCAGAACGGCTGGAGAGAGAAATTTGGAACATAAAAACACGCCTATGTGTTATTCTGATGTATAAGCTATATTATTGTAAAAATTTCATTAAAATCCAGTCAGTAGTTTTTACGTGAAAGAGTAACAAACATCCATCCATCCATACTTTCAAACTTTCGCGTTTATAATATTAGTAGGATTCATAGTATGTGTATTCAAAACTTATGTAATGTAATCTAATTGACTAGTGTACAAATTTCCGAGTAAACAAATAGTAAGATAACCTCCACGCTAATGTTGGTGAACCGAACAATAACATACAACATATATGTTATTACACATATATATGCGACTGCGCGGTAGATAGTTTTACAACTACTACGCACGTTGCACGTAGTGATAACCGACTGCGTTTTATTGAATTCGTATTTAAGAGGAAGTTTGTTGACCACAAACTATATTTTCAAAGTTTTTGTGGTTAAAATTTATTTAAATAAATAAATAAATAAATATCTTGGAACAAATTACACCAATTGACCCAGCCCCAAACTAAGCAAAGCTTGTACTATGGGTACCAGGCAACGGATAAACATACTTATATCATTTAGATAAATACATACTTAAATACATACAACATCCATGACTCGGGCACAAACATTCGTATTCATCGTACAACCGTCTGCCCCACCGGGATTCGAACCCAGGACCTCTAGCTTCATAGTCAGGGTCTCTAACCACTAGGCTATCCAGTCGTCATATATATATAATATATAACAAGGTCATAGTTTTAGTTGTTTATGTATATTAGTTTCTGCTGCGACTCCGTAAAATTAGCAACTGACATGTATGTATGTATGTATGTAAACTCTTTATTGTGCAAAATAAACAAGAGAAATACAATTGACAAACACTGAGATACATGCACAAAGGCGGACTTATCCCTTTAAGGGATCTCTATCGCTGCCGCGGAAATATGCAATTTTCCGGGATAAAAGTAGCCTATATTTTAATCTAGGGCATCAGCTATCTACGCTGTGCTCTTCTATGCTGGTCTGGGAGTAAGGAAAAAACATAGAATGTACCAGCTGCTTCTCTTCCCGCGCAGATGGTAAATGTCCATCGAGGGGGCAAAAACTTACGAATCATGTTTATAGGCGATGTCGCTAGCAACCCATCACTATTTTGATTCCCCTTTCCATCTATACGCCCACAGTCATGCTAAACGTGGTCTTTAGGTTTTACCTCAGGCTCTGTTTACCCCGTTAGGGATAAAGACGTGATTTGTGTATGTGTGCATCTATGTATGTATCAGCTATCTCCGTTCCGAATTTGATCCGAATCCGCCCAGTAGTTTCAGCGTGAAGAAGGAACAAACACACGCACATCCTCACAAACTTCCGCACTTTGTTACAATATTAAATAGGATATTTCAATTGTACATTGTTTAGCAATAACTAGCTTCTGCCCGCGACTTCGTCTGCGTAAGGGGTGTGTAATGATCGATATAAAAATATTTAATATATTTTCTATCGATATATCAACATTTGATATAATTTCAAAGGGTATAATCACTAATTGTGTATAATAAACGTTTGGTATAATTTTAAAATATATACATTTATTTCGTATATTTATCGTTCGGTATAACGCTTATTTCTTATAACGATTATATGGTATAACGCTCATTTTACATAATGAACATTGTGTTTTATTTACCTAACCTAACCAACTTTTTTATAGCAGTTCGTTTTTTGGGGGACGCAGTTCAAACCTAACCTAACCTACTTTTTGATAGCAGTTCGTTTTGTGATTAAATAACGTTATACCATATGTTCATTATAGGAAATAAGCATTATACTTAAAGAATGTTATATTAAATGATCATTATATCAAATGATCACTATAAGAAATTATAATTATGTCATATGTAAATATATTAAGTGTTGTTTTATGATTTAATAACTATATCAAATGAGCGTTATTGCTACTAATATTATACCAAAAAAATTTATAGCCATCGTTACGCACCCCTGCGTAAGATTATACATATAAACCGTCCTCTTGAATTACTCTATCTATTGAAAAAAACCGCATCTAAATCTGTTGCGTAGTTTTAAAGATCTGAGCATACATAAAACGGAAAGTGACTGTTCTATACTATGTAGTGATCTATCTATGTACGCTTAGATCTTTGAAATTACGCAACGGATTTTGATGAGGTTTAATAGATAGAGTGATTCAAGAGGAAGGTTTTTATGTACAATTCTACGCAGACGAAATCGCGGGCAGAAGCTAGTTAACAATTAACAGAAACCCGTCTGTCTATACACGAATAAAATAGGCGGTAAAAACTGTTAAAAAATTTAACTAATTTATAAAAAATGAGGTTGTAGTCCATTAAAAGTTAAAACAGTATGGCCCGATTTATTATGTCCAGAATTAAAGTAACTACAAAGTGAATGATAAAATGGACAAAACAAAACATTTATTTGGTAATATAAAACTCTCCCTTAAATTAAAATGGTCTACAAATAAAATATTAATTGTCACTGTTATCAGAGGAAGTCCACTGTATATTCAATTAATTCTACATTTTGTATCAATATGTATGTTTATAATGTAATAAAAAATGACTGTGTTATCTCTAGTTACTATGTCACTTGATAGTATTTTTTGTTTTAACGTGACATTACAATTTGTGAAATTGTTTAAGAATATCACACCTATAAAATTAAACCTATTAACCTACTTTCGTGTCGTGTCCCTGTAATTAAAGGTGTAAAAATGACAAACTAAAGGTATTTTGTAAGGTACTATCAAATGAATCAAGAATTTTTACTTTTACGGTTTTACCGTTACAAATTAAACTTCTAAACGTCACAGAAAAATCAGAAAAGTAAAGCCATGGCCGGGAATCGAACCCGGATCCTTGTCGTTTACTTTTCGGTTTTTTTATGTGTTCTAATTTTCAGTGACGTTTAGAAGTTGGATTTTTGTAAGTTGTTTACATAAATTTTAAACTATATGACTTACCAGCTATTGCTTTCGATCGCATCTGTCTCAATTACGGTTTAAAGTTTAAAAAACTAAGTAACTGTTAGCCGCGACTTCGTTTGCCAAGTATTCGTTTATCATTATTACTATCCCGCGGGAACAACGCAATTTTCCTGGATAAAAAATAGCCTATATACTACCAGACTACAGTATCTCTCTTTGCCAAATTTCATCTAGATCTAGTCATCCGTTCTGTCATGAAAAGACAACAAACATCAAAAAACCAGACATCTTCACAAATAGTAGGATAATTATAATGCACACATACATCATCATCATCATGTCAGCCGAAAGACGTCCACTGCTGAACATAGGCCTCCCCCGCGGCGCCAAACAGATCGGCCCTGCGCCATCCGCATCCAATGCGTTCCCGCTACCCTCGCCAGGTCGTTGCTCCATCTTGTTGGAGGCCTACCTACACCGCGTCTTCCGGTCCGCGGACGCCACTCGAGAACCTTTTGGCCCCATCGGCCGTCAGTTCTACGGGCGATGTGCCCTGCCCACATGAGTAGACAGTAAGGTAACAAGAACACGTTGGGCATGATTGTAGGCGTAGTTCATAATCTGTAAAATGTCCTTAACTTTTTTCTAGCTACTTATTTTTGTATTTTCTATATTAAATTTACAATTATTGTGTGCTCCGTTTACGGAACCATTCAGACCGCATAGTATTATATTTGCCTCTACCGCAGAACCGTTTGTTACTGACTAGTGATGTACCAAACACAGGTCTTTACATTCATATCGATATCGATAAAATGGAACTTACCAATTGAATGATATGACCTAAACAACCTATAACTGCCATGCACTTTTTACAGATATAATTATGACAAGATTTACATAAAAAACGAACAGAATTGCAGGTTTTTCGTGTATTAAGACAGATGCATTCGATTTTAAATAGGAAAATTAAGCAAACTCTCAAAAGTATTTAGAATATAATTGTAGTAAATAAAATTCATTTTAGAAAGACAGTTAAACATGCTACGAAATCAAATTATTTCGATGCGTATTTGTGCTTACATTAATATCAAATGTTCTAAGTTAAATTTTATGGAATATCAAAATCCCAAACCCAATAAAACATTACAATAAAACATTACAATAGTACATTACAATAGTACATTTTAAGTGAGTCTATTGACTATTTTAGCCCAGTGAAATTACGGGGGTTCAGGTTGACGCGTGATCGTGTCCAGTTGACACTTGAAACGTACACTTGTTTGGTGTAAATCTAACTTAAACATCGATAGATGTCGATATTATCCCAGCACTACGAAGTAAGACGCACAGATCCGACGTGCTCGCGCGCACCGGTTGTAATGCAATATTATTGTATTTATTGCCTCTGGTTTTAGACCACCGGGAGGAAAAAACTAGTTATGCGGAGATTATTGAAGAATTAAATACGAATTAGTAGTATTATTAAACAAAAAAATAAGTTTTCCTTACATGAAATTATCTCAATTCGCAATCTTAGTTCCTTATCATCAGAGATCAGAGATGGCGCTGCATTCGAAAAATGCGAGAGAAATGTAATCTGTAGACCGGCTTGAATGAGTCCTCGCCCGCGCGGCACAGGGGCGCGGGGTAGGACGACAAAGGGGACCGAGAGAGGTGCGGGCGGGTAGTGCGCCTGCCGCCCGCACCTCTCTCGGCCCCCGCGGTCATTTAGGACCGAGCATAGAGTGAACTAATGGTTCATTTAATTTTTTGTGATTTTTTCTACTTTTTATTTTAATTTTCCTGCTAATACACTAGGTACAAATAAAAAAAATAAAAAATCATACAGCACGTTATCCACCAAACATAGACAAATGACCTCAGTGGAACTCTCATAGTTTTGAGTTTGAGATATGAACGATTGGTATTTAAAGTATTATTTTATTAAATCAGGCGTTACTTTCCGGAGGTCTATTTCAATGAACAAAAAATATTCACCTTGCTACTCCGCTACTCACGTGCAAGATAACCAAGCCTGTGAGAAATATATATGTTTTTCATGCAATCCCTCTCTCCACTACTGCCACATAAAACACATATAAATCCTACAAACTTAATTATCCCTTCCACCGCACAAACACTGACGCGTTTCGATCCCTCTACGGGATCAATTTCAAAGTTTAATGAGCACAAAATTTTACCTACACATGCAAACCAACGTCATAGGGATAAATTGCATGAAAAACATATATATTTCTCACAGGCTTGGTTATCTTGCACGTGAGTAGCGGAGTAGCAAGGTATTTTTTATTTTATTTTATTGAAATTATTGAATGGCTTAAAGCCGTCCATTGAATAACTGAGAGTACGACCACAGATACAAAAGAATTCTCAATAAATTGGCTAAATACTTAGACACCAGTTTATGATCATAAAGCTTAGCTCAAAGAACTAAAGCTATTTGGTAAATGATTCCTGTATTCAATAGAACTGTCGACTGCTAAGGATTTTAATGGGCTTAGAACAGTTTATTGCTTGTACTCGCCATGCTATAGTCCAGGCAACAAAATATTTGACCTCACAATAATTAATACAATTAGTTCTGTATAGTGCATTGGGGTAAATTCGGAATTGGGGGAATTTTGAAACTCCCGAATACCCACTAAACGGGGAACTATTACATAATCTAGCAACGCTTACCTAGAAGCTCCAATGTCTTTGGCTTCTCGATAAGCGATGCCAGATTATGGAATTGTTCCCCGTTTAGTGGATATCCACGATTTACGGAATTCCCCCAATTTCAAATTTACCCCAATGCACCTTATACCTTTGTTAGGTTTTGGTTGTTATAATGTGGTGTTCAATAAAGAGTTATTGTATTGTATTGTATTGTAATTTAATTTAAATTATTACTGGGTGCATGACAAACTTAGGAGGAAGATAACTTATCAAAATGACAAAAAATGACGAGTTTAATTTTTTTTATAAGTTATTTTTTTGAAGGCAAACTACCAATTGTTCACCTAATGGTAAATCTCAAAAATAAAAATAAATCTTATACCAATAGAGAGCCACATTATTTGTAAGTCTCATATAGGCTATACGTGCGGGCAAAGTCGTGGGCAATAGCTAGTTTATAATATAAGTAGGATTCTATCCCCCTTATCTATAAACGCTCTATAGGCTTAACTTAGCAATCGTTTGTCCTTATCTGTGAAAGGTAAATGTCAAAGTGACAGATAAAGACAAACGATTGCTAAGTTAGCAGAAGCCTACAGATCGTTTATGAATAAGGGTATAACTATAAAAGGTCATAATAGTTACTAACTAAAATTTACTCAACTACCTATACTAAATCACCAGCGAAAATTCATAAAAACAGTCAACTAATGGCCCATTATCACCACGCACTTAAGCGACACTTAAGCTGTGTCAAAATGATCACGGATTTACCGTTGCTAACCGTAAGTTTATAAATCAAAAGTTTAAACGCTTGTTGTAAGCTAGATGAGCATTATGCCAGGTTTCCGTTACACCGTAGCGTTCAGTTAAATGTGGTTTGGTTTCATTTTAAGCGAATAAGTATCGAATTCTGTGTAATTCCTATACAATAGAGTATTTAAGGAGTAGGCTTATTATCTAACTCGCTTGCAATCGCCATCGTGTTCATTTTGACAGGTCATGTATGGGCTGACAATTGGCATCGGAATCAACTAGCTGTCACATTCATACAAGAACAGTCAAAATAAACATGATGGCGATTGCGAGCGAGTTAGACAATAAGCCTTAAGTGGTTGTTTGGTTAATAATCTTGTAAACGTTTTTCAGTATTTTTAATCATGGTTAACAAAATGGTTTCTTCCATGCTGGTCTGGGAGCAAAGAAAAAACATAGAATGTACCAGTTGCTTCTCTACCCGCGCAGATGGTAAAAGCCCATCGCGGGAATTGGCGAAAATCATAGGAATCATGTTATAGGCGATGACAGCAACCCATCACTATTTTGATTCCTTTTTCCACCTATACGCCCACAATCATGCTAAACGTTTTGTTATCTCAGGCTCTATCTACCCCGTAAGGGATATAGACGTGATTTATGTTTGTATGTATGTAAGTACGTATGATGCGAAGTGACGTTTCGCGATTACGCTCCAGTGTAAGGAATAAAGACGTGATTTGTGTGTGTGTGTGTGTAAACGCAAAGCCAGCTCAAAGCTTCCGTTGCATTACAAAGTTGTGGGCCGGTTGCACAGTTCGCATGCGCTTGTGATTTATTGAACAACGGTTAACGTGAGGTTAAGACCTGAGACGCCTGTCCTTGCCTAGTTATTTAGTGTAAGCGTTAGGATATAAATTTTGACGATTCCTTGAATTTAAAGCGCTTTGTGTTAACATGTTAGAATATGGTTCTGTGCAAAACGGTGTTCAATGGTTTAAACGGTAATTAAGACAAAGTTTTTGTGTACAATCTGTCATTGGTTCTGACGTTAGTAGTACTTTCATACCAATTAATCATAGTTTATTCTAGTATTATAATTAGCTCTAGTTTAGGCACTTATAGTCATTTCCAATCAAACGACAGGTTTCCTAAACATACCACGTTGTAGTGACACTACTGTTGATATCAGATATCCTTAGCCTTACTTTATAAATGAAAAAATACAAAAGGGGAATCAAAAACAAATTAAACTATGATTATATTGAAAACTAAACTAAAACTAATCTTGAAATAATATGATTAAAAAAGGAAGGGCCCCGTGGCATAGTTCCACAGACGCTGACAGCATTCCCCCTTTGGACAGCGATACTAATGCTGTCCAAGAAAGCTGCCAACTATGCGGTCTAGAAATATCTTTGAAGAGGCTAATAGCGCTAGGACCCCACGGACCAAGGGTCTCAACACCGAAAGGGACAAAGTTATATTCGGTGCTGAGACCCCTATATATTGTATTGCATTGTTTTTATTCATTGTGCAATTAAATGATGACAAAAAAAACGTATATTATAATAAAACGTACCTTGGTACACTAACTTTCATCAAAATCGTCCCAGCCTCCTAAAACTTTCGTAACCACAAACACCGCATTAGAACAAAAATAAATCGTTTTCCATCAATTCCCGGATTTTTCTGTCACTCCGTTACGCGGGGCTAAAATTACTAATCCGATTTTAATGAGACGTCACACATATTAATAGGCGAGTTTAAAGAACGGATGGCTTTGTTGAGAGACTATTTGTAATCACGTAATTACTTTGTAAGTTATGTGTTTTTAAATGCATTTCGAGCATTGGCTTTAACGTTTGATGCCAACAGACTCAAATATATTTCGAAGAGGCTAATAGACGCTACGGGTGACCGCAGAGCTGGCAGCTTTCTTGGACAGCGTATTAGTATCGCTGTCCAAAGGGGGAATGCTGCCAGCGTCTGCGGAACCATGCCACGGGGGCCCCTCCTTTTTTAATTATTTTATTTCAAGATTTGTTTTAGTTCAGTTTTAAATTTGTTTTTAATTTCATCATAATAAGACCAAAATTATTCAAATTGGTCCAGCCATTCTCGAGATGTTTGACGTCGATGTGTGTGTGGGTGATTGTGTGTCGTTTGTGTGTGTGTCTATCTGTGGCGTAGCATCGTATTTCTCAAGCGGATGGACCGATTTGGGTGTGGTTATTTTCATTCGAAAGCCATGTTTGGTAAAAATTAGTCCAGCTGTCAGAAGAATATCAGCTCTCTAAGCTTATCATCAACACCGTTTTACATTCGTCGTGATTTCTTCCAAAATTTTCAATTTGGATTTTTTTATATGTTACATACATACATACATATATCACGTCTTTATCCCTTACGGGGTAGACAAAGCCTAAGTTAACAAAACCTGAAGGCAACGTTTAGCATGATTAAGGGCGTATAGGTATGTAGAAAGGGAAATCAAAATAGTGATGGGTTGCCAGCAGCATCGCCTATAACATGTATTCCTAAGACTTTACTTGACTTTGGTTGACTGGAAGAGATCCCTTAAAGGGATAAGTCTGCCTTTGTGCATCTCAGTGTTTGTCAATTGTATTTGTCTTGTTCATTTTGCACAATAAAGAGTTTACATATGTACATACTTTCGCCCATTCTCTCGATGGGCTTTTACCATCTGCGCGGGAAGAGAAACAACTGGTGATTTCTATGTTTTTTACTCACAGATCAGCATGGAAGAATTAGGTGTAAGATAATGCAATAATTACAATTGCCGGGCATTGCTGTGACAGTGACGATGCGCAGGCGACGCGTGTGGTGCGTGCTTATGACTTCAAGTGTCAACGCGTGTTCGGGATTGGATGACGCAACGCTGGACAGATTATGGGGTCATGATTGTGTAAAATTGTATCTGGTGGAGGTTTTAATGTTTAACTGTTCCGAACTTTCCTATATTTAAATTAGTTTTTTTATTCCTTTTGCGTTTTGCACATACAATTTTAATCTCCCATTTCTAAACGTAATTTTTCAAAATTGTAACTAGAATGGTGCATCTGATTTCCGAACGAAGCGACGCCACAGTGCTGCCCTCCTACGACAGTCTCGAGAGGCTCTTATTAGCAACTTCGAATGGCGGCGCGAACGTTACTAGAAAACGATCCCTTTTTTTCGATATAATTTCACCTGAAAGGCAAAATTCAAATCAAAATTCAAACTCATTTTATTTCAGAATACATTAATAACCTTTAAACTACGTTAGTAGAACATAAAAACACAGAAATACTTTATCGCGTAGCAGACATGAGACGCCCATACTGCCGCATGATTGGGGAGTCGGAGCTAGCTTAGTCTTGGTGTTCAAGTCGCGTGTAGTCAAGAGCCGCGGTTTGTTTTTGGATCCACCCGAAGGGAAGAGCAGTGCTTGGTCCGGTGCACCCTGGGCATCGGTTAATGATTTCCTGGCAGATTCTGAGGGATATCGTTATTCGTTGGCTAAGAGCCTGGGTGGAGGAGTCTTTTGACCGTGTTCTACCGTACAACGTTGCCGACATTTTTGTCACAGAATTTTTGAATACTGTGTTTATCTTTGACATGGGCGAAATCATCGCATCGATCGATGGGGCCATATTAAAAAAGAAGAATACTATATGACATGTATAGTAATCTTTTCTTTTTTATATATAAGAGGGGGCAAACGAGCAGACGGGTCACCTGATGGAAAGCAATCACCGTCGCCCAGGGACACCTGCAAAACCTGGGGTATCACAAGTGCGTTGCCGGCCCTTTGAGGAACAGGAAGGCTCAACACAAAGTCTTCACACAAAGTGTTCACTATATTATTGCATCATAGCAGTAACTATTACAAAGTATAACTTGTAAATCACTCAACGAACCTTTTAAAATATTAATCGGTTATAGCCATAACATTGGTAGGGCACGTGGCATTCTTTGAATGGCTCTGTGGATGCATTAACGACTTTTATACGACCAAGAAACTGTTGTACAGACCTTGAGCTCTTGGAGAGCTATTCAGTAGGCTTATTATTTAGCTCGCAATCGACATCGTGTTCATTTGACAGTTCTGTAGGCTTCTTACCTAACTTGCTCGCAATCGCCATCGTGTTCATTTTGACAGTTCTTGTATCACTGTGACAGCTAGCTGATTCCGATGCCAATTGTCAGCCCATACATGAACTGTCAAAATGAACACGATGGCGATTGCGAGCGAGTTAGGTAATAAGCCTACAGAACTGTCAAATGAACACGATAGCGATTGGCTGACAATTGGCATCGGAATCAGCTGGCTGTCATATTCACAAAAAAGACCTGAAGATGTAATTCAGGTACAAAACCCATAAGAGTCAGACACCATGACAAACCTAAATGGAATTCTAAGAGTTCACAAACTGTTCTTCTTTAAAAGAAAAACCGGCATTAGATTCGTCTCATCCCCAGAATGAGAGGGCTTGGGCTGCAGTTCGAAAAGTTGACACTTGTAACTTCAAGGAACGGACCTCAACACGGCTACAGTTTGACAACAAAAATAATGCTCCACGATGTACCTGCGCAGTAGACCAATTTTAGTAGCGCGGGAAACTCTGGCGCTGTTATTGGTCGATCGATTTCGTACCAACAATGGCAAAATCGTGTAAGCGGGACAGAGCTAAGAATGCAAAGCAAGCAATACTCTGCCAGTTGCGCTAGCAAATAAAGTTCAATATAGATTATTGCACACTGTAATAGACCGACAAACTGTAATAGACCGACTTAAATGCCGGGGCCGGTGCCGGGGCGCGAGCGAGAACTCCTTTAAGCAGTCGGCCTATACGACTTAGCTTAGCTTAGTTTAGCTTTTTGGTTGTCTGGAAGAGATCGCTATTAAGCGATAAGACCGCCTATTGTCTACTTTGTTCTTTGTTTCCGTATTGTTTTGTACTGATTTGTGGTGTTCAATAAAGAGTATTTGTATTGTATTGTTGTATTGTACTAGAGCGCGGGAGACCTGTCTCGCGCGCGTAATATAGGTACTACCCGTGTTTTTCTGTAACTGTTTAGTTCTAAAAAATTCTAGATTCTTCCATGCTGGTTCGGTAGCAAAGAAAAAACATAGAATGTACCAGTTGCTCTACCCCCGCAGATGCTAAAAGCCCATCGAGGGAATGGGCGAAAATCATAGGAATCATGTTATAGGAGATGAGGCTAGCAACCCATCACTATTGATTTCATTTTTCACCTATACGCCCACAATCTTGCTAAATGTGGCCTGTAGGTATACAATACAATACAATACAATAACTCTTTATTGAACACCACATATAACAACCAAAACAGAAAAAAGGTATACGGAATATTACAAGGTAACAATAGGCGGCCTTATCGCTACAGAGCGATCTCTACCAGGCAACCATAATGGACTGGAGAACAGAACAGATCTGAGCAGGTGGTGCAATTTAAAATATATATTAATATACTAAGTACTGAAATACGTAATATATTATACATGAAACACAAATTTACAATAAATGGAGATAAATAGACAAATACACACATACCATAAAGAACAGAACCAGCTACAAGATTCATGCACAAGATGACAGACATCTACCTGTATCTGTTACGTTAGACTCTGTCTACCCCGTAAGGGATAAAGACGTGATTTGTGTGCATGTATGTTAGTTCTAGAAAGAGATATGTAATCTATCTCGCACGCAACACAGCTCTTCTGCCCATAAATCTAAGCGAGCTTCTGCTTCAGGCTGCTGTTTCTGTTTGAAGAAGGCGCGCCTGGCTGTCCACAGAGGGGTGCTTGTTCCAACATTAATTTACGCTAGCAAAACTTGGGTATTATTACACATAAACGGATAACTCACGTATAAAAAGTCGAGTGATGCTCGACATGTTTCGGACTGTTTTAAATATTGACCAAACGGTGAGTGTGAGCGAACCTTTACGGAGTGACGTGATCAGTGTTGTGTGCTGCCCTACATTTGACAGTAATAAAAATGACGATGAAAACGAGGGTAGTTGTGCGCCGCTGTCAGTTGCGTCGAGCAGCCGCGCGAACAGAGCGCTGGCGCGCAGTGTTCGTTTCGCTGCCGCCGAGGCGAGCGCTCCAGGAAGAAGGACTACGAAATAGTCCGAAACATGTCGAGCATCACTCGACTTTTTGTACGTGAGTTATCCGTTTATGTGTAATAATGATTGAAAAGAAGCATGAAAGTAGAATAAATGCAGTAGAAACGAGAGCGTTAAGGAGTATGGAAGGTGTATCACTGAAAGATAGAACAAGGAACAGTGTGATAAAGGAACGTGCTGGTGTGAAAGAGGATATAGTGACTAGGATAGAAAAAAGTATGCTTAGTTGCTTTGGGCACGTAGAGCGGATGGATGAAAGTAGACTAACTGAACAGATCTATATGGGGAGTGTGAATGGTTACGTTGGGAGGGGAAGGCCTAGACGGACGTTCCGAGACCAAATAGGAGACGTTTTGGAAAAAGGTCAGGTCAGGAGTACCCGAAACCGACGAGCATGTATGAAGAGACTGATGACTGTGGATGAAGCGAAAGAAATGTCAGGATCGTAGCAAGTGGAACGAAGTAGTATCTGCCTGCCCCTGTGGGAAAGAGGCGTGACGGTATATGTGTTTTTCTGTAACTGTCAGTTCTAGAAAGATATGTAATCTATCTTCTGCCCATAAATCTAAGCGAGCTTCTGCTTCGTCTTAGTTATCAGCAGATGCACTTATTATGCACACCTAATGGACGCATAGTCACGACTCCGATATTTAATGTCGAATAATACTTTGACAACTGTCATACAGTTAGTCACTCTTTTGATTGACATTTCACGGCAGAAAGATATGTTAAATGGTGCATTGAGTGTTTTTTTATCTACGCACTCAAATTATTGCGTATTTATACCATGTTGCGTTAGACTTCCATGCTGGTCTGGGAGTGGAGAAAAAACATCGAATGTACCAGTTGCTTGTTGTAGAATGGGCGAAAGTCTTAGGAACCACGTTAAAGGCGATGTGATCAACAATCCACTATTGTGATTCCCCTTTCCACCTATACGCCTCCATTCTTGCTAAACGTGGCCTTTAGGTCTTGTTACCTCAGGCTCTGTCTACACTGTAAGGGATACAGACGTGATTTGTGTATATGTATGTTGCTTCCATGCTGGTCTGGGAGTGAAGAAAAAACATAAAATGTACCAGTTGCTTCTCCTCCCGCGCAGATGGTAAAAGCCCATCGAGGGAATGGGCATAGGAATCATACAGGCGATGCGGCTAGCTACCCATCACTATTTTGATTCCCCTTTCCACATAATACGCCCACAATCATGCTAAACGTGGCCTTTAGGTCTTGTTACCTCAGGCTCTGTCTACTCCGTAAGAGACGTAGACGTGATTTGTGTATGTATGGTATGTTCTCCGTTCCAAATTGTATCTAAATCCGTCTAGTCGTTTCAGTGTGAAGAAGGAACAAACATTCTCACAAATTTTCGCATCCTATCCTACTAATATTATTTACGCGAAAGTTTGTAAGTATGGATGGATGGATGGATGTTTGTTGCTCTTTCACGCCAGAACAGCTAGACAGATCTGGACGAAATTTGGAACAGTTATAGTCTGAAAATAACACATAGGCTACTTTTTATCCTGCAAAATTGCGTAATTCCAGCGGGATAGCGATAAACGAATTCTATGCAGACGAAGTTGCGGGCAACAGCTAGTTTTTAATAAGGCATGGTCTATACCGTATATTACCAAACAAACATTGTCTAGAATTATTCTATGACTAATATTTAAAAGACAAAAACTGCAGTGTCAATTTATCAGCTCTGTGACGGTGCAACGTTGTGAAGTGCAGCCATTATGTCTGGCGAGGTGCATTCGATACACTTTAGCTAAATGAAGCGTGGCTTGCCTTTTGTGTTTGCTTTCAGGGTTCCGTACCTAGTACAAATTATACGAATCTACCTATACATATAATAAAGCTGAAGAGAGTCAAAAGTCTGTGACTACATGGAAGAAATTAAAAAAAATTGCATAAGGACGGTGCATTGGGGTAAATTTGAAACTGGGGTAATTCCGAAAATCGTGGATATCCACTAAACGGGGAACAATTCCGTAATCTGGCAACGCTTATCTTGAAGCCAGACATTGGAGCTTCTAGGCAAGCGTTGCTAGATTATGTAATTGTTCCCCGTTTAGTGGATATCCACGAATTTTTTTTTTTATTTTTTTTTTATTTGAATAGGAAGGCAAACGAGCAGGTGGGTCGTCACCTGATGGTAAGTGATCACCACTGCCCATAGACACCCGCAACCCCGGAGGGATTGCAGATGCGTTGCCAACCTAGAGGACTAAGATGAAACGCCTCTTGTGCCCGTAATTTCCCCGGCTGTCTTAGTCTCCATACCGGAACACAGCAGTGCAAGCACTGCTACTTAGCGGCAGGATTAGCGAGTAAGATGGTGGTAGCGATCCGGACGGACCTTGCACAATGCCCTACCACCCGCTATTCTATATCCGCTAATTCCGTGATTCCCCCAATTCCAAACTTACCCCAATGCACTATACTCAGTTATTGTATTCGCATTGAAAATCAAGACAAAAACGTTAAAGTCGCTATTTAAATCACTTCTTAAAGTACCTATTCCTTTCATAAGTAGTAACAAACTTGACATGCCTTTATGAACATGAGATAACATTTGGAACTGAACCGTAGACGTGTAAGCCGTTTGCGCTTGACGGTTTTACTTCATGATAATATTTTATCCTTGTGCCTTTGGTATCACGCCAAGACGAATCCTTCTAGATAATAACGCTACTCGTACCTCATTCGTTTGATTTGTTTTGCCAATGTTTTTTTTTAAATAAACTATGTGTTCTATTCAGGCTTTACAATGTCTTTCGTTAGGTTTGGAAACATTTGTACTATCACTTACCTTTAAACATAATGCTGAGTGAAAAAATTACGATTATTTCAGTAACTAACATTTACTAAAAGCTACTATCCTGTGGCCAGTAGTGGGACGTATCAGATAATGATGGTACTTAACCCATTTGAGTTATTCCATAAATTTGAAGCACTGAGTTTTTCAGATGCGCATAAGTAAAGGTCCATTGAGGGAATGGGTGAAATTCAAAGGAATAATGTTACAGGCGATGCGGCTAGCATCCCATCAATATTTTGATTCCCCCTTTCCACCTATACACTTTCAATCATGCTAAACGTAGTAGGTCTTGTTGCCTTAGGCTCTGTTTACCCCGCAAGGGATATAGACGTGATTTGTGTATGTGTATGTATGAGTTTTTCGGAATTTATATCCGCACTGGGTCGAGTGGGAACTATAGCCCAAACCCTCTAATTCTGAGAGACTGTATAGACTAATGACGATGATGATGATATTTTAAAAGTTACTGGGAGTAAAGAAAAACAGAATGTACCAAATACGTCTCTTCTCGCGCAGATGGTAAAAGCCCATCGAGGGAATGGGCGAAAATAGGAATCATGTTATAGGCGATGCGGCTAGCAACCCAATTTTGATTCCCCTCTCCACCTATACGCCCGCAATCATACTAAAC
The DNA here is from genome assembly GCA_949127965.1 of Pandemis corylana. Lineage (NCBI taxonomy): Eukaryota > Metazoa > Arthropoda > Insecta > Lepidoptera > Tortricidae > Pandemis > Pandemis corylana. The sequence goes on from OX421869.1 coordinate 2,554,538, forward strand.
GCGGCCTTTAGGTCTTGTTACCTTAGGCTCTGTCTACTCCTTAAGGGATAAAAGACGTGATATATGTATGTATGTATGTACAAATTAAAACATACTAAACCATATATCTACTTTACACTCCGATCTTCAGATAAGGCCCGTGTCACATTACGCCTTTAAATTCACATCGAAAGTTAATCTGACAACTAATAAACTTTTTATGATCGATAGCTTTAAATATTACCAACTTAAATTTACACTCATGCAGTGTTTCCCCTCCAACTTTTTCTTACATCATTCTAAGCGATTGTCTTTTTGTTGTGGTTTCGGAGCGGCAAAGTTATGTTGGTCGAATGGTCGCAGGCGCAGTGTTTTGTTTTGGGGTTAGAAGCTAACGTGATTAAACCTTGTGGTCAAATGGAGATGTATTTAACGGTTTTTCTATTGTTTTCTTGAGGTATTAAACGATTTTGAGGGGTATTGCTAGGTTTTTCTTGAGAATAATTTGAGAAAATAAAAATCCTTTGATTTTATATATTAATCTATTGGTGTATTCAAAAGACTTTTTGTTTGACTGCCATGCTGGTCTGGGAGCAAAGAAAAAATACAAAATTTACCACTTGCTTCTCTTCCCGCGCAGATGGTAAAAGCCTTAGGAATCATGTTATAGGCGATGCGGCTAGCAACTCATCTCTTTTTCGATTCCCCTTTCCACCTATACACCCACAATCATCTTAAACGTGGCGTTTGGGTCTTGTTCCTTTAGGCTCTGTCTACCACGTAAGGGATGCAGATGTGATTTATATATACAAGTATGTATGTATGTTTAGTATTTTCGTCTTTTGTTAAAAACTATTATCAATAAATAGTTTCGAAAAAAAAAATTCCTTGGATGTTTGTTTTAAAATATTATTTATAATTCAAAGGGTACTCACTCGTTTATTTGTTGACCAAATAAATTAAATCACTCACCTGAAACAAAAAGTATTAATATACTTTTAAGTTTACAACTCTAATATTTTTTTAAGATACTTAAAAATTTCTTCCATGCTGGTCTGGTAGTAAAGAAAACACATAGAATTTACCAGTTGCTTCTCTTGCCGCACAGATGGTAAAAGCCCATCGAGGGAATGGGCGAAAATCTTAGGAATCATGTTATAGGCGATGCGGCTAGCAACCCATCATTATTTTGATTTCCCTTTCCACCTATACGCCCTTAATCATGCAAAACGTGGCCTTAAGGTTTTGTTACCTTAGGCTCTGTCTACCTCGTAAGGGATAAAGACGTGATATGTATGTGTGTTAAAAAATTCGACACCATAGAACACAAATTAATAAAGTGAGATTACAGTAGAGAAAAGAAAGGTTAGATCGCAGTAAAATCAGAATAAAATAAGCTTTTTGTTTTCCTAAATTGTATGTATGTAAACTCTTTATTGCACATAAAAATCAAAAAAATACAGAAGTACACAGAAAATAGTACAAAGGCGAACTTATCCCTAAGAAGGGATTTCTTCCAGCTAACCTGACACAGAAAGGAATAGTTTACAAAGAAAGGCAAGCAGTCATTGTATTTTGTTTTCTTTTTTTATATTCTAATTTATAGTTAAAATTTAGAATTTATTTGGCACGTGTTACTTTTCGAGCAAATAGATGTACAAATTATAAGTGGAAATTGTTTTGGCTTATTGTATTTACTATATTCATTTAACTATACGTGTAATTTTGATGCTGTTTGTTTCCCATTTCAATAAATAAATAAATAAAAAATAAATAAGTATTTATCCATATTATACTCCCAGATAACATTTATTTCTCTTAAGGTCATCATAGGGTCATCTTTATGATCTCAAAATGGAAGTCCCAAAAAACAACGTGCCTTGTTCCCATCAATTTCCTATCGAAAATTCTGATCTAACATTCCTACTAAGAATGGGATTAACTCAAAAAGGTTCCGTGTGAGGTCATTTTAGTAAATAAAGATTTTAAATCATACCGTTTGCTACACAGACATACTCACACATAATGTAAATCACGTCTCTATCCCTTACGAGGTAGACGGAGCCTAAGGTAACAAGATCTAAAGGCCACGTTTAGCATGATTGTGCGCGTATAGGTGGAAAGGGAATCAAAATATTGATGGGTTGCTAGCCGCATCGCCAAAGAGCTTTTCCACCTGCGTGGGAAGAGAAGCAAGTGGTACATTCTAAGTTTTTTTCTTTACTCCCAGACCAGCCTGAAAGCAATTTTTTCCTTATTATGTTTCTTTCACAATATATATATATATATTTTTTATATGAATAGGAAGGCAAACGAGCAAGTGGGTCACCTGATGGTAAGTGATCACCACTGCCCATAGACACCCGCAACCCCGGAGGGATTGCAGATGCGTTGCCAACCTAGAGAACTAAGATGAAATGCCTCTTGTGCCCGTAATTTCCCCGGCTGTCTTACTCTCCACACCGGAACACAGCAGTGCAAGCACTGTTACTTAGCGGCAGGATTAGCGAGTAAGATGGTGGTAGCGATCCGGACGGACCTTGCACAAGGCCCTACCACCCGCAATAATAGGCAAACCAGTGGCGTGGCGTCAAGTATATCAGAAGGCAAGCCGAAGGGCATTTAACTAGCCTTTTCCTCTAATTCTGCACATTAGTGCCCAACTGCCTTAAAATAGGCAAGCCGGTGGGAATCGAGTTCTATGGACGCCACGCCACTGCAAAGTCCTCTATTCGTTTAATTTTAAGAACTCTAACCAGCATCTTAACGAATTAAAAGGTCTATGGTTCATTATCTTACTGAACCCTAAAACGATATCCCACAAAGATAACTTTGAAGTTAAGCCCGGTAGCTCAACAGTATGAAATTAAAACTAAATGTTATTTGTAGTTTCTTTGTAGTTGCTATCAAATTTGAATCTTTATTTTGGAACTAGAGTTAAAATAATTTGTAACATAGTTATTAACGATAAGTAACGTTCTTGAATAACATTAACCTTTAAAAATACTATAAGATTAGTCAGCATAGTTAGTTTTATGCCTTATTTTAGGCTGTGATTCCACCAGAGCTGGGGCCCGATTTTCGAAAGCACATCACTCGAAAGTACCACTCGAAAGTGGAATAAATCTGTTTACATCTTCAAAATTACAGCTCTAATCAAATTTTTGACTAGTTCACAAGATTAATGAGAGCCGTATCTTCTAAGCTACTCGTATTTCACGTTCAGCACAATTTTTCATCACAATCGAGTGGTATTTTCACACATGTGCTTTCAAAAATCGGGCCCCTGTGCGAGGAGTTTTCATTTAATATTTGAGATGAAATTTGAAATAGTTCGAACAAAGAAAGCAATGTTGTTATTTCGTAACAGAAGTGAAAAGTGTGTTGAGCACGTTCACAAAACCCATTTTATGCATTGAACATTTGTTATTATGTACATCTACTTATTATCGATCGCCCTTTTCGGAAACCGCGATCTATTATTTCGCGTCTCTACATTTATTTTCTCTTCTTTGCGGAAACTTCAGAAATGTCTTCAAAATTTTAAACAATTCTTCTAAAACCCAACACCACTTATTACGGGGTCTATATTCGAACCCAAAACCGGTTTTTGATTGCCCTCAAAATGTGCAGTTTGCTCCTAATGGACCCTTAATCCTGACCGAGTAAACCGTAATTTTGTTGCGAGTCACGATTTTTCTTAATATGTTTTTAAGAATGCCTTTTTGATTAGCTACTATGAAGATGTTTAGGCGCGGTAGATAAATGGTGCGATTGAAGACGGTATGTAGAAATATTTTCGGGCCTCTAAGACACAGGTCCTTGCCTAGCTTGAGGGTTGAGAATTGTATACTTTCCTTTTCATCTTCGCTTCCAGCATAATACAGGATGTTACAAGTCCATTTACAATATTTAAGAACCGTAGTATTGCTGTATAACTTAACTTACCTACCTAAAAAGATTTTTTATTTTATTTACAAGTCATATTTCAGTAAAATCAAAGAGTAATACTACGCAGAATGTACCTACCCACATTTGTACCTAATTTGCAGAATGATAAAGAGACATAATAACAAAATAAATGTACCTAAAATTTGATTAGGTAGATAGATATTATAAGTTGAGTTTTGGAAGATTTTAAAAGATCTAACTTAACGAAAGAACCTAAACGTAACCGTACCGAACGTAATGATCCGTGTTAGAAAACATCGGTATTTTGAAAAAAAAAACATGAAACATTTTTGAATTATCGATTAAAATATTTGAAATTGAAACATACCTAATATTTTTTTCCTGCCTTGATATTTTTTGAAGCCAGAGTACTTGAGCTCTTGAGCATATGGAATAGAATAGAATAGAATATGGAAGAAGAACTCCAATTGATCCTGTATTGATTGTCTTCCTTCACATACTACATTCGGGAGCAATAAAAACCACGTCTATCTAGAAAGTTGTATGCAAAGTGACGATAGATGGCGTTAGTTTACCAATTTTTAGCCCTAGTCGTAATTTAATCACTTGCCATCAGGTGACCCACTTGCTCGTTTGCCTTCCTATTCATATAAAAAAAAAAAAAAAAAAAAATTTGTTTATTTCTGTTTTTATGGTTTATCTCCTTATTTCTAATGTTAATAAAGTTAAAGTAATACATTAAAATGTATTATGTAAGAACCAATGAGCTGTATCGATTTCCCACGTAATAATTGCCTTTGTAGTGGTGTTCGTTGTGTATAATGCACTGTTTAAGTATAAGTATCGTAATGTTATTATTATGTCACGGTAAGATAAACTTGACTTAGAAAATCAAAACATTCACAGAGTAATGAAGGATACCAGATAGACAGGTACTGTTTATAGTTAGGTAATATTCTTATTCTACAAATCATGATGTAACACAATAGTACACTGATTTTTATTAGTAATTTTTGGTTATTTCATTTAGATCATTTTTTATTCCAGGCAAAGTTTTGTTTGATATCTTTGTACATAGAACCATAATTGTCATGACGCATGCAATAATGAAACGTTCTATGATAACAATATTATAGGTAATTTATTTGCAAAAGTGTTGTATATAACTGGCTAATCAACATTTTAAACTTATTATTCTTTTCTATACGTTGTATTCTATCTGATGTACTTGTGTCACTTCAATAAACAAAGTCTAATACAACATTCGTATCAAGGAATCACTACTAAAGACTGAGGTAAATCAAGTTTTATATTATCTTTTGCAAAATATATAACTTAATCTGATAACACAATGAGTTTTTAAGAGTATTGCTTGCTTGAAATTATTTTTTAAATTCTATGAACATTCTATGAAAAATTCTATGAACTTTATTCGGACGACGTCTCTGTACTCGTGACGTACCCTGGCCGACGTCAGCGTAACCAGTTGCACAATAGGCTGCCTTTGTCTTATTATAATTGGTCACACGTGTCCACTGCCGTATTATAGGATAGGAGTACAGAAAATAAGCACTCGCATCTATGGTTTCGTATATATTTGAAATGTGGGCATATAGACGCATGTTGGCCATAAGATGGATGGATCGGGTGACCAATGTTGAGGTCCTGCGTCGGGTTGTTGGGAAGGAGTTTGAACTAATGCAGACCATCAAGAGAAGAAAGGTTGCTTATCTGGGACATGTGCTAAGGCACACAAGATACGAGCTTTTACAGCTTATAATCATGGGCAAAGTGGCTGGAAAAAGAGCTGTTGGGCGCAGAAAGAAATCTTGGCTGCGAAATATCCGGAAATGGACTGGAATCACATGTGCAGCGGAGCTTTTCAACCTGGCCAGGGACCGTGTAAAGTATGCGGAGCTGACTGCCAACCTTCACTACATGGAGCGGCACCATAAGAAGAAGATCTATGGTTTGAGACATTTATAATATAAACTAGCTGTTGCCCGCAACTTCATCTGCATAGAATTCGTTTATCGCTATCCCGCAGAAAGTACGAAATCCGTTCTTAGAGGATGCCTACGTCATAGTAGCTTTATGCATGCAAAGTCTCAGCCCGATTGGTTTAAAATTGACAAAGTTTCATACAAACTTTCATCCCCTATTTTATCCCCTTGGGGGTAGAATTGATCAAAATAATTTCTTAGCGGATGCCTACGTCATAACATCTACCTGCGTGCCAAATTTCAGCCCGATCCGTCCAGTGGTTTGGGCTGTGCGTTGATAGATCACTATGTCAGTCAGTCAGTCAGTCAGTCACCTTTGAATTATATACATATTTAGATAATAATAAATAAATATTTTGGGACAAATTACACAAATTGACCCAGCCCCAAACTAAGCAAAGCTTGTGCTATGGGTACCAGGCAACGGATAAACATACTTACATAATAAAATTTAGATAAATATACATACTTAAATACATACAACATCCATGACTCGGGCACAAACATTCGCATATATCTTACAACTGTCTGCCCCTACCGGGATTCGAACCCAGGGCCTCTAGCTTCACAGTCAGGGTCACTAACCACTAGGCTATACGGTTGGCGCATGAAGTGAAGTGAAGTTAAGTTTTATTGTTATTTGTACATATGTTAAAGCAACCTGTTATATTGGGCACGAGTGTTATAGATACAAGTGCGATTCTGTTTATTTCACTGTACATTTGTGTAAATTTGTAGTTTATTTACGGTAATTTTTGTGTTGTTTATTCTTATTACTTTGCACCTGTAGGTATCGATTTCTTTATTTATTCTGTTCAAACGGCTGCCTGGCAGAGATTACTCTGTAGCGATAACACCGCCTATATCATTTACTTCGCTAAATCTTGTGCTTATAAAACTAACTTTCTTTCATGCTGGTCTGGGAGTAAAGAAAAAACATAGAATTTACCAGTTGCTTTTCTTCCCGCGCAGATGGTAAAAGCCCGTCGAGGGAATGAGCGAAAGTCTTAGGAATCATGTTATAGGCCATTATAATTACCCTTTCCATCTATAAGCCCTTAATCATGCTAAACGTGGCTTTAAGGTTTTGTTACCTTAGGCTCTGTCTACCCGTGAGGGATAAAGACGTGATATTATGTATGTACGTATGTATAAAACTAAGTATTTTTTAGTCTTTTAAATATTTACACATATTCTATAAACTAAACATAAAAAGATACATTAGAAAGTAATAAGTAGTAAAGTAGTAAGTATTTTTTAGACTTGAGTATTTTTGTTGTTTTAATTGATTTATTCATAGCACAGTATCCCAAAAGTCCCAGACTATGTTTAATTCTTAAATTACTAAAACCCGCATTAAAGAGCTATAAAACGATCATAAATTGCAATAAAATGACCCATCGAAGGTTAGTTCGCGGTCATAGCTTGAGATCACACGAAACGAACAAATCTACACGTTTTATACTCAGTTTTAAGCATAGCTATAAGCACACACACACACAAAAATCACGTCTTTATCCCTTACGGGGTAGACAGAGCAGATTTGGAAATCCGATTTGGAAAACTGTGGATGAGACTGGCAGGGGACCGAGAAAAGTGGCGTGAAAATTAAGAGGCCTTTACTCAGCAGTGGGTGGATGTGGGCTGATTAGATAGATAGATAAAAAAAATAAGAGTGCCTTCGAAAAACTTGTCTGTTTCAATATATTGTAACCAGTAGTCTAGGATTTACAATGCCCGACTGCGATCAATACATAAGTGCTAGCCCTTTCATAGAACAGTATGGTGCTCCTTGACATTTAAACGTCTAAACAGTGTACACAGACTTACTAATGATGTATCTAAACGGGTTATTAGGTACCTATGATGGTATCCATGGGTCATAGGTTAGTTAGAATGTTAAGTAATAAACCGTAGTTAACTGTACATATAACAAGTTTGTAAGCTCAAGTTGGCCCTATCTCGGTATCCGATCATTTGAGTGACGAATGTTTGACAAACGTATCGTTCGACAAACAAATCATTTGACAACACTAACTTTATTTGCAAAATCGGAAATTTAATAAATCGTTCATTTCACTTTTTCTTAGGAAACATGTTATAGGCGATGCGGCTAGCAACCCATCACTATTTTGATTTCCCTTTCCACCTATATGCCCTTAATCATGCTAAACGTGGCCTTATGGTTTTGTTACTTTAGGCTCTGTCTACCCCGTAAGGGATAAAGACGTGATATATGTATGTATGTTCGTTTTACAAAATGCCTTGGAAAGAAATAACCAATACGACTGAATTTCAAAGTGCTCAAATTAGAAATACAAAATTACGCGTCAGGATAAGAACGAAAAATATTTTAGTACTAGCAATTGTTATTTTAACAAATAGCATGCAATGTTTTTTAACTCGTATAGATAAACATAATTGTGAAAAAAAAATTTGACATAGGTACAATTTTGTTTTCTGTTAACATTTTGTTTTATAACTTTTTTGAAAAAGTTATAAAACAAATCTAGTCTAATGAAAGTCACGCAAAAAAAATCTTACATTTTTAAAAATGTTTACGATTTAGCCAGATAATAGTGTTTTCAAATTAATTACTTTGTCAAACGTTTTTAGGTCACAGCGATCGCAAACTGAGATATTGTCAATTTAAGATTACAAACTTGTAGATAAAACATTAGGTAATTGAGCTGTAACAGACGACTTTACATTAATTTATGAAGTGGTCCCCTATCATACAAATTTAATGGGCCATGTAATGTTCCACACAAAACTGCCGCAATCACCGCAAACTCAAAACCAGCTTGGTACAAGTTTTTTGACAAGATAAAGGGGAGAAAGGGCCATTTTGTTTGTTACATACATTTTAAACGATAAAGTCGTCAATGTAAACCAAACTCTTAAAGGTCATAGTTTTCACTAGAAACCTTAAAGGGTGAACGGGTGCACAAAAAAACGAACCAAATCCGAAAAACTAAACCAAACTGCTATTCTCATGTGGACTGACAAAAAGCTCATTTAAATACGCTACCGGCAATAAATACGAATTCAAAATAATCAACGCAATAAAACTTTAGAGCTTTTAAAATTCAAAGCTCGTTGCAATAAATTATCATTCGTTCGGCGTTGGATGAAAAAAGGATAAAAAAAAGGACAAAACGAACCAAATCGGGAATAGAGGCGAACCGGGACAAAGCTATTGAACATGTCAGGACAAGTCTTTGAAAAGGGCACCTGTTTGAGAGCACCTGTGGAATATATTAACGGCTTTAGGAAGTTTTGGGATTTTAAGTGTTGCTCTGAGGTCAATGTTTCTTGCTAGGAGCTGCACTGTACAAATTGATTCCTGACCCACGGTAGAACTTTCTCACAGTTAACGTCACAATGGTTTTCCTTGTCAATTCAATGTTAAGTCTACGAAATTTACTGTGACAAGGTTCCACGGTGGGCCAGGATTCAGTTGTTTCTATACAAGTTTATTTGTTTACTACGTTTCTTAAAGTGAGTTTTACCGAATCTTAGATTCCGTGGGTGCATTATTTGGGATGATCAACCATATAAAATGCTTACTATGGATGTGAGATAGATTTGCGTAGTAAAAATGCCTTGGAGCTGATGGTTAAGAAAATCCTGGCTTATATAGTGGGCACAAACGAAATGTAGAATCTAACGAAAGTTTATCAACTTGGCTATAATTTTATCGAGGCGTTGTACTTCGGTTGCTACAGGGTTAGGGTTAGGCATCATGTGACAAGCGATGCGGCTAGCATCCCGCATTATTTTGATTCCACTTTCCACCTATAAACCCACAATCATGCTAAATGTTGCCACAAGAAAAAAATTATATCGTAACAAATTGTCGTTTCTTTGAAAAAGTCGTCTAGAATCTTGTAGCGCACGGAGTGAAGTTTAAATAAGAATAAAATAATACTTGTCTGGATTGTAAACATCAATCAATTAATAAAATTCAATTTTACTGTCCTCATAACTCGTAAGTCGTTATCAAAGTTCTTACCCTAAAAGTTGGGCATCAGCCCAATGAATATTCAAAACCAACTTGACGACTCTTTTATTGGTACAAGTGATGCATTACACTTGTTATTTTAAGTTATACCATCTTAAAAAATTCAAATGCACCCTAAAAATTTGCTTGGTTAAATCTAAATCCTTAAGATAAACCAAGTATAACGAAATAAAACACATTGAGCGTAAACAGACAAGTGGTTTAGTTGTTAAAGTGCTAATTCTGCATATAAATAATGCTGAATTAACATAAGAAACCGCTATAGTGTGGACTGTGGTTACTCAAGGTCTGTTGTCAGTTGAAAGCATTTGAACACTTCTGAATCTATATAGCGGAATTCGTGGAAAAAAGACTTAAGTCATATTATGTCCTAATAGGACTTATGTCTTTCTTCCACGAATGGTGTGACAGGTCAGAATGATAGCATATAAAATATTAGAGAGACACAATTTAAACAACCGTGCGAAAGGTAATTTAATGAGGAGGGTATAATTTCTTTTGTAAGGATTGAGCAATAATAATTGCGCGTGTTGTGATTTCGTTTTCTATCAGATACAAAAAAGAAAGAAAGTATAATGAGTTTTGTACTTATCTGTAGAATAACTAAGCCGATTGTAATTACACATAAACGGATAACTCACGTATAAAAAGTCGAGTGATGCTCGACATGTTTCGGACTGTTTCGTTATACGTGAGTTATCCGTTTATGTGTAATTATGATTAAGTCTCACGGTAGTTTCATGTTGAAACTAAGCCGATAATCAGTATTGATATGATTTAAATCTCTTGAGTAATTTAATATTTGATATTTTTTTACTGCAACCAAATCAGCCAAAAATTGTCTAGGGACTTCTCCTGACATGGCTGAGACACTGAATACTATAAAATAAAAGGTTTTATTACTACTACGTTTATTAATAGATAGGTGATTACTTGTTTCTGTTCCTTTTTTTAGTGTACCTATAGTTATTAGTAGTTGTTAGGTTTTCAATGTTACTGTTTTTTAAATTGTTGAGTTTAGTAGTACTTGTTGTATTAATAATTTAACTAAACCAAAATATGTTAATAAATAACTGAACTGACTATTAAAATATTAAAAAAGACATTAAAGTAAAAAATCTAAAAAATGTGATTATTACGATTTGTATCAACCTTAAGAAGATCATGATTTTAATGTCTTTACTACCCTGGGAAAGAGAAAACTCCTTAGAGACACAGACAAAGTTGCTTGCAAAAAAGATCGTCAAAAACCATGTAGTTTATCTTTCTAACACTTCTGTTGTGCAAATGTCACTACAATGCAGCCTATAGATACTGACAGTGAGCGATGCGTAGAGATTAATAACTGACAAATCAGTAATATTTACAAATATTAACATTAAAATTGAAATAGCAATAAAAGTAGACGATGATTTTACTCGTAAACAGTAAGAACTGTTTCTGAACGATGACAAATTAAACAAGATACTAACAGGAGCTCGCCCACCAATTGGATAGAACTAAAATAGAATTGCAGTTCACAAAGCTCCTGCGATCACTGCTTAAAATGATACACTGAACGCACATGAACAATATGACGGTGAATTTTAAATGAAAAATTGCTGAGACTTACTTAGACGTTATTAATGCAAGCCACAGTACCCATTTAATAATACCTATGTATAAGCAAACATTTTAGGAATAATGTTATAATCGGTGCGGCTAGCGACCCATTACTATTTTGATTCCCCTTTCCACCTATACGGCCACAATCATGCTAAACGTGACCTTTAGGGTTTGTTAGGCTCTGTCTACTCGGTAAGGGATAAAGACGTGATTTATGTAAGTATGTATGTTTCTAATCTATACGATATTTTTCGTCGAGTGATCTGCGGTTTAACATACAAAGATCAACTGTTGGACAAATATCCAATACACCAATTAATAAGTGACAGAATAATCTAGTGCTGTGTTTTTCAAACTGTGGGTTGCGACCCCCTGGACCTCATTAAAAAAACAAAGTTACTAACTATTCAAATGTCTAAATGTATATTATACAGTATTGATTGAACATTTTTAGCATAAATAAAATATCTACCTACATGAAAAAAAGGAGAGGGTCGTATCATGAAAAAATTTGAAAAACACTGATTAAGTGTATTGGGTCAATATGCAAACCGTTCTGAGTAAGTACAGTTGAAAAGAAATAAAGTAAAAGGTGACTGCAAAGACAGAAAGTAATCAATATTTTTTTTCTCCTTCAAAAAAGACATTTAAAGTTACCGAAGCGTTGCTTTCCACTTCAATTGTAATCGATATAAGCACAATCACAACTTTAAACCGTGACTTACCTGCACTTGGCGATGAACAAACCAACCGGAGAATCTTTGGAGAACCACAACTTGACAGATATAAAGTTGCAATTGTCTCGACAGTTGTCGTAATAGCTGTAAGATAAAATGGTTGATATCCTTCCAACAATGAGGAGGACCACACAAAATGATAAACTTTGCTTTTCGATTTCAAAGAGTTGAAATTTTTGATGCGTTACCAAAATTTTGTCGTGATGTCTATCAAATCTTCTTTAACTATTTAATATCGCTTAGTTCCTATATCACGCACAACACCATGTTTAGCTTGTTAATTTGCGCGGCGTGAATTTTGATTTGGACGTGTTTAATTTGTCGTAAGTTCGTAAACTATTGCGTACCTTCCTCTTTCTTTAATCTCACATTATTGTCATTGTTAATGCGCATAGTAAATACATTTTACTAAGAAAACTACTTTGAGAAATTGTACTCAATCATAAATTCCCGTGTGATGTTCTATATTTCGAATATTGAATTCAGTTTACCAGTTCCCTTTAAACATCGAGAAACGTCTTCAACCTCGACATTATTAGGATCATCAATAGCAATAGCTTAGCTTTGTTTCAAAAATTGAATTCAATCGAATTCAGCTTGTATCTCTAGAATAACTTTATTCTAGTGTATAGTGTCTTAGTTTCGATTTCCACGATCGGCCACGATTGCCATCGGGTTTCGCTTTCGTTCATCGTACTTCGCCAGTCCATTGCCAATGCTACGAACAACTATGTGGTGCAGTTCATAAGATATTGCACTGTTTGTCTTAAGACGTTATATTAACAATATTATCGTCAGTCGTTTTGATATAGCAGTTAAATTTGTTTAGATACTTGACCTTAGCTCAAAATTTAAGCGCTTTTCAAAATCCAAATGCATTCTATGTTCAATGCTAACATATTCTCATTTCAGGCGTTTAATGAGATTAGGATATAGCATTATAGAACCCTCCTTTGCACGTTTTTTTAATGAAAAAGAGTCATTTTTTGTTCTTATTTTTTTGCTGTAAAATTACTGGTTTAACATTCCTCAAAACCGATTTACTTTATATTTCCTTTAGCAGTGTTTTTAGCATTTACGCTTTAACTTAGAAGTTTTTACTCGCTTCTATCCTGACACTTGTATAGAATCAAGTCGTGACTGCAAAAACGTAAGATTGAGAGCGTGCCGAGTTTCCGACTTTTCTAGTTTCTTGTTCAAACAAGTTCATGCTGTCTCTCTCATTGCTTTTTACCTGGCAGCAAATTTGAACGGCCAAAATTAAAGGGTGCATCCCAAGTTCCGGGACCGGATTTTTTCCCATTACGTTTTAGTCTCAAAAACGTGAACAAAAAAGTGACCGAAGTTTTGTTATTTTGATTTTTGTCTTTTGAAATCTGCACTTTTGAGAAATTAAATTAGTAATGTCATTATTATAATATATCTACTCACAGAGCTCTTTTTTCTACGGGACTTACTCAGTTTTTACTAAAATGTATGTTACTAAAACGACGAAACTTCTTTTCACTATTAATTTGAGTGAGTTCCTTATCATTTGTTTTTAACATGTTCTGACAAGTCCTCTGTGACCAGCTCTTGACATAAGGTAACTGTAAACAGAGTTATTTTTGGAGTGATTGCTTTGGCTCGAGCTCGGCATAAACTGTGTTTGTTTATTCGCTGTTACTTATAACTTATAAGTCACGATTGAACCAGTTGGCTCTTTATCTGTTTATTCAAGTGGACTTATAAACTTAAATATATCATTTTGTGAGCTATTTATGTAGAAACTTATCACTTTATTTTTGAATTTCTTTATATGATTCCGTCACAAAAATCTAACAGATTTAAGACTAGGTGTTATTCTGACTTCGACTAGATTTGTGTTTCAATTTTGCTAGCGCCGTGTCCTAGGTTTTTCATTGTTGTGGGATATTTCCGGCGTGCAATTGAAATTCAAAACCATTATGTTTAAAATAATATTTATTTCACAAATTCCCGTGAAACTTTGGGAAAATATAAACACAAACCAGTTTATGTGTATCGATTACATGCGGCACTTATTGTTATTATAAGTAATAGTAAATAATAATTATAAAATGTAGGTAGAGAATGTTCTTACATTAAATCACAAACATTTAAATGCAATATTTACAAATCGTTGTGAATTATTTAAAACTATTGGCGTATTATCAAAACTTTCCTTTTTACATGAGGAAACAATTTTTAATCAGCAATATTTTATTTTACAAGTGAAAACAGTTACTAAAAATAATGTCGTAACAAAACTAAACTATTGGTGGAATCGAATTTATTTACAGCTACACTAATTTCTCGATTGCAACAAATAAATGATTCAAGAAAATCATTACTCGTTAAATTTAGATAATTTCTTGTCACAATTAAGTAATGTAACAAATATTTGGCGTCTAATTCTTGAAATGATAATTCACTTAACGGATACTATGACTATCGAGATTATTTGGAAATAAAATAAGATTTGAGATCCTTTATTACTATGTAAACTTACACGATTAGGAGATATAAAAAAAAATTAAATGCGGAAACTTAAACCGAAGGTAATTGTAATAAATTAAACAAGCTAAGTATGCCATTTTAAAATTGATAAACAAAATAAGAGATCAAAATGGAAATGTAACTAAATATATAAACTTAACAATACTACGAACGTTAGTTGGCACAACTGCATTTTAAGCCCTATTAGAACTGAAGTTGCAAATAAAAGCACGAAAATGTTTCCAAAAATATATCCAGACCATAACTCACTTTTGGTAAATGCACAGCATAAGAAAATACAAAAGTTTTGTAGAAAATATATTTTTTTTACCACGAGTTGTTTTGTCGAACTTCACTCTGTTTCGGGAATCGAAAAGCAAAATTTGTCGTGACGAAGCGGAAATGTATGTTAGAGTTGCATCTGAATCCAAACCAGAGGGTGTACCCTGTGGATTCGATCCAGCAAATACCACCATTAGCAATTAAAGTGCAGCAGGACACAACATCTCGGCAAAAAATTACATCGAAACGGATGGACTTAAAATTATGATAACAAATAGTCCAGATCTGCTTGGCAGTATCACCGTTAACAATACTTATCTATAACAATCTTCATTTTATCTGATGCTATTGAAGAGTGAGGACGCCAGGGACACCTTGATGATGGCGACTACCATCACTAAGTTGACGATGTAGGTCGAATTGCATCTTAAGTGGTAAGGTGGTGTGTTAGCTTCGGGACACTCACCTCGACGCGTGTCCTGGGTCAGGGTCTCTTGCCCGGGCTGACGGGACACCAGGATGTGGCACAGAACCTCGTATAACTCAGCCAGGAGCCTGTTCAGTCGAGAGAAGTGCTCCTCTGACGCCTCTCTCTCGCTCGGCAAGTTGAACGCTATAGCCATCTTTGTCGGCCGCAATGTCTTTTTCTACGGAGGAATCGTGGACAGATTGCCGTTTGCTTTGTATGCATAAATGATATGTGGCCGCTGGGACGTTGGCTTCAAAGCCTCACCAATATTTGCATAAATCCTCAGTTTTTTTTCTCTTGCTGAGTTTTGATCGGCTCAATTTTCCAGCGGTTCCTCTTGATAAAAAAAGTTTTCAAGTGACTCGAAAAAATTTTCGCTCCAAAAGTTCAGTCGTCAATTTTTCTCATAAATGTTTTGTAGAAAAAATCTTCACAACACTTTCTTGATGGCACAGTTTTTGGCGCTAAGAGTTCACAGAACGACCTCAGTTTACACAAAAAAGTTTTGACGCAACACCGAGACGAGCATTGTCTGTAATTCACTTGTAATTTAGCGATAATCGGCAGAGGCCAATGACACAAACGCGCGAAACGCACCGCGCATCGCTCCAACTAACCGATGTAAACAAGTTAACTTCGCAGTTCACACGACAAAAGGGGTCGACCGACGACTATTGAGCGTGCGTGCGATCGCGGCAACAGCGAATCGTGTTATAAGGGATTACTCTACTCCGTGCACATCATTGCCTCGACGCTGCTCGCTGCACACATGCACGCGGTGCATAATGTAAGCACACCCGCACACAAGTGCACACCTATTTGATTATAAATAGTGGAACGCACGGTAGCACGTTCCCTTCGCACTCCACCACTACAATCAACGTCTAACCTTTATCCTCGTCCCGTTCCCACACGCACCATCTCACATACTGTCGTTTCAATCCGTACTGGTTACATCACGTTGCAACAAGGACTGACAACGCGCCGTTTTCTCTCTCAGATGTATAAAAAAAATGGTTGTGTTGAAAAGGGAGAGGCATGTTGAAGCTGTTGGATTTGGGTCTCGGAAAGCGCGGCAAAGTGAATGAGCCAATGGGAGGGCTGTGTTAGTATGGGGTGAGGTGACGTAAGGAACGGCAGGAGATCACGGGGTTGTTAAACGGAGAGCGTTCACTCGGTTTCGAGCCGCAGCGCTGTCACAGTCTATATGTTTCGGTTGTTCGATTTAACGGCTCTTTGTTAAAAACGAACCTACTGGTGGCGTTCGGAAACTGGTTATTCGATACCGTGTCAGGACAGCGCGTGTGTTTTATTAGTAGTAAACGTAGTAATTTGGTAATGTTTGTACTTTCGTGTTTAGAGCTTTACGTTGCGGTTTTGACATAGGATTTGTGCAAGCGAAGGTGTTTTTAGGTTTATTGGCTTTTAGAATCGAGTGAAAACCTTTGCTATACGGGTGATAAAACTGATAGGTTGCGTTGAGAAAATGGTGACTTTTAAAATAAAACGTAAGGTCGGTCGTTAAAAAGGCAATAAAATAAACCGTGATAAAATTTGTGAACTCAAATATGTATCATAAAATACAAACTAAAAATAAAATAAAACGTTGTTCAGGTTTTAGGTAAGTTTCATCATAAAATTGGTTCAGACAACGTTTAGTTTAATTTAAAGACAGTGAGTAAAATAAATGTCAAAAAAAAAACATTACGACCTATATTTCGACTTTTTCAATTTGTACTTCATATATTTTAACATTTTGTAGTTTCATCGGCAATTGTAACAAGAAAATAAAAAAATATATAAACGAACAAACTTTGCAGTGAAAATTATTAACTAATTAAAATCATAAAATGAAATGACGAAAATTCGCGGTGATTTTCAGAACATAGTTTTTTATTATAAAACATAATTACTAAAAAAAAAACCGGAAATTGAGTGGGCCAAGTTAAATCGAGTAAACTATAAAACGGTATGATTTTCATGACTTTCAGCTCTGCAGTTTCCAGACATCAGATAAGTATGTGATACATTGCCTAACAAAATTTTACAATTTTAACCGACTTCAAAAATCAGAAGGTTCAATTTTCATCTGTATGTAAGTATTTTTTTACAAGATCACCAAATAAAAAAAACTTAAAATATGTTACTTACCTACTAAGTATTTGAACAAAACGTATCTGATCACAATTATCATTTAGACATTAGTGACGAAATTTCTTGAATTAACTTCAATAAAATAAAATATTCGTCACTTACATTTCAAAGGACCTCAGCAAATTATCGCCTGATTCAGTCAATTACTCACATTTCAATATGCAGAATAAATGTTATTTATATTGTTTAATTTCTGCGTTGAAAATCAGCAATAATCGGTACAAAACTGTACTTCTAAGTAAATAGCAATACTTAGAAATATTTCTGGTATTTGCGACACCTTTATTTTCATCAATCTATTGTCTGTTCCAAATTAAAAATTAGATAGGCACAAATTTTGTCTATGGTCAAGACTTGTGTAAAAAAGTAACGTTTAAGATTTAAAAATAAAACTTACCTGGGGCACCTCTGTATCTCCCAGCGCCCCAAAAGCCACTATACATCTCAATTCTTCAAAGTTCATAGCAAATTAGTCATAGTACCAACAAAAAGAAATCATAGACTATCCTTGAAGTTTCATTGCTTCTTAGTCACATCTCTATGACTAAAACGAAGAATAGTTGCTTTAAGTTCTCCGAGTGTGTCAATATTTGTACGACCTCTTTAAAGTTTGAGAACATCAACCTTAGATAAGGAAACGTTGAAAAAATATATGATAACATTCAGGAAAATTATTGAAATGTGTTATTAACAGGTTAGGTACACTATTTTCCTGTAGGTTGAAAAGATAAAGTCAAATGACAAAACAATAAATTTTGATAAAAATTAAAAATTGTCCGTGCAATTTAATTAACGAGGAAGTTCTGGTCAATTTGTCGGAGAACCAGTAGTCATTAGAGTAAACGAATTCTAGACGTCCATGGGCCCAATTTTTGAAAGCGCATGTGTAAAAGTGGTGAATTTTAAATACTAATAACATAGAAGACAATCACAGCTCTCATTAATCTTCTGAACTGGTGAAAACTTTGATTAGAGATGTAGTTTTGGAGAGCCGTTTTATACCACTTACGAGTGGTACTTTCGAGTGATGTGCTATCAAAAATCGGCCCCCATGTCTCGGCAGAATATGGAACCTAGCTTAGTTGAGAGTAGATGCACTGGCTGGCGGTAACTCGATGGAGAGCTGAAGACTATGTTCAATGGCAAGCGTTGGGAGACACCCATGGCCATCAGGGGCCTGTGGTTGGTTGATGTTGATGAAGCTATAATTGCACAAGTTTAAGAAAATATTATATTTCTAAGCTTTTAATTGAGACTTTTAACGGAGACCTGAGCTGGCAGGTTCCTCGCACAGCGAATTAGTATTGCAATACAGCGGGGAAATGCTGCCAGCATCTGGCTCAATGCCGCGGGGAGTACGTTTTCAGATTGATTTTAGTTTTAGTTGAATTAATTTCTCTTGTGATACATCTATATTTTTATATGTAAATACTTAGTATCAAATATCGATATTATTTATCTCTGAGAAAGCTAAATAAAATTTTAAATGATGATGTAATTTTATATTGAATGATTCAAAAACACAATTGAGACTTAGTAGCATTAGTTCTTCAAACTTTTTGACTATTAATCCTTTATGATTGCTCTCCAAATAGGTAGGTATACTTACTGATTTCATTCTGCGTAGTTTTCTAACTCTAACCCAATGTAATTTACCAAACCTTCTCTATTTACTGAACAAATTAGTCTCCAAGTTGAACTTTGACTACAGGCTCATTGTTTGTCGAGGTTCCGAATGTGGAAATAACTGCTGGTGACGGATAAAGTAGAAGGTAAAAGACCGGAACCAAGACCAGTCTGATCAGATACCAAAATATCTGAAGATGTCGATTAGTACAGTGACACAGCGTGCAAAAAGATTGCAAATGATAGAGAACCCAGTGAAGAAAGAAAGAGAGACGAGTAAAGGCTACGTTATAGCACTCTTGAGAATGATAATAGTGACTTATAAACCAAGAGGCTTACAATAGTCCAAGTCATCAAGTCCGAACATGTTCGAGTTGATGAACCGTAAGTAGGTCACGAGGCGGGATGACTAAGCGCTATCGATTGAAATAGGTGTATGTAAATAAATTAGTTTTGATGGTTTGGTCAAATGTCATTTCAGTGGCCTAAAAAACAATGTCAATCTGATTTATTTTTAAGGTTAAAAGCACATTAGCAACAAAACTGTAACAGGTAAGGTCTGAGCAAGAGTGGATAACTACAGTTTAGAAATTTCGAAAAACCTTGGGTTTGAGTTTGAATTAGAAGCAGCAATATTTCGAAAATGGCTGTACCGTTTTTGTTTCTTGGTAGAACTTGGTTTAGTTGAATAAAATATTTGCACTATTAAGGGTATTATAAATATTTAGAATCAGCATTAAAATTCTCATACAAATCACTTAGAATACAACTTTATTTCGTTTTACACGACGAACTACGAATTTGCCTTTATTCGTAGAATTATGGTGAACTGCAACAGATGGCGTTAGTAGTCTTTCACTACGCCAATTCGCAACATAGGGGAGCTATGCGTCGACAACACTAAACTTTACGAGTACCATGTAAGTATTTATTATCAAGGCCTATAGATACCATTTTTACCATCTAAATATTAGCATGGCCATCTATACAACAAGCTAGATATAGTTATTAATTAATTAGAAGTTTGCCCACGACTTTGTCTGCAAATAATTCGTTTGTCGCTATCCCGCAGGAATTACGTCATTTTCCCGGATAAAAAGTAGCCTATATGTTATACCAAGCTTGTACATCCTTATGCCAAATTTCAGCCAGATCTGTTCAGTCGTTCTGATGTGAAAGATACTCCATACAAATCACAAATTTTCCCATTTATAATATTAGTAGGAAGTAGATTTTTTGTACAATTAATTCCATACTTAGCGTGTTCAAATTTATCAAAAAATGATCCATCATCCATCATTAATTTCTAGCACCGATGAGTAACAAAATAATAATATGTCCCGCCGAGGCCATAAATATCGATACACCATCGTGTCAAATATATGTGCCACCGACCTTATTGTTAGTGGCATAAAGGTGTCTAGATGTATTTGACGTCTTGCTATTGACTGTACCCAGGAATATTGAAAATCTTTTAATCTTGCCACATCTTGACCATAGCAAATGACGCAGGACATCTGTTTCTAAAAACGAAACATTTTCGATTGTTCTGTCTCTCTCACTCTAAGTAATGATACTAAAGAGGGGTAGGGATAGGAGATACGGTATTGTCGTGACTTGAATGTCGACGTCAAAAGGGCCGATGTAATGTACCGTGGAAGCTACTGTTCGATTTCACGGTTCGGATTTCTTGATTGGGCTTTGTCCGATTATTTTTGACTAGCTGTTGCCCGCCGCAACTTCGTCTGCATAGAATTTGTTTATCGCTATCCCGCAGGAATTACGCAGTTTTCCGGGATAAAAAGTAGCCTATGTGTTATTCTAGACTATAATCTATCTATGTTCCAAATTTCATCTAGATCTGTCCAGCCGTTCTGGCGTGAAAGAGTAACAAACATCCAAACATACTCACAAACTTTCACATTAATAATTATATGTTATGTTCCATGTTCCTAGGTATTTTTTGTTTTTTATCTTTATAATAGACTAGCTTCTGCCCGCGACTTCGTCTGCGTAAAATTATACATAAAAACCTTCCTCTTGAATCACTCTATCTATTTAAAAGAACCGCATCAAAATCCGCTGTGTAGTTTTAAAGATAAAAGCATACATAGGGACATAGGGACATAGGGACAAAGAAAGCGACTTTATTTTATACTATGTAGTGATGATACGGCTGAAATTGGGAAAAATAAAGTAGAATAAAAGACAACATAGACAACATTATGGTTGCCTGGAAGAGATCGCTCTGTAGCGATAAGGCCGCCTATTGTTACCTTGTAATATTCTGTATACCTTTTTTCTGTTTTGGTTGTTATATGTGGTGTTCAATAAAGAGTTATTGTATTGTATTGTATTGAACATACTTATGGTACAGAACTTAAAAAAAACTTGTTTCCGATACTGCTTCGTCCTGCGTTGACAGAAGTCAAAGTCTTTGGTAGAAGATCTAAAACGGAATAGTGTGGTATCCCTTGTCTTCATAAATTCTTCAACTTGTAAAATGCAAGCTAATTCGATTGAAATGACGTATGACCATCAGAGTTGGAAATGGTTCTAAATTGATGAACGAGTATGAACACTGATACTTATAAAAATCACGTCTTTGTCCCTTACGGGGTAGGCAGAGCCTAATTACAAGGGGAATCAAAACAGTGACAGGTTGCTAGCAGCATCGCCACATGATTCGCTTCTACCAGCACAAGAAGAGAAGCAACTGGTACATTCTGTCTTTTCCTTACTACTTCCAGACCAGCATGGAAGGTTTTACATGATACTTGCACGTTTACCGCAATTTTGCTGAAACACTGCCAAAAGCACCAAAACCTTTAATATTAATAAACTAGCTATTGCCCGCGACTCCGTCCGCGCAGAATTCGCTTATCGCTATCTCGCGGGAACTATGCTGTTTTCTGGGATAAAAACTATCCTATGTGTCCCTGGGACTGAAACTAACTGTATATCAAATTTTAACTAATTATGTATGTATGTTTTATGTAACCGCGGCATATAAGGTGTCAGCACCCCAATTTTACTTAAGTATAAGTTATTATAGTTTTTTAATTAAAATACGGAAAATCTTTAATTTTCCGGAATTAAACGTATCTAAAATATTGACCAGGGATATAAGGTACTGCCACGCAAAATTTCATTCAAATCGGTCTAACAGTTTTGGAGATTAGCGAACACAGACATAGGTAAATGAATACATACATACAAACAGACAAAAATTATAAAATCTCCTTTTTTATGTTTTATTACTCTTCCCTAATCGTTAGCACTCTATTTTTGATGAATTTATTTAATTTACAGACGAAATTTCTACTCATTTGTTATATGTATAGATATTCTTTCATACCAGCGGTTTAGCATGTGAAACGTCGGATTAATAGTTTGAGTGCATATCGGTTGATTGCAATACCACGTATTACAAGCGAAATGACGTAAATGCTGCTTAAGCGTTTGTACATACGTCCTTTTCGGGTGGAAGCTGTAACAGCGGTCCAATACACTGTCTTTCACGCCCAAAACGGCTTAAATCCTTTTGAAATGTCGGAGCTTACGTCCTTTTACATTGGGAACTGGTAACGACCGTTGCACACTGTATTAAGGGGGTAAACTATCAAATATTTGACAAGAGATTGATGTTATAGCGCTTTTTTATTAGTTGTCTGGAAATATGCATTTTAATAGTTTGTATGTATGCAAGTATGCATGTATAACCCTTTATCTATACATATAATAAATCAGTAGAAATTAAATAACAATTAGGGAAGAATAGGTAATAAAACACAAAAAAGTAGATTTTATAATTTTTGTCTCTCTGTATATATGTATGGATGTGTTTATTTACCTATGTCTGTGTTCGCTAATCTCCAAAACTGTTCGACCGATTTAAATGAAATTTTGCGTGGTTGTACCTTATATCCCCGGTCAATATTTTATATACTTTTAATCCCGGAAAATTAAAGAGTTACCAAAAACAACAACAAAAAATTACTATTTCTGTTTTGTTAAAAACAGGGGCCTTACCATGACTTAATGCGATTCAATTTCGACTCAGTTCAGGTTTTAGCTGTCATTTTTTGCATGGATCTGACAGCGAGCGAACCTAAACTGAATCAGAATTGAAACGCATTAAGACGTCATGGTAAGCTCCCAGTTATCATTATCATCATCATCATCATCATCATCCAGAAGACTTTCACTGTTGAACAAAGGCCTCCCCCATAGAACACCATAATGAACAACTCATCCGTATCCACCGGTTTCCCGCAACCGCAACTTTTACGAGTATAGTGTAAATTACTGAAAATCAATCAGTCAGCTGGGACAGTAACAACGTGCGAGCTACTTGACAATAGCCAGTAGTGACCAGGTGTTCGGGTGAGTTACTGACGGCACAGCCATTAAAATTAATGGTATGCAGATGCAAATGCAAAAGGCTGAGTGATTGGTATTCAATTAAGACAATATATCTCCGAATAATTAATTTGAGTGCGGAGCATAAACTAGGTACATACACATTCATGTCCTTTGATATAGACATAACCTAGTCTGTGACATTATAAACCAAACACATACATACCTATACATACATAATATAAATCACGTCTTTATCCCTTACGGGGTAGTCAGAGCTTAAGGTAAAAAGACCACGTTTAGCATTATTATAGGATGGAAAGAGGAATCGAAATAGTGATGGCTTGCTAGCCGCATTGCCTATACCATGATTTTGAAGAAGATTTTTTTATGGAGTTTGTAATTGTGTCGTACAGACACATCATTCAAACAGATGACGCTTAGCGATAAAAATTCTTATAGTAACAAAGGTCAAGTGACAACTAGTAACATGTAGAAAAATTCAAAGGCTACCCACCTGCTATGGGTGGTGTAGGGGTATAGCACGCGTCACGGAATGACAAGGATCCGGGTTCGATTCCCGGCCATAGCGTTACTTTTCGGATTTTTCTATGTGTTCTCATTTTCTCTGACATTTAGATTTTTTTTTATACCATGATTTCTAAGACTAGCCCATGCCCTCGATGGGATTTTATCATCTGCACGGGGAGAGAAGCAACTGGTAAATTCTATGTTTTTTTACTCCCATACCAGCACGGAAGAAAGACAGCTCCTAATATTTACTACAATGCTTATCCCACAAATCCAACATAGCCCGTTGCATGTTTAAATCCTATCCAAGTTATCCAAATAAGCTACGTCCACAAAATTGCAAAAACAGTGGACAAAACCTCGCGTGCCGGACACATGTCGGCCGGCTAATAAATTGCAATCCGGCTGATGTGCACAGATTAGTGAAGTTCATTGCACGGCTGTGGATATCTATAGAGTGAGAAAGCCAATGGAGAGAGCAGAAGCATTGGCACTTATGAGTTCTTTTCGCAGACGCGTCAAAGCACCCACTATGAAAGAACCTTAACCATGGTAAAGGTTTTGTTACCTTAGGCTCGGACTGCCCCGTATGGGCTTTTACCAACTGCGCGGGACGAGAAGCAACTGGTACATTCTAGGTTTTTCCTTTGCTCCCAGACCAGCATGGAAGTATATAACAATAATAATATATTTATTTATTTAGGCATTACAATTACAATATTTTTTTGTAATTCCCCTCTTATATCAACTAATAAATTAATTACAATATTTAATTACAATTATAATGACAATTACAATTATCAAAATAAATTAATAGGTAAATTAAATAAATCATGGAATTATGTTATAGGCGATGCGGCTAGCAACCCATCACTATTTTGATTCCATTTTCTATCTATACCCCCACGATCATGCTAAACGTGGCCTGTAGGTCTTGATACCGTAGGCTCTGTCTACCCCGTAAGGGACGAAGACGTGATTTGTGACTGAGTATGTGTATGTGTAAATTAAATAACATAAAATAATATAGAACAAAATCATTATTTTATTACGAGTATTACATTATTATAAGACGAAAATACCAATACCAACAACAACAATAGTAAGTATCTAATAATAATGTGTTTGTGTGTGTGGTTACGCGTGAATAGAAATATGGGAACACAAAAAAGCAATGGATCATCAATTTGACGCGCAAAAAGCTAGACCAGCCCAGCTAGCACCAGAGCGTGCAAGAATACCCATCCCTTTCTAAAACAAACAGTAAGACAAAGACGTGCAATCTATCTCGCGCGTACGCTGATCTTGTAGCACAAGACGTGCAGATTAAACCTCTTATTGATAAACACTCTGTAGGCTTCTGCTGACTTAGCAATCGTTTGTCCTTATCTGTCACATTGACTTTTACCTTTCACAGATAAAGACAAAATATTGCTAAGTTAGCAGATGACTATAGAGCGTTTATGAATAAGAGGGTTAGACATTGGCAGTCACACCAAACTCAGCACGTACACACCGCACCAGCTCTGAGCACACATTTATTCTTAATCCACCAGTTATGAGAGATTGTGTCCACCTGTTATTTGGGGACGTATCATTTAGTATGGTTTATTACAGGTTTTCACGCAGCCGGTCACACTACGATGCTTCGGAGAGCGAAAGCCTGGGAAATAATGGGAATGGCGAAGTTATTGCCCTTGTGCGACAATTTATTTTAGCTGAGAACTAGACTGAATATCTAGACAGTTTTTTAGCATCTTCGTCATCCAAAAGTCCTCTACTGCTGTACATAGGCCTCCCCCAAACAGTGCCATAAAGACCGGTCTTGCATGACCCTCATCCAGCGGACTCCTGCGTTAGGTCATCAGACCATCTTGTCACTGATGATACTTGTGTGTTTTGAAAAGTTGAACGTCACTGCAAAATAATTGAGTGAACTATGTTAATGACACCAACATAAGTCCATTGTTACTCTGAATTATTAATTTATTTATAAAACATACTATTAAGAACTAAATAACAATAAATAACACTAAAACTAGGAAAGTTGATTTTAAGTACAATAAGTTAAAGAAAGTAACCATTGTTACTCTAAACATTTGACTTTGTTATGTGACTTTCTGATTTTACCAATCTTCAGATAAAATTGCATTTTTTTCGAGTCCACAAAAAAAACTAAGACAGACAACAATAACTCCCGTCACTTTCTACAAACCAAACGGATCTTTAACCCATCTTTCAAGTTAAGACACGTCGTTACAATTCCAAAATATTGCATTTTTTTAGTCGGCAAACTGACTACCTGCTGGTGTAAATAAATCTTTATTTTACTACACTCACGACAAAAAATACTACCCTCAGCTGAGCGAGAAAAAATGTAAACAAAACTTTTTTTGGCCGACACCAGCGATAAGCGAACTGTTTTTGTTTTGGCTTGATGACCAGTTGCAAGTTGATATGTTGGTGATAGAAATAAAGTAAAATACGAAGAATATGCTGTAGATGTAGGCAAGAATAGTACTTAATTCCTGTTTGAGATTATTAAGAAACAAGAAGCAGAAAAGGAATAAAAAGCGCACGGGAAAAGATTAACAGGTAAGAAAGATTTTAAACGAACAATAATTAAAGGTGTAGTTCAGTCAGTCAATTTAGTGTCTTGTGTTGAGAACAGGATTGCAAACCAAACCATTATTAGCATAAGATATACAACTAATGGGTATTCATGTTCTCAACAGACTTTGATTTCCGTTTGGCTACTAACAAAAACGTTGCGATGTCGTCAAGATAGAAAATTCTTTTAAATGACCATCTGTTTAAGGTTTGATGATGGCCAGATTGTAGCATTCAGAGAACATGGGCTAGCAGTTCCAATACTTAAAAAAATATCAATAAGGATTAAGTGAATTTGAGAGATGGCTAACTTGCATTCTATTAATTTTACGATGAACAAAGAAGCTCCTTATGTAAATATATATTGTAGCCTGTACAGTTTGACAACAAAAAAAATGCTCCACGATGTACCTGCGCAGTATACCAATTTTAGTAGCGCGGGAAACTCTGGCGCTGTTATTGGTCGATCGATTTCGTACCAACAATGGCAAAATCGTGTAAGCGGGACAGAGCTAAGAATGCAAAGCAAGCAATACTCTGCCAGTTGCGCTTGCAAATAAAGTCCAATATAGATTATTTACACGTTCGGCTACCATCGGAAACTGGTCTGCGCTTCTCTGCGCAAACGAATACTGCCGATGCGCATTATATTCGTTGTCAAACTGTACTCTAAAGTTAACGAAACTGTTCCAACTAACATTACCCGAGCCCAAACTATTAAGCAAAAAGTGACCCTTCCTGGTTTGTATGCATTTTTTGTGCAACTTTACGTTGGTGAAACCATTAACTGATAAGTTAACCATTAGGAAAGAGATAAGAGAAGTTATTGTTGTAGCAAATTGCCATTTCGTAATTATTGACTTTGTTTGTAAAAAGCTCATATCTCAACAGGATACGTAAATGAAACTGAACCTTTAAACAATGCTGCCAAGGTTCTGTCAGTAAAGTCGTCAACTGAGAGATACGAGATTTCTTAAAACTAGTGCAATATGGAGTCGGCGATAGTTAATTATAATATTTAAACCAAATATTTTCGATACTGAATTGAAATAATAAAATTGTTAAACACTTCTGCGCGCGACTTCGTCTACGCAGAATTTGCTTATCCCTTTTCCGCGAGAACTATGCAATGTCCGGGATAAAAACTGTATATCGTTTCTTACCCGGGACTGAAACTATCTCTATGCTAAATTCCAACTAAATCAGTTCACGGTTTAAGCGTGAACCGGATTAAAATCAAATTTGGAACAGCTGGTACCGTGAATTAAAACATTGGCTACTTTTTATCTAGAATTATCCCATAGTTCCCGCGGGATAGCGATAAGCGAATTCTACGCAGACGGAGTCGCGGGTAACAGCTAGTATTAAAAAAAAGAGAGCAATTGAAAAAATGTAAAGTGAAAAAGTAAAAAGTGATATTTATTGTCAAAAATTTCTGAAGGAAACTGAAAATATGAAACAGAAAAATCCGAAAAGTAAATCTATTGCCGGGAATCGTACCGGATCCTTATCATTTCGACGTGCTATACCGCTGCACCACCCAGCAGGTCACTTGTTATGATGAGGACCCTGGTTTGATTCCCAGCCGTAGCTTTACTTTTTGGATTTTTCTATGTACATTCTGATTTTAAGTGTCGGTATGAAATTTAATTTCTAACGCGTAACGGGTAAAACCGTATAAAAAATCAAGAAGTAAAATTATTGATTCTTTTGGTACCATAATGAATTTCAGATTTTATCTGCAATTACAATCAACTCGTTTACTGTAACTCCAGCCATTAAAGATTCAACCATAGTTACAGACTGTCAGCTACAAAATAGACAGTAACCCTTTGTAGTAGCTGTAACATTCAAGTTCTTTAATTCAAGGTTTATTTTGGTTGAAACCAGTTCATACCGGTTTCTAGACAAAGGAATCTGGGCACTAATCGAATCTAGGTTGATTGGACGACAGTTGCTTATCGAGATGTAGTTAGTTCTATGGTTGTCATTAAAGCATTAGATCAAAAGGGTCGGCTGGATGTTTTTTACTGCATTTTTTTCTGGTGTACAGTAAGGGAATTATTCACGTACCACGGTAAAACCGTATCGCTATAAGGTGACATATAACTCGAGTTTGAGTGACCGCGGCCTGTCAATTGCGACAAGGTTCTACGCTGTGTACGACTTACGTGAACACATTTTTCTCACTGTACCTAAGATTTTTTAAGATGCCTGCTGAGTTTATGTGTACTTGCCTTGCAATTTGTAATGTTATAATGGTTGTGGCTGTTATTAACTATTCTTCTTTGTTTCTTGCGGCGTATTCTTCTTTGCTATGATCTGATGGTCTTTACCAAAGCGCTTCTAGTTTCAAAGAACATAGCCGTAAAAGTGACGTCGGCGGCCTATTTCAAAAGTATACCTTTAATTTTGATAATGGTTTTTGCCACACTCCTAACAGAGCGGGTCGTCGTTCAGAATCTTTAATTTAAACTTTACAATGATTTGGGGAAATAATATGGAGGTTTCTCCCCGCCTTCCACACCGTACACGTAGCTCATAATTTTCAATAGAGACTAGAAATTTATTAACAGTACTAGCTGTTGCCCGCGACTTCGTCCGCGTGTGTTTTTGTGATACTTACGCCTTTTCTCGATATCAAAATTATTATTATTATGATTATTAACTTCGTCACATGAACCACTGAAAGTATGTACGAAACTATACTTTTAGAATTACGTCATGAAAATAATAATTTGCGACACGGAATCTTGAAAGAAAATCAAGTGCAAACTGGTTAATGACTCGTCACATTTATTTATACTTTATTTTACAAATAGTTTTATTAATAGTTTTGTTTATAGTTTCTTTATTCAAAAAAGCTAAGTACAGTTTTAATTACATCACTATTAATTTCGCCAAACTATGACGCTTATTGGCGAATACTGCGCTCACTTTAACGATATTTGTACCCTGATTAATTTAAAAAATTAAATCTATTCTAACCAAATAATACATAAATGTTTACCTGTTTTTACCTTACGACTAACAATTCATTTACTAATCCGTTTTAATTAATATTTTGCGACTCAATTTTTTCTAGCAGAAGCTTTTTTAATTTATTTTCTTGGTTTAAGTAGGTACGTAATTACAGATTATTAACACTTATTATCATTCTACAAATTAATTACAGGGGCCTTGCCATAGTTGCCATGATGTCTTAATGCGATTCAGTTTAGGTTCGCTCGCTGTCAGATTCATACTAAAAGCACCAACTTTTCACAATAAAATTCTGACATGTTCGTAGCGCAGGCGTAAACGCGCCCTTTGATTTTGCTTTTTATAGGCAAAGGTACCAAGAACATACAGCCAAGCGTTTCACGCCGCCCTCATATTAATATCAGGCTATCAAATAAGAGTGCGTTCAAAAACCGAACGCGTTGTGAATAATTGCGCAATAAATAAAAACAAAAGTAACGGTATTGCATATTGAACTTTAGGTGTTAGGTAAAGAACACAATTTAGGACGCCAATTTAGGTTGATTTAGGTTTGACAAAAATCTCTTCGTTGAAAAAATGCCTGTACAGCATGTAATTATTATATTAATGTTTTTTCACAATTGACACGCTTTTCCGGCTATATGTTTTATGTACATTTGTATCTATCTATTTTCTTCGTAGTATTATTATGTTTGTAACTATTACCAACTACTTATACCGAGGAAAGCTGATTTTCTTGAGTTCCGCTATTTTGTGCGTAATCACCTCAAAAATCAAATTTCAAGAAAACTGAGAAATTATATTTACCTGTATTAAATTGGAAGTATTATGTAGTAACTTTAAAAGGTTACACTTCATTGGCTTTTATTGTATAGGTGTATGAAGTTAATTAATTTTAAACACAAAACCCTCTTTTTTGCATCTCTGGATAAGATTTAAAAAAAATGCTAAAACAGGTATTTCTTTATTTTTATTACTAAGCATTTATTCTGAGTTTCATGATTCTAGAACAATCTAATTTTCTTTTTTCATACAAACTTTAACCCCCCTTTTCACCCCCTTTTTCCATAATTTTCCAAAATTTCTGTAGCCTATATCCTATTCTGAATTAATTGGAATCGATTTGTGAACATTTCATTAATATCCGTTCAGTAGTTTTTACGTGATGCTCAGTCAAACAAACAAACAAACAAACAAACAAAAATTTTAAAAATGGTTTTAATATGTTCAGTTACCGATTTTAAGTCACCCTGGTCGGTTTTTTTTTTTAAATCTTCAATGTACAGATTTTTTGGTCTCAACGATTTTATTATATGTATAGATAGGAAATCTAAACTAAGTTAACTTCAGTATTGAAATCGATTACAATATTCGACATAAAAAAAATATTGCACAAAATTTTCGCATTGAATGAAATTTCAATTTGACTAATTCGAAAATCAGATCACAACTAATTTATTTTTCTTTTTAAAAACATTGTGTTCGGAATTTGAATGTCATTAAAGCATCGATATTTATACTTTAATGTAAACATTAAGATACAATCACAAATACATTTTTTACACGTTATTTTGCGTCTATAGTTGTTTCCATAAGTTCTTGTGTTTTACTTACTGTTATTTTTTTTATTTTTAAGTCGTATTCCTCCTATTACTTCGGACAGTTTGCATCCCACTCATTTATCACGGCACAAGTTGGGCCAATGTTGACACAGCTGGGCCCATTTTGTTGTGGGATTAGCAGTTTTTGTGGCCCTTGCCCGCGTGGGAGTGCCCTGTCAAGTACATTAAAACTTAAGTCTACAATAATATTGAGATGTATTTCATTTTCATCAAAACACAGATAAAAATTCAAAAAGTAAAGCTATGGCTGGGAATAGAACCCGGATCCTCATCATCCCGTGATGCGTGCTTTTACCCCTAGTGGTGTAGTGGTGTGTATGTGTTCTAGTTTTCAGTATAGTTAAAAAACAATCGTAAAAATACATACATACCTACACAAATCACTTCTACATCCCTTACAAGATAGACAGAGCCTGCGGTAACAAAACCTAAAGGCCACGTTTAGCATGATTGTAGGCGTATAGGGTATAGGTGGAAAATGGAATCAAAATAGTGATGGGTGATCTTCAAATGTACTCATCCCTTTTGTCTCTTTCTGGCTTGTAAATTCGTCTCCCTCTAAACTGTGACCCACTGAGCTTCAAAAAAATTTTAACACGTGTGTCGTGAACAAAAGATTTTTTGTACATTGCAAAACGAAGAGCAGGTCAAAATTTTGGGCCGATTTTAGTTGCATTCTTTTAAATCGTGACTACATACGAATAAAGTTAAAATTTCATCGACACAGTTACGCAAAATGGAGTATACCTGTTACGCAAAGGGTGTTCTTTTTTTCAATTTTGTCAATACTGTTAGTTACAGCATGTGTTAGAATAAAGGTTGCAAAAGCAAAAAATAATGTTAAATGGGTAAGTTTTAGTGAAAGGCAAATAGGGCCGGTGAGTAATAGCACTCTTTGTCAATGTTTTTTTTATGGAAATTAAGAGTAGGTAGTACATACGTTCATACACATACGTAATATATCACGTCTTTATTCCTTACGGGGTAGACAGAGCCAAATGTAACAAAACTTTGGGCCACGTTTAGCAGGATTAAGGGCGTATAGCTGGAAAGGGAAATCAAAATAGTGATGGGTTGCTAGTCGTATCGCCTATATCATGATTGCTAAAATTTTCGCATATTCCCTCGATGGGCTTTTACCATCTGCGCGGAAAGACAAGCAACTGGTAAATTCTATGTTTTTTCTTTGCTCCCAGACCAGCACTACGAGACGTTTTGAAAAAAGGTCAGGTCAGGAGTACTCGAAACCGGCGAGCATGTATGAAGAGATTGATGAATGTGGATGAAGCGAAAGAGGTATGTCGGGATCGTAGCAAGTGGAACGTAGTTTCTGCCTACCCCTATGGGAGAGAGGCATGACGGTATGTATAACAATTATCATCAATTTATGTCGCTCCTTAAAGAGTATCGTAAGAAAATCGTATAAATCATGTTATACTATGCGGCAAACCGGTCAAAAGACCCCTCCCCACCCCTGTCGGGTTCGTAGCCAACGGATAATGATATCCCTCCGAACCTGCCAGGAACTCATTAACCGATGCCCAAGGTGCACCGGACCAAGCACTGCTTCCCCTCGGACGGATCCAAAAACGAACGGAGGTAACCCCAAGTTAGATCTTATTAATGGTTTTCCTTAAATATCAAAATTACAGTAACTGACAAATGTCCAAATCAGTAGACAACAGTGTGACCATAATTACACCTGCATGACCGTTTTATGTGGATGATATTAACTAAAAAACAGGATATGGCATCATATTTAACTAATGATCTAACTGCAGCTCGTTATACCAAATGAAAACGAAACGTATTATGTTACAATATTATATTTCCTGTCGTTTGTTTAGTTTTTAAGTGTTCCAAGCCCATCCACACGGAACCCTATTTTTTTAACACCACTGAGAAGGTAAACTCCCTAGAGATGTGGTGCTGGAGGAGAATGCTCGGAGTATCATGGAGTGAATTCCGAACCAAGGAGTCTATACTTCGAGAACTCTGCATCAAGCAGCGTTTATCATCTTTGGTACAGTCTCGCGTCCTTACCTTTTTTGGTCGCGTATGCCGCCGAGGGGAGGTGGCTATTGAGCGACTTGTGGTCCAAGGAAAGGTTGAGGGTACCAGGGGAAGATCGCCTATGAGGTAGACTGATCAGATAAAAGCGGCAGTAAATGGCTCGTCATCACTACATGAATGCACGAGAAAGGCGGCCATCAGAGAAGAATGGCGGCGTGTTGTGAAGCTTGCCACCAATCCCTGAAGTGATGACCATGACCACTCTGTCAAGAGTGATACAGACAAGGAAGAAGAAGGTAAACGAGCGAGTGAGTCACACGATAGTAAGTGAGCAGCACTACCCAGACACTCGAAAGACTAGAGGATTTCAAATGCGTTGCCAGTCAAGAAGGCTAAGACTGAATCATACATACACAAGAGGTAGACAGAGCCTAAATTTAACAAGACCTAAAAAGGCTTTAGCAAAATTTATAAGATAGATTCCCTACTAATATTATGAAGGCAATAGTAACTGTATGTCTGTTACGCTTTCACGCCTAAGCCATAAAACCGATTTTAATGAAATTCGGAACAGAATAATTTTCTGTCTCGGGGAAGGATATAGAATAGTTTTTATCCCGGAAATAGCATATTTCCCGCGGGATAGCGATTAATGAATTCTGCGCAGACGGAGATCGAGTGCAACCGCTAGTACAGCGGTTCTTAACCTTTTTGGCTGGCGACCCAAATTATAAATATTTTTGAAGTCCGCGACCCAAATTTTTTTAATAATATGACTAACAAAAAGCCCCTTGTTTGCTAAAATTGATATCATTATAAATATTTAAAAAAACATTAATAATATGTAATTGTTTCTTTATTTATATCTCAATTGAACAAGCGTACATAGGCATTTATAGTAGAAAAAGGTTTTTATAGCGGCTAGTACCTAATATGCCAGGAATTTCTCCAGATTTCTTCCTCTCCGCGCTGGAAAATAGCCAGCGCAAGCATGAGCAGGTGTAGCACAAAATGAAAGATAATTCCAAAGCATTTTACGTGATCCATGTTTCGTCCATGCTGGTCTGGGAGCACAGAAAAAACATAGAATGTACCAGTTGCTTCTCTTCCTGCGCAGATGGTAAAAGTCCATCGAGGGAAAATCGAGTGAGCGAAAATCTTAGGAATCATGTTATAGGCGATTTGGCTGGCAACCCATCACTATTTTGATTCCTCTTTCCACCTATACGCCCACAATCATGCTAAACGTGACCTTTAGGTCTTGTTACTTAGGCTCTGTCTATAAGGGATAAAGACGTGATTCATGTATGTATGTATGTATTTAACGTAATTAAGATAAATAATCGTCTCATAATAATGGTAATAATGATAACTGTTAATAATGATATCGCATGGGCGGGGCAATTACGATTGATCTAATGAATCTAATGATTCCATGTAGGGCGATGGACGTGATTCCCATGCAGGCGATTTTTACGGTTTTTAGATGATCATTTATAACGGTTTACCTAATTACCTATTAAGTATCGGTAGTTACGTTCGTTGAAGACCAAGGGGGCTATTCCAAAATTCGTTTTCCGAAGTTCGCGTCGTACCTCTCTCACGCCACCAAACGAACTTCGACAGTGGAATTTCGTAGCATAAGGCTAGATCTTGCCACGAGACTTCGTCTACGGCGAAACACTCCAAGTTAAACAGAAGCCTATTGAAATGAACAAATAAATATTATTTGCCTTGCTACTCCGCTACTCACGTGCAAGATAACCAAGCCTGTGTGAAATATACATATTTTTCATGCAATCCCAATCTACTACTGCCAATAAAACACATATAAATCCCATAAACTTAATTATCCCTTTCACCACACAAACACTGACGCGTTTCGATCCCTCTACGGGATCATTATCAAAGTTTAAGCTTAAAAAGCTTGTTAACAATCTCCGATACAATATTTTTTACAAGCACCATACCCACACAATAATAACTTTAAAAGTAACTCACAAAACAAGGCCTATAACTCACAGGTTATTGCTATAACGAGATTAAAAACACATAAGAAATAACTGTTCGTTATTTTAATTCTTAGGCAGAAGCATCTCGGTGACGTATGGATGACTGCATTAATTTTAAGACTTGTTTTAAAAATAAGTAAGAGTTTTATCGAGTACTTAAGAAAATAATGTTTAGTGCAATGTAAGAGGTAATTTTCATACGTAGTTTATTTCAAATGATTAGGCATTAACATTTTTATTGAGACAATTACGTGCAAAGTTTGTGGTAATGTTAACGTTATTGCATATTTAAATAGCTAGTTTGTAGCCGCAGAAAGTAATTTTTGCTACACAAGGATTGCGACTTTAGGATTTAAAAAAATGCTAATAGAGAAATGTTACTCCGTATCAAATTTCCTTAGCAAATTTTACGTTAATTCAAAAAACAATAAATGCAATAAAATGCAAACCTTCAACATTGTGAGGATATTAAAATTGTTATTTTATTGAATCCGGCGCTACTTTGCGGAGGTCCATTTTAAACGTAACGTATTTTAGTATGTGTTCACAAACTCATTAAAAATGAAGTATTTAATTACGAAATAGAAAAAAAGTTGCATAATTTAGATCCCAAAATATCCGTCAATTAGATTACTTGCCGAAATATGCCCCAACAGATACAAGAGAATTGTCAAAGCATTTCACCTAAACTGTAACGCAGCGCAACAATAACTCGTCAGTTTAGTTTAAGGAACTAATTTGAGTAACCAGCAGCGACAGATAAACTCTGCCTAGTTTTCGCCCGCTGTTATATAGCTTTTAAATTGTATAATTAATAATTTGTAATCAACAAATAAAAAAAATAAAAAAATATATTAACCTTGCTACTCCGCTACTTACGTGCAAGATAGCTAAGATGAAACGCGTGAGAATTATCCCGTAGAGGGGTCGAAACGCCTCAGAATTTGTGGGATTTATACCTATGTGTTTTATGTGGCAGTGGAGGGAAGGATTGCATGTCAAATCTTATATAATTTCGCACAGGTTTAACTATCTTGCACGTAAGTAGCGGAGTAGCAAGGTAAATATATTTGTTCGTTGTTATAGTTGACTGTATCTTTTTAATATAATCATGGAAAGTTAAAACATCAGCTCAAGGCGTTTTAAATAAGTGTTTAGTACCTTTAATTTAGTGCACGGCTAGCAAAAGGACGAAAGAGATATACTACCTGTCTCTTTCTGGAACGAACAGTAAGAAAAAGACGAGCTCGTGAGCACTTTGTGCCAGCCGCGCTAGTATAACGCTTTATAACACTGCAAAAACATCAAATTTTACCAACCGATTAAACATTTTACGCTCATTCGAAAAGCACGTTTTACGCTTTCAAATGTTCGAATAAGACCCTAATACCTGCGAAACCATCTTAAAACAGTCTTAAAACATTTTATAGGAAACACAGTTATCACCCAAGATAATTAAACCATTGTCTTTGAGCCAACGAAAATTATGTCCACCATAAATTGTAAGTCAGGGTGTCGTTTAAGACACCATATTTAAAATAGTATCATAAAAACACTCTGTGCTCGCCACCAGTTTATTAAGATCTCCCCTGCCCCTCAATTACGTGTAATTTTGTACTGGTATTTTGGTTAATGTATGGTGTGCTGGCGCTCTTACTGTGTTGGTTTTTAATGGTTGAAAAAATACACAGAGGCATCGATCTAGCTTGCATCTTGAAGAGCCGCGGTGTTAAATTTTTTATTGGTAGTTAAGGCGAGTTTATTGTGACTCTGAGATTAGGATAATAGGCAGAATCATTAGGGTGACGGATCAATGACTTCTGGCTGGATTTAGAGATATTGTGGTTGTTTCGTGTAGGTACGTTATATGGAAGGAATGACACGTTTGCGCTTTAAAATGTCACGTAGTTTGCGAGGGCATTATTTAGGAAAAAATCTCTCAATTACTAGGCGCTTCAAGTAGCCGACTAGTTTCGGTACCCACCTATAGTTGGGAAGCCCTTCCTCAGTAGTGCTCACGACGGAGACGCACACGTAAAAATGAACAAAAAATTTACCTTGCTACTACGCTACTCACGTGCAAGACCAAGCCTGTGTGAAATATATATGTTTTTCATGCAACCCTCCTTCCACTACTGCCAATAAAACACATATAAATTCCACAGACTTAATTATCCCTTACACCACACAAACACTGACGCGTTTCGATCCCTGGGATATACGTACTTTCCAGTGGCGTGGCGTCAAGTATATCAGAAGGCAAGCCTTTTCCTCTAATTCTGCACAATAATGCCCAACTGCCATAAAATAGGCCAGCCTCTGGCAATTGAGTTCTGTGGACACCACGCTACTGGTACCTTTTAAAACCACAGCAAAGAAACATTCTGAATCACCTAAGAATCAAAAGCGGACCTCAAAGCCCTGAGGTCAATCGGTTAAAATTAAATTTTATGACACCGACCACTCCTGTCAAGTCG
The DNA here is from genome assembly GCA_949127965.1 of Pandemis corylana. Taxonomy (NCBI): domain Eukaryota; kingdom Metazoa; phylum Arthropoda; class Insecta; order Lepidoptera; family Tortricidae; genus Pandemis; species Pandemis corylana. The sequence goes on from OX421869.1 coordinate 2,592,434, forward strand.
CCTGCGCGTGATTCGTTATCTACGTAATTGCACTCCCAAGGTTAACATTCAAGTTCTGAGTCTTTGTTCTTTGACGTTAAAATGTAGGAAGGTTCGAGAAATTAGGGATTGGTTAATTAACATAGTATTTGAGATGAGCAGCGTGAATAGCGGAGTAGCAAGGTAAATATTTTTTGTTCATTGAAATGGACCTCCGCAAAGTAACGCCTGAATAAAATATTACAAGGGCTGTTAAGTAATTAGAATAGCAAGGATGCAGATATAATTTTAACTTATTTTATTTTATTTTTTGAAATATTCATATTTTAGGAGTATTCACTTACTATTACATTTTTTTCTAAATATAAAATTAAAGGCGATGACGCCGTGACTGCCGCAGTACAGGTTTTTAAGAGGTTTTTTAGACAATGAATTTTATAATAAGCGAATAATCCTAAAATATGACTATTTTGAAAAATAAAAGAAAGTTAATTAAAATACATCTGCATCCCAATCTCATAACTTTTTGACAACCCTCTTATAAATATATCTATGGGCAGATGTATGGAAAGACAATTAGAAGTCGCTGGTTACTTTATTATTAGACACGAAACTGAAAACATTTTTTTTAATAAAGACTAGAATTTATTTGAAAAAGTAATCAGCTGTTTGTTTATGAATAAATAAAATGCCCAACTTCGAATTCAACCATTCAAAACCCAAGGGATATTCAACAATAGCTATAAATTGATTGAACTGTAAAATTCATCACAGAAGGATTGACTGCCGAAGTCTAAACTGTTGTTATTGCCTCATAAAATGTATCTGAGGGTCCCTTTGTGGCCTGTAGAATAGACTAAAATAGTTGAGCTATTGCTGCTTGGAATTAGTTGAACAAACGTGCTTGACAGATATTTGAGAACGTGTTGACTGAGACAAAGTTGTAGGATGAAGATTATAAACAACATTAGAATACAGTAAAATAAAGTTACTTCCATGCTAGTCTGGGAGTATAGAAAGAATTTACCAGTTGCTGTAAAAGCTCAATGAGGGAATGGGCGAAAGTCTTGGGAATTATGTTTTAGGCGATGCGGCTGGCAACCCATCACTATTTTGATTTCTCTTTCCACCTATACGCTCTTAATCATCTATACTAGTATTATAAAGAGGAAAAAATCGTTTGTTTGTTTGTTTGTTTGCATTGAATAGGCTCCGAAACTACTGGACCGATTTTAAAAATTCTTTTGCCGTTAGAAAGCTACATTATCACTGAGTGACATAAGCTACTTTTTACCGCGGGAAAATACCTTTTCCTACGGGAAAATTAATTTATCGCGGGCGAAGCTGCGGACGGAAGGCTAGTGCTAAATAAAGACGTGATATAAATGTGTGTAAAATAACGTTTATTTACAGTACGTACAGATAAATATACAAGAAATAATAACTAAAGTAAAACTAAAATGCATACTAATATTATAATTGTGAAAATAACTTACTCTGTCTGTAAACTTGTAGTATACAATGGCGCCGGGCCGTAAGTAGAAATTTACCGATCACTACGCGAGCAGCAATTTTACAATCTGGTAAAATTATGTACACACGTCGGGCGGTGATAAAGACAGCCTCCGGTCGCATGTTTATCGCCCTCGCCTTACGCTCGTGCAACAAGTTTCTGCGATCTGACACTTTATTTCGCCATCCTCGGAATGTAATATACTATAACATTGAAATAGTAAATTACATTCCGAGGGTGATAAATGGTGGTTACTTTTTACATGCATACAATATATCACGTCTTTATCCCTTACGGGGTAGACAGAGCCTAAGGTAACAAAACCTTAAGGTCACTTTTAGCATGATTAAGGGCGTATAAGTGGAAAGGGAAATTAAAATAGTGATGGGTTGCTAGCCGCATCGGCTATAACATGATTCCTAAGACTCGCCCATTCCCTCGATGGGCTTTTACCATCGGCGCGGAAAGAGAAGCAACTGGTAAATTCTATGTTTTTTCTTACTAAACTCACGTTACTTTTTAGGTGGTAAAAAATGCGATATATCTAGAACTGTAGATTTATCAGAAATTGTGCGTTTGGGGATTCCAAGACAATAAACATATTGATCATCTCACAGTTATCGATTAGGCAATGATTAACAAAAACCGTTACAATATCGACCTAGACGCTCTTCACGGCTAAATTAACTGCAGGTTTGAACTTGACCTAGCTGTACTAATTACTAGTTAACACGGAAAAACTGCACATATTGCTCTACCAATGCAGTGCAATGTGCAGTGTGTTACGGGTGATTTTCGCTTGGAAGCAGCGAAGGATGGAAACTGATCGTATGTGGGTTGAGTTTCTTGCACGCTACAGTTGAAGGTGTAAAAGGGGGTAAGTATGCTTTTTGAATTTTTAGAGCAATCATCATCAGCAACGGAACACGTCCACTGTTAAACATAGGCTACCCCTCTAAAAATAGAGAAAAAAGATGATAAAATTATCATTTCACACGCCTTACCATGAGGTCTTAATGCGATCCAATTTCGATTCAGTTTGGGTTTGCTCGCTGTCAGATTCATACTAAAAATAAATAATTTAAGAAATATTTTGGGACAATTTACACCAATAATTGACCTAGCCCCAAACTAAGCAATGCTTGTACTATGGGTACCAGGCAACGGATAAACATACTTACGAGTACATAATGTAGATAAATACAAACAACATAATATATGACTCGGACACAAACATTCGTATTCATCATACAACTGTCTGCCCCTGCCGAGATTCGAACCCGATCTCTAGCTTCATAGTCAGGGTCACTAACCACTAGGCTATAAAAACAGCTAATATGTTTCAAAATAATCCAGAATATTATAACGGAAAACACAAATGTTTGTCAAAGTTTGGAGTAAATTTGACCTGTAAGATTTGATCTTAAGAAACAAAACTGCACTCCAATTTAAATAAATTAAAGCGACTAGTAACAATTAATTGTGTACTTTATCGCCTTTAGAATATCACCGTAGTGTTAATATGTTGGTGCATCACTGCACTATGTGTATAACAGTTACTCCAATATTCCCACGATCATTGTTTTCAGTAGAAATAACAAAAAGTCTACCTTTCAACCATAAAACTATAACTCTTCCATTATCAACTCAATAGCTGAATCTATACAGTTCATTTAGCGCTTGTGCAATCCTGGATAAAACACATGACACGCGCTGAATCCGCTTGGCTATTGTTTTTTTTAAATGATTCACTTAAAATTGCATTCCATAGATGCACCGTTACGTCTGAGCTGGCTCAAGTGATGTAAAGTGGTGGCGGTTAAAAAACAGGATATGATTAACGACGTAGTTGCGTTAGGCGATTCATTTCTGAATCATTTCAGGATCTTGGGGAAATTTTGCCGTTAAATTTAAATTTTTAAATGTCAGTGAAAATTAGAAAACAAAAAAATCCGAAAAGTAAAGCTATGGCCGGGAATCGAACCCGGATCCTCGTCATTCCGTGACGCGTGCTATACCCCTACACAACCCATTGCAGTAAAATTTAAACAAAATACATTTATCGCGTTTTTTTCCCTTACGAGAAGAGCTTAGGTTAATGAGACTCGAAGACCACGTTTACCATGATTTTGGGGGTATAGTTGGAAAGGTTCAAAATACTGATGGGTTGCCTCATCGCCTATTTCATGATTCCTAATATTTTTGGTCATTCCCTCGATGGCCTTTTACGATCAATGCGGGAAGAGAAGCCGTTACATTGATGATTTTTTCTTTGCTCCCCCGCATGGAAGGTACACAAAATTAGTTTGTTATATATGTTTTTTTCGCTGAATCTTCTTACATTTTCATCTCTCCTACATAATTACGTTTACCTTATTTCAAGTCAATCCCATCATTAAAAAAGTCGATCAAATTAAGAATATCGTTAAAATTAGACCGGCGTAAACATTAATTGCAATTTAAATAAAAAGAAGTAACATCTTCATTCTTACTATAAATATGTATATTAATGGCATTCAGTAAGTATCTAGCTCGATTCAAAAGAACTGTTACAACATTTTCCCTAAAAGCAATCTAATTGAAGATGCTACCTTTTTCCCTATACCTCTACACCGTCCTCCCTTCTAAAATATCCTGTGCCAAAACCGCATATTGCAGACAATAATTTCCAAACCGTCACATTAACAGGCAAAATTACACAACCGACAATTACGGATTTTATAACGCAAACATTTTTCCATATTTTTTTTATAACGATGTTTGAATGGAAGATTTACCACCCTCCTGGTGGCGAGAGTTGAGTCAAGTGCGCGATTAAATTTTATTGAATGCGCACTTGGTTTTGTACGCTTTTGATTCTTATTTTTTATTAATGCAAATTTTTGGCTTACAAAACATGAACACGAAATATATTATTCGGAAACGGACTAGAGTTGAGTTGCGGCAGAGACGTGGACACTCACAGGAGGACTAGTCCATAAAATCAAAGTCGCCCAGCGTGCTATGGAGAGGGCTATGCTCGGCATCTCGTTGAGACATAGGGTCCGTAACGAGCATATCAGACAAAAGACGAAAGTCGTCGACATAGCCCGAAGGATTAGTACGTTGAAATGGCAATGGGCTGGTCACGTGTGCCATAAACTGACAACCGTTGGAGCAAATGTATCCTAGAGTGGAGACCACGTTTGGGAAAGCGTAGTGTGGGACGCCCTGCGACGCGTTGGACGGATGACCTCAGAAGGACAGCTGGCAGTGGCTAGATGAGGGAAGCTAGTAGATAATGATAAACATGTGAGAGGTCGTAGCTGCCTAGAGTCGCAACGTAAATATTTATAAGTCTAATTCGCAGACGAAGTCGCGTGCAGAAGCTAGTATAGTGTGCGTGTATACGTCCGCACTAGGCGGAGCTATGGGGCATAAATAAATATATATAATATGATGAAAAGGTGTACCTTGGAGACGCGTGCGCCGGCCGGGCCCAGAGGATCGCGCTTGCTTCTCTTGTTCTTGAGGACACTGACTGTTGCGGGAGATTGTATGTGTGTGTGTGTGTGTGTTTATAACACCCAAATAACCGAACCGAAACCGAAATTAGCTTTTATTTGCCAAAACAACTCAGGAGCAATCTGATACTTGCTACGCCGTACGAGCAACCGAGTTAGACTGTCTACTGTCACTTTTGACAGCTATGAAGAGTATTTTACGTCCGAGATTTGACAGGAGTATTTTCCTAGCAAGGTTGAAAACCGAACATTCCCCCGCCCAAGCCATTTCTAATGGTTTAATCCCGAAATAACAACCGAACCGAATCCTAATCTACTGGTAACCGAGAAAGCTTGGCAACCGCTCGCTGTAAGACAGTGCCTTGTGCTAACCTAACGTCAGCGACCCTGACCACGCCATCTTTGCCGGGGTATAACTGGACGATGCGTCCACGACGCCAGTGAAGGGGAGGGGCATTGTCCTCCTTCAATAGAACCAAATCTCCGACCTTGGGAGGGATGGCGGGGTCAGCCCACTTGACTCGTTGCTGTAGAGTGTGGAGATACTCTAAATGCCAACGATGCCAAAATCTTTGCGAGAGTTGCTGTAACAGCTGAAACCGAGTCAGCCGGTGAATCTTCTCAGTTTGAAGGGGGTATTCAGGGACACCATTCAACGGCTGGCCGATGAGAAAGTGACCAGGGGTAAGGACCTCCTGGTCATTAGGATCCGACGAAAGAGGGCACAGAGGCCGCGAATTTAAAACAGCCTCTATCTTACAGAATATGGTGCTCAGTTCCTCGAAGGTGAGGATGGTCTCTCCAATGACACGTTTAAGATGCGTCTTAGCAGACTTGACGGCCGATTCGAACAGGCCGCCCCAGGAGGGACAAGCAGGGGGGTCGAAAATCCAAGAAATACCACGACGAGCTAGCTCGTTACCTAATTTTCTTTGGTTCTCACACAAAAAACCTTGCACTTCTCGTAAGTAATTGCTAGCACCCTTAAAATTGGTACCACAATCAGACCGAATGAGAGTAGGCAGACCACGCCTAGACACAAACCGAGAGAGAGCCGCAATAAAGGCTTCAGTGGAAAGTTCCGAAACTGTCTCTAAATGGACACCTTTGGTGGCCAAGCAAACTAAAACACATAAATAAGCCTTGGTGACTTTCGGATTCCGCAACTTGTGTGATTTTACAAGGAACGGCCCTGCAAAATCCGTGCCCACACCTTGAAAGGGTCTGGCAGCTACAACCCGATCCCGCGGTAAACTACCCATTAACGGTTGAGTGGTAGATCCTTTTATTTTATAGCAAGCTATGCAGCTGGTCGTAACCTTTCTAACCGCCCGTCTAGCCGAAAGTATCCAGTAATTACGTTGGAGCATGCCGAGCAAAGCGTTCGGTCCCACATGAGCATTTTTCAAATGCAGATCCCGAATTAAAATTGTCACGAATAGACCCGATTTCGGAAGCACGAATGGGTGCCGCGAATCATAAGGCAACTCCGAGTTTTGAAGTCAGCCGCCTACCCTAAGCAACCCCTTCGAATCTAAGAAGGGTTGCAAACGTTTCCAGTGGCCTTTGAGCCTCTGACCCGACCGCAAGGTATTCAATTCCACGCCGAAATGCTGAGTTTGCACTAACGCTATACAAACTGACATAGAACCGTTTCTCTCCTCAGGCGATAAGAAATCCGAACCGATTCGATTATGCGGGTTCCGGCAATTATGTGAGAACCTCCGCAACCAACCGACGACCCCAATTAATTTGTCTAAGGAGCTGTACCGATCCAAAATATCGAAATCCGTATCCGTCGCGTCATTAACACATGTTGTCGCTAAACAACGCAAACCAGGAAGTACCGTAGGCACCGGTACTATCGATGCTGGCCATTGTGACTCATGAATCCGCAGCCATTCTGGTCCCCACCACAAGGCATGGATGATCAACTCCGATGCCATGCAGCCTCGGGACGCGCAATCCGCCGGATTTATCTGACCCGGAACGTGTCTCCACGAAATGGGTACCGGGGAATTCTGTAGAAGTGACACGCGATTGGCTTCGAATACTTGTAGGGTGTGCGGCGGCGTCTTGATCCAAGATAGGACAATCGAGCTGTCTGTCCATCCGTAAACCTCCGAGACATCCATGGTTCTTTGCAAACAAAGACAAACATGATGCAGGAGCTTAGCTAAGAGCACGGCTCCACACAATTCCAATTTTGGAATGGTGAGCCGAGATCTGATGGGAGCGACCTTGCTCTTGGCCATGATCAAATGAACCGAAGATGAACCGTCCGCGAGGGTGGTACGCAAGTAGACTACTGCCGCGTACCCTAACTCCGAAGCGTCACAAAATCCGTGCACCGATACTCTGCATGTGGACTGAGGGTACATGCATCGAGGAATCTCAATTTGCTGTATGTGCAAAAGATCGTTTCTAAATCGAATCCAGTCTTTCGCTAAACTTCCACCGATCTGCTCGTCCCATGCGAGCTTTTCGAGCCACAAACGCTGCAGAAGGCACTTTGCCCAAAAGGTAATGGGGCAAATCCAACCCGTTGGATCGTACATGCGAGCAACTGTAGACAAGATCAATCGTTTCGTGACCAAGTTTTCCGAATTTAAGGACGTCCGATATGAAAAAGTATCCGCAACCGGGTTATATTGAACCCCCAATACCGAAACCGAATTGTTTATTTACATCTGGATTGTCAAACAAATGTGGCACTTGCAAGTGGTCGTCCGGGAAGTCTATCAAAATTGCCGGACTATTGGATATCCATTTACGCAACTCATACCCTGCCGAATTCATTAATTGTATTAATTCCTGTTGGAGTAGCAAAGCTGCCTCCTCCGTGTCCGCTCCTGTCAAAATGTCATCCACATAGACGTTTTGCTCCAGAATGGCCGCAGCCCGAGGAAACCTACCGCGTTCTCGGTCTGCGAGCTCTAGTAATGTCCGAATAGCCACATAGGGGCTCGATTTTAAACCGTAGGTATTTGTATTTAGCTCATAAACAAGTAACGGCTCTTTAGGAGACTCACGCCATAAAATCAGTTGAAACCGCCTATCCGAAGGGTCAATCCAAGTTTGACGGAACATCATTTTAATATCCGTCACAAAAACAATCTGATGTTTTCGAAAATGGAGTAAGATCTCCGTAATGTCCCGATGAAGTTTAGGACCCGCATGTAAGCAATTATTTAGTGAAGCGCCCGATGAGGTGGCGCAACTTCCATCGAATACCACCCGCAATTTGGACTGTTCGTCCTTGCATACCGCATGATGTGGGATGACATAAAACTCCTGACCCGATTGAAAGTCAAAATTAGAAAGTGACATGTGACCGAGATTTAAATATTCCCGCATAAACTTGACGTACTGGTCGCGTAAAACAGGCTTCGCCTTAAGCCTACGTTCAAGGGCCCAAAACCGCTTTTCTGCGATTGCCCGTGAATTCCCCAAAACCGGCCGTGAGGAGACAAAAGGTAACTTGGTCATAAAACGCCCGTCATCTAAACGTACCGTATTAGTTTTATAGTAAATCTCACACTCTTGATCTAGTGGGCTAGACTTACAAATTTGAGGTGGCTCTTCCACTTCCCAAAACTTCTCCAAAGTGTCCGAAACCGATACACCGAAGAACTCAGAATCGTCCAACAAGGGCGAAGCATCCTGCTGCCTTAGCACAGGACCCAATATTAAATAACCGAAAACCGAATTATACGCAGTAAGCCCATTATGCTGTAATACTATTTTATCTCCTCCCACTAGGGAGCCGAAAACATCCGAACCGAGTAATAAATCAACAGGAGTAGGTAAACCGAAATGTGGATCTGCTAGTGTTAAACCGTCCGTAATCCGATAAACCGAATCATCTAAAGCAACCGCAGGCTGATAACCTATGATAGTCGTCATAGCGACCACTGGAGTGGTAACCATGGGAAACCGCTTAGTAACCGGAGAGAAGGTCACTGAACTCCGTCCGCAAATACCGATGGGTTCCACATTACCAATACCTCGAATACTAGGACCCGATGGGTCTAACCGAATTCCTAGCCTACTCGCTAAATCCGAAGTTATAATAGAACCCTGGGACCCTCCATCTAGTAACGCCCGAACCTCAATGCCTGAATCCGAATTTGAATTTAAATAGACCTTTACTATGGCTGTAGGCAGGAGGACCGTTACCGGAAGGAGACCCAAAGTGCTATTACCGAAAGCAACCGTATCCTAGTGCCTACCATGCGGGTCAGGACGACGCGAAGCGTCTCGCTCGCCCTGACCACGGCGCTCGCGCCCACTCTCATCCCAATTTTCCCGCTGCTGAGAAGGAGAGTGAGAGGGTCCAGGTTGGGCACGAGGTGAAGTCACCCGGGCCCCCGACCGAGAAGGAGAACCACGGGTGCTTCCGGCCTTATTCGCTTGGGAGTAATAACCCCCGCCCGAGCGAGCAGGCGACCGTGCAACCGACTTCCGATTGTTAGGGTGGCCCTGGGGAGCACCTGGCCGATTGAAGCACAGGAGTGGATGGTGTTTCCTGCTCCCGCAGGGGCACTGTGGTACCCGCTGACAGTGCTGGTACCCATGTTGTGGTCCGAGACAGAAGTAACAAATCCTGTTCTTCTCCACATAGTCCTTCCGGGCATATGGGGTCATGGCCTTGAACTCGTCACAGTTGGGAAGCGCCTGGTGCTGCCGTTCCCCACAAAAGCCGCAAGGTTGGATAAGTGTTGCCACCACTTGCTTCCGAGGAGGCCGGGAGGCTCCGGCCACAGGCCCTTGGGTTGGGGGCGCTGGCTCTGCCTTGGCGCACTCCAACATCCGACATTCCGACTCCAAGAACTCCTGGAACTCCGAAAAGGTGGGGATGCTCTCTGTCTCGGTCCCACACCTCTGCTCGAACCGAGATTTTAAGCCCGTGGGCAACTTGGCCAAGCAGATGTGTAGGAGGAGGAAAGACCACTCCGCCACCGGAAATCCGAGCCGTTCCAAGGAATTCACCGACATAATCAACGGGTTCAAGAACTGTGCCCTTAGACCCGTCAGCTTAGGGGAAACCGAGGGCAGGTTCAAGATCTGGTCCACATGGACATCCGCAAGGCGACGGGTATTCTGATACCGCTTCATCAGAAGTTCCCGTGCCACCTTGTACCCCTCATCCGAAATCCGAAGGTGCTGCACCAAACCGCGTGCCTCACCCAATAGACATGACATCAGGTAGGCCAGCTTTTGAGCCCCCGACAAGTCTGTCCGAGAGTCCACCAGACTGTCAAATAAGTTATTGAATCCGACCCACTGATCCATTTCCCCAGCGAAGGAAGGCAGTCGTAACGTGGGCAACCGAGAAAGCAACGTGTCCGAGTCCGACCTACCTACTTCCGACTTGGAGTCGCTTACCGACCGCTCGGTGGTCTCCATGTTTACCTCCATGAGGCGGTCGAAGGCTTCTAACCCGCGCGTGTATTCTAACCGACACGCGGCAAGGACCTCCGCCTGGGCCGACACGTCGGTATCCGATAACTCGATTATTTTTTGGAACGCCTCCTCAAACTTAGTGAACTCGTTGTTCACGGTGAGGAGACGCACCCGCAACCGACCGGCATGTTCCGAGCGACCAAGAAGGTCAGCACTATCAATAAGCCACTGCAATTTAACCTTAAAAACCGAGAAATAATATTTGACAGACATTGTTTACTTTAAGTTTAACTCACCCGATAATAAGCAACAAATCCGAACAAAACAAACCACCGATTATAACACTAACACTTAAATCCGAATAAAACGCGTAATTACGCAATCCGAAAACACCAATACACTTATATTAGTTGACAATTAACTTAAGTTTGTAGTGACAAAACCCGAACAAAACTTTAAATTATGTAAACAAAACACCAACTAAATTCAACTATATAACCTCCAACTTGTCACTAACAAACTTACATCAAACGTCAAAACTATAAAGCTAGCTTCTCACTATCAGTGATACAAGACCGCGCGCTGACGGCGGCTAAAAACCGCGAAGCCGAATGTATTCAAGTTAGCAACAGATAGAAAATGCACGAAACCACTTGAAACGAAATATGTAGGTAGATATATTTCCTATTGGGAATTAGGAAATAAAATAGGTAATCCGACCGAAATAAACCGAGAAAAACCACGCTCTGCTACCAAAATGTATACGTCCGCACTAGGCGGAGCTATGGGGCATAAATAAATATATATAATATGATGAAAAGGTGTACCTTGGAGACGCGTGCGCCGGCCGGGCCCAGAGGATCGCGCTTGCTTCTCTTGTTCTTGAGGACACTGACTGTTGCGGGAGATTGTATGTGTGTGTGTGTGTGTGTTTATAACACCCAAATAACCGAACCGAAACCGAAATTAGCTTTTATTTGCCAAAACAACTCAGGAGCAATCTGATACTTGCTACGCCGTACGAGCAACCGAGTTAGACTGTCTACTGTCACTTTTGACAGCTATGAAGAGTATTTTACGTCCGAGATTTGACAGGAGTATTTTCCTAGCAAGGTTGAAAACCGAACACCTATATATGTAACAAATCCACCCATTCCTGAATCTGACGTAAAATATAAATCTGCCGTCAAAAATACATCGCGCAATTATAAAAATTCCCCACAACCCTCGGTTATTTCCCCGATTCGGGGGTAAGAGCCAAATGACCGAGCGTAATGACCTAACTATTGTCCTCGTTGAAGGCTCATTTATTTTTATATCTCTATGGCGTTTTTAACAAAAAATACATAAAATGGACACAACCGTTGAAAGTCGGGAGTGACGGCCGTCATGGCTCAGATTTTTTATCCCCGACGCAAAAAGAAAGGTTATGAATGGTGGAGGAAGTTAGTATGGTCTCATGAAAATGTTGAACATGGGTACACCTGAAGAGTTTGTAAATGCGCCTCCTGAGGCTCCGTGGAATAATAACACACCAACGAATATTAAAGATATCAAAAGGGAATGGAATATTTACAATAAATGAACGTGGTCTTTACTCGTAGGTCTTGTCACCTTAGGCTCTGTCTTTCCCGTAAGGGATAGAGACGTGATTTATACGACACTTGAATACGACACGTATGTAAAAAACTAACTAACTATCAAACATAGTGACACATAAAAAAATATCTTTTTTTGACGTGATAGCGTCCTCCTATAAATCGATGAACGCCGGCTGCACTCACGAAAAAGCATGGCTCATTGCGTTACGTCCGCGTGACGTCAGTGTGCAAGCGAGAGCGCGGAACAAGCGATAGAGAGGCACGATCTTTTCGCGTGACGTCTTAGCCAGCAGTTCGAATATGTTTCTTTATGACGTTATCACATAAAACTATCGTTCGTAACCGACTTTGCAGACGATCGTTTTTTTTTTCTTAAAATTATTAGCATAGTCAAAGTCCACCAAGTAAAACAGTCACCCAATTATTAGGAGCTGCACGAGACTTGGATGGCCACTCGAGTCGCATAACCAATTAGTTTTAGCAAACTAAAACAGACGTCTTGTCGCCTAAGAACAGGAGTTATGGAGTAGCTCTTAAAATGTATTGTTTCAAAATATTTGACAGGTGAATAAGGGAAGCAAGTTTTAACATTGAATATAAAATTGTATGTGGTAAAATATTATTTGTTAATTGTTTTTGAACTTGCATTTTTAGAAAAACAGAAAATCTGCGCTAGATGCTTGTCCATTAGGTATTTACCTTAGACGGACACAATGTGACAAACGTACGTTATTTTGTAGCAAAGTTTAGAAAACAAGTAGTTATGTCGGATTCTTAGCAAGTGGAGCAGAGTCGTATCTGTCTACCCCTAAGGAAAACAGTCGTGAGGAGAAAGAGGCATGAAAGTAGAAGTAGAAATGTTTCATGGTTCATGGTATATTATGTTAGTAATGAAAGTAATGATTTTGTAATAACAGTTTGAGGAAAAATATTTTTTATTTTTATTTATATGAGCCTATATTTTTGTTTGGCGATAAAGAGGAGAAAAAAGGTCAGAAACATACTTTTGAGATTACTTTTTAATTTTTTGTCTACTTTAGCGTATTTCAGTATGAGTACTCTCCATAGTTTTTAGAACCATGTCCTTTAATTAGCACACTATGTTCTAACTACAATAACACAAAAATAATATCTATTCTACGTCCATGGCAACAAAGTTCAATATAGCTTCTCGCTGCAACAAAGGACGCATACATTTGACCCTAAGAGTTATGCTTGCGTGATGCTCTATTTTTATAAGCGCAAGGTTGAAATTTGAACGCAAAGATTATGAAGTGGCTGTCGGTGCCATAATGTTTGCATATGCAAAAGGGTGCTTTGAGTGTTTTTCCTATTGATTAAGCCGTACGACAGGACAGTGAAGAACAAAAAGCAGATAAATTTTAAAGAAGATAAAAGTATTAATCGTGCTACTACTAGGTACAGACTTCTAGGCTTATTACCAACTCGCTCGCAATCGCCATCGTGTTCATTTTGACAGTTCATGTATGGGCTGACAATTGGCATCGGAATCAGCCAGCTGTCATTCATACATGAACTGTCAAAATGAACACGATAGCGATTGCGAGCGAGTTAGGTATAAGCCTACCGTTAACGTTTGTCGATGAAACATTAGTGAACCATTCGCATCCACCTGTGCTCGAACAACGACAACGGTCTTTGGGTAAAGTAAACACAGTAGGACATCCACCTACGAGGTGGACGGATAACTTGGTTAAAGTCGCGGGTTCACGGTGGATGCAAGTCGCTTACAACCGCGAGGCAACTGGAGGTGAGGGGAAGCATTATGTCCAACAGTGGACGTCCACTGATAAGATGATGATGATAAAAGTAAACGTGTTCATAAAGTATGTTTTTAATTTGATTATTTAATTCTTAACCTGACTGTACCAAACTTTGACACGCCACTATTTAGTTAAACCTTTGTTTATTCGATTCACCATCGGACAGTGGCTTTAAACTGTCAATTAACACTGTCATTGGGTTGTTTTTGGTCCTCACTTGTCACTGTTTACTTGACTGCGTTTGTCTAAGACGCGAGATGTTGGTTTAGGTACGGTTGTAATTTAGGGTAGTTTGTCTTCCTTACAATAACATGCTAAATTTACAGTATGGTATGAACCGTCATAGTTTGTACTGAAATGCTTACCTAATTATACATCATACACACATACATACACAAATCACGTTCCCTTTTCCTGTTCGTCACGTTCCATACAGTTACCTGTATTTAAAAAAGTGACGAACTGGAATGAAAATATTGGGACACATTTTTTTCTTGTATAAGGATCGATAGGTTAATTAAACGATTCTGAGTAAAAAAAAAACAAAATTAGTTAAACTGGAAAAAATGTTCATGTGAACTTTTTTTTGGAAAACGTTCATTTAGACACTAAAGGTTTTAATCGTAATTTTGGACTCAAAATTAGTCACTGAAAAATTTTACCAGAGACATACTTGCAGTCAATCAATTTTGAGACACAGGTGTATAATTGATTCATGTTAGGTATAGGCGATGCGGCTAGCAACCCATCACTATTTTGATTCCATTTTTTGCCAACTATACGCCCACAATCTTGCTAAACGTGGCCTGTAGCTCTTGCCACCTTGGGCTCTGTCTACCCCGTAAGGGATAAAGATGTGATATAGGTACCGCAACCTGCCCTTTAATTTATCCTTACTTCCAATCCATAAAAGTTTTTAAAGAATCGACACATTTTATATTTCAAGTTCTGAAAGACACAAATTATTATTGATGAGACGTAGTTAACGTTTCCCAAAGGCACGTGGAGTTAGGGAAAGTTAAAAACTTAAGAACCTTCATTATGAGCGATCGACTGTTTAAAAGTACTTAATTTACACGGTGATAAGTCCCTTCAAAGTAAAAGAAAATGTATAAACAATTTTAAAAAGATGTTATTACACCCTATGTAATTTTCCCAATTTATAAAGTATCCAAAATTAGGTTTAAGAACTTTATTCTCATAAAGAATTGTAACACAAATTCACTTACTTATTTGGCGATGAATGTGAACGCTTCAAACGCTTTTTTTTTTCGAACAAAACAGAACTGAACCACATTGCGGCATAGCTACTCGATATGATGATAGTTATTTATAATTAAATAAACTTAATGACATTCAAGATTTAATACTGTGTTTCGGCGCCAATCTTATAAAGTCGCCTTTGATAGCTATACCTCTGGACCTTAGTCAATAGTGGCGCCAACTGGTGAGCAAAGCAACGATAGTCCCCATTAGTTATTAAAAACAAAATTCGATCTCACTTCGTCCAAAATTGAGGAGAACACCGGGTCATCCTACTAATTATAAACGCGAAAGTTTGTAAGTATGGATGGATGGATGGATGGATGGATGTTTGTTACTCTTTCACGCCAGAACGGCTGGACAGATCTGAATGACATTTGGAACATAGATTGATTATAGTCTGGAATAACACATAGGCTACTTTTTATCCCGGAAAATTACGTGATTCCTGCGGGATAGCGTTATCGCGAATTCTATGCAGACAAAGTTGCGGGCAACAGCCAGTAACTTATATATAAGCATATATATGCTCAGTATACATGTGAAGTTTCTTCCATGCTGGTCTGGGTTTCTTCTATGCTAGTTTTGAAAGCAAAGAAAAAACATGGAATGTACCAGTTGCTTCTCTTCCTGCGCAGATGGTATAAGCCCATCGAGGGATTGGGGGAAAATCTTAGGGATCATGTTATATAGGCGATGTGGCTAGCAACCCATTACTGTTTTGATTCCCCTTTCCATCCATACGCCCACAATCATGCTAAACGTGGTCTTTAGGTCTTGTCACTTTAGGCTCTGTCTACCCCGTAAGGGATAAAGACGTGATTTATGTATGTATGTATGTATAAATGTGAAGGCAATTATTTTTGCTACTGAGTAGCTCATAAGAGCAACTACACAGCTAACAAATCACATATAATACAGGTATGGATACAGGTGGCTCTGTTTTTAAAAGACCGTGTGCACTTCAATTAAAACTAGGAACAATAAACATGACTCAATATTCATTTACACAGCGTTAGCGGCAGTTGGGGTTTGAAGTTAACGACTTTGTGGTGCAAGTTGCGAGAGGTCGAGGCTGTGCAGCAACTGTTGCGGCCACAGGCAACTTGCAACTAGCTATACAGTCGTCCAAGTATGTCGTCTGCCACCGTTATTTTGATAATACTTTGCGTACCTTGAAAAAATACGATAACTTATAAAAATGTATTGTTTCTCGTAAATTTGTTGCACTTCGAGCTTTGCGCGTAAAAGCGCGAGAAGAGCGTTTTCTTAAAAAAGAGTCCTCGTGAATTATGGGTTGTTCTTACTCAGAATCGTTTACCCTATCGATTCTCATACAAGAAAAAATGTATCGCAGATTTTACTACGGATTTTTCCTGTTCGTCACGTCCCATACCTACCCATATTAAAAAAGTGACGAACTGGAATGGAAATTTCGGGACACATTTTTTCTTGTCTAAGAATCGATAGGGTAAACTATTTTGAGTATGAAAAACCGAGAGCACTTTTCAGCGCAAATGCACGTGGATGTCTGAAATTAATAACTAAAATAAAATAAAATTGTTGACGACGTTGTACCTATCTAGTGTATGTATAAAACAAATGATCGAAGTTGGAAGATTATATACTCAAGCGGCCCCTAAGGGTGAGTAGAAATATTTACCCATCTACTTAAACTGTTCACACTTATTTCTTTCTTTTATTGGTTGTCTGGTAGAGATTGCTATTAAGCGGTAATACCGCATATTGTCTACCTTGTTCTTTGTTTTGAACTGATTTGTGGTCTTCAATAAAAAGTATTTGTATTGTATTTCTCTTATCATTACCATCTCCAGCCTTAATACGTACTAGTGCCGGCCACCAGCCTCCTCTCCAATTAAAGGTACACAAGCGGGCCCAGTACAAATTGAGAGATTCCCACAAACATGCAGGTTGATGTTGATGTTGATGATGTTGTTGTGGGGACGCCTAGCTGGATCAGGCGGGCTGTCGATCCGCTGTGGCGATCATTCAGCCCAGTTCCCCTTGGCTGGAGCCGCCGGTTACTGTCCCAGCAGCGCTCCCACACAGCAACTCTCCTCGAATCTTCGTATCTTCCTGCCGAACATAAGGACATCTTTTAGTTTGATGTTTCTAAGCTCGTCCTCCTCCAGTTCATCGCTCTCGAATGCTTCGCGCCGCGCTGCCGCGGACATGAAGCACTCGGTGAGGACGTGTTTGCTTGTCTCTTTCCCGCAGTGTGGGCAGGAGGGATCACTTGTTATACCTATAATGCTTAAGTGCCTGTTTAGAGTATTAAACATGCAGGTTACCTCAAAAGGTTGTTTTCCTTCATTTGCTCCAAAAGTGTTAGTCCGGTTTCAAAGCTTATGACTTGCGGCAACCCGTAAGGATTACAAACAGAATTTATTTGATGCGATTGAAAATATTGGTCAGAGTCGCGCTTTATGTGTTTTCCAAGATTATTGTAATGCTGCCTTATAGGCGGATACAATAAACGGGATTTGTATCCTGATATATTGTATTATTTCTACGTTATGATTCATGTGCTCCTTGGCTAAAGTTAACTGAACTGTCATCATCATCATCAGCCTGAAGACGTCCACTGTTGAACAAAGCTTAGCCATCATAGCGAACGACAACTCGCCATCTGCATCCATCGGTTTCTCGCAACTTTCACGGTGTCGGGGGTCCACCTAGTGGGAGGCCTGCCAACACTGCGTCTTCCGGTTCGATGTCGCCACTCGACAACTTTTCTCCCCCAACTGAACTGTGGTCAAATTTTATAAATCTATACTAATATTATAAAGAGGAAAAATTTGATTGTTTGTTTGTTTGCATCGAATAGGCTCCGAAACTACTGGACCGATTTTAAAAATTCTTTTGCCGTTAGAAAACTACATTATCACTGAGTGACATAGGCTACTTTTTACCGCGGGAAAATCCCTATTACTACGGGAAAATCAATGTATCGCGGGCGAAGCTGCGGACGGAAGGCTAGTATGAAATAAATAGAAAGTCTTCCATGCTGGTCTGGGAGCAAAGAAAAAACATAGAATGTACCAGTTGCTTCTCTTCCCGCGCAGATGGTAAAAGCCCATCGAGGGAATGGGTAAAAATCATAAGTCGACTAGCAAACCTCTTATTTTGGTTCCCCTTTCCACCTGTCATGCCAAGCGTGGCTGTTAGGTCTTCTTACTTTGAGCCTCGTCCACCCCGTAAGGGATAAAGACGTGATTTATATGTATGCACTGCAAGAGTCTTACCAACACCACGCCTTACTGTATGGGATGGGCACTCCATAACTTGATCACCTTTCCACCTGTGAACAAAACTGAAGTCCACGAAATAAATAATTACTATCAAACCTACCTTAATTACCTGCTATGGGTGTAGGGGCTTAGCACGCGTCACAGAACGACGAGGATCCGGGTTCGATTCCCGGCCATAGCTTTACTTTTCGGATTTTTCTGTGTTCTAATTTTCAGTGTCATTTAGAAATTTAAATAAATATGTTCGTAACAGTGATTTGAATTACAGCAACACGCTAATAGCTGTCTAACAGCACGCTTAGAAGGGTCTGTGCAACTATAGTAGCTCTATAAACATGGGCTTGCTTATGGTCATATAATAGCTGTATAAATATAGTTGTTGGACAGCTAGTGGTGTGCGTGTACGCTATAGTAGTTTGAACACGAGTAAGACGATTGGTAAAGGCGAGCCCATAATGAAAAATATTAAAATTGATAACAGTAAGGCAACCGAATTAAATATGCTTATCACTACATAGTATAAAGCATAATATAGACTGTTGCTGCCCTGCGTAGTCGTTTGAAGGCGTATTGGCTCGATGGATCCTCTTAAATGAATACCTATGATGTGATTTGTAACTTGTAAGTAAGTAAGTAAATGCTTTATTGTACTGTAAAGATTGTATTGTAAAGAAGCAGACACAAATCACAAAAAAAGACCTTAAATATATGCACAAAGGCGAACTTATCCCTATTAGGGATCTCTTTCAGTTAGCCTTTGAGTAAAAGAGAGGAGCATTAAGCGAGAGACCGACAAAGAGTGAGTTTATAATTATATTCTGGAATAAAACATAGGCTAGTACTTTTTATTCCGGAAAACTGCGTAATTCCTGCGGGACAGCGATAAACGAATTCGATGCACACGAAGTTACGGGCAACAGCTAGTCGGCTAACATGATCACTAAGATTTTCGCCCAAGCCCTCGATGGGCCTTCACCATCTGCGCGGATAGAGAAGCAACTAGTACATTCTATGTTTTTTATGCTCCCAGACCAGCATGGAAGAAGTCGCTAGTAACCTCATTCAATTTGTTAGCTTGTTAACATAACCAAGGCTTTTCCTCAAGGGATTTGTTGTACTGAAATAAAATCGCATCGAACGATGTAAAAATTCGTGGAAAGGTTAATTTTCTTTCCATTGTCATTTGCCGGACAAAGCATGGCGGTGACTCATAGGGTAATGTGGAATATCGTATTAGAGTTTCATCAGTACCGCAACAATGCAGTGTTATCAGTATGTAAATACATTACCATCTTTTTTTGTAATAGGTACTTACACAGTAATGTGTGAAACGTACAGTCAAGTGTATTAATATGTATGTAGTCAATGTTTCAAAAATAAGCACGCGGGTGGTAGGGCCTTGTGCAAGGTCCGTCCGGATCGCTACCACCATCTTACTCGCTAATCCTGCCGCTAAGTAGCAGTGCTTGCACTGCTGTGTTCCGGTGTGGAGAGTAAGACAGCCGGGGAAATTACGGGCACAAGAGGCATTGCATCTTAGTCCTCTAGGTTGGCAACGCATCTGCAATCCCTCCGGGGTTGCGGGTGTCTATGGGCAGTGATGATCACTTACCATCAGGTGACCCACTTGCTCGTTTGCCTTCCTATTCATATATAAAAAAAAAAAGTACCATACGTTCTTACACCGGCGTAATAAGGTCGTGGGACATATTTTTGAGAAGTTCATATCGATACTTATTTTTGCACTTGACCGTACACAAATCGTGTCTTTATCCCTTACGGGGTAGACAGAGCCTAAGGTAACAACAGGTACCTACAGGCCATATTAAGCAAGATTGTGGGCGTTCAAGTATTACGTAAGCGCTTGAGGGGGGCGAGGGGTCTTTGCTTTGCTTATTTTTGATGAAATGGTGGGTGGGGGGGGGTGAGGGGGGGGGGTGTCGATATGGTGATTATGTCAGCAGTTTCGATTCGAACTGCTGCTCACGAATCACTACCACTAGGCCACTACACTTACTTGTATACTAACAACGGTAAATATGAGTCACATGGTACAGAAAAGCAGTCTTCAATGTCAATCAATACAACAAATTGACTTCCAATAAACCGTGAGTAGTTATCTATTATTAAAGTAAACGACATGTCATGACACATTCGTAAATTCAGTCAAAAACGGCTTCAATCTAACTGTGTATATTTAGCGTTTGCAATTCGCGATGGCGAGAGAGCTTTATTTGTGGTAAACACGTATCTGCATACGTGTCTAAGTGTGCGTGTTTTACGGAGAAATTTTGCCTGCAATACTAGTCTTCACTCTCATTATTAGAAGAGTCCTGTGCCCAACCAGTGGAACGTATATGAGATGACTATATGAGTTCAGGAAACCTTGGCTTTAAAAAGCATTCAGTCTTTACATAAACAAAGTTTTATTAGGTAGGTGAAGCATGATTCATTTTGTGTGAATAGCATGTTGAAATGGACGTACAAAATGCAGTAGAATGTGAATTATTTAGTAGATTTACTAGGAATATGTGGTGCCGCTAACACAATAGACAAAGACAAATAATTCTTTGGATATCCTTCCAGCAGTCTCGAGTAAAATTATATTAGCTGAAATGGGAAGTGTTTAAACGAATGACATTGAAACTTACATGCCAAGAGCTGAGATCCTGTATGATCAATGCATGTATTTTAACGCATAATGCATTTCATTTTCGTTTTGGTCTGGGAGCAAAGAACCAATGTACCAGTTACTTCTCTTCCCCTACAGATGGTTAAAGCTCACCGAGGGAATCGGTGAAAATCGTAGGTCACGTGCTATAGGTGATGCGGCTAGCAAGCCATCATTATTTTGATTGTCCTTTACACTTATATTCCCGCAATCATGCTAAGCGTGGCCTTTAGGTCTGGTTACCTCAGGTTTTGTCTACCATGTAAGGGATAAATACGTGATTTAGGTAGGTATGTAGGTATGCATTTCAAACTTTATTTATTTTACCACGACCGGATAGCCTAGTGGTTAGTGACCCTGACTATAAAGCTAGAGGGATTCGAATCCCGGTAGGAGCAGACAGTTGTATTATGAGAACGAATGTTTGTGCCCGAGTCATGGATGTTGTATGTATTTAAGTATGTATTTATCTACATTATATAAGTATGTTTATCCGTTGCCTGGTACCCATAGTACAAGCTTTGCTTAGTTTGGGGCTGGGTCAATTGGTGTAATTTGTCCCAAGATATTTATTTATTTATTTATTTAATGCGTACCCGATCGGAACGGTCTAATACAAACTTTAAATTTTGAATTTCCAAATAGAAGGCATGTAGACACAGCCTAAGCTTGCGCCGGCGCAGCTGCCCGATGCGCAGTGGCTACCGGTTCTCTGGCTAACGACCCCCCCCCCCTCTCCGATCGACGTACTAAACGGAAAATTTTATTATTCTTCTACCAAGGAAGTAGGGTTTAGTTAGACTTGGGACAGTAATTTGAGGATATAATGTAATTAGGCAATTAGTACGTAATGGCGAGGATCCGGGTTCGATTTCCGGCCATAGCTTAACTCTTCGAAGTTTTCTGTGTGTTCTAGTTTTCGGTATCGCTTGGAAATTTAATTAGGTACAGTTAATGTGATAGCATCAGAAATGGCCGGTAGAAAACCGAATATACACTGACGAGCATAAATATCTTCCGTACGAATTAGTATGAAAAGTGGACCGTTATTTTTGCCCGTGAGTACATATGCGTGTTTTTTTGAACTGACAGTTTTTGGTCAATCAAGTCGTATTAGTGTGCCTGAGCAAATGACAAACAAATTGGCCATGCATATTTGTAGCATTATGACCAAAGAGATGTGACCAAAAATCTTTTCACCACTAAGAATATCTGATCTAAGACTAAATATTAGTAGGTTTTTGAAAATAATACATTTGATAAATTCTCTACATACATACACATAATCATGTCTATATCCCTTACGGGGTAGACAGAGCAGAGCCTATGCTAACAAGACCTAAAAGCCACGTTTAGCATAATTCTGGGCGTAAAGGTGGAAAGGGGAATCAAAATAGTGATGGGTTGCTAGCCGCATCGCCTAACACATGATTCCTAACATTTTCGCCCATTCCCGCGAGGGGCTTTTACCATGTGCGCAGGGAGAGATGCAGCTGGTAAATTCTATGTTTTTCTTTGCTCCCAGACCAGCATGGAAGAAGAGTTACAAGATACATGTTGAGATACAAGATGGAGTAAAACAATCGTACGATACAAAAGATTTAGCACACTTTATGCAAAACCCGCATCACAAGGCGAGGCGTCGCGCGAAACGAACGGACGGTTCTAATTTTAAACGATGCGCGAGCGAGACGGAAAATGTGCCCGAGCGCAGCTACAAACTACAAAGACATAAAGCCACTGGATGTGTTATAAACTGGTTTTAGCGAGAAAATAACATTTCAACAAGGAGTCTTAGGACTGTAAGGGAATATAGCAATTATGCGTACTTATCCCTTACGGGGTTGACAGAGCCTAAATAACAGGACCTAAAGGCTACGTTTAGCACAATTGTGGGTGTATAAGTGTAAAAAAAACTCAAAATAAGAGGCTAGCCGCATCGTTTATAGCATGATTCCTGCGTTTTTCGCCTACTAAGGGCTTTTACCTCTACGCGAGAAGAGAAGCAACTAGTACATTCTATGTTTTTTCTATGCTCCCAGACCAAGTAAGTAAAATAAATAAAATATTCTGAAATAATTCTAAGAGACCTTGTATGAACCGCTGAGCCATTACCAGCTTACCTAGATCTCTGCGCAAACAGACTTGTCTTGCGCTGGCGCACCCCCCTCCCCCCTCTACTCTACCCGCGTGCGTAAACGTGACCCCGTCGGATGAACTCTTACTACATTGTTTTTTTACTTGGTGTTAGGCTGGTGTCAATATTGTAAAGGCTATATTAATGTTAGGTTTTATGTTTCATGAATATATGTAATTAAAATTGCCCGCGAGTATGTCACTACATAAGTACCCCTTTCATCCAATCGTTTTCAGTTTTTTTTTTAATTTCTTATCCCGTCCCGTTGTCCCGTGGGAAATTCGTAAAAACAGAATAGATAGATAGATAGAGCCTTTACAGCAAAAATATAAATCCCATTAGTTCCCGAGGGAATAAAAAAAATCCTCTTATAGCAACTCTAGGATGCTCTAGGAATTATGTCTGCCAAATTTAAAGCTTTAGGGTTTTCCAATCCTGTGAAAAAATGATAAAAAGTACCCTATATATTATTATTCCAAAGAGCCAGCTATCTACATAAGTACCAAATTTCATCCAAATCCATCCAGCCGTTTTAGAGTAGGTACCTACATACCTCTGTATATGTAATGATCTTACTTCTTTTGCTCAATAAATAGAAGTTGTAAATTTTAACGTGAAGAAGTAACAAACACAAACTTTCACATATATTTTATACTATTAGTAGAATTATGAATGTGGTATTTTTTTAATGAAAAAAGTAGCAAACCAGCAAGTGTTCACCACCATATGGTAAACAAGTGAGCGCCAATTCCATGTCGCACCCAGGAATTCAGTAAAATCTCGTTATTTCAACCAGGTCTAAGTCCATGCGAGTGAAGCCCCGGGCATCAGCTAGTGTAATTTATTCTCTGATACAACGAACAATCAACAAATCTATGATCGGCAATGCTTTTATAATGCCCCTTGTGTTATAATGTCCGCGGGCGGTAGTATTTGCTTTCCGACAGGTGACCTTCATTCCTGCTCTGTTGCTCCTTCTCATTCAAAAATGCCATCTTTCTCTTTTCACCATTCAAAAGAAACTAGAATCTGTTTGCATTTACTACTTTTGTTTTACACGATTTTTATACACAATTTCCATAAAACTTTTTAAATTAGACGCTTGGATTGATTGAATAAAACCTAAATCTTTGATAATAAACTTCATAAAAAAGTTTACCTGTCAGATGCTGTCACGCGTCAAAAATCCAGTATGGTTTGATGTATCAAAATGTTGCACATTTTCAGGAGCTCAAAATTAAAAATGTGATCTAACTAATACCAAAAATCCTTCTTCCTAGAGTAATTCGTATTTTTTCGATATGTCTTCTTACCAACATAGCCAAAGAAACAGTGGTTTCGCTTCGAGAAAACATTAGTTGAAAGCTGCCAACAAAAAAAAGGTACATTAGCTTCTGACCGCAGCTTTTCTCTGTTTGTAGCACTCTCTTTCCCGTAGGAGCTTTAAAAACCGCCTATAATCTTTATTTTCTTTGTAAAGGGAAACTTCATGCAAAATGTCGCCTTTTGGTTTTTGGCCAATGGTTTCAGTTTCTCAACCTTTACCCGGGTGTACGCGCTTGTTTGTAACTTGCACACATGTTTTTCAAAATGTATTCAGAAATACATGACACAAACATGCGTGTGTATCCCCTTTGGCTTTTGACTTGCAACATCATTAATTAAATAGTTAAGTAGTGGATTTTTAAGAGATTAAATGTAAAAACAGCGGTTATAAAAACGATGGCGATCAAAACAAATATTTTGGGTAACTGTATGTAAAGAAGTAGCAGTATTTATATATTTTTTCTGCTTTACCTTCTTTAGACCAATCAAAATCGATTTCCATTTCAGACAAGAATGGAGCAAATCTTCATGATAGAAGTTTTCGTCAAGAAAATCATACTCAAAGTAGAACCACCGGAGAAAGATGAATATGAGTTACGCTTGGAGGCAGAAGAAAAAAAAAGAGAAGCTGAAGCCGAGGCCGCGGCAGCTGCTGCTGCGGCAGGCAAGAAAGGCAAAGGGAATGCCGCCGGTGCCAAAAAAGGTAAAAAGGGCAAGGAACCACCCATGCCTTCTGAAGAAGAGATGAAGTTTATGCAAACGTGTACCATGCAAATGAACTGTTTACCTCTATTTGACTTCATTGTGGCTCATGACAACTTTGTGGCACCGCCACCGCCGGAACCTCCAGGCAAAAAGGGTAAGAAACCACCGAAACCTAAGAAAGGTAAGGGCAAAGCTGGCCCGCCGAAACTAATCTTGCCATCTGAACCGCTTCCACAACCACCCTACTTCGGTGTAGGAAACTCAGTAATATTCCTCTCAAGACCCTCGAAGTTAGAAGAAGTGCTGAGAAAAACACCTATTTACATCACAGTTTGGAACAGAGAACAGGAATTTAACTGTGTAGGGTTCTGTGTAGTTGAATGGCATCATTCGTTCTTTGAGTGCCTCGAGAGATCAGGAAAAATGAATCCAGTAAACATGGATCAGGCGGAGTTCAGAGAAACCGGAAGACCCGAAATGATCACCAACACTGTAGAAATGACAAGGCCGTTACAATGCGAAGAGGATCTTAAAGCTTCTGGTGAGGTCGAATTTTTCATAAGATTGTCTTGCTTAGGCAATAGAGTTATAAGCTACTTTGTGGCATTGCCAGAGATGGATAGGCTGCCAGGGAGGAAGTATCTTTCAGATGATTTGAAGCTTAAGGATGTTGAAGTTGTGAGGCACTGGGAAGGTACCACAATAGACAGCGTACCACCTGTGGCATACTTTTTCGGTGCCCCTGACATTGCCAGAGAGCCCATTCGTCCTGTAGAAGAACCAGTACTATACGAAGACTTTGTGGCTCCGTATACTAAAAGCGAACTTGCTATTATGTCCATGGGCTTTCCGAAAGGGCCTTGCGGTGGTACTAATTGTCCCAAAAGAATGGACTTCAGAGGATCACAACATCTGTTTATACCTGGTGAAACGGTGAAAGGGAAGTATAATCACGGTCTTTTTGTGAACAAACGAGATGTCCATGGTCCCTGTGGGAGGTTGGACTGTCCTTTAGCCAAAAAAGTCAGGCAATATTTGTGTACAGAAGGCAGCTACAAGCCTTGTAAGAAACCGTGTTGCAAAGATTATTATTAAAGCAAACTTATTGTGAGAACGCTGAGTGGCTATTTGGATTTTGATATTTAAAGTGAAATGATACAATGACAGGTTTGATAATGATCAAAATGTAATTAAATGACAGTTGAAACCATCTAAAACAAGTTTCTTTTAAAACCCCAACCTAAAAAGAAATTTTACCGCTATATGTCTGTTTGTTGTATTGTCTGTAGCTCTTAAATGGCTAAATCAATTTGGATGCGGAATTTTCCATTTTTAAAGTAAATTTTCTAGCGTAGGGCTTTAACATGTTTAAGTTTTGCGGGTGGTAGGGCCTTGTGCAAGGTCCGTCCGGATCGCTACCACCATCTTACTCGCTAATCCTGCCGCTAAGTAGCAGTGCTTGCACTGCTGTGTTCCGGTGTGGAGAGCAAGACAGCCGGGGAAATTACGGGCACAAGAGGCATTTCATCTTAGTCCTCTAGGTTGGCAACGCATCTGCAATCCCTCCGGGGTAAGGTTGCGGGTGTCTATGGGCAGTGGTGATCACTTACCATCAGGTGACCCACTTGCTCGTTTGCCTTCCTATTCATATAAAAAAAAATTAAAACCAGTTGCTTAGTTTCAAGGTCATCGGCTTTTAAAAATTTTGTTTTTTTTCTGCTTTGCGTTTTTAATTTATATTTAAAATAGGCCAGAGAGGAGGCCTGTGCCCAGCAGTGGGACGTATGTAGGCTGGATTATTTATTTATTATATTTAACACTAGATTTTCCCCGCGACTTCGCGCACATAACGTCAGAGTGACGACACACCCCATACTCATGTCTCCAAGTATAAGGTTTTTATTGCCTATCCCGTGGGAAATTCGGAAAATCCCTTCTTAGAGCACCTACATGATCCTCTAGGAATATTAACTACTAATTATCTACTTAATTATTTACCTCATGTTTTTATCCCGTGGGAAATTTGAATAATTCCTTTGTAGTTGCACCTTTATACTAATCAAGGAATAATTATGTAGGTATGCCAAATGTAATGTGTAGCTTTATTGGTACAACGTACGTAACGAAAATCGGGATAAAAAGTATCCTATATCCGTCTCCTGGTTCTAAGCTACCTGCCCACCAATTTTCAGACAAATCGGTTCAGCCGATCTTGAGTTATAAATAGTGTAACTAACACGACTTTCTTTTATATATATAGATTATATTATACTAAGCTTTTATTTAACTTTCCATGTACATAGTATTTATTTGGGATATACTGCTATACTGCCAGTCAGACTTGCTTCAAGCGATCAGATGCATTTGAAATTTATGATACATCTTGTGTTTATCAAACTTCTAATAAACATACATACATACACATACATACATAAATCACGTCTTTATCCCTTACGGGGTGGACAGAACCTAAGGTGACCAGACCTAAAGACCACGTTTAGCATGACTTTGGGAGTATGGATGGAAAGGGGAGTCAAAACAGTGATGGGTTGCTAGCCACATCGCCTATATAACATGATTCCTAAGATTTTCGCCCAATCCCTCGATGGGCTTTTACCATTTGCACGGGAAGAGAAGCAACTGGTACATTCTATTTTTTTTCTTTGCTCCCAGACCAGTATGGAAGAATAAACATCATCACAATTAACCTTATTTCTTCACCGTTACAGGATGCGCCTGACCCTTTGTTTTATCACTGATTACATCATCGCATCCTTTAATTACAATAACGATTTATCATTTCACTTTCTCTTTCTGTACTAACGGATGACTCAGTCGTAAATCAAACCATCGGTGAAACCTGACTATGGGTCCAAGTGTAAAAAGAGTTAATACATACATAATTATATCTATCTATCTACAGCCATTGTCCGTCCACTGCTGGACGTAGGCCTCCTTCATATTGCGCCAGCTTCCGCGATCCTGGGCTTCCCTCATCCAGCCACTGCCAGCTGTCCTCCTAAGGTCATCCGTCCAACGCGTCGCAGGGCGTTCCACACTACGCTTTCCCAAACGTGGTCTCCACTCTAGGATACGTTTGTTCCAACGGTAGTCAGTTCTACGGCAAACGTGACCAGCCCATTGCCATTTCAACGTACTAATCCTTCGGGCTATGTCGATAATTATATCACTTCTAAGTAATAGTAGGGGTAAGTTCGCCTTTGTGCATATATTAATGTTATTTTTATTTTTTTTGTGAATTGTATCTGTTTCTTTGTATTTCCGACTAATATTATAAACGCGAAAGTTTGTAAGTATGGATAGATGGATGAATATGTTTGTTACTCTTTCACGCCAAAACGGCTGGACAGATCTGGATGAAATTTGGAACATAGATAGACTATAGTCTGGAATAACACATAAGTTACTTTTTATCCCGGAAAATTGCGTAATTCCTGCGGGATAGCGATAAACCAATTCTATGCAGACGAAGTTGCGGGCAACAGCTAGTGTACAATAAAGCATTTACTTAACTATAGGGTGGCAGGGGTGGCAAAATGCCACGGGCCCCTAGCTCTACGGGGCCCCGAACTGAGTTGGTTTAGAGCTGATGCACTTCTTAATATTGAGGAAGGAGCCCCTGACGAATTTGCCACGGTCCCCAGGCGTTATAGTTACGCCACTGAAGACGTGAGTTGTACGTATGTTATACTGACATGGCTAACGATAAATGCATTAGTTTACGGTATTTTTGCCAGAGCACGATGCAAGATCATAAGTTTCGCATTAGTGAGCCTTAGGGCGTTCATTATTCATTCTAAGCCTGGACTGATGGCTGAATAAACGATAAATCATTACAGGCTCCGTTTACTGTGTCGGTTTAAATGTCCTGGTAAAGTTCTAAACGACCGACGAACCCGGATCCTTGTCATACCGTGAGCGTGCTATACCCCTACACCACCCGTAGCAGGTGGGCAAGCCTTCGAATTTTTCTATCTGTTACTAGCTGTCACATGACCTTGTTACTATGCGATTTTTTGTCGCTAAGCTGTCATCTGTTTACGACGACACAATTACAAACTCCCGTGGAACATCTACTGCTCACCAGGGACGAGAGAAGGCGTTGTTTTCCAAATGATAGGTACTATCAAATGAATCAAGAATTTTTACTTCTTGATTTTTTTATGTTTACTTTTTACGGTTTTATCACTGAAAATTAGAACACAGAAAAATCCGACAAGTAAAGCTGGGAATCGAACCCGGATCCTCGTCATTCCGTGACGCGTGCTATACCCCTACACCACCCATAGCAGATACTTAGGTTACCAAAATGTATGGTAAACAAATTGCAACCTCAAAGAGCGCTGTTTTTAAAAAAAAGACGGTAGAATTTATACATTATTCAACGGGACTTAACACCATAATTATCATTCAAATAACCTTAGATTAAAAGCGGTTTAGCTGGAATAAGCGTAAAACCCGCGATGTGTTAATTTCATCATAATAATCTTAAAACTGTATGATTGTGATTGTGACCTAATTATGTCTTACCCTGCTTTCAGCTGTCATAATTATGTCAAAATCTGACAGCTACGACACCGAAATACTTTTCCGTAACGACCTATATCCACGAAACAGAAATTCTCAGTTTTAACTTAAAAAACTATGGTGTAAAGTTGAAATTGCAATGTCATCAAAGGGTTATAAGACGTTTTTGGGAGAAAAACGATTGAAACGCATCCTTTTTCGTAGCCCCACATTTTAAGACAATGAACGGATTAAAAAGCCATAAAATCTTTGTGAAATCCTAATTGCCGCATTTAACTTGGTCACTGAGCGTGACGTTCGCGTTTTGGATGTCAAAAGGTGGTTGATTGCAAAGAAAAAGGCAAAAACGAGTCGATTTGTCCTGTAAAGGGTTCCATGCTTGTCTGGGAGTAAAATTGGTAAAAGCCCACCAAGGGGATGGGCGAAAATCTTAGGTATCATGTTATAGGCGAGGGGACTAGCAAACCAACACTATTTTGATGCCAATCATGCTAAACGTGGCCTTAAGGATTTGTTACCTTAGGCTCTGTCTACCCCATAAGGGATAAAGACGTAGTATATGTATGTATGCGAATGATTCAGCGAAAAATCTTAATTACTTTTTAATTTATTAAAGCGACTTCAAATCAACTCGTAGGTTTAATATTCTTTCAGTTAAAACAAGTTGGTGTTAATAAATAAATAAATGGTTGTGTGGTGAAACAAAAAACAAACATGAATCAAATGAGTAAATTAGAAGGAATTAAAAAGCTCCTCTTTTTCTAAAAATTGTTACTTTTTTTAATTAAAACTAGATAGGTACACATTTGTCGGAATTCACAAGAGGAGCGGCCTGAAAAGTAAATTCGACGGGTCTGCTCTTCACCTATAGAATTGCTTGCCGATTTAAAAATATGTCCTAAAATATATTTGACTTTAAATAATTAATTTAAAACATGACTGTAATCAAATCAATAAAAACCTTTTTTTTTACTTTATTCAATTTTAACTGGCTTTTTTGCTCACTACAAGATCCTAAAACAGTTTACAACACGCAAAATGCTCGCAAAAAAGCCGTCCTGTTACCTTACGGCTTTCAAATACAGTGGACTTTGCATACTCGGTTATTTTATAAAACGAATACGTATGTTGGTAACTTACAACATGGTCATATGGGCCAAGGGTGTGAATTTGATTCAGGTAATCGGAAATAATGATCTTTTCGGCGAATTGTTTAATCTCGGAACAAACGGTATTTGGAGCCGGAAGGCTTTTTAGAAATGCAATTGTTTTAAATGGGTCTTTAGCACAGTCTGTGCTGATGTAAGAGGTCGCGGGCAAACGCTATTTTAAAAATAAACTAGCTGCCCGCGACTTCGTCTGCATATTATACATATAAACCTTCCTCTTGAACCACTCTATCGAATAAAAAAACCGCGTAAAATCCGTTGTGTAGTTTTAAAGATTTAAGCTTACATAAGGAGAGACAGGCAGCGGAAAACAACTTTGTTTTTATGTAGCGAAGATAAAGAAACTGGCTTCATACTTATAATCATAATATTAGGTTTCTTGGTGTTTTACAAATAATATACCAAGCGTTCTTTAGCTAATACCTAACATTAGACCCAGAATTTAACATAAACACGCAAAATATACTCACCATCATGACTGCAGCAGTTTACCATACATATAAAATTACAAACTTTATCATTACACTTGTCAAAATTTAGAACTAACATTATCCAATACAAAATTTACGACTGCCATAGACAGTGGAGTCGCGATTGCCGGTAAAGTTAACGTGGTAGCATAGTAATAACCCGACATTAAAACTATGCAGTAATGCATTGAAATGGATGCAAATTGTAAACAATGGATGTTGATATGCAACAAGGTTAATGTGATCAACATTAATGGTCACAATTAGCTAGTGTTTCAAGTGTGTTTAAATTATTTTTGCGCAGAAGCAAAGAAATATGCATAACTAAAATGCAACTTGATGCTCGAAAAATATTTCATTTCTTAATTTCAGCTTTGGGGTCCAAAGGCTGGACGTTGTTGAGTCAGTCAGTCTGACAGGCCGCACTTCCGTCCATGTATGTTTCCGTGGACATCTTTAGCTTTTATCTATAAATAAAACGCATTATAACTAAAGAAAATGATGTCAAAACATATATTTGGAACTTCAATTTTATGTGACAAAGTAGATTAGATTAGATTTATTTATTTCTATTTGTAAATTAGTTAGATTATATTTTTATGTCAAAACATCGTCAATTGTAAATACAATAAAAACGACAAAGTACAGTAAAATAATTCAACAAAAATAAAAATCAGTAATCCAATAATACAATCAGGAAAAAAATGACAAATTCAATGTCAAAGTGATTGAAAATAAAAAATATAGTAAAATTATGCAATAAAATGCGATAAAATGTCAAACAATACATTTTTTTAAATATAATATAGGCCCTTATTATATACCTGGGGCCTTACCATCTTATTATTATTATTTATAGCTAATATGATTGCCCTTATTGTAAAATGACATACTAACATAAACATACTTAATATTAGATTTTAACTAACAAAATATGGACCAAACGCTGTTGTCTGAAATAAACTTTTATTTTTATTTATTTTACCATGTCGTCTTAATGCGATTCAATCCCGAACCAAAGTTGGATCGCTCGCTGACAGATCCATACTAGAAATGTCAAAAATGATGGCTAAAACGTAAAATTGAATCGGAATTAAATAGCATTAAGACGTCATGGTAAACCCTGTCCAGTGGAAGAAACTGAATTGCGTACAACTGTGGAACCTTGTCACAGAAAATAGAATTGCAAAATCGTAAAATAAAAAGTTGCGTGATTCAGTTTCGATGTTACCTTCCTCGTGGATCACCGTGGAAAACCGAATGAAAATCGATTCAGTAATTTTTGAGTTTATTTGCGAACAGACAGACAGACGTAGAGGAGGACTTTCATTTGATGCAGTGATTTCTTCAAGACAATGCAGGCTTCGTTGCTTCTGCGGTGTTTGCTATCTAAATAGTTCTAGGCGTCTTGAACTCTCTAGGCATAAGTTCGCCCTACAAAGAAAGAAAGAAAGAAGACATTTATTCCTTTTTGCAAAACACACAATTGTAAGAGAATATACACAATTTTATAGGAAATTAAAAACAAGAAAAAAAAACACAGACATGAAAAATAGATCCTCAGCGTTGTGTGTCTTCGCAAAAGTGAAACGGTCGCTGGCTCAGCATCACGCTGTGTTAGACTGCAGCACTGATTTTCAGCCAGAACCGTCTGTGACTCACGAAACGATACACAGATAAAATATACTACATAATCCATAAACTTTTAACCCATTTAGCGTTCTTTTAGCATTTTGATACAATTTTTAGAGTTCACGTCAACATTTTTTTTTATGTTAGAGAGGCCAGACAAACGAACTAGTGGGTCGCCAGATGTTAAATGATCACCACTGTCCATAGACACCCGCAGCGCTTTACGCGATGCCAGTGCGTTGTCGGCCCTAAAATGTATGTATGTATTGTGTTTTTGAAATTTACCACGAGCTTTTCGGTGTCAATCGCGAGGAAATTCAATGGTGTGTGTGAAATTCCCAAACCGCACTGGGCCCCGTGGGAACTGTAGCTCAAAACATCTCCATTTCAATTTTGAAGCCGATTTCTTAATCCGATTGAGCTGAAATTTTGCATCATCATCAACATCACTACATAGTATAAAACAAAGTCGCTTTCTCTATCTCTATGTCCCTATGTCAACACAACGGATTTTGATGCGGTTTTTTTAATAGATAGAGTGATTCAAGAGGAAGGTTTTTAATGTATAATTCTACGCAGACGAAGTCGCGGGCAGAAGCTAGTAGTATATAAAACAAAGTCGCTTTCTCTGTCCCCATATCCCTATGTATGCTTATATCTTCAAAACTACACAACGGATTTTGATGCGGTTCTTTTTAGTAGATAGAGTGATTCAAGAGGAAGGTTTTTATGTATAATTCTACGCAGACGAAGTCGCGGGCAGAAGCTAGTACTTGTATAAGTCATCTGACAATACAATAATCTGGCAGTAAAATTCTGGTGGTCCACCCGGGACCGGCTCCGCAGGAGGAAACTCTTTGTTGGTCCGATTGACTTGATTTGGTTCACATATGTAGGACGGATGACAATGCAAGTACAGACAACAAAAAGTACAGTCAGCAAAACAGCTTGTATCTAAAATGAAATTTTTAGGTTAGTTTATATATAGAAGATATGTGTTGGCGAGTTAAATTGACACATTAACATGTTTGTTGTTGTGTGATGTAAGATGGACTGCTTGTTGCTATGTATGAGTAATATTGAGTTGTTTGGAAATAATGTAGAGTAGGGAAAGGTAAATAAAAACAGAGGCTATTTGAGATCTTTGCAAGATTCTATTTTTTATTCAGTTTCATCTCTGTAGAGATTGAATATGTTTTCACGTTGAGAATGGCAACTTTTAAAATTGTGAATGGAACTGAAATTTTGTGAGTTTATAAATTGTCTCACAAGATTTGAAATAATAGGTACCTGGTGACAACATTTATTAATATTAGTATAATGAGTTACTTGAATATTATAAATGCGAAACACAAACACAAATTATGTATATCCCTTAAGAGCATAGGTTTGTACCATCTGCGCGGGAAAAGAAACATTTGGTACATTCTATGATTTTTTTTTCTCCCAGACCAGCATGGAAGCTATTTATATTATGTATTAAACATATAAACATACGTACATAAATCACGTCTTTATCCTTACGGGGTAGACATAGCCTAAGGTGGGTACGTATTAAAATACATACAAAGTTTAAAATGTGTAATGGGTTCAAATACACAATGGTTCAAAATATATCATGCGATTATCTCAGAAAATAGCAAGTTAACAGATTTTTTATAAATTAAACCTAACCAAACCTAAACCGATCCATAGATACACTATCAAAAAAGTTCATCTAGCTAATAGTTTCACAGGAAATAGCATTATATATTTCGAACCATTATGTATTTTAATCCATTATACATTTTAAACTTTAAACATTCTGATCCGCACCAGTTTTTTTACGTATTATTTGTGAAAATCAGCGAAGTTAATTACTCTGTGCCCGCAGATCAGGTTCATGACACATTCGCTCTTGACTTTCGCTACGTGTGTCGATGCGAGCTAGTTTGGGGTGACTCATCATCATTAAGGTAGCCTTGCTAAGCCTACGATTTTTGTTGACGTTTTATGGACAATCATTCCTTTTCCGGACGATATTTATAAGCATATTTTTCAATATTGCCAAAAGTTCCGCAATAGACTACAAGCCCATGGAAAAAACATGTGAAATTAACAGAGATGCGATTTATTTGAAATACTTCTGTTTAAAATGCAAATACAAAATGCAAAATACGTATTTTGTATTTTGCATTTAAATACCTTTTAGTAAAAACCATTTTGTATTTTATTTGAAATACCTTTCGAGATGTATTTTGCATTTTCATATTAATTTCAAAATGCAAAATACTTTGTGATTAAGTTTAGCCAACATTACTAGTCAAACAAAATGAAATGAACGAATGACGCTTGTATTGCCGCAATAGATGCACAATCAACCGAAATAAATGGCCACACAATTCACAAAATGGAGCCATGGCTCTCTTTTCATTAGTCTACTTGCTTTACATTATTTTAAGTGAGTATTATTATTCATTACACATAAACGGATAACTCACGTATAAAAAGTCGAGTGATGCTCGACATGTTTCGGACTATTTCGTAGTCCTTCTTCTTGGAGCGCTCGCCCCGGCGGCAGCGAAATGAACACAAAAAACGTTAAAAATGACGATGAAAACGAGGGTAGTTTTGCGCCGCTGTCAGTTGCGTCGAACAGCCGCGCGAGCAGAGCGCTGACGCGCAGCGCAGTGTTCGTTTCGCTGCCACCGGGGCGAGCGCTCCGAGAAGAAGGACTACGATATTTCGGACTATTGTCCGAAACATGTCGAGCACCACTCGACTTTTTATACGTGAGTTATCCGTTTATGTGTAATGATGATTAAGTCTCACGGTAGTTTCATGTTGAAAGGAGTATTATTATTATTAATTATTAACGTAACAGAATTTATTGATACTGATAAATTTGACCAAAATGTCCATGCATAAGGTGCCATGTTATTAGACGTTTTTGTTCGGCTCGCCATTGTGTCTCGATTTCTCATGATAAATACCCAAAATAAATAAAAGTGACTGATATTTGATCAAAAGGTATTTTATTTTGAAAAAGTATTTTGAAAATACCTATTTTGCATTTAGCATTTGAAATACAAAACGCAAAACTATTTGGTATTTTGCATTTGAAATAGTAAATCTGAAAAGTATTTTGCATTTTGTATTTAAATGCTTTTTTAAAACCATTTTGTACATCTCTGGAAATTAACCAGTGTGAATAACGCTTAGAAGGCTGGTACTATATCATAAAATAACTCTGAGCGCTATGCCGTCATTTCTGAGCGGTACAGTATGGAATTTCTCAGGTACAAGTGAGGAAATACGACTAATTATTAATGTACGGCTTTTTTATGGCTTATAGATGATTAAAAATAAATGTCGAAAAACCTAGTGCCGCTTTAAAGTGGTGGTGCCGGAAGTTAGTGCATTTTTTTCCATGTTTGAGTAAAAACCTGTACCGCTCAGAAATGACGGCTTAGCGCTCAGAGTTATTTTATGATATAGTAACAGCCTTCTAAGCTTTATTCACGCTGGTTCATTTCACATGTTTTTTTTTTCCATGGGCATAAGCCCAACACAAGCACAAGTCTATAACTATGTCGGTAGCATAGGGATTTTTTCGTCATCATTGAGCCCTGGTTGACCCTCACCAGGGATATAGGGCTCTCACCACATTAACATGCATACATGAATTACGTCTTTTTTCTTTACGGGGTAGCCAGAGTCGAAGATAAAAGATACGTGAGGACCCTGACTGGCGTATCTTTGCAGAACCTTTTCGGAATCAATTTGGTTCACAATTTATTTGCTAGGTAGGTACCTAAATGGTATTTAAAGCGGTATGGGATTCAGTTTCTTCACACATATAAAATAACACATACATACATACATATGTCACGTCTTTATCCCTTACGGGGTAGACAGAGCCTAAGGTAACAAAACCTTAAGGCCACGCTTAGCATTATTCTGAGCATTAAGTTGAAAAGGAAATCTAAATAGTGATAGGTTGCCAGCAAAATTGGCTATTACATGATTCCCAAGATTTTTGCTGACTCCCTCGATGGGTTTTTACCATCTGCGCGGGAAAAGAAGCAACTGGTACTATCTATGTTTTTTCTTTGCTCCCAGACCAGCATGGTAGTGTGCAAAAGAGAGGAGTAGACAAAAACAGTATGCTAAATCTGGTTTGTAAGTTTTAATGTATATCATTGATAAAATGTAAGTTATCTATCTTACTTCCATGCTGGTCTGGGAGCAAAGAAAAAACATAGAATGTACCGGTTGCTTCTCTTCCCGCGCAGATGGTAAAAGCCCATCGAGGAAATGGGCGAAAATCATAAGAATCATGTTATACGCGATGCGGCTAGCAACCCATCGCTATTTTGATTCCCCTTTCCACCTATACGCCCACAATCGTGCTAAACGTGGCCTTTAGGTTTTGTTACCTTAGGCTTTATCTACACCGTTAGGGATAGAGACGTGATTTGTTCAATAATGTTGAACATGTGTGCATTATTTGCATTGTGTGTTTGCTCGTGTCAATGACAGCTTAATGACGAAGAAGAGGGTTCTATGTTTGACAAATATGTCGGCATGTCATGATACCTATTTGACATGGTAACGATAGACTTTGTCAACATGAGATGACATCTGTATGCCTCTTAAAGTTTTATGACTATCATAGTTTTTTGGCTTTGAAATTTGACAAATATGTATTACAATTTAAATAACATTTTGATAAGAAATTTTGTAGAAAACTACCAGTTTCCCGCGACAGAGTTCGCTTATGGATATCCCGCGGGAACTATGCCATTTTCCGAGATAAAAACTATCCCATGTCCTTTCCCGGGACTGAAACTATCTCTGTACCAAATTTCATCAAAATCGGTTTACTTTCGCATTAATAATTTTAATTACGTAGGTTTGTCAAAGAGGAATGAATTAGGTAAAATTCTATACATTACTTTTCCATACGTTCAATGTAACATTGACCAATAGGTACTTTAATCAAATTAGAACAACAAAAGGAACGAAATTGTAATATGGAATTAATTAACAAAATATTAATAAAACGGTCACAAAGACCGCACTAAATTAGTGCGTTATTAAAATGTTTCATACGAAATTAATGCAACTCTTTGAAACGCATGAAACCGCAAAATATTGGACGGGCGAGTTGGAAAGTTTCCGTTTCCATACAATGAAGCCCCATTGGCATAATTGTATGAAATATTTTCAATTAGCCATAATTGTTTTTAGGTGGAAACGGGATTTCATTTTAACTTTCCCACCAGCCAGGTTACAAAGCTTAATTTAACAAGCGTAATTAAATTAATTTGTAATACATTTTGTTTTTCAAAATGAGACCGTTTTTTCATGGGGCCTTTTTAACCTCCGACGCAAAGGGGTGTTATAAGGTTTGACGTCAATGTGTGTTTGTGTGTGTGGTGTCGTAGATCTAAAGTGTAATTCGAAAGCCAGTTTTCTTGCGGTGGCTCTGCTAGTTTCTGCGTGGGGTTTTAATTTTCTTTATTATTATTATTAATAATAATAATAATAATACTTTATTGATTTAAATGGTTTTATTGATTTATTGTGTTCTAATTTTCAGTGTCGTTTAGAATATAGCATTAAAATAGTTTCATGTAACTTCCATGCTGGTCAGGAAGCAAAGGAAAAACATAGAATGTATCAGTTGCTTCTCTTCCCGCGCAGATAGACATAGACATAGACATAGACATAACTTTATTCGACATCAAAAAATACACAGACTCTTAAACTAATACAAAAACATACTGAGTTGATGATGCCGAAAAGGTATTCGACTCTGCATTATGCTGCAGTAGGTGCCTACTACAGCGCTGATTTTCAGCCAAACCCCTCACATCTTTGCATCAAACGCGTTGGACCGGAATCAGCACAAATAAGTTTGTGTAGGAAAAGTGTGTAAATAAATAAAATAAATAAATAATAAAATACATAGATTTACCAAAAACTGCAATAAATAAATAAATAGATGGTAAAAGCCCATCGAAGGAACGCGCGACATTCTTAGGAATCATGTTATAAGCGTTGCGGCTAGCAACCCATCACTATTTTAATTCCGTTTTCCACCTATACGCTCACAATCTTGCTCAACGTGGCCTGTAGGTCTTACCTTAGGCTCTGTCTACGGGATAAAGACTTGATTTGTGTATGTATGCGTATGTATTAAAATAGTTGATTGTATATGTGTTAAAAACTAACCGTAACTGCCACGTGCGTGGATTCCCTAGCACCGTCCCACTTGCCTTCAACGTCATTGAGAGCGGGCGCAGCGGCTGCAACGGCCGAAACCGCAAAACGCCGCAAATACGCTAACTTGGCTGACAGTTTCGTATTTGCGGCTTTTGCTGTGGAGACTCTAGGACCGTGGGGTCCCAAAGCAAAAACTTTATTTAAAACTTTAAAAAAAATTGGCTAAATCCACAGGTGACCATAGAGCTGGCTCTTTCCTCGGGCAACGCATAGGCATTGCTATCCAACGAGGAAACGTAGCCAGCATTATGGGCACTTTGCCCCATGGCAACGATCTGGGCGATATTTGTAAATATAGGTATTTAGGATTAGATTAAGATAGTTTAAGGTTTTTTCGTAAATGAAATGAAATTATCAACTTTTAACTTGTAAATATGTTTGTTTCGGTATTTTTATCATTATGTTTATTTTGCACAATACTATAGTTGTATAAAATAAATAAATTTACCGTAACTAACCAACATCCCCGCTATGTCAATTGGAAACCTGGAAAGTTCCAATTGATTAAATTCAGTCCGCCGTCGCGCTAATTGAAACGAACTGAAACTCCACGCGTGGGGAGTTTCCAATTCAAAGTTGGGAACTGTGAAATCATTAGCGTTACGGTATACGTATTTTATTGCATTTTTTATAATAATAACTAGGTAAGTTTTGCCCGCGACTACGTCCGCGCAGATAACTTCAAAGTGACATACCACCTTCATCCAACCATTATTTCCTACTAGCTGTTGCCCGCAACTTCGTTTATCGCTATCCCGCAGGAATTTTGCAATTTTCTGGGATAAAAAGGAGCCTACGTGTTATTCCAGACTATAATCTGTCTGTGTTCCTAATTTCATCCAGATCTGTCCAGCCGTTCTGACGTGAAAGAGTAACAAACACCCAAACATCCATACTTACAAACTTTCACATCTATAATATTAATAGGATCCCGTAGAAAATTTGCAAAATCCTGTCTGAGTGCTGCTCTTTGATCTTCAAGAAATATGTCGGCCAAATACCAAGGATCTGTATTAAGTAGCAAATCATATAACGGTTATTTTTTTTCTTATCCCACGGGAATTTTGCAACGTCCAAAAATCAGTTTTCAGTTAGAAATTTAAAGATTCTAGAAAAAATCCTATTAACGTCTCCTGGTTCTAAGGTACCGCCCCACCAATTTTCCGCCAAATCGGTTCAGCCGTTCTTGAGTTATAAATAGTGTAACTAACACGACTAACAGGTACAGGGCGAACATCTTAGGAACCACGTTATAGGCGATGCGGGTTGCAATCCATCACTATTTTGATTTCCTTTTCCACCTATACGCTCAGAATTATGTTAAACGTGACCACGGTTTTGTTAACTTATGGGATAAAGGTTTATGTATGTTTTTAATTTCTTACTTTAAAACAAGCCAAAGGTTTTAGACCTACCGCGCAGCTTTGTCCACTCCTGACATCGGTTCCATAATTATTTGGACAATTAAAGCTAATTCATCACCGTCAATGCCACACGCATTTTAAAAGTCATCTAAGACTTCTATTAACCCTTTGAGAAAGAAGTAATTGAGAGTGTGAGTTGTGGTGAGGTTCCGTAGAACTGGTCTTTGTGCCATCGTTGTGATCTCCAGCCTGTTCAACTGCTGGGCATGAGAGGGTTAGCTTTCATGTGGGTCTGGTGTCAATGAGCAGGTTACATGTCTCCTCTCTTGTTCCTTTACCAAAATAGTTCGTTGTAAATTTTAAATGTATAATTTCGCTCATGATTTCAGAACTTACAAAAGCACCACCTTTACATATCAAGGCTTCTCCGTTGTATAGTTTCTCAAGTTAAATCCTATCCTACTTCCTACTTATATTTTAAACGCAAAAGTTCGTAAGTATGGATGGATGGATGGATGTTTGTTACTCTTTCTCGTAAAAACTACTCAATGGATTTGGATTAAATTTGGAACGGAGATAGCTGATACTCTAGATTTTTTATCCCGGAAAATTTTATAGTTCCCGCGGGATAGCAAAACTAATTTTTTTCAGACGAAGTCGCGGGCGGCAGCAAGTTTACATGTATAAAAGTGTCCCAACATTATTTCGGTATATTTGATGAAATGTCTTTGTAAACTAAACTAACTAACTGAAAGTGGCTGCTGAAGTATCCAAGAAGAATTTCAATATACCTTGTATAAGTACAAATTCAATGTTTTTGATACCCAAAGCAACTCTAAAATTAATAAACCCCCAAATGGCAATTCAGTAACAATAGTTGACATTTCGAGATTAATATTGGTCATTTGGTTCGTATTAACGTTATCCGGACAACCGTTGAACAATTTAATTTGCCAATTTATGACTACAGCCTCAACTTCATCCATGAGTCCTTATTGAACATCGATAAAGATCAATTTGGCTTTAATTTGAATTTCGTGACTGTAGATGTAAAACGGTGATTTCTTACTATTCAAAAGGTCCTAATTATAATCTGAATCGTTTAAGAAAATATTTTCGGCGTCAAATAGAAGAGAAAAAATGTTTGAAGACATCTTCTTGAGTTTGGTCAACCGAGCGGAAGAACAAAGATGCGTGGAGATGTTGTTAATGTAATAATGTGAATAATTTTTTTTAAACATAAATATATTATCTTAAATTATAAGTCTCAAACTTCCCAGATATTGACTGTGTTTTATTTGTTACTCTAGAGTGCAATATTTATTTGTTATGAATATTTTCTTTCTAAATATTTATGGATTCGTCTTTTTATTAGTACGTGTTTTCAGTTTTTTACCGTACGTTCTTTATTTTAAGTAAATTTAATTATCAATGTTCTCAGAAATAAACGAAACAAGACCGGTCACCTTGTAACAGAATATCAATACATAGTATAAAATAAAGTCGCTTTTTCTGTCCCCGTGTCCCTATGTATGCTTATATCTTCAAAACCACACAACGGATTTGGATGCGGTTTTTTTAATAGATAGAGTGATTCAAGAGGAAGGTTTATATGTATAATACATGCATAATATACCGTACGAAGCCGGGGCGGGTCGCTAGTATTACATATTTTAGAATACAAGTAAAATTTTAGCTTAATAAGTATTATTTTATGCTTCACTTCTTTCTATACAAAAATGCATCCACAAACATTGCAACTTCAACCTTTTATAGAGTCAACGTCGTGGTTTTTGGCCTTTGCTTTTGATTGGATTGACTTGAAACTTTGGTAAACATTATAAAACCCCTACTAATATTACAAATGCGATAATAACTCTGTCCGTCTGACCTTTTCACGCCTAAAGCGCTGAACCGATTTATTTCAAATTTCGTCAGTCCAGGGAAGTAGATAGTTTTTATACATACATACATACATACATACCGTCACGCCTCTTTCCCACAGGGGTAGGCAGAGACTACTTTATTCCACTTGCTACGATCCTGACATATTTCTTTCGCTTCATCCACAGTCATCAATCTCTTCATACATGCTCGTCGGTTTCGGGTACTCCTGACCTGACCTTTTTCCAAAACGTCTCCTATTTGGTCTCGGAACGTCCGTCTAGGCCTTCCCCTCCCAACGTAACCATTCGTACTCCCCATATAGATCTGTTTAGTTAGTCTACTTTCATCCATCCGCTCTACATGCCCAAACCAACTAAGCATACTTTTTTCTATCCTAATCACTATATCCTCTTTCACACCAGCACGTTCCCTTATCACACTGTTCCTGATTCTATCTTTCAGTGATATACCTTCCATACTTCTTAACGCTCTCATTTCTACTGCATTTATTCTACTTTCATGCTTCTTTTGCCATACCCAAGTCTCGCTACCGTACATTAATGTTGGAACAAGCACCCCTCTGTGAACAGCCAGACGCGCCTTCTTCGACACCTTCTCACTGCTCACAAAGGCGCGCAGCGCCCCATTTACCATGTTTCCTGCATTCACTCTTCTTTCAATATCACTTTCACACTTCCCATCTTTCGTAAACGCCGAACCCAGATATACAAACTCTTTTACCTGTTCAACTTTCTTACCCGCAATCACAATCTCACATTCAGTCATACTATCGTCTTTTTCAAACACCATAACTTTCGTCTTGCTTACATTAACATTCATACCTTTCGTTTCCAATGCACCACATAAAATGTTAGTCATCATCTGCAACTCCTCCTCCGACGATGCCAACAACACTTGGTCGTCGGCGTATAGGAGGCATTTGATGGTTAACCCACTCATTCTTAGTCCACAGTCATTCCCTTTCAAATCACTCAGGCATGTATCCATGAATAGGTTGAACAGCCACGGTGACGCAACACATCCTTGTCTAACACCTTTCTCAATGCTAAACCATTCAGTGTACGCCATGTTTATCCTCACACAAGCACTAGAATCCTCATAGAGAGATTTTAGTGCTCGTATCAGATTACTGTTCACCCCATGCATGGATAATGCTGACCACAACTCATTCCTCATCACTCTGTCATAAGCCTTCTCCAAGTCCACGAATAAACAGTATATTTTCTGGCCCTTGGCCATATATTTTTCGGTTATACACCGCAAGGAGAAGACTTGATCCGTGCATCCCATTCCCTTTCTAAAACCCGCTTGTACATCCCATATTTTCTCATCGGTCTCTTTCATAACTCTTTCAATTAGTACCTTTGCATACAGTTTGCCAACGACGCTGAGAAGGCTTATTCCGCGGTAGTTTTTGCAGTCCAGTTGTGACCCCTTTCCTTTGTACAGCGGCACAATCACGGCCTTGCACCAATCCTCCGGTACCCGACCGTTCGTCCAACACAAGTTGAAAAGGTGGCACAACTGACTGGCTACCACGCCTTCACCGGCTCTCAGCATTTCGACCGACACTCTATC
This sequence comes from Pandemis corylana, assembly GCA_949127965.1. Classification (NCBI taxonomy): domain Eukaryota; kingdom Metazoa; phylum Arthropoda; class Insecta; order Lepidoptera; family Tortricidae; genus Pandemis; species Pandemis corylana. The sequence goes on from OX421869.1 coordinate 2,636,533, forward strand.
ATATCCCGCAGACTTTCCTAACTTCATTCTTTTCATGGCGTTCACAATTTCATCCATGCCTATCTCATTTTCCTGACTACTTTCATTCAACTCTCCGGCATGAGCCGGTACGTGCACTGATTCTTCTGCTCTTTCAAACAAGCTTTCAAAATATTCCTTCCATCTTTTTAACACACATTCTTCTCCTTTTATAACACTTCCATCAAGGCTTCTGATTTTACTCAGCTCCGAGGCAGTGTTTTTGCCCCGGGCTGTCTTTATAGACTTCCAGAACATTTTAATATTTGTCCGGAAGTCATCAGAAAGTCTCCTATCAAAATTATCTTTACGTTCTTCCCTCTTTCTGTCACAAGTCTGTTTTACTAATCCTTTCACTCTTTTGTATTCATCTTTCGCTTTACATACATCTTCATCCGTCACCTTTTGCATTCTTCGATTAGCTTTTTTCGCTAACCAATCCAACCATGCCTTCTTCTTTTCTCGTACCACCTGTTGTACTTCACCATCCATCCATACGTTCCTTTTCTTTCTCCCTTTTCCCCTTTTGCACACCCCACACACCTCAGTAGCAACATTCACAACTCCTTCCTTAAATGCCGTCCACACTTTTTCTATAGTTTTTATCATGGAAAATATTATAGTTCCCGCGGGATAGCGAGTCGCGGGTAACAACTAGTATGGAATATGTTAAAGATTCGAACACTAACACGTCAACACAAAATCTTGTACACGCGTGGAGACTCCATTCTCCTCTGTCCCGTAGTATGACTCATGCGCAGAAGTAGAACGGTGGTGGTAGGCACGGCTTGGCTCGAAAAAAGCTAACGCCCTGTACACGTTATCTGTTGCATCAGATATGATACAGCGTGTTCATAAAGTGAAATTGTAACTACAATTCAAAAATATTTTTTTGTCTATAATTTTTAAGTACCTATGATTGTGGTAATACGATTTTTAAAATATTGTTGATTAAAGTAAGCAATGTTATTACAGCACACTCATACCATACAAAGTGAAACTATTCTCACAATATATAGCTTACTAAAATGTCAGCTAAGTCAACTAATTGGAAAAATCCAATAAAGCAGTGTCCACATTGTCATTTTCACTTGTTGATTCAACGTCTCGTACACGTCGTCTAGACACGATTTGTCTGCCCGAGACCTAATGATTGAACATTGCAAGGGTTAAATTTGACGTTTCGGTGTCTTTTTAAACCCTAATGAGATCCAATGATTATGGTATTACGTTGGGTAGCCTAATCATAAACAAAGTACATCAATCTCTAGTTAATCTCTAGTTCCTTGATAGAGAAGATATATAAATGAAAAGAAGATAGTGAATCTGTGATACTAATTAATGTCTTAAAATCATGGTGGAATCGGTCCTTAGAGGAATGTTTTTTGTGAAAATTAAAAATTAAATTTCTAAATGTCTGAAAATTAGAACACATAGAAAAATCCGAAAAGTAAAGCTATGGCCGGGAATCGAACTCCGGATCCTCGTCATTCCGTGACGTGTGCTATGCCCCTACACCACCAATAGTAGGTGTTAAAATTATAAAATTAAAAAATAAAAATTGACTTTAACTGACTATTATTTTTAAGTGTTAAAGTTATTGCGATAAAATTATTGGAACCATCTGGTGGTAAGACCTGTCAAACAAACGTACAGTGTTGACTGCTGCCTTAGATATAATTCATACGCCGATCTCTGGGAGAATGACAAATTTACTCAGATAGTCAAACTATTTATACTTGCTAGGAAAACTCTTAACAGCGCGATTCAGGAATGAATACAGCGTGGTACAGCGACATCTAGCGATATATATCAATTGTACATTACAAAAGTAGCCGTTGCCACCCATCGAAAAGTAATTTGTAGTCAGGATTTTCCTAGCCTTGCCGCTCGACGTGTATATAGCATCCCTCTGCCATCTATCAGGTCTTCTTTTGCCAAACATATGCCTCCCTATTCCCACTTAAACGCTTACAACAAAATGTGCAAAACTGTTACTAATCCAAAAGACTTGTCTGCTGTTAAGTTAAAAAATGCTATCGAAGTTTGTCTAGCAAATATAAATTACCAAGATACTGAGGATCTCCTTACAGGCACTTACTAATGGTAAAATGTAGCCACACACACACGCACGCACACACGCACACACGCACACACGCACACACACACACACACATACACACACACACACACACACACACACACACACACACACACACACACACATACACACACACGCGCACACACACACACACACACACACACACACACACACACTTTCTAATTATTCTTGTGTTTTAATTAATTCACTTGGCACTCGCGATACAGACCCTGAGTCTAGTGCGAAGGCCGCTGTTACACCCACCGCATGTACGTTTCAATGTCTATGTAACAATGTCTCCTTTGTAAATTGTTATGCGCTTTGTAACTTCTGTTGTGAAAATAAAGTTTATTCTTATTCTTATTCTTATCTAGTGATATGTAACGTTACTAGCTTCTGCCTGCGACTTCGTCTGCGTAGAATTATACATAAAAACCTTGAATCACTCTATCTACTAACCGCATCAAAATCCGCTGTGTAGTTTTGAAGATATAAGCATACATAGGAACATAGGGACATAGAGACATATAGGGACAGAAGAGAAAGCGACTTTGTTTTATACTATGTAGTGATAGTGATACATGCAGTCAAAAAATCCTGATCCTTTTTCGAAGTCACTACACCTGTAAAATATAAATTCTTACTAAAACATAGCGTCCATTGTATTACAATCACCCTGTAGCCCTGCGCTCGCGCAGATGACTCACTGGCCGATCGTCAAACACTCTCACGACAAAGGAATAGAATTAAAAAATAAACATCGGCAATCGTATTTGTTAATAGGTCGCTATGGTGCATAGTGCTCGTATGTTATATGGCCGTGAGAGCGGTAATAAAGTAATAAATATGTATGTATGTTTATATATGAATGTGTCTATGACAGTGATAGCAGTTGTGCCATGGACCAAGGACTTAGATGATACTGACGCGGAGTTATTTAAGAAAAAGGCCGTTATAGAACGTATGTAAGTTTGCGTTCGGAAACATAAACGAGACCATTTTCTTACATGTTATCTTGAAGTAAGCAATTCTTGTTATATCAACATACTTATCAATCAATTTATTGCATGCCCGTTCTCTAAGACAGCCGGGCCGGAGGGATTAATAAGAACTGTCGCAATTGCAATTACCATATTTTTAAGTCTTAATATTACAATATTTTATCAAATTTTACGGCATCTCTGAAACAGTTCTAAGATTTCGTTGAAATTCGGTATGTTGCGTCTTCCATGCTGGTCTGGGAGCAAAGGAAAAAGATAGAATATACCAGTTGCTTCTCTTCCCGCGCATATGGTAAAAGCCCATCGAGGGAATGGACGAAAATAGGAATCTATAGGCGATGAGGCTAGCAACCCATCACTATTTTGATTCCGTTTTCCACCTATATGCCCACAATCATGCTAAACGTGGTCTTTAGGTCTTCTTCCGTTAGGTTCTGTCTGCCCCGTAAGGGATAACGATGTGATTTATGTATGTAAGAGCGTAAAATCGATTTCATTGGCTCTCACATCTCTGGAAAAATTTTACCTCGTTTGGCTTAGCTCGATCGTCGAGATACCTACTTACATTTCTAGTATAAGTTGTCACAAATTACAAGTCGTTACAGCTTATTCTATATGTGTGTGGTAAATTAAAGAAGTCAATGTAATTAATAAAAAACAAAAAGGATTTACTTCAGTCGGCTTTTAAAAATTGTGATTAAAGCTTCTTGGTATCGCCTGGCAGAGGATTCTTGGAATCGCTTATTCAGGATGCCTACCTAATAAGAAAAGCAGCTTTTGTTTTATAACGACGACCGGATAGCCTAGTGGTTAGTGACCCTGACTATGAAGCTAGAGGTCCCGGGTTCGAATCCCGGTAGGGGCAGACAGTTGATGAATACGAATGTTTGTGCCCGAGTCATGGATGTTGTACGTATTATTTAATTATGTATTTATCTACATTATGTGAGTATGTTTATCCGTTGCCTGGTACCCATAGTACAAGCTTTGCTTAGTTTAGGGCTGGGTCAATTGGTGTAATTTGTCCCAGGATATTTATTGATTTATAATTTAAAAAGCGGCTAATACTTGTTTGCTCCCCATCAATTAAGTATATAGGTCTGGATTATTGCAAAACGAATATAAAACAAATTTCACACACCGACTAGAAGCAATGCATTTACAATGTAATTTTTATTGACACTAAAAATACTAGCCAGAGAAATATGACATAATAGATCATTCAAAAAACAGTTTTAAAAAATAACGCTGCACCAAATTAATAATGCAGTTAGATGCAGGGACGTAATCATAATTTTGGTTCGTATTTTTTTCTTAGCAAACGGCAAAGATAATGTGGTCATATCTAACGGTTTCGAACGTGACGTACGGATTATTGCCCTATTTAACGATTTTTAATGTCAACGGACAATGGTGTTGCCAGTTTATTGCGCGTAAATCAGCTGTCACATAAATCTAGTTTTGCTTAGGACGTTTATGATGAGAAAACGTTTAAAAAGTAAGCTTTGCAAGAAAGGCTTTTTAAGCTACGCAAATCTAACTACTTAATATGAATCGAACGCGTATCTGTTTCCAAGGGTAACGTTAGTTATTATAGTTTATTAACTATCCCACGGGAACTCTTTAATTTTACGTGATTAAAAGTATCTTAAATATTGACCAGGAATATAAGGTACCACCACGCAAAATTTCATTTAAATCGGTCCAACAGTTTTGGAGATTAGTGAATACAGACATAAGTAAATGAACACATCCATACACTTTTTTGTGTTTTATTACTCTTCACTAATCGTTAGCACTCTATTTTTGATGAATTTATTTAATGTACAGACACGAACTTTCTACTGATTTATTATATGTATAGATATTATATATTATGTATAGATAACAGAACCTACGGTGTAACACTTTACACTGTAGAGGTTTAGCTTACCTTTATCAATTATTTCCACTTAGAACTGTGAAGACAAACTTGTCATTTACATTCACTAAAATATCATACTTTCACCGTGATTTCTTTGTTGTCAACACTAGAAGAGGTGCCTTGACACATACTTTCTCCATTTCTACTTATAAACGCCCCTTTAATAGCGTAATTAATACGTAAACTCATAATTAAACTAATTGTTTTGTTACTGGGCGGTCTTTCCGTATATGTTTCGGTTGACAGCTGCCGAGATGTTTCTTTTTTAAATCTTGCGTTCCGTTACGCACCATACGCTCGTAACGTGGCCGGTATTTGTTTTGATTAGCGTAAGTATTTACAAATTCCTCTGCCACACTGATAATATTATTTTACAGGTAAGATACTGTTGTTTTCAGTTAGCGACAAATTTTCTAAACTCCTAATTACTTCATACGTTGTTCCATTAGCGTGATATCTCGATACGTCACGTGAGTGAAACCGATCTCAAGCCGGATGTTCACTACGTTCAGAAGTGTATTCTGCTTATGCTACCTTCCGTTAAATCTGATGTCACGGATTTCTTTACAAATTAGTTTCTTGTTCCCAAGTGTTTCTTAAATTGAGAAAAGTGGGTTATTTTGTTAATAAAATAGTCGTTGTCATTTCATACTATGAAATTGTTATTATTTCAATTTTTCTACATTTCTTTCTTTTCCTCGCCGTCATATCGAACCAGCGAGTATATCTTAAGATTTGCGAACGATCATGACTGGGCTCGTTTCGACTGGTCGATTTGGTTGATCTTCGTATTCCAGCGAACGTTAAGCGATGTAGACGCAAACACTTAAATACTCCTGAGATACCAGATTCGGGTCGGGTAAGCATTCTTTGCTCAAGCTTCATTTTATTTTGAGTATTTTTCTGTGTCCTAACTCGTTATTTCGTTCTTTCTAGTGCCTAGCACCATGCCTTTGTAAACTTAACTTCGTCGTCGCGCCGACCGGCGCCATGTAAAGTTTTATTTCGACACACCTTCATTACTTGGTGAGTTATGTTTTATTCGTGTAAAACACGTCAATATCTTATAATTTGCGCCGTTTCTTTGCGCAGATTCGTTATGTGTTTTTAATGGTTTCAATGCTTGTCCATTCCAGCCGCTAATCCGCTGCTTTCGCGACTATGCGATAATACTTTCTTCGCCTTTCTCCTGGGTGTCTTATGCTTGCGTGCATCTTGTAAAACTACGTGCCTCGCCGTTCTGCTGCTGTTAAAACCCCTTAACTGGGTAAGTTTTTCTCCTTTAATAAGTGATCGCGAGTGTACCCTCATCTTACTTTAGTAACTAAAAATATTAACTGTGAATATTTTGTTCACAGGGTTTTTTTTTTATACCGGTAGTGCAGGCGTGCTACGTCTGAAGCCTTTTTTTTAATACCTTACGTTCAAGCGTGCTTCGTCTGAAGTTTTCTTAGTGTAACGTAGTCTTTTCGGTAAGGGCGCACGGCCGTCCCACCGCTTGCGTTTTATACTTAATTCTTGTACGCTTAATCGTTCTACCGTTCCTTCCATTCTACCGTGTCTCTCATTCTATCGTCTCTCATACTACCGTTACTCTCATATTTACGGCTACCGTACTTATTATAAATATCGACCATCTTAACTAATTTTAACTACTTTAAACTATCGGTACTGTGTTTCTAATGATTTAACCATGTTTAAACACGACGTGTGAATCCTTTTGTAGCCGATATTCACACCCGATATTTGACCAAAGTGTATTCCATGTCGCTTACTATTAGTACTGGATAGGCATACTCTAATTTTAAATATATAAGACTGTTTGTAACTACTTTCGACCCGATATCGAGACCCGATATTTGACATCGTGTTTCCAGGATTTAATTTTATCTTTTCCATGTGGGTATTTTCAACATCTGTACCACAGACTGGACACGTTTCTGTTATTAGGGTGCCGATATCGTCGGTCCATCTTTTGTTGTTGAGCTCACTTAGTTCTTAAGTTAGAACTTAGACGTAAGCGTTTGTTTTACTTTAAAGATTAATTAAACAAATTTAAGTTATTACTTTGTTTATTTTAAAACACATCATTCGTTTGCCAGCGGGAGTACCTGGCGCCTCTAATATAAATTCCTTCGGTATTTCCTGTTGCTCCGAGATTAAGCCTTACCTACGCCCTAAATTATCATAGTCTCTTTTGCTCTCTTCAGCCGGAATCTTTTAACTATTATAACGAATAATTTTCTTTGCCACGAACTGCGGACGTTACAGTGGCGATCCCAACGTTTGGCCCGGAGAATGATGTGTTTAAATTGATATATTTACTTGTTTTAGTTTTAAGTGGTTGACTCTCACTTATTGTTTATTGAATGAGAACGGTAGAACGCGTACTTACTTTTAGCCTAAGCGGATAAGGTTTTGAAGGTGTAACTTTTATTTAACTATAGAAATTAAGTTTTCTGTACTGATATTTACTGGGTGGCTTTAATATTCATAAAAACTTATATTTTAAGTGGTACCTAACCTACTTTCAGTAAACTATGACTAAACTTAAACTATTTATTTGAGCTTTAACTCAATAATACTAAACTGAACTTAAGCCTATTTCTGAAGCTACACTTACACACTGATACTGTTTCGTTACTTATACTGAATTCTTGGTGGACTTGTCTATCCCACCACACTTTACTGTTTTCTGACAATTTTTCTTACTTTTGATTACGTGTGTCCCTTTTTTTCTTTTAAACAAGTAAAGGCCAAGAAACGTCTTTATCTTTAACTTACCTACCCACTCTTATTGTTTTAAACATGGATTTTCTTAAAGCTGGCTGTAAAATAACTTACTTACATAAAGACGAAATAACACATGAGCTTTCTATACGTAAACTGGCGGTTAATCCACTCTCTCGTCGTCATAGCTTGCAGCAGGCTTTGAAGCAAACTGCTCAATTAGCCCGCAGAGGAAGTTTAAAATTTAATTCTTTAACTGAGGTAGATTATACTACTGAACTGGAAATTTGCCAGCGTAAAGCTGAAGAGATCGAAGCAGAACTTTCGGATAATCTTTCTAGTGCTGCCATTGATAGATTGAACTCTAGATGTAAATATTTACTTTGCCGTCTTTCTCGATTGCCTCAAGACTTTGAAGAAGCTCAGTTGCTTCGTGCTACCTTAACTACTATTATGGAACGCTTACATAATGACAAATCATCTTCTTCAGATCCTGATAGTGATGGAAGTCAGTCTGACGACCATACCCAAGTCATCAGAAAAGTAGTTTATAAATCTGAGAAAACTTTTAACATTAATTCTTTAAATCTAAAGTATAAAGGTGACACATGCGCACGTATTTTCTTAACTAGGTTAGAAGAGCTTCGTATTGCTAGGAAAATTCCTGAGCAACTTATTTACTGTGGATTTCCTGAAATTTTTGATGGACCTGCTCTCTCGTGGTTCAGAGCAAACCGTACTGAATTGCTTACTTATAAAGATGTGGTTAAAGCTTTGAAGGAAGATTTTGACATTCCTGATCTTGATCATAAACTTCTGCAGGAAATTCGTGCAAGGACACAAGCTAAAAATGAAACTATAGTCTTTTTTGTGTCCACTGTTCTAGGTATGTTCGAGCGCCTGGAAAAGGCGATTCCTGAATCTGAAAAACTTGATATTCTTACTCGTAATATGCGTCCTGAGTATAGTAAGGATCTTGCTTTGCAAGACATTACTTCTATAAAGCAACTTAAGACTTTGTGTAAACGTATTGAACTAGCTCAGGTAAGGGCAAGTGAATTTCGTGAACCCAACACGGCTATTCTTGATAAGTCTACTTATTCAACTGATACGACTATCGTAACGGGAACATACGCCCGGAAAAACTTTAAAAACACTAATTCTTTTAAACCTAAAACACATGTAGCTGTCGTCGCTCAATCTACTTCTAGACAACCATGTTTTCGATGTGGTCTATCAAACCATTCTACTGGTAAATGTTTGAAATCTCGAGAGATAGTTTGCTTTAAGTGTGGTAATAAAGGAGTCCGTACTCCGGACTGTCTCAAATGTAACCCTGTCTCAAAAAACTGAATAGCGTGGTCTTCTCTAAAAAATCAACTTATTTTAATTCTACTCCCTTGCGCGTAGAAAAGACCACTTACTTTGAACCTCCTAAGGGAGATACTCGACTTTATATTGCTGTGGAAGTGTTAAATTTAAAGGTTAAGGGTTTGCTTGACTGTGGTGCAAGTTGCTCCATATTAGGTAGCGATAGTCACTTTGTGTTTGCTGCTCTCGGCATTCCTATTCTTTCTCATTCTGTCCCATTGAAACTTTCTGTGGCTAATGGCCAAGAGCTTCTCTGTACCGAATTTATGTCTATACCTGTTAACTACAACGGTACTATTCAAGTGGTAAATTTCAACATCCAATCTAAAATCACTACTCCTATTATATTTGGTTTAAACTTCTGGAAAACTTTCAAATTGGCTCCGGAAATTATTTCTAGTTTGCTGACTGATGAAAATATTGCTAATATATCTGATATTCCTGTTGAAGCCGGTTTAAATACTTTTGACTCTTTAACCTTGGAGCAAAAGGCTCAATTAGATAATATAAAGTTATTATATGACCAAATAAATACTGACAAAGTCGGTCTGGGAAAAACTCACCTACTTGAACATGTGATTAATACTGGTAACTGTACACCTATAAAGCAGAAATATTACCGTCTTAGTCCTGATAAACAGTTTGCTTTGGAAAAAGAACTTGATCGTATGTTAGAAATTGGAATTGTGGAACCTTCATATTCTCCCTGGAATTCTCCTGTAGTCATGGTGGAAAAATCCAACGGTGACCTAAGACTTTGCTTAGATAGTAGGAAAGTGAATTCTGTTTCCAAATCTGATGCATATCCTTTGCCGTATGTGAATTATATTCTAGATAACTTACGTGATGCTAAATACCTCTCTTCACTCGACTTGAGCGCTGCTTATCATCAAATTCCTTTAAGTAATGACTCTAAAGAAAAAACAGCTTTTACTGTACCCGGTCGTGGTTTATATCACTACAACCGAATGTGTTTTGGTCTGGTTGGTGCCTCAGCAACGATGCAGCGTCTAATGGATAATCTATTTACAGCTGAATTTGACAACAAAGTCTTCTGTTATATTGATGATATTATTATCTGCACATCCGACTTTGATGAGCATTTACGTTTGTTGAAGGCTGTTCTTGAAAAATTAAAAGCTGCTAATCTTACTATTAACATGAAGAAATCTTTATTCTGTAGAAGTGAACTTAAATACCTAGGCTACGTAGTCGACCGATACGGTTTGAGAACCGATCCGTCTAAGGTCGAAGTAATCTTGAATTTTCCTATTCCTCAAGATGCAAAAGGCATCAAACGTTTCCTTGGTATGGCTGGCTGGTATCGCCGTTTCATTAAGAACTTTTCTCAAATAGCTCGTCCTCTATCTCGTCTCACTAGCAAGAAGATCAAATTTGCTTGGTCTGACGAAGCTAACGATTCCTTTAATGCGCTCAAATCTGCTCTTGTATCTGCTCCTATATTAAGGTGCCCTAATTTTGACGAACCTTTTTATATACACACCGACGCCTCTTCGTACGCCATTGGTGCTGTCCTTACTCAACGTATTGATAATTGCGATCATCCTATTGCATATTGCAGTCGTACACTGAACACTCCTGAATCTAATTACTCTGCTACCGAAAGAGAACTGTTAGCTGTGATCTATGCTCTTGAACAATATCGTGCTTACGTAGAAGGTAGAAAATGCTATATTGTGACTGACCATGCGTCTCTTAAATGGTTTTCTAATCTCAAAAACCCTACTGGTCGTCTCAATCGATGGGCCTGTAGGCTAAGCCAGTTTAACTTTGAACTAATTCATCGAAAGGGTAAAGAACATATAATACCCGATTGCCTTTCTCGTATTCAAATTAATACTATTGACGTACTTTCCACTCAAGATCCTTGGTATATAGATATCTACAAAAAAGTATCTGATAAGCCTACTCTCTTTCCTAATTTTAAAATTGAAAATGGTAAACTTTTCCGTCTTTCTAAGAACAAATATCGCCTGACAGCTCAATTTGACTGGAAGTTGGTTGTTCCTTATGAGGACAGGAATTCTATCTTGAACCAGTTTCATGACGATGCTACTGCTGGACATTTTGGTGTAGCTAAAACGCATCTTAGGATTGCTAATCTGTATTTTTGGCCTACTCTCTTTCAAGATGTCAAAGACTATGTGGATTCCTGTGAAATCTGCAAAACTTATAAACCTGTTAACCTTGCTCGACCTGGTTTGATGGGAAATCCCAGGCGGATCTCCGTTCCTGGTGAAGCTATATCTTGCGATATTTTAGGACCTTTCCCTCCTTCTTATCTAAGGAACCAATACCTTTTCGTCACCTCTGACTATTTTAGCAAATATGTTACCTTGTTTCCCTTGCGTACAGTGACCGCAAAGAACATAGTTAAGTGCTTAGAGAAAAGTATATTCCTTGTTCATGGAACTCCTAAATATGTTTATGTCGACAATGGTCCTCAATTTATATCTAAGGAATTCAGAGACCTGATGTCTAAATACAATGTTCCGCATGTATTTTACAACCCTCGTTATCATGCACAAACAAATCAAACTGAACGCGTGAACCGCGAATTAGTGCGCACAATCGCTTCTTACGTGCGTTCTGACCACCGAACCTGGGACCAGAACGTACACGAAATTCAATGTGCCCTAAACAGTGCTGTCCACGAAGGAACTAAGTTCACTCCGTACTTCTTAACCCATGGTCGTGAAATGATCATTGATGGTTCTCTTTATAATATCGACTATCCAATAGACGAAAACACCTTATCTCTAGATAATAGTTTTGCTTTTTCTGATAGCCTCAAAGAGTTAAAAACTATATTTCAAAAGGTGCGTCAATCTCTATTAGCCTCCCATGCTCGTAATGCTAAATATTACAACATGAGGAAACGCCCCCTTCAACTGAAAGAGGGACAGATTGTCTATAAGAGATGTTTTCCTTTGTCTAATGCTGCTAAGCATTTTTCTGCTAAATTGTCTCCCCGCTATGAAAAATGTATAATTCATAAGGAGCGCGGACCTCTAGTTTACACTTTGAAATCCTTGAATGGAAAGCTACTAGGCGACTTCCATATCAAAGATATTGTTCGACCGGGTGAAGCTCCACCTTCCTCGTAATGGTGTGTAGTTTCGTCTCGCTAGTCGACCTGCTACTCGTACTTTACGGGACTCTTAACCATTGGATAGTTCCCAATGATTTGTTTCTCTTGTACATAGGTTATGTCAATGGCCTAAGACTAACCTTATTCCTCTTATTTTCCTCTATTAAGCTAGATTCTTTGGTCTAGTATATGCTGAAAGAAGCATCTGTCTCTTTGAATAAAGCTTACTTTCCAGCCTGAACCTTTCGAAGGTTTATTTTCTTTGTAAATAGCTCCTGGTGTTTTTCTATTTATCAAATAGTAAAACTTCATACCCCTTAGATGTAGTACAATCCATAGTTACAGGAAACATAAGTTGACTACTCACTTAGGAACTATTTCTCCTATGAATATTTCCAGTGGTATCAATTTGATTGGATTTAGTTCTAAGTTACCCTTTAGTCAGTACCAATAGGTCATAAATTGCATGCTCATTCCATTAATAGAACATCCATCGATGTGCCATAGTTTTTTCGTTTAAATGTAATGATCCTAGGTTAGCGAGTGCGCACTCATTTAGTTTAAGTTGGCCAGATGCGCCAGATAGTTATTTCGTGGATACTTTCAATTCCACTCATTTAGTTTAAGTTGGCCAGATACGCCAGATAGTTATTTCGTGGATACTTTCAATTCCACTCATTTAGTTTAAGTTGGCCGATGGTGCCAGATAGTTAATTGGTGGATCATTTCCATTCCATTAATTTAGTTTAAGTTGGTGTTAAGTTGGCTAAGTGAGCTGAGCAGTTGTCTTGTTTTGTGAGTTCTGAATGCTACTTCCATTTGTTCTCTTCCTTACTTCAATTCGTGGAGAAATATCTTTGCGACACATGTTTTTTTGGTAAATCTTTTATCAAAAAAAATATTTAAAAATTTAGAATTTTTAAATATTTTTTTTAACCCAACTAAAGATGAACTGTAACACTTTACACTGTAGAGGTTTAGCTTACCTTTATCAATTATTTCCACTTAGAACTGTGAAGACAAACTTGTCATTTACATTCACTAAAATATCATACTTTCACCGTGATTTCTTTGTTGTCAACACTAGAAGAGGTGCCTTGACACATACTTTCTCCATTTCTACTTATAAACGCCCCTTTAATAGCGTAATTAATACGTAAACTCATAATTAAACTAATTGTTTTGTTACTGGGCGGTCTTTCCGTATATGTTTCGGTTGACAGCTGCCGAGATGTTTCTTTTTTAAATCTTGCGTTCCGTTACGCACCATACGCTCGTAACGTGGCCGGTATTTGTTTTGATTAGCGTAAGTATTTACAAATTCCTCTGCCACACTGATAATATTATTTTACAGGTAAGATACTGTTGTTTTCAGTTAGCGACAAATTTTCTAAACTCCTAATTACTTCATACGTTGTTCCTTTAGCGTGATATCTCGATACGTCACGTGAGTGAAACCGATCTCAAGCCGGATGTTCACTACGTTCAGAAGTGTATTCTGCTTATGCTACCTTCCGTTAAATCTGATGTCACGGATTTCTTTACAAATTAGTTTCTTGTTCCCAAGTGTTTCTTAAATTGAGAAAAGTGGGTTATTTTGTTAATAAAATAGTCGTTGTCATTTCATACTATGAAATTGTTATTATTTCAATTTTTCTACATTTCTTTCTTTTCCTCGCCGTCATATCGAACCAGCGAGTATATCTTAAGATTTGCGAACGATCATGACTGGGCTCGTTTCGACTGGTCGATTTGGTTGATCTTCGTATTCCAGCGAACGTTAAGCGATGTAGACGCAAACACTTAAATACTCCTGAGATACCAGATTCGGGTCGGGTAAGCATTCTTTGCTCAAGCTTCATTTTATTTTGAGTATTTTTCTGTGTCCTAACTCGTTATTTCGTTCTTTCTAGTGCCTAGCACCATGCCTTTGTAAACTTAACTTCGTCGTCGCGCCGACCGGCGCCATGTAAAGTTTTATTTCGACACACCTTCATTACTTGGTGAGTTATGTTTTATTCGTGTAAAACACGTCAATATCTTATAATTTGCGCCGTTTCTTTGCGCAGATTCGTTATGTGTTTTTAATGGTTTCAATGCTTGTCCATTCCAGCCGCTAATCCGCTGCTTTCGCGACTATGCGATAATACTTTCTTCGCCTTTCTCCTGGGTGTCTTATGCTTGCGTGCATCTTGTAAAACTACGTGCCTCGCCGTTCTGCTGCTGTTAAAACCCCTTAACTGGGTAAGTTTTTCTCCTTTAATAAGTGATCGCGAGTGTACCCTCATCTTACTTTAGTAACTAAAAATATTAACTGTGAATATTTTGTTCACAGGGTTTTTTTTTTATACCGGTAGTGCAGGCGTGCTACGTCTGAAGCCTTTTTTTTAATACCTTACGTTCAAGCGTGCTTCGTCTGAAGTTTTCTTAGTGTAACGTAGTCTTTTTCGGTAAGGGCGCACGGCCGTCCCACCGCTTGCGTTTTATACTTAATTCTTGTACGCTTAATCGTTCTACCGTTCCTTCCATTCTACCGTGTCTCTCATTCTATCGTCTCTCATACTACCGTTACTCTCATATTTACGGCTACCGTACTTATTATAAATATCGACCATCTTAACTAATTTTAACTACTTTAAACTATCGGTACTGTGTTTCTAATGATTTAACCATGTTTAAACACGACGTGTGAATCCTTTTGTAGCCGATATTCACACCCGATATTTGACCAAAGTGTATTCCATGTCGCTTACTATTAGTACTGGATAGGCATACTCTAATTTTAAATATATAAGACTGTTTGTAACTACTTTCGACCCGATATCGAGACCCGATATTTGACATCGTGTTTCCAGGATTTAATTTTATCTTTTCCATGTGGGTATTTTCAACATCTGTACCACAGACTGGACACGTTTCTGTTATTAGGGTGCCGATATCGTCGGTCCATCTTTTGTTGTTGAGCTCACTTAGTTCTTAAGTTAGAACTTAGACGTAAGCGTTTGTTTTACTTTAAAGATTAATTAAACAAATTTAAGTTATTACTTTGTTTATTTTAAAACACATCATTCGTTTGCCAGCGGGAGTACCTGGCGCCTCTAATATAAATTCCTTCGGTATTTCCTGTTGCTCCGAGATTAAGCCTTACCTACGCCCTAAATTATCATAGTCTCTTTTGCTCTCTTCAGCCGGAATCTTTTAACTATTATAACGAATAATTTTCTTTGCCACGAACTGCGGACATTACAACGGGAGTGAAAGCTAGTCTTAACTAATACTTTATAGATAGCTGTTATAGCTTGAAGGGCAGTATGATTAATGAACACACGCGTCTTCGTAGTTTTTACGTATTTATTAAACTCTTTAACAGTTAAACACACGTTCTGTTGGTGTCCACAAAGACAAGAGAGAGTGAGTGGGGAATAGTGTTGCCACTACTTAAAACAGGCTCTTGCACTCTTCCCTCCTTTACTCTTTAAATTAACAACTAGTCTAATACTATATGTAACAATATCTACTCTAAAGTTTGACTACAACTTTGCATCTGGTTTGTATGTCTTTTCCATTTCAAACCGCCAACATCTATAAAATATGTAACCCCAGGAATAGATTCTCCTACTATAGTTCCCAGGATCCACAGTTTGGATCCTCGCCTATAATCTCTCACTACCACTTTTTGACCAACTGTAAATGTGACTTCTTTTTTTCCTTTGTGATATTTTGTTGTTGCTTCCTGTAATTTAGAAATCTCTTCCATGTCTGTTGTAATTCCATTTTTTTATTGTTTGCTTATTATTAAACTTTTTTTTTTTTTTTTACAGAGGCAGTTCGAGGTTGTTTAAGATACTTTTAAATCTGATCAAATTGTCATTGGCGAGTGGCCATTTTCTGACGTACCTTATTTCCTTGGTCTCGTAGGTTCACTTACAATTTATAAAATGGAGGTATTCTTCAAAATTAATTAATTTAGAATAACTTGTATATTTACTTGTAAGCTTCCGTTATCTCGTCGCCAAAAACTGTTATAGCTTGAAGGGCAGTATGATTAATGAACACACGCGTCTTCGTAGTTTTTACGTATTTATTAAACTCTTTAACAGTTAAACACACGTTCTGTTGGTGTCCACAAAGACAAGAGAGAGTGAGTGGGGAATAGTGTTGCCACTACTTAAAACAGGCTCTTACAATAGCAATCCATTTTTTTTGTTTGAAAAATGCTACGGATTGACTGGTATTCTAATTCAAGAACTATTTTCCCATTTGACTCCGCAAGAAAACGATCTATCCTTTCAAATACATTGAACTCCTAAATCAGACGTCCACAAAGACTTAGCATGTTTAAAACACAGTTAAACTACAATGTAGCATGTTTCTATTCAGTTTTAAACCGTGCGTAATGGAGCGCGGTTTTATTGGCCATTATTATATTTTTATTGGGCGCCGACTCCGTTTGCTGGGCCAGCGTCTTTCAAAGCGAACTAACTGCGTTTTAGCTATGAATTTCAGTGGGAATTAAAGGATTTATGATCGAATAAATGTTATATTTGAAGCTGTAGCTACTAACCAGAAGAAAACATACCTAAAATCAAATAATCACTCACCAACTAACATAATATGACAACAAATATTTTTTCTATAACGCTCTTGAAATTAATGTAGTCACTCTCTAGTTTAATTTTTGACACATAAACCGTCTCCAATGCGTTTGCGTAAAAGCCTCAAAATTGTGTAGTACAGACACATGATTCAAACAGATGACGCTTAGCGACAAAAATTCGCATAGTAACAAGGTCGCGTGACAGCTAGTAACAGATAGAAAAATTCGAAGGCTTACCCACCTGCTACGGGTATAGCACGCGTCACGGTATGACTAGGATCCAGGTTCGATTCCCGGCCATAGCTTTATTTTCCGGATTTTTCTGCGTTCTAATTTTCAGTGACGTTTACAAATTTAAAAGCCTCAATTAATTTGCTAAATTGGGAGAGCACATTGCAGTGTATTATTATAACTGAAAACGCCTTGGTTTTTTCCTGAAACGCAGTTTTATCTGTGTCAATTTTCAAAGTGCCACAAAAGTTTTTTTGTTTGTAGGCAATACGAGTAATTCCTACGAGTATATGCCCTAAGACGCAATCTAAAGTCAAAGGTTCGCCTTTGTGCATTATATTAAAGTTTTTTTTTTATTGTATCTGTTTCTTTATATTTGTACAATAAGGCATTTACTTACTTACTTACTTACAAACTCCTTTTTAATCAGGACAACATACGAACCAATTAACACAGCACTTTAAAAAGTAATTAATGTTTATCATAGTTCGCTCTTGTTATCAAAATCGATCGATTACTTTCGTAACGTTATAAAAATAGCTTTGGACAAAAGATTTTATCGGCGTGACACAATGTTTGTTTACGTAATTATTACTTGGTAAAGTATGTTTTGGCCTAGAAGCTCCAGTGTCTTTGGTTTCTAGATAAGCGTTGCCAGATTATGGAATTGTTCTCCGTTTAGTGGATATCCACGATTTTCGTAATTCCCCCAATTTCGTATTTACCCCAATGCACTTTTTTTTCTGCGCTACAATCTTACTAAGTAAAAACACCGTAGATAAAATAACGTAACGGGCTGTCAGAAATGTATGACGTCTTTGTGTTTAAGCGATTACGTTATTTTTATGGTGTAGTATTGTAAAAATGTTTGATAAGCAGCTTTAGTGGGTTTGTTGACATGGGATTTATGAATCATACGAAGTTAGTGTTAAAGATAACCATAACACAGAAACTTTGAGATTGAATTTAAACAATTTATAATACTATGTATCGAATGTGCGTAAATAAATAAGGCATTGACCTATACTTAAAAGCAGTAATTAATTTCCATGAAAATATTAAATTTATGTTCCATTCAAGATTCACTCCAGAATCAGTTGAAGTTATTGGAATTTATCTTAAATTCTGATCCAGTAGAAATATCATGACAAAAAGTACATTAAGTATGATAAGTTAATTCCATGCTGGTCTGGGTTCAAAGGAAAAACATAGAATGTACCAGTCGCTTCTCTTCCCGCGCAGATGGTAAAAGCCCATACAAGAATGGCGAAAACCTTAGGAATCGTGCTATAGGCGATGCGGCTAGCAACACAGCACTATATTGCTTCCCCTTTCTACCTATGCGCCCACAATCATGCTAAACGTGGCTCTTAAGTTCTGTTACCTTAGGCTGTATCCTGTCTACCCCGTAGGGGATAATAACGTGATTTATGTATGTGACTATCAATTCTCAAATAAACTAAAACGTCAACGTAACAAAGTCGAAAAACTGAACCCCTTTATAAACACCCCTTTACCGTAGGGGTAAAAAATTCAAATCACTCGCCCACCTGTGGGTCTATGCATGCATTATGTGTGGATTAGTTACCACTTTTTGTCATCGATTCATTGATTTCGCCGATGACAAAGGGTTCGGGACCCCTGTCAATATGACAAGGTT
This sequence comes from Pandemis corylana, assembly GCA_949127965.1. NCBI lineage: Eukaryota > Metazoa > Arthropoda > Insecta > Lepidoptera > Tortricidae > Pandemis > Pandemis corylana. The sequence continues at coordinate 2,655,278 of OX421869.1, forward strand.
GTTTTAAAGTTATAATGTTAGCGTAAATTTTGATCGATTTTTTTTTTATATGAATAGGAAGGCAAACGAGCAAGTGGGTCACCTGATGGTAAGTGATCACCACGGCCCATAGACACCCGCAACCCCGGAGGGATTGCAGATGCGTTGCCAACCTAGAGGACTAAGATGCAATGCCTCTTGTGCCCGTAATTTCCCCGGCTGTCTTACTCTCCACACCGGAACACAGCAGTGCAAGCACTGTTACTTAGCGGCAGGATTAGCGAGTAAGAAGTTAAAGAAGTTTTAGTAAGTAGGCTTATTACCTAACTCGCTCGCAATCACCATAGTGTGCATTTTGACAGTTCAATCAGTCAATTTTTAAAAAGAAATAGCGCCATCGATACTGTCGATGATTCCGCCAATGTCAAGGTTGAAGAAGACAGTGTCGTTATTTATTTCACCGTTGTTCGGTGGCTGACAGTTCATGTATGGGCTGACAATTGGCATCAGAATCAGCTAGCTGTCACATTCACACAAGAACTGTCAAAATGAACACGATGGCGATTGCGAGTGAGTTAGGTAATAAGCCTACTGTAGGCTCGCGAAACCTAACTCGCTCGCAATCGCCATCGTGTTCATTTTGACAGTTCTTGTATGAATGTGACAGCTAGTTGATTCCGAAGCCAATTGTCAGCCCATACATGAACTGTCAAAATGAACACGATGGCGATTGCGAGCGAGTTAGGTAATAAGCCTACTGTAGGCTCGCGAAACCTAACTCGCTCGCAATCGCCATCGTGTTTATTTTGACAGTTCTTGTATGAATGTGACAGCTAGTTGATTCCGAAGCCAATTGTCAGCCCATACATGAACTGTCAAAATGAACACGATGGCGATTGCGAGCGAGTTAGGCAATAAGCCTACAGGTCTTTATCCCTTACGGGGTAACAAGACCTAAAGGCCACGTTTAGCATGATTGTGGGCGTATAGGTGGAAAGAGGAATCAAAATAGTGATGGGTTATAATATAATTCGTAAGATTTTCGCGAAGGGAACGGTCCCACCATGGGCTTTTACCATCTGCACGGGAAGAGAAGCACATGGAACATTCAAAAAAATTCTTTGCTGTCACACCAGCATGGAAGGGTCACACAATCATGCTAAACGTGATCCTTGGGTCTTGTTACCTTAGGCTCTGTCTACCACGTAAGGGATAAAAACGTGATGTATATAATGTGACATAAGACAGAGCAAAAGACAGTTAAATCACATACTTTCACATTTTACATGTTGTATTACGAGGATTTATTTTGTTACCTTAGGCTCTGTCTACCTCGTAAGAGATAAAGAAGTGATGTATATTTGTATGTATATGTATTACGAGGATTAATAGAATAGTAGGTAAAAGAATGATCCTCAATAGAAGTGCTATATTATCTCCAAATGAATGCGCGACTGTTACATTTTCCACGTTTCCACATGCGCATGCGGCGGCAGATGACTCACTTAAGTATTGCAACAAAGACGACCTTCGCGCGACACGAATATTATGGATTACTACGACCTTTGTACTGATACCCACTTGACAACTTGACTACTACTTGCTACCCGTCGGTTGTTGAATTTAGTGGTGATACCGTTTGAAATGATCATCATTATCATCGTCTCCAGCCTACGTCCCACAGTTGGGAACAGGCCTCTCAGACTGAGGGGTTGGGCTATAGTTCCCACGCATTACGCACACACGCATTTGTACTGCATTTATTTTCTAAGCTTTATAATAACTTGCAACGTATGTTTATCCGGGTGGAATGCCAGTCAATTTTGAAGCAGATATCTTCAACCGATCGAGCTGAAATTTTGCAGACTCGAGTAGATAACAATACGGTAACCTGGTAGTGGAGTTCTGGTGACCCAGCCAGGATCGTCTCCGCAGGAGAGAACTCTTCAACGGTTGACCCGATTGACTTGAAATTTGGTACACTTAAGTAGTGAGTTATTGGGCACGCCAGATACAGATTTTATCAAATCCGTATCTAGCTTGCCCAATAACACTTTGCGAATGAAATCTAGCTTGCCCAATAGCATTTTTGCGAATGAAATCAATGACAATCCGTATCTGACATGCCTGTATCTAGCTTGCCCAATACCATTTTTGGCTACCGTTACGCCATCTATGCCAAAATTGATGAACTAATTAAATGCGCTCTGATGTGCTCTGATTGGTCAGCCGCACGTGCTGAGCCAGAACCGCCATAAACTCTGCCCATATTTACATATTGGGATTATTTTAAAACGATCGCTTAGTCCTACCTCAGGTACGTTCTGTTTTGATATTGCACTGTTTTCTTATAAGTAGATCTAACTGCCATAAATCTCATAATACAAAAGTGCTTCGGCTCATGCACACGACGTGACCATTTGAAATAATGAAGTTTGTCAAACAATCACAAACATTACACTTACAAAATATTTGTTCAGGAAAGAAGAAACTTAACTCAAGGCATGGTAAACTTTTACCGAACTCGATTAGATGTTTAGTCTGTGGCCCATCTAACTGTGGAAAAACCAATTTGGTGATCGGTCTTCTACTTCACAAAAATGGATTAAGATTCCAAAATGTGTATATCTACTCAAAAACCTTATTTCAGCCTAAATATGTATTTTTAGAAAAGGTATTTTCCACGGTTTCTGAGATACATTTTAAAAAATACCATGAAAATGAATCAGTATTAAGTCCTGCGGAAGCAAAACCAAATTCAATAATTATATTTGATGACATAGCTTGTGAAAAACAAAATAACGTAAGAGATTATTTTTCTATGGGTCGCCATAGTAAAATAGATTGTTTTTACATAAATCAAACTTATAGTAAAATCCCTAAACAGTTAATAAGGGACAATGCAAATCTAATAATTCTCTTTAAACAAGACGACATCAACCTACGTCACGTGTACGATGAACATGTCAACACAGATATGTCTTGGACGCAGTTTAGACAATTGTGTGCAAACGTTTGGCGTACTCCTTTTAATTATTTAGTAATTAATAAAGATTGTGAGAGAAATAAAGGTTGCTATAGAAAAAATTTTGACACTTTCGTAGTACTAGATTAATTTAAGTATAGATAAATTAACCATCCTCTAATATAATGCTTCATTTCATATTTTGTGGTCCTCAAAGAAAGTACTATAGATTCTTACTAAACAATGAATTCAGAAAGAGAACTGAAGCAAGCAATCGTAACATCTGCGCAAGCAGTTAAACGAAAAGTGAGAGATATGCGCAACATGACAGACGAAAATGAAAAAGTTTTTGAGACGGTTTTCAAACCTATTACGAACCCACTTAATCATATGGTTAAGCAAAACCAGTTTACCTTAGAAAACTCTCAAGATGATATTAGCTCAAAATGTTATAGTACACCTAAAACAATTAAATATGAATCAGACAACATTCAACATACTCCCTCATTTGATAAAATGATTGATGAACTAAATGATAATGAAAACGAGTTAGAAAATGATGACAACAGGCTTATCAAAGAACACAACATACCCTTAAATGAAGACGAAGAAGAAAATACTGAAACTTCTGATGATGAAATGGAAGAATCAAGTTCAAGCATAGATCAAAATTTTCGATCACCACTTTCATTTTCACCCAAAACTTTTCAGAATATTCCCTTTGGAGTAAGAATTGAAAGAGGCAAACTTATGATGGGAAAGCGCAGAGTGTATGTAGCTGAAAACACCATTACTGTTGGAGGGATAAAATTCAGTAAAACTCCTGGTATTGTTCAATTGTTATTTAAAAAAATACCTCAACTAGAATCTGTTACCGCCAATGATAGAAAAAATTACAAAATAATACTAAACCAAACAAATGCTCATCGTAGAGATTATGATCCACAAAAACCGATAAAAAGTAACAGAGGATATAAATATTTAAAAATTGTCAAACCGCTGTTTAAACAAACAGAAATGTGTGGCAACACAAATCAATCACTGAATGACAATATTTCTTCCGGAAAGGGGTTATCAGTACTGAAGAAGCCGAAGAGCGATGTAGATTATGTGTACTGGGATGACCCTAATGAATTAGTGGAACGGTTAAAGTTATTAGTAGCGTCTCGAGAAGCCGGTAACACTGGGCTAGATAATGAAATTATATCCATAATTGAAGAACTGCGTGAAAGTGGGTTAATAAAATAAATAAAAACAATTTTTTACTCACAAGTTCATCAGTAGGAAAGAGATCATACCCAAAGACGGACGGAATATGAATATTGATAAATTTGGACATCACGTACATAAACGTCTCCGTATTGCTGATAGCTTTACCAATTTTAACGATATCTTACGGAAATCAGAAAATGGTGATTATGACCTACGTTTTTCAAGACTAAAAGGTTTAAAGTCTCCGGTTTCAAATGACGAAGCTGTAAATAAGGAGTACGTTGATCACTTGAGTAATGTATTTCAATCAAATATAGGAAACATTATACTTCGTCTACGGCACATAGATTCAGTATTAAAAGAAATTGAAGCAAAAAATATTGCAAAAAAGGACATAAATAAGAAGACATCTAAATGAGCAAGCAACAAGTTGTAAACGAAATCCATAAAAGTGCACGCAAAAAATTTAATCGATGTCCAGTATTACTAAAAGGTATTGATGATTTATGGCAAGCAGATTTAATCGATATTAAAAATTATGGTTACGTCAACAAAGGTTATAAGTATATTTTAATAATAATTGACTGCTTTTCGAAGTACACGTGGGCTGTTGCAGTAAAATCAAAGACAAAATCGGAAATAACAAACGCCTTTAAAAAAACACTGGATTTAGGTCGCGTTCCTAAAAATTTGCAGACTGATTTAGGTAAGGAGTTTTATAATGATGAATTCCAAAAATTAATGAAAACTAAAAACATTAATCACTATTCAACTTATTCCACTAAAAAGGCTTCGATTGTAGAAAGGTTAATAAAAACTATAAAAGGCAAATTGTACAAGAATTTCAGTTTAGTTGGTAATTATCAATGGGTTGGAAAACCCCTGGATGATATTGTCAAGTCGTATAATGAAACCGTTCATGGTACAACTAAACATAAGCCCGAGGAGGTTAATTATAGTAATGTGAATGTGGTAAGAGAAAATATTGTAAACGCACGAAAATATCTAAATTCTAAGAAACCCAAGTTTAAAAAGGGAGATTCAGTAAGAATCAGTAAGTATAAAGCAGCTTTCAAAAAAGGATATACACCGAACTGGTCTACGGAACTATTTACAATAGAAAAAATTAAAAACACCAATCCAGTTACATACGAAATTGAAGATTCACATAAAAATAAGATACTCGGATCATTTTATGGAGAGGAATTACAGAAAACGAAGCAACCTCATGTTTATCTGATAGAAAAAGTTATAAAAAAGAGAGGAAATAAGTTTTACGTGAAATGGTTAGGATTAAGTGAAGACGAAAATAGTTGGATAAATAAAAGTGCTGTAGTATAATTATAAATACAAATTTATATTTAATTTTGCTTCATTATTTGAAAAGCAATGAACGGAAGTGGACTCGTTAATAATTTAATTAACAACTTACCGTTTGAGGCACACATTCCAGGGTATAATTATTGTGGACCTGGTACAAAACTAAGAAAACGATTACTGAGGGGTGATCAAGGTATTAACAGATTGGATGACGCTTGCATGCAGCACGACATTGCATACACGAAGTATCCTGATCTGAAACTGCGTCATAAAGCTGACTTAGAATTACTGCAAATGGCGAAACAAAGGATTCGAGCACAAGACGCAGGCAAAGGAGAAAAATTAGCATCTTGGTTAGTCAGCAAAGTTATGAAGAGCAAGTTAAAGGCCGGAGCTGGAATCAAATCGTTAAAATCTGTAATTTCTAAAATTCGTTCTCACATAAAAAACAAACAACCTAGAAGTCGTAATTCAGCAATCAAATGCGCTTATAAAGTGGCAAAGAAGTTAATATCTAAAAACAATCATATACGTTTGCCGCGCGTCATTCCATTACCAAAGACTGGAGGAATATTACCATTGATTCCCATTTTCGCGGGTTTGTCAGCTCTTGGTTCATTAGCAGGTGGAGCTGCTGGAATTGCTAAAGCAGTAAATGATTACAAATCTGCTCAAAAGAACCTTAATGAATCAGAACGACATAACAAAATGATGGAATCTATTGCGCTGGGAAAGGGATTGTATGTTAAACCTTATAAAAAAGGCAATGGCTTATTTCTAAACACCCAAAAAAACTAAGCAAAAGGCTGCCAAGAAGAGCTCTTACCAATTTAGACCTATTAGAATATGCTAGTGACATACCGCATTTCCGAGGTGTATTCATGCGTGATAAGTTACCGAAGAAACCTAAAGCAGTTGAATGTGCAATCATTAACTTGGATAGTTCTAAAAGCAGTGGAACTCACTGGGTAGCCTATGTAAAAGTAAATACGTATTGTGAATATTTTAATAGTTACGGCAATTTAAAGCCTCCCTTAGAGCTTTTAAGCTATTTAAAAAAATACGATGTTTTTTATAATTATGATACATATCAAAAGTATAATACAGTGAATTGCGGACATTTATGCTTGAAATATTTAAAATGTTTTTGGAAAAAACACTATATATTATAACACAAACCCCTGATGTTGTCATTCTAAAAATGTCTTTCACATTATCAATAACTGGGTTTACCTCAACGTTATCGACAAATCACTCTCCACCCCTTCAACTAGATGGAGAACACGAGTGTGGGTTGTTATATTTTTCTACGTTTAATTCTATACTTAATATAGATAGCAAAAACAATCAATTCTGTTACGGTGAAAATGAAATTGTTGAAATACCTGAAGGTTCGTATGAACTTCACGATATCAGCGATTATTTAAAAGAAAATGTGAAAAACTGTACTTTTAAACTAACTTGCAATAACAATACATTAAGAACCAGTATTATATGCTCAAAAGATATTCATTTCGAAAAAAATAATTCTATCGGTAACATGCTGGGTTTCGAATCTAAAACATATAAAGCCAATATAATGAACCACTCCCATTCTCCTATCAACATTCTATCGACAACCATCATTAGAATCGAATGTGACATTATAAGTGGATCTTTTGTGAACGGAGAACCTAGCCATATACTTCACGAATTTGTTCCAAATGTACCTCCGGGATATCGTATTATTGAAGTTCCTAGAAACGTTATATATTTCCCAGTAAATCAAAATAATATAAGTTCCATTAATGTACGCATTTTTGATGCGAACAATCAACTTGTTAATTTAAGAGGCGAGGAAATTCAGTTGTACTTACATTTAAAAAAGAAGCAACCATGATAGACTTCAATATAAACTATAGACATTCACCTAAACCAATTAGTTCAGACAACATCTTCAAGAGAAGCACATCGCCTAAAGTGAAATTAACTAAAGAAAACAAGAAGTTTTTAAAATTGATTGGTCTACTAAAATGAGTGAAATTCTTAATGTCACCGATTCCTTTGCGGAAGACAATAGTATCGAAAGCTTCGAAATCCATTCATACAAACCATATGTAACCACATTTAACAGAAACGATGAGATTCGCATACCCATTAATCAACAAGACTTGTACGTTTTACCCTCAGCGAGTACCTTGTACTTGGAGGGTGTTGTAAATGTTCATAACAGAGAAACAAAGGCTAAAGTAAACAGTATTCAATTTACAAACAACCCATTTCTTTTTCTTTTTCAAGATATACGTTATGAATTAAATGGAATTGAAATAGACAAAGTTAAAAATGCAGGCATCACTACAACTATGAAATCTTTACTATCTATGAACGAGAATGAATCAGGCATGTCAAAAGCTTGGGGATGGGATATTAATGGCACAAAAAATATTGGGAATGGAAAATTCGCAGTTTCCATACCGCTCAATAAAATATTAGGGTTCGCTGAAGACTTTCGTAAGATTATTATCAATTGTCAACATGAATTAATTCTTCTCCGGAGTAATACAAATTTAAATGGAGTTAAACTTAATCCTAATGAAGTGGTAGACGAGATTGAGATACAAAAAATTGTTTGGAGAATGCCTCATATTAAAGTATCGGACCGTCAAAGAATTAACATGCTAAAGTTGATGGAAAAAGATCGTGCATTAAACTTAGTATTTAGAAACTGGGATCTCTATGAATATCCGCATTTACCAAAAACCTCGAAACATACGTGGTCAATAAAAACGTCAACCCAGATAGAGAAACCTCGTTTTGTTATTTTAGCATTGTCAACAGCAAGGAAAAATAAATCTGATGCTGATTTTTCATGTTTTGACCATTGCAATTTGCGAGAAGTTAGAGTTTTTTTGAACTCTACTTACTTTCCATACGAAGGTTTAAACGTTAATTTTGGTTCTGACAATTATGCCTTATTATATGAACAGTACGCAAAATTCCAACAGTCGTATCATGGTCGTCGTGCGGAACCATTGCTAAATATTCAGCGTTTTAAAAGTTGGCCCTTATATGTTATCGATTGTTCGCGGCAAAACGAAAGATTAAAAACGGGACCCATTGATGTGAGAATTGAAATAGAAAGTGATACAGAAATCCCTGATAACACATCTGCTTACTGTCTTATCTTGAATGATTGCATTGTAGAATACAAACCTTTAAGTCGCATTGTAAAAAAAATATCATGAATACAGATTATTATATAGTTGATGTACAAGGATTCAAAGGTGTGGATAATAATTTCATTATAAAAGAGTTTGCTTTGGCCACAGAAAACTACACATATGTATTCTTAATAAAGCCGCCATTTCCTTTTTCATCTCTATTAGAAGAAGAAAGACGTCAAGTATTGTGGGTTGAAAGACATTATGGGATCACCTGGAGTGAAGGCTTTATTGATTACAGAGAATTTAAAAGAATTGTTAAACCGTATTTAGAAAATAAAAAAATTCTTGTCAAGGGATTAGAAAAAGTTAAATGGGTTAGAAATTTATGCAGTTATTGTTCTGTTACTGACATAGGCGAAAAAGGATGTCCCAAATTCTCAATCTTGTATGAAAGGTTTTGTAACCATGGAAATTGTTTTTATTGTATTAACAAAAGCAAACACTGTGCTGCAAGAAATGTAATTATGCTTAGAAAGTGGTATATGGAAAATAAGTAGGTATTATACAAAAGATATGCGACTAGTTGTCATAAGTATTTTTATATAAATAAATAAACTTGTTTTGATCATGTTCTTTATTATTTTAGTCCATTCCTTACAAACATATTTTTATACAAATCCTCATATGGTATATAAACATAACATTATCATCAAAATTCGCGATTACACATATGTTTACAAATTTTGTTTATCAAATTTTCGGTTGAGTCTAATATTTCATCTACAGGATTTTTGACCACATACTGCGCACTGACACTAATAAATTCACTGTCACTATCTAATTCTGAATTAATATTTTCATTGGCACATTCAGTAAAATCAAATATTTTTATCTGGATTAAACGTTGTCCTCGATAAGGATCCTTACTCATCACAAATGATTTCTTGGCCCGATCATTTTTTTTTGTTGATTTCATCTTTGTTGGCCCCTTTTGCTTGTTTTGTAGCTGCTTGGGTTTGTTTGTAGCCTTAGATTGGTTTTCTCTTTCCAATTCCTCCATTCGTTGGGTCCATCCCTCCATCATGTCTTGGGCATATGGATAAAATAGCTCTTCATAGTCCAGGTCCTGCAAATTTAAATGATAAAACATGAATATAAAATGAACATAAAAAACGTAATTAACAAAATCCTCATAAATAAGCATAGATAAAAAACAAGTAATTGTAAACGTACCGTTGTCTCTTTATTCAACGTATTTTGTTGCGAGTCATTACCCAGGATGGATTGAGAGACAGCCATTTCTTCTGCAAACATAAAAATTTAATATTATATAAAGAATAAAAAATACACTTACTAATAATATTATCAGAAAACTTACCGATTGCTCTAATGTCGGAGACGGAATAAATTAAAATCGTGCTCGCACTAGAAGCTACTAATGAGCGCTCGCGCGTGCGCGCTGACTCAACGTAAGATGACACCTGGTTGAAATTGATGAAATAGGTTGCTTTACTGCATTTCTGTTTTGAAACTTAATTGACTGGTATTAAGCCATAATTTACCTCATTTATTTACTTACCATAATAATGATTTGATAGAAGCTATGCTAGTTAGACAGACATTCGCGAGCTGACTTGTTCTAACAGGATACATTAGTCGTTGTGATCGTTTTTCGCTTACTTACCTACTATTGTAATTGTCATATTGCATTGCTTTCTCAATTATTTAAAAGAAAAAGATGTGTTTTTATTTTGTTTTACACGTCTCTGAGGTATGCAAGCGAGCAAGTTTTCTCAAACGAGCTATCGAGGTATCATAGAGGTAAAAACCAGGAGAGCGCGTTCAAATCCTTGATAGCGCGACAGAAAAAACTTTTTTGCTTTTAGAAGCTATTTTTCACAATTAGTTTACCGATATAGGTTGGTTTCCAAGTGTCATGCAACAAAGTTTTTAAAATAAAACACTAATTATATTATAAAATGCGTCTTTATTGTTGTATTACAATATAAAATGTTTACTAATACAAAAAGAAAGCCTTAAAGTACTAATCAAATGATGCTCTTGCGCCAAGAACGAGACGTAGAGGGTACCTGAGATATCTCTTAGCCTAAAACCACATTCAAACCCAATTATTTAAAATTAATACAACATTACTTAACATAAGAATTAATCTAACTTTAACAAACTTTCGGTTGAAAATAAGAGAACGTCAATACCTTCATGAAAAAAAAAAAAAAAAAAAAAAAAAAAAACAATTACAAACTGATTTTCTTATGACCCCAAGCCAATGTAGTAATTTTATCTCTAAAGATAAACCGTTTGTCATCCTTATTAGATAGAGCCACTTTATTGACAGCCTGGGTAAAGATCTCGTGCTTAATCGACTTAAATAGTATATTTTTTTTTCGTATTATTGTATCATTCATAAGAACTCCTCGGTAATCTTGAATGTCAAGCTCCCTTATAACACCCTTTTTAACTCCTTTTGCTTTTTTAATTATAGCCGTGCGATCGTTATCGCGTTTCACGCAATATAATTTTGGTCGTAAACCAACAAATTCGCTAATGATTTGACCTGCTAATTCATCTTTGAACAACCCTGGAATTTTTTTGTTTTTTAAGGGGATGTTATACACATTATTTGTCTTATAATTACTTGTATCGTAATATTTGCATAAAGAATCTTTTAAATCATGATAAAAGTCTTTTGTAAAAATTTGATAAATAAAACTGTCAGTATCAGAATAAAACAATTTGATATTTTCTAAATAATGGGGTTTCATGATAGAGTAATGAAAATCGTACATATGGGATTTAGAAAGTTCCAAAACAGTAAAACCGATGTATATGGGTTTATCTAAAATAATTTGTTCGGGTTTTAATTGTATGGCAACCAAATTTTCTGAAAATATGGAAACACTGTGAAAGTTGGGTCGTGCTATAAGTTTACTGGCACCATTTTTCTTTTTAGTATTATTATTTACATCGCGCCAAACTTGTACCAATTTAACAGTTACTCTTTTTTCGTTATCTTCCAATGTCTTGCCAAATATACTATTATTTAGAAGCTTAAAAAAATCTTGTTCAAATTCAGAAACAGCTTGTTTCCTTAGTTCAGTATTTAAATCTATGTATAATTTTAAATACATATCTTGTTTGAATTTAATAGCACGATGGATTTTTTTAAGCTTCAATCCATGTTTTAAACATGTTTTTAAATGTATATAGTGAATTACATAATGATACTTGTCAAACAAATTTGCTATCAATTTCGGGGTTTTACCTCCTGGAGGTACACATTTTTCAGGGCAAAAAGGTAATTCATTATGCTGATGATGTAAATGAGTTGGATAAGTCAAATCTACTTCCAAGATATATCCATAAATTGCGTTGTCAGGTACTGTGGTTACATCTAGCAATTGTAGTTCTGTTTGATCTAACCAACTAAACTGAGAATGGGGAAGTGCTTGGCACATTGAATGTCCATATAAGTTGTTACAATCACTATAAATAAGAAAGGAGTCTGGCGCGGATGGATCATAGGAAAACATATACTTGTTATTTGCCTTTGCATAACGATTAACACACGTGCATAATCCTCCGCGTATTCCACCTTGAATCATTCTTATCATTTCTAAATCATGTAGTAATTCTAGTTGCACGCCAGTCTTAAGCAACATTGCATCGAAAGATAGGCTAGGAGCGGTCATATAAAAAGCAGGCTCTAAATTATAGTGTTTTTTACTAGTTCGCCGAAAGTGCTCGAAAATATCACTTAAAAGTAACACATCTGTTTTCAAATACAGGTCTGTGTATTCGCCCATATTTTTTATTTCAAATTTCTCCCAAACAACTTCTGCGTGTTTGTAATCGCTATCAGAAATATTCTGGTTACTAAGTGAATTAAAAAACTGATCTTTTGAGGGCAAATGTGTTTCCCGATATGAATCCCAGGATCGTATTCTATCGTAAGGATAAACTCCTTTACGGGTTAGCAATTTAAACTGCTCGTCGTTTGGAAAAAAAAATCGAAGGTGATGAAAGTCGTTATTATTCATGCTTTTAGCCAAGTTATCTAAACTAGACCCTAAAAATTTAAATGAGTCTAAAAATCGTAGTTGCATACATTCGGTGTCAGAAATAGGTACAAACTTTGTAAATGAAATATAATTTTCTTTATTTTTTGGTATTACTTTAACGGATCCCGTAGTTTCACATAATTGTTTAATAAATAAATGAGAGTCATAGCCACTCAGGTTATGAAAAAATATAGGTATAAAATTCGGAACTTTCATCATTAAGTTACATTCTCGGTGAGCCGCACCTCTGTATCGACCGGAGTGGTGACAATGGTCCCTTACTTTATTTTCTACTAGTAAATGTTTGCAAATATAACACCGGTATGCTTGATTAAACGAAATCTCATCTTCATGGGTATATATTATTGGAATGACTGTTTTTAAAATTCTATATATTTTTGTACACGTTTCGCTCAACGACTGGATAAATCTGGGAATACAATTAGGCCCTCTAAAGGATACATACTGATTTAAACTTTCATCAAACGAACATACTACATGGTACCCAAATGCAGCAGGCACATGTTTTTGAACGGTGTCTGTGCTAGAGACAATAGGATTAGGATCACAACTCTGATATCTTTCTAATATTGCTTCAAAATCCGCATAAATTACAAATGGCATCGCCTGCATTCTTTCGTAATGCTTAAACTGAATTTTACTGTCCGCCCTTGGTAATAAGGTTGAAACTCCTGCACATATATGCTGCTCTCGAATAACATCACTATTAAAAAATATCAAACAATCTTCACACATGTATAACCGTCCATGATGTTTTGTAATTTGGGGGCGCACGAGTCGCGCTAAATCCTTAATTAAGCAAAAATGACCTTGGTTATTTTTTTCGATAAAAAGCAAGTTTATGCGTGTTTTTCTTTTAAAAGTAGACTTATATATAGGCCCAATAATTTTATTTTTCTTAACACCATACACGTTTACACAAATGGTGGGGTTATTATTTTCAAATATTGAAATATCTGATAACCCCATGGGGAATGTTAATTGATCAACATTTAAAACCTCTTCAAAATGAGGATAAGATGTAACGAGATTGACGTTGTGAGTTGCTGGGTGCAGAGCCGCTACAATGCTCCATAGAAAACAGTGATTATCATTATTTTTGATATTTATACATGCTCTTTTATTTTTTAAACTACACGGTAAATCAATAAAGCTGGAACCATTCAAGGGATCATATTTATTTATATTTATTTCTAAATGCGAATTACTTATGAACGTCCACCCGCTTTCGCGTAATTCAAAGTTTTCCACATTTTTGCATAAATTCTCACAAATAGTAATGTAAAATTCGTAAAATTCATAATTTGAATGCACGACTTGAGTTTTCGACGCAAATGATTTAATTTCTTGACAATCATTACGATGCAAGTAAAATAATGCATATAATTCGAAATTTACTTTCACTGCTGTATGATATTCGAGGTATTGGGTAAGTAATTGCTGAACTTTATTACTTATACTGATTAAAAAATCATTGGGTGTAAAAATTTCGTCTTGACTGGTCACTATTTTATATGAAGCTATTCTATTCTTAAAAGCTGATTTGATTTTGAAAATACCTTCTTTTTCCTCAATGGAACAATTAGCTTTATGTTTATTACTATGCAAATGACCGCTCCAACTCTTATTTTCAACCGAAACGGAACAATCTGCGCAAAAGGGCATTTTAACTATGAACAGATAAACACTTATTAAATCTATTATACAACCGACACTTTTCAAAAATTATAAAACATAGACGATTTTCCCATTTAAAACCGAATACAAAAGTGAATCCTTCTTTCTCTAAGTCACTTAAATGAAATAGAATTTGAATGGAAAACCGGTTCACAACGATCGAACAATGTTTTTGAGTCTTTGACAAACTTTTGCAATAGTTTCCATTGACTAGCACTTTCATCGAACTGGACTTTTAACAAAAGAAGGGCTTTTTTCCAACGCTGATCTGCTGTTGTGCTTAGAGCATCAGCTGTATTATACACTTTCAGATCCACGAAAAAATCTCCCGAAATGTTACCTCGTCGACGAATATTTCCATTTGCTACTCTAGATATAAGCTGCGATTCCAACGGAGGGGTGGTTGTCTGCAGCGACTCCTTCAAATCATCTTCGTTGCTGATCCCGAACAAATCCCAACGATCTGATACTTTCTTCTCCGGAGCCTTCTTTTTAGCGTGGCTGTAAATAAATTTCATGATTAAAACATACGTAGGTATCTTATAAGCGGTATTTATGAATATTATACTTAAAAATAAAGTTATCATGATGTTAAGTAATAATAATATGATATTACATACCTTTTGGGGTTCGAGGAGATCTCAATTGCTTTACGCTTGCGTGGTGCTTTTGTCACAATAGGCTCGGGGGTGGTTTCGTACTCGGAGTCCGACCTAAAACAAAAATACTTTATTAGTCGAGTTACAACGATTAGAAAGTGTAGGTAATGAATATAAAACTACTTACGCATATTCCGAGGTCATAGGTTTAACATTTCTGTAAATAAAAGGATAATATTAAAAGTATGTAATCAATCACTAGTATTTTTAGATCCTAATGGGCTAATATTAAAAAATAAAAGGTTATGTTAACAAGACGTAATATTATACCTTTTCGTTTTCGATGAGGTCTCAATTGGCGCATGCTTGCGTGGTGCTTTTGTTGCAATAGGCTCGGGCAAGATTTCGTTCTCGGAGTCGGACCTAAAATAAAAAAAAATATATTAGTCGAGTGACAAGTATAATGAAGTGATAGAAAAATATAGAAAATGAATATAAAAACTACTTACCGACATTCCGCGGTCTTCTTTTTATCGTTACTGTAAATAAAAGCAAAAATTAAAAATATTTTTAATATTTTAAAATAAATAAAGGTTACATTTTAACAAAGGACAGTGATTTTACCTTTTGGGGTTTGAGCTGTTGATTGCGAAGCGCCTGCGCGGTGCTTTTGTCGCGATAGGCTCAAGGATTGTTTCGTATTCGGTGTCAGACCTAAAACCAAAATATTTTATTAGTTGTGTTTAATCAAGATAAGAAAAAAATAAATTATATAAAAAACACTTACGTACATTATTAGATGGATTATGGTATTAATAACGAATGAATTGATTGGTTCAATTTAAAACAGTAAATATATATATATATATATTCACTTCACACTGCACTGATATCGTCACAAGTTGAAAGTAATATGCAATTATGCAGCGGAATTGTTCAAGTACAATCAAACTGTCGACACAGCTAAAGAATAGGGCTGGCGCTGTTGGCAGTAACATAGGTAGACGATTGGATTTCTAATTAAAGTAAGTACATTAAAATTTGTTTCGCTGCTGTCTTGTAAAATAATAACTACGATGTTAATTACTTTAAACCTACCTAAAATATAGTAAAAAAAATTGGTTTTACAACCCAATTTAAAGAGCCAGCTATATTCTAATAATCCTACTAATACATCGTTTAGTAATGATAAACTTTGTGAACGGATATACTTAAACCGTATTTATCTTTGTCGAAGTTGCGGGCAAAAGGTAGTACCTAAAATGTATAAGAGGTTTCCAGCAACCCTAATTATTTGCAACATAGCAAACAAAATATAATAATTCCAAGCCGTCGGCGGCTAGCGCTAGTAACTTGATCTAAGGAGCCGGTAATTAGCTTTGTGCTATCGGCACCGCGCCGCCGTGATAATTATTGTAGAAAAATAAGATAGAAGCGACATTCTACTTCATCATCATCATCATCATCATTTTAATCCATAGACAGTCACTGTTGGTCGTAAGCTCCACATTCTACTTATGTACAGATTTTATTACTTAAATTATTAATATTTTTTAATATCTGGTTTATTGTAAAATGATAAGTTAAATCAAAATACAATAATAGATAGAAAGGACTAGTTAAGGAAATGAAACGAAATGTAAATTAAAGACATGCGGCATAACATCAAAATTTATGAACCGCAGTGGATGGTATTTAATACCATGGAAAAAAATAATAATATAATTCTTAATAGTACTTATTTCTTTTGTTTGACAATCAAAATGTAATCATATAAACAAACACTTGATTCATCTTGTAGAAAACCTCTCAGAGGCTGGGAACGAGTAGGCATTAACTAATCAATAGGTACTAGACATTCTGCTTATTAATATGATTTGACAGCAAGCTTATTGTTACATACTACTAACATTAAACTAGTGACTTTTAAATTTAAAATTCTATATTATTATCGCTAAGATTATTTTTGCGTAAACTTGTTTTAATAATAGATAAGACCTTTTAAAACGTTCTAATATATATTACATGCCTGTCTCATAGATGGAGTTGTTGTACATAAATATCAAATAAATTACAATTTTGCATGTTGTTGCTATACCGATTCAAAAAATATATTTTAGTTTTGACTATTTAGTAACTAAACACTTATTTTATTTTTCCTAATTCAAGCAATGTTTATTTTGTGCTTTATAGCCGCTTAAATTCATTTAAACCTAAATCGCGCTATCGATATTTTTAAGAATCGTTGATATAAATAAAACCAACATACAATACATGATGTACACAAAAAGCGGTTATATCGAAATGCTCGAAAGAGTACTGGGGACTATGCGCCCTGGGTGACCCGATCTTGTCTGTGGAATTTGATCACCTCTGCGGATAAGTTGTACAACCCTCGGTGGGAGGCATCTAACCCACCATGCACGTAAAATGCGGCTTTACGCCGGGGCTCTGCGCCCTGGAAGTCGTATCTTGTCACTGAGCCTGATCAACTTTGTGATGAGTTGTGCTAAACACCATATCAAACCTGACGGAACGATATGAGACCTTAAGCCGGGGCTCAGCGCCCTGGGGGTCTCTTGCATTATCAATCCTGACGAGGCGATATGAGACCTTACGCCGGGGCTCAGCGCCCTGGGGGTCTTGCATGCTCATGGGGCCTGATCAACCTCATGTGTGTGTTGTGTTAAGCTTTTGCTCTGATACGCAAAATCAATTATGTCACCACAATCATAATGCAAGTTAAATAACGTGGGGCAAGCTATAGATGATTGTCGTGTCGACTCCTAAGCGGCGAACAAAAAACGTATGAAACACAATTAAACTATGGTTTGTATAATACTAACAGTTTTGAAAATTATAAATACGATGAAACAGAATAAACAAAATCCAAATCGAGCGAACAGAAATTACATTGCATTAATCAAAGTCATGTTGACGCGTTAAAGAGTGTCCGTTAGAAAAACGAACTTGGGCTTCTGTTCACGTAAAGGGTTTCAAATATATGATGCATTGGACATTATATGCATTCTCAGAACGATATGTGTTTGTATAATACAGTTTTGAAAACGATGAGAATACGATGAAACAGAATAAACGAAAACGAGATCATTGAACAGAACTTACGTTGCGTTACAAAGTCGCGTTAACGGGTTTCCGTTTGAAAAACGAATTTGGGTTTGTGTTCTGTTTCTGTTCACGTTAAGGGTTTCAAATAAGCATTGGGCATTAGACCACCTTTAGATCTACTTAGAAGTAAAACAGTCCAATTTCAAAATAGGGACGTACCTGAGGTAAATCCCAACGATCGTTTTAAAATAATCCCAAAATGTAATTGGGCACATCAGATATGGATTAACGATTTCACGAAAAAATGGTATTGGGCAAGCTAGATACAGGCATGTCAGATACGGATTGTCATTGATTTCATTCGCAAAAATGCTATTGGGCAAGCTAGATTTCATTCGCAAAGTGTTATTGGGCAAGCTAGATACGGATTTGATAAAATCTGTATCTGGCGTGCCCAATAACTCACTACTCACTTATGTAGAACGGATGACAATGCAAGTACAGTCAGCAAAAAAAGCTTGTATAAAAATTAAATTTTTGACATAAACTAAACTCTTTGTTTCGTGTTGTTTGTTAATCTATGCAAATCGACCGATGCCTTAAAAAATAAGGCGTATTTACAGTCCGTGTGTTCCTAGAATGACTCTTGGGTTTGTCTTTCTTCTTCTTTTTTAATCTGGCCCATCGATCGATGCGATGATTTCGCCAATGTCAAAGTAATAAATACAGTATTCAAAAATCTTGTGACAAAAATGTCGGCAATGTTGTAGGGTAGAACACGGTCAAAAGACCCCCCTGTCGGGCTCTTAGCCAACGGATAACGATATCCCTCAGAATATGCCAGGAAATCATTAACCGATGCCCAGGGTGCACCGGACCAAGCACTGCTCCCCCCGGACGGATCCGAAAACGAACCGCAGCTCTTGACCACACGCGGAGGTAACCCGACTCGCACCCCACACTGCTTATTTAGTGCACTCGCTCTGTCAATTTTAAAATCGAAATTTTAACTTCGTCGTACAACCCATTTCATTTCAGTACTTAATGTACCAATGAGCGAAACTACTCCGTGTCATTTGCCTAATGGATCCGTAACATATGCTAATTGCTTGAATACAGGAAACATAATATATTATGCGACATAAATGTAAAAAAGTAAACTGCTCTTGTAACTCATCGTTGATTTTATTTACTAGGTTTACGGTACTTTTTGTTGCCTGTTTTAACGGTTATACCTGCGTCTCAGAATGCTTAACTTGTTACCTTTGGCTCTATCTATGTAAGGGATAAAGACGTGATTTATGTTTGTGTTTCATTTGAAATAATTCAGCAAGTGGTTTGTTTACTTTCATTGAATACCCTATGAAGGAGTTTTAAATTATATTTGACAAAAATAAATACATTGGCCAGTTGTTGAGTCAGAAACTAAAATAAAAAATTACACAGGAGCGATCAAATGTCAAAATTAAACTTTATTTTGCAAATAAATCACCAAGAGCTCTCTTTGAAACACCAGCACTTTCAGTACATACATATATCACGTCTTTATCCCTTATGGAGTAGACAGAGCCCAAGGCAGCAAAACCTTAAGGCCGCGTTTAGCATGATTAGGGGCGTATAGCTGGAAAGGGAAATCAAATGATGGGTTGCTAGCCGCATCGCCTATAACATGATTCCTAAGACTTTCGCCAACTCCCTTGGTGGGCTTTTACCGGCGCGGGAAGAGAAGCAACTGGTAAATTCTATGTTTTTTCTTTACTCCCAGACCAGCATGGTTTACGTTCAGTAAGACCATTATTAAGATGATGTGTAAGAAACTCGGCAGAAACCGAGTAGTAAAGATCGCGGGAAGGCATTGGCAGTGGGAAGCACAAAACTGACTACCGTGGAGATTCTTGAGATACGCCTATGTCTTCCGACTGATATGATGATCTTCATTTGCGTTGCTATCACTTTAAGCTAATGCAAAAGTGTCAAACGTATCAGAAAGCCAACCTTTAACGAGCTTGGCATTTTGCCAACATAATGCTACATTGAAAGGTATTAGCATCATTGTCTTGCAGTCAGGACTTTAAGGCATGCCGGCAATAACCGTCTACGAGACTCAAAAGAGTACAATAGCCAAGTTAAGCGAAAGGTGGAATGAACTTGATAAATTACACTTTTGTTTTCGTCTGTTGTCTCAGAATGCTACCTTGGGTGTTGTTTTTTGTGATGTTAGTGGTAAATTTCTAAACGAAACTGAAAATTAAAACACACACACACAAAACCCTATAAGTAAATCCTCGTCATTCCGTGACGCGTGCTATATTCCTACACCACCCATAGCAGGTGGGTAAGCCTTCGAATTTCTCTATCTGTTACTAGCTGTCACCTAACCTTGTTTCTATGCGAATTTTTGTCGCGAAGCGTCATTTGAACGATGTGTCTGTACGACACAATTACAAACTCCCGTGGAACATCTACTGCTCACCAGGGACGAGAGAAGGCGCTGGTAATGGGTCAATAGTATTTGGCTATTTTTATTCTAAGAATGTAGACCTTGTGCAGTCCATCCGGGTTTTTCCCACCATTTTACTCGCAAATCCTTTCTCAATCCTGTAACAAGGATCTTAGCTCTCTAGGCTGGCAACACATCCTCTATAAATTCCGACACATTTCACCATTACACTAAGAAAACCCAAGACACTGTACAATTGTCGTTTTAAGAGTATCTTTAAAAAACCATGCTGCCATGCTGGTCTGGGAGAAAAGAAAAACATAGAATGTACCAGTTGCTTCTCTTGTGCAGATGGTAAAAGCCTATCGAGGTATGGGCGACAATCTTAGGAATCATGTTATAGGCGATGCGGCTAGCAACCCACCACTATTTTGATTCCCCTTTCCGCTTTTACGCCCACAATCATGCTAAACGTGGCCTTTAGGTCTTGTTACCGTGTTTACCCCATAAGGGAAAAAGTCGTGATTTATGTATGTATGTATGTATTTAAAAAACCATAGTAGCCTTGTGATACGTTATAACCTATGGCCTCTCTAACAGAGGGTTGTGGATTCAAATCCGGGCTTGCATCTCTGACTATTACGTAATTTTTGTTCGAAATTACATTTGAAATATAACTAGAGCTTTTCAGTGAAGGTATCCTTTATACTGCAAAGCATACTGGTGTGTGTGAAGTTCCCAATCCGCACTGGGACCGCGTGGGAACGGAGCCATACCCCTTCATTTTGAGAGGTCTATGCTCAAGTTAGCTGAAGACGAACCTTAAAAAACAAAACACTGTCACCTCATATCAAAACCATTCCAGCAAAGCATCAACATATTTCGCCTGTACACTGGCAGTCAATATAATTGTAACAACAAAGCCGGCGTATCAGTCACCTCGCATTTGGCTGCAATATTCATTAAGCAAGGCTTACTACGCCACTATTAATTCGCGCCAACAGCGGTGCACGCCATTGTACTAAAGTTGCAGTGAGTTGCATTACGGTTTTGGTGCAGGGTTGCCGTTTTTTGGAGCACAGACTTCGGGGCCCGATTCTCAAAATTTCCGTGAAAAATTGTGGTGAATTTGATATAAATATGAGTATGTCGCAACTGTGCTTGGGGCTATTTTTGGGTTCCTTCCCCAGGTGCGGGTACAATGAAGGATTTTATTCTTCTCGCAAAGTATTTATTATTACAATTTAACAAGGATTTTACTTTTCTAAATGTCAGTGAAAATTAGAACACAGAAAAATCCGAAAAGTAAAGCTATGGCCGGGAATCGAACCCGGACCCTCGTCATTCCGTGACGCGTCCTATACCCCTACACCACCCATTGCAGGTGGGTAATCTTCAAATTTTTCTACCTGTTACTTAGATGTCACGTGACCTTTGTTACTATGCAAATTTTTGTCGCCAAGCGTCATCTGTTTGAGTGATGTGTCTGTACGACACAATTACAATCAATTACAAGGATTTTACGTTTTAATAAAAAAATAAGATATACCTAAATTTAATGAATTTGTGTGCGTGCAAATCGTAAAAATAAAAAGGATCAAGTTTTCCGTCGCTACTGATCTGGAGGGAAACCATAAAATTGTGAACACACCTCAGGCGGTGACAAAGCTTCAGGTCACATGTTTATCGCCCTCGCCTTTGGCTCGAGCGACCAATTCCCGTGATCTGAGACATGCTTTATTTCACCCTCGGAATTTAGTTCACGCTAGCGGTTTTCACTGTAACGTGCAACAGTTACAGTAACAGTTCGCAGATAAAGCCAGCGTGCGTTTCATCCGACCCTGAAGTGAGGCCGCGACTCACGCGCATCCGAGTCAGCGCAACGTGACACACGTTTACCTAACGCATTATCCTACTAATATTATAAATGTGAAAGTTTGTGAGTATGGATGTTTGTATGTTTGTTACTCTTTCACGCCAGAACGGCTTGACAGATCTGTATGAAATTTGGAACATAGATAGATTATAGTCTGGAATAACACATAGGCTAATTTTTATCCCGGAAAATTGCGTAATTCCCGCGGGATAGCGATAAAGGAATTCTATGCAGACGAAGTTGCGGGCAACAGCTAGTAATATTATAAATGCGAAAGTTTGTGAGGATGTGAGTGTGTATGTTTGTTCCTTTACCCTGAAACGACTGGACCGATTTGGATCAACTTTAGAATGGAGATAGTTGTGGGAACTATAGCCTATTACTAAGAGCTAAGACTCTGCAATCCGTCTGTATATCTTTCACCAGACTGTATCTCATGAACTATGACAGCTAGACTGCTGAAATTTTTACAGGTGATGTATTTCTATTGCTACAACAACAAATACTAATAACAGAATGTTTTTATGTGTCTGTCTGTACACTGCTTACATTTTGCTTAGAAGGCAAGGCTCTGCTGACACTGGATTTTATATTCACTAAATTTGTACAGAACCCTCGGTGCGTGTATCCGACTCGCGCTTGGACAGTTTTAATAAAAACATAAAATTTTATAGTATTCATTAGTTGCCAGTATGTAACACCTAGTTTATAATTAGTTTTGTAATCCTACTATGCTACTTCATCACTACATAGTATAAAACAAAGTCGCTTTCTCTGTCCCTATGTCCCTATGTCCCTATGTATGCTTATATCTTCAAAACCACACAACGTATTTTGATGCGGTTATTTTTAATAGATAGAGTGATTCAAGAGGAAGGTTTTTATGTATAATTCTACGCAGACGAAGTCGCGGGCAGAAGCTAGTATATTATAAACGTGAAAGTTTGTAAGTATTGATAGACGGATTTTTGTTACTCTTTCACGTAAAAACTACTGAACGGATTTGGATAAAATTTGGAACGGAGATAGCTGATACCCAGATTAACACATAGGCTATTGTTTATCCCGGTAGATTGCATAGTTCCCGCGGGATAGCGAAATTTTTGCTGACGAAGTTGCGGGCAGCAGTTAGTAAATAAGTATTCCTTATTTAAAATGAGTTTCTGAATTCTCTTTGGAGCCTCTTGTTGTTTCATAACTTGCGTTCACGATAATTATGAATCCTGCGCAGCGTCCTGCGCTCTTGACCGTTGAATGTATGAATTACAATCATATGCCGTTACTGGGTTGCTTGGACAAGGATAAGTCAATGTCAACGCTTATTTTTCCTGTTTTGCTCATAAAATATCTTAGCTTCTTCCAAAAGACATCTTACAAAGTTAACTTTACATACATACATACAAATCACGTCTTTATCCCTTACGGGGTAGACAGAGTCTAAGGTAACAAGACCTACAGGCCACGTTTAGCAAGACACTGAGGGCGTAGAGGTTTGGAATCAAAATAGTGATGGGTTGCTAGCCGCATCGCCTATAACATGATTCCTATGATTTTCGCCCATTCCCTCGGGTTTTTACCATTTGCGCGGGAAGAGAAGCAACTGGTACATTCTATGTTTTTTCTTTGCTCCCAGACCAGCATGGAAGTTAACTTTCAGGTTTATAATTATTAGGAACAATTCACACAAATTTACCTAGTCAAGGCTTGTGTTATGGGTATACTAGACAACGATATAAATAGTTATTATAGAGAAATGCAATGCATGACTCAGGCACTCCCCATATAGATCTGTGTAGTCTGCCTACTTTCATCCATCCGCTCTACGTGACCAAACCAACTAAGCATACTTTTTTCTATCCTAGTCACTATAACCGCTGACTCTCTGGAAGAGATCCCTTAAAGGGATAAGTCCGCGTTTGTTCACGTATCTCAGTGTTTGTCAATTGTATTTCTCTTGTTTATTTTGCACAGTTTACATACATACATACCTCTATCTCTTGTGTGTTGTGTATGTATTTGCTGTTAAAATTACATTTTGTTTTGTTGTTATTGGCAACCCTAGCCGACAGCATCATTCTCTTTTGTTCAGCCCTGTCGTACAGCCCATGATTAATTGCATCTATGAAGGCTGGCGAGATTTAATCGCGAAAAACTACTGAAACAAACTTTAATTAAATTAAAATGTCAGAACCACGACCCGCCTTTTGGTTGTTTGCAACAAAGGTGTAAATGAGTAAATAATTCGTAAATTTTCAGTCGGAAAAATTTATTTTCAGTTCAAAATGTGTTCATGTGGGAAGGGATTGGAACGTTCAATCGGACGGATGTAGACTGTTCATTTTGGATTTTTATCTATTGTTAATTATTTCACTTAAACTCAGGATCAACCGTTACTCAGAAAAGAGATACGGAAATTTTAGACATAGCTATGTTTGAAAGTTCGAAGCCAAATTCAAAATTCTGAACTTGATTTTGCAAACAGGCCGCCATGGGCTCTTTTACGCGTCTTTTTTTGAAACTACTAGCGCATTTGGAATGACCATCATTGCCAAGAAGAATGCGCCGCAAGAAACTTGGCAGTAGGTAAGTTATTTTTCAAAGTAAAATTCTAATACGTTTAAGATACTTTAGTTTTACTTAAGTAATAATGCATTTATAAAAGGAATTTACAATAACTTAACAGTTACTAAATGATTCAGAGGTGAGAAAATCCGTCCATAGTAACTTAAGTGATAAAAATTACAAAATTACTCACTAATCAACTAATAATAATGTACTTTCAACATGAAACTACCGTGAGACTTAATCATTATTACACATAAACGGATAACTCACGTATAAAAAGTCGAGTGATGCTCGACATGTTTCGGACTATTTCGTAGTCCTTTTTCCAAGAGCGCTCGCCCCGTCGGCAGCGACACGAACACTGCGCGCCAGCGCTCTGCTCCCGCCGCTCATGAACATGAACATCACAACATCAACATGTCGACCATCACTCGACTTTTTATACGTGAGTTATCCGTTTATGTGTAATAATAATAATGTAGAGAAATTTCCCACGCACTTGACATACCGTTGTTCGTTGAATGACTCTAACAATCAAACACCACCAAATTTAAATAAGTTATCTGAAATCAATGCAAACCTGCCAAAAATATTCAATGAGAATGCAACAGGAAGTGAATTCACACACTTGTTTGATAATGATAATCCACCAAATTTGAATAAGCAAATTCCAAAACTGCGTCCAAAAAAAAATTGCAACCCGAGAAATTCCCATACGGTCAATTAGACACCAGCTCTAGTGAAAGAATTACAATATTCTAATGTGGATACATTTGTCATGGGCGAATTATTTAAATTGTACGCGATTTGGGCGAACGCAAGGATATGCAAATGTGCAGCAATCTTGCTTGATCAGGGTCTAAATGTGAGTTTTATGCATCGCGTAAAGACTACGCTTTCGTGGTATGCCGGGGCTTTAGGATCCAAGATGCCCGGGATTTTTCAAATTCGTTTAAACAAAATGTGGGTTTCAAGGAATTTTACTAACACATCGTTTTTATTGAAATCCTCGAAAAGTCAATAAAATAAAATGTAGTTTAGTCGACGGACTGAGTTCTTAAATATTATGAAATATAAAAATTAAAAGGTTTGAAGTTGCTTGAAAAAGGATAAAAAACAATTTTGTGAAAATAAATAATCAATTTTTTTGTTCTAATACAGGCAAATCTACCTGAATGACGTCATCGATAATGTAACAATCTGATGAAATAGTAAATTAAAATTTCAAATAAAGACATTAATAAAACTGAACCGCTTCAAAGTTAACAACATTGCGCATGAGTTTATTACGCGTCAAATATACAAGTCCCTTTAAAACACAATGGTTTGCTGCAAATCGATCGACAACAATGCAATATTCTAATTTGAATATTTACATGGTCAATTTGATAAGTCACCGCAAAGAAAACACAATAGATCACTGGTTTTATTCAAATCATTCTAGAAAATATTTAACAAACACAATTTTTATGTTGATGATGTCTCAGAGAAAATAGTTGACGATGGCTGTCTAGTTGTGGGTAATGATGCAAATGATAGCATTTGGGATTTGGGTAATCTGCATAGAAAGATGATTCCGGATATAAATGATGGTATTGTCGGTACTTGAGAATTTGCGTGTGAACTTGTTCACAAACATCAGACGGATAAAACATACAAGAGTCAATTAAATTACAACTTTCATGGAGACTGGGAATAACCGATTAATAACTTAGAAACACCTGGTGCACATTATTCGACAAAAATCGATGTTTTTTTTTCAGTCACTGGGTATTTTTCATGGCGTAAATGTTGCTTTTCAAAAGTTAATATGATTGAAGACATGTAATATTCTCCAAACTTGAGGATAAAATTAAAAACAGCTTCGTATTTTGAACGATATTAACAATAACAAACCGAGACAAAATAAAAGAGAAACAATAAACATCGTGAGGTTGAGGTGTGTTCTGGCGGAGGAAAAAATGGCGCTCCGGAAATGGGTGGCATACCACGACCGGCGAAGTTATTGCACACAATGCAATACATTGCTGTCTAAGTTCAAAATGAAAACGATACGCTAATTAAGAAAATTAGGTAACACGTCAATGTAACGAAACTAAAAGAAGGCGGCCATGTCATTATTGTAGTTGGTACGGGAATTCGCGAAGTTGGACCGCTTGCGGACACCATTACTCATGATCACGACGGAGGATATTCTACACTGTCCGTTGCTGCTTTACATTGGATTGGAAAAGAGACTGCAAATTAAAAGTAATCTAAACGAGCATTGTACAGGAAACAATGGTAAAACACAAACATTCAAGGTATCAATATGACTTAATTGTTTCGTAAAATAGCGACAAAAAATTATTTGGATTCTCGAATGGTTGTAGGTGATCAAGTCTTTGGTTAGGGTTCCCTACCCAAAGACTTAACTAATGGTAGCATATTATAAAGGCTCTTCCATACATTCATCCATCAGTCATTAGGGCTACGTATTTTGAATCGTCATAGGTACCTACTAATGACATTTTGATACAAGAAGCTGCCTCTATCTTTATTCCCTCTTTTCTATCCAGTGGTAATTTCAGAAAATCTCTTTTCTATGCACTTTTATGATTATCAGGGAATGTCTGCCAAAATAAGAGTCTTTCCTTTAAGTATTAGTAGTACCATTGTATTATTTACATAAAAGTTTCCTTATTCTTTTTACACCTGTCTGCTGCGCTGCTATCTTTTCACCTACATTGCGGTTTTGGCTTACAATTTTAAAATACAACGTTTTGCACGGCCATTGCAACTCTATAGCGTCTCAGAAACGTAACTTATAAAAGAATAAACCTCCAACTAATTAGAATAAAGTCAATATTGCCGTATTTCTCAAAATACCGTAAAGTCTAAGTTCTTTTGACCTACGTAACAAATACAGACCAACCAATGATCGACCAAATGATTTTAAATTTTTAGTAGCACATAATAAAGTTTTTTTCGTATTGAAAATTCGTTTACTTATTGTATTGAGCGGTTTTTAAGCGATCCGTGAAGTGACGTCATATGAGGATAGTTGACAGTTTTTAGTGGAGCTTAAGGATCGAGGTGAGTTCTGGTTTTGCTTTTTATCGGACAACGACTTAACGTGAAATCGTGGTGTTTGATGTTTGCGCATCAGATTGTCTTGGGATTCAGCGTTTTATCATCGCGGTCATTATCACAGTTTACATTTTAGATAAGTTTCTGTAAAATTCGCATGCTATTTTTGAGTAAGGTTATTTTGGTTTGGGTACCATGTTGCTGCTCATTGTTTCTGAACCTCAAACTCTTAGTGGGAATTGGTTTAGGGTACAGGCTATGTTTACTACACTGCGATCCTGATAGTTTTTAATTGTGTCTGCATCTGTTTTTTCCCCAATAAAGAAAATAAATCGATAAATGAGAAATGATGTTCGGGTTTTGGTTAAATCGTGAATGTTGTCGTGGATTTGGAGCCAGGCACGTAATTAGTTCTTTCGAATTGCGCTTGGAATCACATTTGAAATTTACCTTAAGCAAGGAGCTTAACTTTGATGTAACCAATCTGTACCAGACCCGCGTGAGAACTGTAACGTAATCCCTCTCTTGCTGCGAAAAGACCTGTGCTCTGCAGTTATATCAGCATCAAATCGCATTTTGTAATACAAAAACGAAATATTGTATGAAGATGCATCCGCATCAATTCACCCTTCCGCAGCGATTCAGCTTCAGCATTAAATGCGTATAAGTGTAGCTATCCATTTAACATACTGAAGAGTGCTTATTCATCTATAAGACGTCAAACTAGATGCTTGCGAATGAGAATACTTGATTACGCGTGAGACATAACGCTTGCGGCTGCTTAAGCGCGAGCCGGGAAGCTTGCGAGTGAGAAAGGCTTCGCAACAAACAAAGAAATCGCATACTTTAGCGGATGAAAGCATGCTATAGGATACTTTAGCTTTAAAAACGTTAGCTCCCTTTAGCACCTGAACACCATGTAACAGCATACTTTAACTTCCGATGCGTATAGTGTGTCCAAAATCATCCAGCTAAATGCGATTCTTGGTGGATACATGCGTGGTCTTTTCCAGGGTCTTTTCATTCCGCAGTGAGTCTCTAAGCTAGAGATAATAATGATGTTGATGAAATTTATTATAACAGTCTTAAGTTCTCGACCTCAAAACAAAGGCTCTTCAAAATAAAAACCTCACAAGTTTCGCTTTTAAATAAGTGTTTCTCCAAAACAGACTTCGTTTAACTTCCCTACACAAATTTGACGAAGCATCAAAAAACGTCTTCCCACCAACATAATCCTTCTTTCTTAGTGATCTAAATCTAAAGTAGTTCGATTATTTTCGTGCAGTTAAAACGTTTTTAAGTCTGTCGCTTTCTAAAGAGCACCCAACGCTGAATAGTGCAGGTGTCCCGAAAACAAAGGGGTGTGGGTTCGATCCCCGCGCTTGCGATTTGCAAAAAAAAGCAAAAGGCACGTTTATGTGGTCGGTTTTAAAGGGGCATTGTTGGGAAAGGGTTCTATGACTTGAAAGAGTTATGGTCTAAGAATTGATAACGTATTAAGACTGGTGGATGGAAAATATATTCTATTTTATTGAATCAGGCGTTACTTTGCGGAGGTCCATTTCAATGAACAAAAAATATTTACCTTGCTACTCCGCTACTCAAATGCAAGATAACGAAGCCTGTGTGAAATGTATATGTTTTTCATGTAATCCCTCTCTCTACTACTGCCCTTACACCGTGCCCTTACAGGCCCTTAGTATCGTAGTCTCAGCTACCAATAGTTAAACAAACCAAATTTGCAAGTTAAATTGATATTTATTAAGTAATATTGTAGTTTACATATAATCATCATTATCATCATCATCTGCGGCCTATATACGTTCCACTGCTGGGCACAGGCCTCTCAGAATACGTAAAATATATATTTTTTTAAAGCTGAAAGCTGCGCTGTTTTGATTATAGGCGACGGAGCCAGCAACCCATCACTATTTTGATTCCCCTTTCCCACAATCATGCTAAACGTGGCCTTTAGGTCTGGTTACCTTAGGCTCTCTCTACCCTGCCCATTACCTACCTGTATTGCACGGTCTCATTGTCTAAGGGGAGACAGGCCCAGCGTCCGGGCCCTCCTCTTCTTGATGCTTCTTGTGTTATGTGGGACTCCCCCCTGAAGGGGTATACCCCTAGGGCATCCGTAAAGATTTCCTCTCCGTTAAAAAAAGGCTCTGTCTACCCCGTAATGGATGAAGAACGTGATTTATGTATGTATGTATGTATGTATGTTAAATATGAAATAAAGTTGTCTCAAAAGAAATTATTTTTAATTTGTGACAGTAATACTTCTTGTTATAACCCTGGTCGAGTTACTTGACTCTTGTTACTGGACTAAACCACTGAGTCACTGTCATCAATCAGTGATGGTACACAACCGTCCATATTTGATGGGGTTTTAACTTCTATAGTATTGATTCACCATTATTATTGTAGTCTAGACTTTGTTAGGTGTCAAATGACTTGTAAAATCCTAATATGAACTTGGAATTGATGCATTAAGACGTCAGGCAGATCCCAGAACTTGCACCAGACAATGACGATCGGATGGCCTAGTGGTTAGAGAACCTGACTATGAAGCTTGAGGTCCCGGGTTCAATCCCTGGTCGGAGCAGAGCCTGTTCTCGAGTGTTGGATGTTTAATACATATTTATTTAAGTACGTATTTATAAAGAAGTATGTGAATCCGTTATCTAGTACCCATATTACAAGCTTTGCTTAGTTTGGGGCTAGGTCAATTGGTGTAAACTGTCCTGGTTTTTTTTTTATTTAATTACTTCCATGCTGGTCTGGCAGCAAAGAAAAAACGTAGAATGTACCAGTTGCTTCTCTTCCCGCGCAGATGGTAAAAGCCCATCGAGGGTATGGGCGAAATTCATAGGAATCATGTTATAGGCGATGCGGCTAGCAACCCATCACTATTTTCATTTCATTTTCCACCTATAGGTACGCTCACAATCTTGCTAAACGTGGCCTGTAGGTCTTGTTACCTTAGGCTCTGTCTATCCCGTAAGGGACAAAGACGTGATTTGTGTATGTGAATGTATGTATTAATGAACAAATACGAGTGTTGATTTACATTTCGTCAGTCCGCGGTAAAAAAAAGTAACAAAACGATTTTCAAAAACGTAATCAAAACATTGATATCAATACTAAAACCGTGTAGATTAATGGCGATGCAATTTACACACAGGCAGACGGCCTTAATTTGAAAATAACAACGTCTGGCGGCATTCGTCACACCGGCCAATTGTTATCCGATATCGACCCGAGGCATTAGCGTAGCGTCCGCAAAAACAGCTTCTTAAAATAATTCTTAAAATATGAACCTTAACTTAAACCTAAAGAACAAAACTTTTTACCTTGCTACTCCGCTACTCGCTGCTTAGCTAGAGTAGCGGAGTAGCACAGTAAAAAAAATTTGTTCATTGAAATGGACCTCCGCAAAGTAACGCCTGATTCAATAAAATATTTAAACCTAAAGAATTTACGAAACAAGAGAAAGTGCGAAATTATACTTATTTTTTTTACCTGCTATGGTTGGTGTAGGGTCATAGCACGCGTCACGGAATGACGAGGATCCGGGTTCAATTCCCGGCCATAGCTTACTTTTCGATGTTTTCTATGTGTTCTAATTTTCAGCGTCTTATAGATTTTTTTTTGCACAAATGCTACAATACAAAAACACGCCCAGTTTGTAAATAACTCGCTTAATAGTACATTACTGCAGAGGCCGTGAAGTAAGGGATTGCTGGACGAGTTTGGGGTAGGTGGCCGAGTCGAAGACGAGGCCAGATAGAACGAGTCCTACAATCCCTTTTCCGGCCAAAGCTTGTATAGTGTTTTTCTCAAACAATGTGAGGAAATATTAAAATTAAAATAACTACTAGACAATCAAGTAAATCATAGTTTATTATAGGGAAAAATCTCTTTACTTTTTTCCGGTAGCATATTTTGCATAGCTAAATTTGCCTCCTCTTAATGAGGCGGAGTACAGTTCATAAGTTCCCCGTCACTTTCATCACTAGAAGTCATTTTTATTTCTGTTAAATTATAATAACAATCACTACGAAATACGCATAAGCAGAAAAAAAGATTTTCGATTTGCCACCTTTTTTATTTTTTAAATGTACTAATTTGATCCAGCTATTTGAGCACCATGTTTAACCGCACATAAATATAGTACCATAGATTTTTTTTTTTTATGTCGCAATTATGCTTAGGTACAGATTGTGGTGGTAGTTGGCTGTGTGTAATTTTTTCCTTTGCCAATTTAATTTCAGTATAGAAATTTAAAAAATTAGAGCAGCGGACAAAAATGGATTTTCATACTAACTTTTGTGGCCTAAGCCAAGAAGTAATGTAGGGAGCCATAAACGAGAAACTTCATGTCCTCATATCGGGACATTAACGCATACATTTCCGAGCATGTTTGGGAAAACTTATTTGTATTCGTTTATTATTCGTTTTCAACTATATGCTTATTATTATTCTGACGGTACATTTACCGAGAATCAAATGCGGTTTGTGGTTTTCAATGTTACAAAGGGTAATTAGGGTCTCTAAGAATTTACTTACAGCAGTAATTACTAGGTTTCATTTCTACTTATTAACTTTGTTCTATAACTAGCTGTAGCCCCCGAATCCGTCTGCGGAGAATTTGCTTATCGCTATCCCACGGGAATTATGCAATTTTCGAGGATAAAAAGTAGCCTATGTGTTAATTTAGGATACCAGATATCTCCGTTCCAAATTTGATCCAAATTCGTCGAGTCGTTTCGGCATGAAGAAGGAACAAACTTACACACTCACATCCTCACTCACAAATTTTACATACATACTTACATACAAATATCACGTCTTTATCCCTTACGGAACCTAAGGTAACAAAACCTTAAGGCCACGTTTATCATGATTTATAGGTGGAGGGAAATCACAATAGTGACGGGTTGTTAGCCGCATCGCCTATTCCCTCCATAGGCTTTTACCTTATGCGGGAAGAGAAGCAACTGGTACATTCTATGTTTATTCTTTACTCCCAGACCAGCATGGAAGCAAAATAAACCTTTTGATTACTTGAAGCTCCTCCACGAACTATTTTCTTTCAAGTGGTCAGACTATTTCTCTGTCCACTTTGTATCAAAAACTGGCCATCCTAATTACAGTTGTATTATTATGTTATTACACATAAACGGATAACTCACGTATAAAAAGTCGAGTGATGTAAATGACGATGAAAACGAGGGTAGTTGTGCGCCGCTGTCAGTTGCGTCGAACAGCCGCGGGAGCAGAGCGCTGGCGCGCAGTGTTCGTGTCGCTGCCGCCGGGGCGAGCGCTCTTGGAAAAAGGACTACGAAATAGTCCGAAACATGTCGAGCATCACTCGACTTTTTATACGTGAGTTATCCGTTTATGTGTAATAATGATTAAGTCTCACGGTAGTTTCATGTTGAAAGTTGTATCATAATATGTATGTATGTAAACTCTTTATTGCACATAAAAATTTAAAAAATACAGAAGTACACAGAAAATAGAAAGGCGAACTTATCCCTAAGAAGGGATCTCTTCCAGCCAACCTGAAATAAAACAACTGTATTGTTACGTAATAAAACAATATCACGTAACAGTTACCCTTTAACGGCAAATTAGCTCGTCTTGTAGCCAACTTGTTTGTCTGTTTACTTGTTTACAGAAAGTCGAACAATAAACAGGCGATAAACATAAACAAATGCCCGTCTGCGACTCGCTAAGTGTTAGTGGTGGTGGGTTCCACTTAGTACCGGATAGTACCATCAGCCAAAGTACCCTAAGATCAAAGATCCTTGGAAGGCCATTGAATAAAATGTTGATAACACTGCCATCTTAATTCAAAAGGACGCAGGTTTAAAAAATAGATTGATTTTTCTTACATTTTAACCGCCAACGCAAAAAGACGAGTGTTAATAAGTTTGACGTCTATGTCTTTCTTTGTGTGCGTGCGTGCGTGCGTGCGTGCGTGCGTGCGTGCGTGCGTGCGTGTGTGTGTGTGTGTGCGTGTGTGTGTGTGTGTGTGTGTGTGTGTGAGTAGATACGTATACTGAGGATCTATCATACTGAGGACGCGTGACCATACGCAATCGAGTAATCATACGCAAATAACAAATAAAAAAAAACATGCCAGAGATGCCTTACCTTATTTTGGAAAAGAGCTGATACTCTTCAAACTATTAGACCAATTTTTACCAAACATGGTTAGAAAGCTCCGCAAGGAAACTGGCTTTCGAATAAAAAAAACCGCATCCAAATCAGTCCATCCGCTTGTGAGCACACACAGTCATCGACGTCAAAGTTATACACCCCCCTTTTCGCATAGGGGTTAACAACAAGAGGAACGAAGCTTCCGGTCCCGTAAAGATCCAACCTTTGCCGGTCTAATTGAAGTACAGTCTGCCCGCTGAAATTAACACCTTTTGTGTCTCGTAAATAAATGATTCGCCGTCTCCGACTCATTTGCAGCTAATATTTGTTGTTGATTGTACTCTGTCGTTAGTGGAACCGTGTCACAGTAAGCCATTAAAATCTATTAAAAATTAGCCTTCTTTATAAGCTTTTACAAATTACCCTTCATTAAAATCTATTAGAAACTAGCGGACCCGGAGAACTTTGTTCCGCCTTAAATTTGAAAAATTCCTTTGTAAGTGCATCTTTATACTAATCAGGGAATAATGTGTAGGCATGCTAAATTTTATGTCTGTAGCTTTATTAGAATCCAACACCGGAGATGACGACGCAGCGGAGCCACAACGTTTCGTCGCCTAAATAATATTTATTATATTTTTTTGAATTTTATAGCGCATTGGTTTCGACTGTAATGCTGTAATTTTTTATTGAATAAATAAATAAATAAATAAATAAATAAATAAATTAGTACAACATTTCGGAATTTTCCAATCCCGTGGGAAAATCGGGATAAAAAGTATCCTATGTCCGTCTCCTGGTTCTAAGCTACCTCCCTACCAATTTAAAGCCAAATCGGTTAAGCCGTTCTCGAGTTATAAATAGTGTAACTAACACGACTTTCTTTTATATATATAGATTAGCTTTATGTAGATCCGGATCCGGGGGGAAGAGCAGTGCTTGGTCCGGTGCACCCTGGGCATCGGCTAATGATTTCTTGGCAGTTTCTGAGGGATATCCTTGACCGTTGGCTAAGAGCCCGACAGGGTCTTTGACCATTACCGTACAACGTTGCCGACATTTTTGTCACAAGATTTTAAAATTATAAATTTTTGTTACTTTGACATTGGCGAAGTTGTTGTCGCTATAACGACTTGATACGCCACAAATAATAGACTACAAGCCCATGGAGAAAAATAATCTGTGAAAAGAACCAGCGTGAATAACGCTTAGAAGGCTGTTGGAAGTCACCTGTACCGCTCAGAAATGACGGCATAGCGCTCAGAGTTATCTATACTAATATTATAAAGAGGAAAGATTTGTACCTATTTTTGTATGTTTGTATGTTTGTAATGAATAGGCTCAAAAAGTACTGGGCCGATCTGGATGAAATTTGGAACATAGATAGATTATAGTCTGGAATAACACATAGGCTACTTTTTATCCCGGAAACTTGCGTGATTCCCGCGGGATAGCGATAAACGAATTCTACGCAGACGAAGTTGCGGGAAACTGCTAGTTTTATGATATAGTAACAGCCTTCTAAGCTTTATTCACGCTGGTTCATTTCACAGGTTAATTTTTTCCATGGGCTTGTAGTCTATAAGAAGACAGTATTATAAAACCACCCAACACCATTCAATAATGTTAAACATGCTAGGAAAACAAACATTTTCATTCCGCTTTATCTAATTTATAACAGTCATTACCTACCGTCCTTTTAATAAAACTTCTTATCCTTTTATCCTTCAATTTTCTTAAAAAAGCAAGTCTAGAATTTCCAGTGTTACTGCAAACGTCTGCAATAACACTGGAGCTCTAATTTGTTATTAGAGCCATTTTGAAGCGAAGGAAAATATCCCTTGTGTTGAAATGTGTAATTATCGCACTCGGGAGAATAGGGGATATATTAAGGCGAACAAATAATGATAAAGTATTATGCTCCGTGGCCAAATTGGGAATGTTTTGAGAAAAGATCAGGCCAAAAGTACCCGAAACCAACGAGCATGCATGTAATGTATGTAATTATTTATTGTGCAAAATAAACATATATCTCTTATCTTCCA
Organism: Pandemis corylana; assembly: GCA_949127965.1. Taxonomy (NCBI): domain Eukaryota; kingdom Metazoa; phylum Arthropoda; class Insecta; order Lepidoptera; family Tortricidae; genus Pandemis; species Pandemis corylana. The sequence goes on from OX421869.1 coordinate 2,691,508, forward strand.
TATACTGGTCTAGGAGTAAAGAAAAAACATAGAATTTACCAGTTGCTTTTCTTCCCGCGCAGATGGTAAAAGCCCATCGAGGGAATGGGCGAAAATCTTAGGAATCATGATATAGGCGATGCAGCGGGGAAATTACGGGCACAAGAGGCATTTCATCTTAGTCCTCTAGGTTGGCAACGCATCTGCAATCCCTCCGGGGTTGCGGATGTCTATGGGCAGTGGTGATCACTTACCATCAGGTGACCCACTTGCTCGTTTGCCTTCCTATTCATATAAAAAAAAAAAAAAAAAAAGCTAGCAACCCATCACTATTTTGGATTCCCCTTTCCACCGATACGCCCACAATCATGCTAAACGTGGCCTTTAGGTTTTGTTACCTTAGGCTATGTCTATCCCGTAAGGGATAAATACGTGATTTGTGTGTGTGTGTATGTGTGTAATCATGAAGAGTTGTATGAAGGAAGCAGCGACGTGGCGTCCATAGTTTAATGACTTTCGGCTTGCCTTCTGATATACTTGACGCCACGCCACAGGAAGGAAGAGATTGATGACTGTGGCTGAAATCGTTAGCAAGTGGAACAGCAGTGCAAGTCTCTGTCTACTCCAACGGGAAAGAGGCGTGACGATATGTACGTGCTAACTTATTTACCAACTAATTTAGTCAAGTCCAGTTGGTATCATTTAACGATTTTTAAATTGAACCTTAAACAGGTAGAAAGGAAGTTAGAAAACAAACTTATTAAACCATTGTAAAACCGAAATTCATAGCGCAATCACCTTTATGGTTTGAGTGTTAAGACTGATCAAGAAACAGAAGGTGTTTAAATAAATTGGTGAAGCTATAAAATTTTCAAACCACCCTCAAGACCTCTTAAACTTATTAAATTGGCTATTCAGTATTAAAAGTTTTATTTGTTTCTATAATTAAGTTCCATCTACAAAATTTGAAAATGAAATATTGTCTTATTTTACGGTTTTTATTGGTCGTAAAATCATACTAAAACAAATGAATTGTGTTATTTACAAACATAAATAGGTACCGACCGACCGCTTAAGTGAGTCCTCGCCCGCGCGGCAGAGAGGCGCGGGGTAGGACGACAAAGGGGACCGAGAGGGTTGCGGGCGGGTAGTGCGCCTGCCGCCCGTACCTCTCTCGGCCCCCCTTTGTCGTCCCACCCCGCGCCCCTTCACCGCGCAGGCGAAGACTCATTTAAACGGTCGGCCTATAGTCCTTTTTAGTTAATTAAATGTATAAAGAAACTACCCACTTTGATGTCTTTGATACAAAACTAAATCGACAATCGGCCGTACAGTCCGTAAGATCTTAGCATGCAATTCGGATTTGTCTTGCTGTCTTACTTTCTTTTATGGGTTTGATACTTGAATCGTTTGATACTTCCATGCTGGTCTGGGAGCAAATGAATAACATAGAATGTACCAGTTGCTTCTCGTCCCGCGCAGATGGTAAAAGCCTATCGAGGGAATGGGCGAGTCTTAGGAATCATGTTATAGGCGATGCGGCTAGCAACCCATCACTATTTTGATTCCCCTTTCCACCTATACACCCACAATTATGCTGAACGTGGCCTTTACCTTAGGCTCTGTCTACCCCGTAAGGGATAAAGACGTATGTTTGTATATTCAACTAACTGTCATGTTGCATCAGTTTCCACAATATTGTACCAGTAACTCTGCTTTGTATGAAGCGACTTTTGCAAGTTCATTAATTTCCTCATACATTAAAAGCATAAGTTTAATAATGCAAGTGTTAGCGTGTGGCCATTAAAACCACTCCTTTCACTCCTTTCATCCACTCAAAGGTTGACTGGAAGAGATCCCTTAAAGGTATAAGTCCACCTTTGTGCATGTATCTCAGTGTTTGTCAATTGTATTTTGTCTTGTTTATTTTGCACAATAAAGAGTTTACTTACATACATACACAAAACTGCGGCCAACTCTTTGTACGGAACGAATACCTAAATAAATGGTAAGTTGGGACATGACTTTGTTATTTCTCGCTCCTTGGTAACGTTAGTTACGTACAACGTTAATAGTTACATTAAAACGATGCAGTTTATTGGTTCTTCATAACACGCAGACGTCAGACGCTTTTAAACAATTTATACATCACACGTTCTTAAATTTTCGATCACAAAACACGTCTTGATTGCTTTTGCGTTGTAATGTCAAATATTATTAAGAATTAAACGAGCTTACCTGTAAGCGAAGTCTGATTCTAATTTTTTGAATGGTAATCTGAAATATAATTAAATTAAACTGTGTAGTACCGTTTCCCTAACTCATTGGCATCGCGGAAGTTTAGAAAGGAAAAAACCATCTATGGACTGTTTTCCTTACCTGTGGCAACACTAAACGTCACTTATTTTAGAGAAATGAGACCCATGTCTTGCTTTACTGAAGATAAAGCAGGCTAATGGGTTTCAAGAGCATTCACGAAGCATTCACTTAAGTTGTGAATATCCAGTGAATGCGCCTCATCATTGCAGCCTGGGGTCTCATCAAGGGCTGGGTGGGTGATTATATTTCAGATTACCATTCAAAAAATTAGAATCAGACTTCGCTTACAGGTAAGCTCGTTTAATTCTTAATTTTATTTCATGGTAATCTGAAATATAATTAAATTAAACTGTGTAGATGTTCAGAGCCATCAGCAATGATGAGTATACAGATGATGATGTAGCTGGGTTATTCTGAAATAAACATCAGTTATAATCAACATGTATTTTTTATTTTTTAATTTTGTAGTTTTAAACTTATAGTAAGTAATGTACATTTTTAGAGTAAAACTTAATTATCATCTAACACTGCCATAGCAAAATTTCCCTGTAGTGAGTTATCATCATTGATAGGTAAGTCATAAAATCTAGCAAATGTAGAAGAATTTTTTGTCCATCCAGCAGCTTTCCTTATAATATCTCACTGAATACCGCGTTTCTTAGCGGTCGAAGAAGCAGCATGTCTTGTGCTATGCGAGCTGAATGTGGATGTGTCAATGCCACTCTCAGCCATGACACTTTTTATCCATCGACTAATGCTTTGACTTGATGCTTTTCTGTGGGGTTTTTTAAATGTAATCCAAAGATAAGGCTCATTATTTCTTATTACTCTAGTTTCTTCTATATAAACTTTAAGTGCTCTGGCTGGACAAATTTGGGGATTATTTTCATAAAATGGCAGGTGGATAGCAGGTTGAGATTTTGTGCTAAGAGAGGTTTTTATAACGTCTGTGATGTTTATAAAAATATGTGATTCATATTCATGAATGTTGTTTATTTTAATTGCAGACAATGTTTGAACCCGCTGAGCTGAAGCTAGAGCTATAAGAATTGCTAGTTTTTTAGTAAGTTTTTCCAAGCTTAAAGACTTATTTTCTGGCCAGTTTGTTAGAAAGCCTAGCACTCTCGAGGGGTCCCACGTACTAACATATTTTGGAACCGGTGGCCGTAACCTATATACTCCCTTTAAGAACCTCCCGATTCTATCATCGGTACCTACGCTGCGTTCTATTAGAAGAGCCAGTGCCGATCTGTCGGTATTAAGGGTGCTATAGCTAGCATTTTCTTCAAATCTATTTGTTAGAAATTGCAATATTTGCGGTACTGATGCCTTATATGCGTTTAATTTGTTTTTTAAGCAAAAGGCCCACCATTTTATATATGTAGTGTTATACTGTTTAAGTGTACCTGCCGCTAGAGAGGCTATAGCGATATCTAGTGATCCCTCTGGCAAGCTTCTAAGTCGGAATGCTTGCCGCAGAAGATCGCGGCTGCCAGGGAAAGCGTTGAGCTCAGCGGGTGTGGTGTTCTGAAAGGCGACAGTAACAGATTCTTATTAGGTTTAAATATGATCGGTTGGGATACCATAAGAGATTTAGCTAGGGGATACCATGGCTGCGAGGTCCATACTGGATATACCAGAACGCTTTTTGCTTTGTCTTGTCTAATTTTGTGGAGACATCGGGATAGTATAGAGAATGGAGGGAATGCATAAGAGTAATATTCCGACCAGTCAAGCGTAAAAGCGTCAATATTAAATGCATATGGATCCCTCTTCCACGATACATATTTTGTGCACTTAGCATTAATCCTACTGGCAAACAGGTCAATGTCTTGTGATCCAAATGTATTACAGATTGATTTGTAAGCGTCTAGAGATAGTTCCCATTCTGTATCAATGTTAGTGTTTCTAGATTCTTGATCGGCAATAACATTATCTTTGGACTTGATGTATGCTGCATATACATATATGTTGCGTTTTTGACACCATTGCCAGATTTTTCTAGCAACTGCATTAAGGTGGGGAAATTGTACACTTCCCATTTTATTGATACATGCAATGGCGGTCGTATTATCAATCCTGACCAGTATCCTAGTATTTTGAGTGTTTTCAGTAAAGCATTTTAAGGCAAAATATGCTGCGGTAAGTTCTAATAAGTTAATGTGAAGTTTTTGTTCTTTGTCTGACCACAGGCCTCCAGTACGCTCGCCATTGCAGTGGGACCCCCACCCAGTAAGGCTAGAGTCTGAATATATTTCCATGCTGAATTTTTCTCCAGATAGTTCTTTTCTAGCATGTGGAATGTTGTCTAACCACCACTGTAGGTCAGATATTATTTCTTTAGAAGGTGTCATAAAAGCATCATAGTTATCATGTCCTTGAAGTAGAGCTAGGTATTTATTTCGCTCCATTAATTTAGTATGCATTAGTCCATAAGGGACGGCAGGGCATGCTGAAACTAAGGTCCCTAAAAGTTTTGCAAACTGTCTTATTTTACATTTGTTTAAGTGTATGTGTTCTTTAAGTAATGCTATTATGCGTGATTTTTTATCAGTAGGTAGTTCTAGGCACATGTCCTCTGAATTTATTACAAATCCAAGGAATTGACATTTCATACTAGGGATTAAATTGCTTTTCTCATAGTTAATAATTAAGCCTAGACATTGGAAGAGTTGTACTGTAGCATTCATGTTAGATATGCATTCTGTTAGTGATGGTCCAATACATAAATAATCATCTAAATATATTGTAGATATGTGACCTAGGTTTCTTAGGTACCCTACCACTGGCTTAAGTAACTTTGTGAAAACTCCCGGAGCGGTGCATAAGCCATAAGGCATGCAGGTGAATTCATATAATTGGCCCAAGTGTTTAAATCTAAGATATTTTCTATCTGATTGGTGTACTGGGACAAGAAAATATGATTCTTTTAAATCAATGGAGCACATGTAATATTTATCATAAATTAACTTGATTGCAGTGCGTATGTCCTCCATTTTAAAATGCTTTGGGGAGATGAATTTATTGAGTGGTTTTAGATTCAAAATAAATCTAAATTTTCCATTGGGTTTAGGTCTTAGAAAAATTTTAGCTAGAAATTCACCTTCAGCATGTTCACAGGGAGTAATAGCGCCTATTTTGAGTAGATTAGCAATTGACTCATCCATTGCGGTGATTTCATTGGCAGGTATGCTATTTATAGGTAGAGACGCTTGGTAAGGCTCAGTGACAAATGGTATGCGATACCCTTGAACCCATTGCAGAATAACAGGATCAGAGGTCAAGGCTCGCCAACATTTCGAATAGTTTTTAATATTTCCAGCATGTACCTGGTTAGCTAACGGCGACGTACTGCATTGCGTGGACCTTGTGTTGATCTCTCCGGGCAACGGTGGTTCTGGTTCGATGAGTATCGCTTCTGTTGAGTGGCTGGCTGGAACGAATGGGACGGCTGGAACGACTGGGACGACTGGAACTGCTGCGTCTTTGGTCCACCACGTGTCATCCCCTTGCCCTTCGGCCGAAGTGGTGGACCGTTGCGGTTTCCCGATGTCTTTAAAGTTTTCATGTTGGGAGCGGCAGGCACTGGTTTCCTTATATGAGCCACTGACTGTTGCAGTGTCTTAGCAGTCTTGATAGTTTCTGATAGGTTATCACCAAAGAGGAAAGCATTTCTATTAGACTTTTCTATTGTCTGGATAAAATTTTTGTCCAAAGAGGGAGTTATTAACTTTTTCCTGGTTTTGGTTTGGTGAAAGTTTAGGTCATTTAATAGTTTGGATGCATCGCTAAGCAAACTTATTAGGTGTGCTTTATTCAGGTCCTCATTTCCCATGAGCTGTGTCATTGCTTTGCCAATGATGCCAGTTGCAAGGCCCAGCTGGGCTTGGCCGATCTCTATGCCCTTGTCCCTCAGTTTAGAGCTGTCTCCGAGCACATTTTTAATTTCTATGTTAATTGCTGGGGCTTCTAGTAGAGTACAGTTGCTGGGAATCTTGTACTTCTTTGTAATTTGATCCCTTTGTTCTTTTGTCAGTCCGTTTATAACGATATGTGTCCACCTGCGGGATATGTCTTCATGAATACTTTCATCATATTTTGTTGCTTCTGTGTAATCATCTCCCAAAGCTTCACTGTAAGGGTTAGCTATGGGTGCATCGGCAACGTCTGGAAAGCACAGAAAGAAAACCCTTGAGCACAAGCTTACAGGCCATTTTGCTACATATAAATGATAGCATGAGTATCTCGTACTCAATGGCTGTATGGAAGGGATCTAGCATTAAGAATGCCAAAGCGTATCAAACCATTTTGCCACATAGAAATGATAGCAGGAGTATCTCGTACTCAATGGTTGTGCACAGTCAAGACTATATTGTCTCATAGAATGCGGCGCAAAGCGTCGCGCGAGTATCTCGTACCCATTAGTGTGCAGGAAGATCAACCCCATTGCGTGCATAAGCATGCGAGCCATTTTGCCACATCAAAGTGTTAGCTGGAGTATCTCGTACTCAATGGCTGCGTTGGCCACCCGGTGTCATAGAAAAACCCCTCGAGTATCTCGTACTCGATGGCTTATTAAACAAACAATGCAGTGCAACCACACGGTGTCTTAAAACATGCGCTGTTAAAGTTTAATTCGAAGACGCGCACTTTGTAGATTTATAGGTTAGTATGAAAATAAAGCGTAAAATGAACACCAACTTACCTTCTTTATCGTTCTCGTCCTTCTGTTCTTCTTCATCTGGCATTTCCGGCACTGGTGAGGCATCCCGGCGAATAGGACTGCGACTCCGGGTCCGGGTTCGGCCGCTGCGTGAGCGCCGTGACCGCCTCGGGCTCCGACTGCGCTTGCGCCGACGCCGGTGATGACTTTTCTCGAGTGATTCGGTGTATTGTTTCAAAATTTTGAGCAATCGTCGTTCACTGGGCATTTTATCACCAAAAAACTTCTCACAATTATAATTCACAACCACGATGCCGTTGGGCGGAAAAAGAAGTGACGTTTAGTGTTGCCACAGGTAAGGAAAACAGTCCATAGATGGTTTTTTCCTTTCTAAACTTCCGCGATGCCAATGAGTTAGGGAAACGGTACTACACAGTTTAATTTAATTATATTTCAGATTACCATGAAATAAAATGATTACTGTACGCATCAGACATCGCACGTTTTTAAATTTTCGATCACAAAACACGTTTTGATCGCTTTTGCGTTGTACATAATATCAAATACTATAATTACTGTATGTAGTGTGTATGTACGCATATGTGTAATGATATTTAGTAGTTTATTTATGAATTGTTTGTTGTATTTTGAGATGTACGCTCTATTGTGGCTTTATCTATATGGATATTTTAAACTCACTCTTTGTCGGTCTCTCGCTTAATGCTTTGGTAGAGATCCCTTATAGGGATAAGTTTACCTTTGTGCATATATTAAAGGTCTTGTTTTGTGATTTGTCTCTGTTTCTTTATATTTGTACAATAAAGCATTTACTGACTTACTTACGTACGCATCAGACATCACACGTTTTTAAATTTTCGATTACAAAACACTTCTTGATCGCTTTAGCGATATCTAACATCAAATACTATGACAACTGTTTGTAGCCGTATCTCTTCGCTAATATTAGCGCTGTGTGGCGTGGACGCTTTCCAGACGTTTTTCGTGGCAGAAATCGAGACTAGAGAGCAAGTTGAGTTGTTTATGATCATTCATCATATTGGGCCCGCGTGGAAACAGCCCAAGCTCTCTCATTGCGAGAGGAGGCCTGTGCCCAGCAGTGGGACGAATATAGGCTGGAGACGACAATTCATCATCCACTAGACATTTCCAACCGCTCTCTTACGCCATGATCTTTCGCATGGTCATGACCGTGATCATGTGATGCATGTGTTGTGTCAATTTATTTGTATTGTTTTAAGTGTGTTTAATTTATTTTATTTGATGTTTTGTGACTGTCATAAATAAACTTATTTTCTTTCCTTCTTCTAAATTTGAGACCAATTAAAAAATCTTTGAGCTATCACACAATATGACTGTTCTTCAAGGGAGCGGATCAGAATACATAAAGTTTAAAATGTATAATGGGTTAAAATACATAATGGTTCAAAATATATAACGCAATTTTCTGTAAAACTGTTAGCTAAATGAACTTTTTTGATATCGTAATCTATAGATTGGTTTAGGTTAGGTTAGTTTTGTTTTATAACAATCCTGTTAATTTGTAACTTTCTGAGAAAATCGCATTATATATTATAAACCATTATGTATTTTGACCCATTATACATTTTAAGCTTTATGTATTTTAATACGTACCCGTTCTTCAACCTTAAGTAGGTACCAGATTGAGATCGTGACGGTACTGTATAATATTGTGGTACTAGTCCCGCTGGCCTCGTGGCCACCCCCTTCGCCTGTGCTAGGATTAAGATAAGAGGATTCGCGGCCATTTTCATCAAATGTCCGCATTCAGCAAAGAAGGATTTACTGAACGTGTGAAATTAACTTAATGTGCGGATGTTGTTTTAGGTACGAGGCAAAGATGTAACAATTCGGAAAGCGCTCGTTAAAAGCTAGATTATGTCGAATTATTAAGTAAGTTATTTATTTGTGATACACAGGTAAATTGCATAGGATCTACAATAAATACAATTAGGCTCTGTGATCTACTATAAAGATGTGCAAATATTAAACTTAAAGGCTAACCGCCTTATTCATAAACGCTCTGTAGGCCTCTGCTAACTTAGCAATCGTTTGTCCTTATCTGTCACTTTGACATTTACCTTTCATAGATAAGGACAAACGATTGCTAAGTTAGCAGAAGCCTATAGAGCGTTTATGAATAAGGGGGTAAAACACTATCCAATACAAAAGCCAAGAGAACGTGTCATAACATTAGAATTTATAATAGCAATAGATACAATACATCATGATTAATTATTATTATTATTCATCATTATATTATCATAGTTAAATTATTATTTTTGTCATTCATAATTAAATTAGAAAATAAATAAATACAGAGGATTAATTTTAATAAAACAATTGCTAGATTTTCCAAGAATTATCTGCGAAAAATCGTCAAGGGTATAGTAGGTATGCTCCGGCTATGAGCCTTTCCTTAAATTGCTTTTTAAAGACAGGCAGATCCTATCGATCCTATCGATCCTTAAATTGTACATACGTACATAAATCACGTCTTTATCCCCTACGGGGTAGACCAAGCTTAAGGTAACAAGACCAAAGGTCACGGTAACAGGACCAATGTCACGTTTATTGAATGACCGCGTAAATGAGTCGGCCCGTGCGGTGCAGGGGGGTGGGTCGACCGCGGGGGTCAAGAGACGTGCGGTCGACAGTATATTATTAAGTATATCCTTCGTTTATTTTATCTTTAACACATTTTTATGTACAATTGACATGACATTAGCACAATTCACAATAAAAAACGTAATTCTCAACTCTGCGTCTTACACCTACCAACGGGGTGCGAGTCGGGCTACCGCGTGTGATCAAGAACTGCGGTTCGTTTTTGGATCCTTCCATCGAAGAGCAGTGCTTGGCCCGGTGCACCCTGGGCATCGGCTAATGACTTGTTCTACCGTACAACGTTGCCGACATTTTTGTCACAAGATTTTTTGATCACTGTATTTACTTATTACTTTGACATTGGCGAAATAATCGCATCGATCGATGGGGCCGTATTATAAAAAGGAGAAGGACACCTACCAACAAAATGTAAAACCAAAAAGAACTGATAATGATATTGTTACCTCGTAATATTATGTATACCTTTTTTCTGTTTTGGTTGTTACATGTGGTGTTCAATAAAGAGTTATTGAAGTGTATTGTATAATGTACTTGCGACCTTTTACTTTTGAACAAGCAACGTCAAACAAAGAACATCATGTAACAGGAAATACAGTCGACTATCATCGTTGTTGCAGCAGCGTTATGGTTTAATTTCCGGCACAGCGTTTAATTTGCTTAAACGACACATATGAACGTGTTATCATGTTCATGCTGTTATGAAAATGGCGGGAGTGTGGAGTTTTGATTAAATTAACGTATTTAATATTACTGTTTGAGTTAAATATTACTGTTACTCCTATGCTGGTCTGGTAGCAAAGAAAAAACATGAGTGTACCAGTTGCTTCTCTTTTCTTCCCGCGCAGATGGTAAAAGTCCATCAAGGGAATAGGTGAAAATCTTAGGAATCATGTTACAGGCGATGTGGCTAGCAAACCATCACAATTTTGATCCTCCTTTCCATGCATAATGCTAAGGCTCTGTCTACCCCGTATGGTATAAAGACGTGATTTGTGTATGTGTAGGTAATAAATATATTGCAAATGGGTTGTCTAAAAAAAATCAGTTCAGAATATGATTAGCTTATAATTTTTTTTAAATTTTCACTGGTTTGATTAATAGACAAATTCCATACCTATCGAAAGTATGAAGCCCATAGAATATGCAAATGTTGAATTGACATTTTTTTCCCGTCACAACTCTTGGGTAGGCAGGTTTAAACAGGTAAATCGATAGGTACTAGTAAGTTACACCGGTCTGGCTAATGAATAGAAGTTAAATTAAAATAAAGATTATTTCTTTACAAATACGGTGGTGTGCTGTCATATATCACAATCTTCTTTACTCCTAGACAAGCATGGAAAAAGAAAGAATGATACAGAGTAAATAAGCAAAACAAGCATCAGATAGAAACAGTCGCCATTTTACCAGCAATTTTTCTCATAAAACATTGAATGGGTACGTAATAAATGTTTCTAAGAACGTTTTTTAATTCCCCGAGGAATCGGAATAGTTCATCTCACAAAGGGCACAATTTTCTGTCATTATAGCGGGCACAAAAGATATCGTAGCAACGAGAAACATTGAAACTCGCTGCATATTTTGTTAAGGGGGATAGCGAACAAAAAAACCGCACCGCAAAAAATATTTAGTGTATAAAATAAAAAAATGAGAAACTGACTTAAAATACTTTTTAAAAAATGCCTCATTTTACCATCATAATTATCAGCCATAGGAGTTCTACTGTTGGACATAGGCCTCATAGTTGCCTCGGTCGGAAGCGGCTTGCATCCACCGTGAACCCGCGACTTTAAGTCGATCATCCATCCACCTCGTTGGTGGCCTGAAATTATAATTTGACAAACATTAATTATTTGCTTATGTAACTAACTTTTTTATAAGTGAAAATTTAACTTAACGCAACTTTATGTGAGGATTATTTTTAAAATCTAGGAATTTACAAAGTTAGGACTACCTATACGAAATTACATAATAGTAAAAAGTTTTTAAATTAATCTGTTTGAAGTATGTGCCTCAACAAAAACTCTACCTACTATCTATTCTGTTTACGAGTTAGTTACTAAACTTGTTAGCCTGCTTTTCTTACTCTTCATAAGTAGGTACTATAAATAATGCTATGAAATGGGCTGTCAAAAATGTATAGACAGAAAGAAAGAAGAGATTTATTCATTTTACACACAATTTTATAGAAAAGTAACAATAAAAACGAAACACAGACATGCAAAATAGATCATCAGCGTTGTGTGTGTATAATGACTCTTTGCGAGGGTTTATTATTATGTCGTTCGATGACGTTTTATGATGATGACAGCGATCGAACTAGAGTTACGCTTGGCCTTAACAAAACATTGCAATTACCTAGTACGAGTAACGACCACAATTACACCCGTACCAGTTTAATTTTATTTTATTTGACAAAAAACAAGCAAATAATGTGTAAACGACCTCACTTTGGTTTTATTTCGCTCGAGATTTGTAAGTATCAGATTTTTTAGTCCGGTTGCTCAATGTTAGCTAACTGAAGTTTGAAATTGGTAATTTATGAGTTGTTTAATCACTGGTTAGTGGTGACTCAAAAGTATCATTCAAAAGTGGCGATAGATTTAGCTGAGTTTGAAGTGCGAGTAAAAGAAAACTAGGGTTCTAATTAATCGCATCATTTAGACATGAAATTGCATTGAGGTGTAATTTTGTAGCAATACACAGATTTCTACCAATTCCAATGGTATTCTGGTTTGTACGAACCAAGTATTTGACGGTAAAAAGTAGAAAATCGGCGATGATTTTTACTATGTTCAAGCTTCTTTCATCAAAGCATGACAGTTGCAAGAAAACGGCTCCTTCGTGAAATTTTGACACTATAACTGTCGGAGTCTTTTTTTTTAGGAATTTGAAAACGAAAATACCGTTTCATAATTTTTAATAATTTCAATGTCAATAAAATGGCTGACAGCGCTAATTTTGATATAATCTATTTATCGGTATGATTTTTATGCGCGCTGCATGTACTGTCTTTATTTATTTATTTTATGTAGTATATTTTATTGACATATACTATAGATAGTATAAAGTAGTTTATTGACTGGTAGGTTTTAGGAGTTTATGTATTATATTCGGTAAAGTTATGTATTGTGGCTCTCAGTGTTTGCAATTTTTAAACTCACTCGTCCATCCCTAATATAATACTCCTTTCATCCACTCAAAGGTTGACTGGAAGAGATCCCTTAAAGGGATAAGTCCGCCTTTGTGCATGTATCTCAGTGTTTGTCAATTGTATTTGTCTTGTTTATTTTGCACAGTAAAGAGTTTACATACATACATACATACTACCGGGATTATAAATATTATACTAAAGCAATAAGTACTGAAGTATATCTATATTATTAAGCTCTTAATGAAATGTATTGCATGACAGGTAATTATTAAAATTGTTGCAAAATGATTATAAGCTAGAATGAGTTAAGGTAAACATTTAACTGAAGTATATTTTATTACCATTATTTCACCGGCCTCTTGAACGGAAATTTCAATTGAATGAACGACAATTATAACATCGGCGTATACTTTGATCCTCTCACAAAATGTTTGTATGAAATTCCCGGTATTCGCTTAGAACCTTTTGCTTTAATACCCAACAATTTATGGTGTTTCACTTCTTAACTTTCTTATAGTATTTAAGCCCTTGAAGTATCAAATTAATTACATACTTTTTAAGCGGTTTCAAAAAAGGAAGCGGATCAACCAACATTTCTGAAAAAAATAATTTTTTTCTTTATGCTGAAGCTGAATCACACTTCTAAATGATGTTTTCGACTTCGTACACAATACTATAGTGACGGGTATCACAAATATCTAGCGCATAGAATAACAAGAACTTTACGTACGTGTAATAGTTAAAACAGGCCCGTAATGTGGCTCTTTTATCCGACTATTAAATCAGCTTCTTATATTAACATAAAACGTTAGCAACCAGAACATAATGGCCGCTAACACTTAGCCACTAACAACGTGTTGGGCACACTTATAGCGCCATAAATAGTGGTTATTAATTAATTTACATGTAATACCCATGGTTAAAATCTCATTTCTTCCGGAGGTGAGTGACCCGCATAAGTTTAGAACGAGATAGAAGTACTGGATGTGCTATGATATTGGTCTGTGAATTCGTAAGACTACGTGAAACTAAGTCTTCTTCTTCTTCTTTTGATTGTGGCATTACAAGTCGTTATAGTGACGACAACTTCGCCAATGTCGGTAAAAAATTTTAATCATAAAATCTTGTGACAAAATGTCGGCAACGTTGTACGGTAACACGGTCAAAGACCCCCCTACCCCCCCTGTCGGGCTCTTAGCCAACGGTCAATAATATCCCTCAGATACTGCCAGGAAATCATTAACCGTTGCCCAGGGTGCACCGGACCAAGCACTGCTCTTCCCCCCGGACGGATCCGAAAACGAACCGCAGCTCTTGTTCACACGTGGAGGTAACCCGACTCGCACCCCTGAAACTAAGTCAAACAAATTAAAACGAAAAGGTATTGCCGGGTAGGCATACAAATACACAAAGCACGTCTTTATCCCTTACGGGGTAGAAAAAACCTAGTAAGGCCTACAGGCCACGTTTAGTAAGATTGTGGGCGTATAGGTGGAAAATGGAATCAAAATAGTGATGGGTTGCTACATGATTCCTATGATTTTCGCTCATTCCCTCGATAGGTTTTTTTTGCGCGGGAAGAAAAGCAACTGGTATAATAATCTATGTTTGTTCTTTGCTCCCAGACCAGCATGGAAGTTTATTTTCCTATCTCCACGATATAGTAAAGTTAAGTCGTGCAAAACAGTTACCAGAATTATTAACATTAATATTAGTGCTTTCACCAAAAATTAAGCCTCAAATGTATCGGGTTTTTTTTTATTGTATAAAAAGCAGATTTTTTAATTTTATTTTTATTTTTTTAAACTACAAAACTACTAATCCCATTACCTCGTAACTTGGATAAATGTTGTATATATTAGTTAAGGTTGCTTTCTAAAAAAACATGATTGATTTATCTTTTGTGAAATAGGTAATATTTGAGTTGAAAGATGAGAAAAAAAAACTTGCGAGATGGTGACGCTTTCCGAATTTTTATATTTCACTAGCTGTTTGCGCGGCTTCGCCCCGTTCCAATTTTTTTTCAAAAAATTTTTTTTTTTTAAATCTTGTCCAGACAAACGAACACAATTAAAATAGATTTTTTATCCTAGTCGGTGCAGCCGTTTGAAAGTTATGCGCGTACATACATTTCGAAGATTCATTTTTGTTTTTATGTATAGATAAAAAAAAATGGATAAACAGTTTAAAAAAGATCGAATTCGTGACATCTCATACATTCTTTCATCATGCTTCATTATTTCGGTGGTTATAGTGGCTTTTCTAGTATCTATAACTTCATTATACTAAAGATCCATGCTGTTACAGCATGGGCGTAGCAGTGCGTGCCCAAAGACAATAAATTAGTTAAAAACAAATCGGTGTATTGAATAGATAGAACTAATGCGATGTGCAGTTATGTATGGAGATGAACGTTATGCCGCACAAATTGTTTTTTAAGTGCTGCGGGTTCGATTTGTATGGAATTGACTTAGTTAAAACGTAATGCAAGGAATTAGATCAATTTGAGTGTTCGATGATGACAGTTTTTTTTTATTTGTACATCGACGTGTTTTTTATACTTTATTAAAATTTTACTAGCGTGTTTTTGAAAATATTTTTAAAAAATATTGAGCGGATATGAAAACTTTTTTTTTATATTATTTTTTGATAAAATAATATACTTTTTACTTTTTATGATGCAGGGCTGGTTGTTTAGTTAGGTAGGTAATGTAAGCTAGTTGATAGGGTTATTTAAAATTTTGGTTGTGTATTTTTTTAATTTAACGTGGTCTGCTTATAATTTCATATTTAAATAAATAAACCTTTTTACTCCGAAAGCTGAAGTTTTTAATAATGTTTTATTTACTTGTCATTTTTTTACAAGGACACGCGTTCTTAAAATGAGAAAAACTATAAAAAAAAAACAAAAAAAAAATATGTTTTCTGTTTCCTAAGACTTAGTTTACTGACGATGTCACTTCGCTTCGCAAAATAGTTAATGCCATACGCCATGAACCCCCACAACACCTGGCTAACGGGACCGTTCTCACGCAAACATTACGATCACTAAACGTCACTCGGGATCGATCGTAAAATCGCAAATCATCTCAAAAATTCATCGATTCACAATACACCATTACTTTTATAGCCACTAATGAATATCTTTTTTAAAAGCCAACCCCCAAAGCGCAAGTTTATTAAATAATAAAGTTTTAAAGAACATAAAAATTTGTAAACGGCGTTTTGTTTTTTTTTGCGGCCAGCATTATCTATGGTTGAGGGATGGGGTGCGAAATAAGAGTTTGTCATTCTGTGTTTGAACTTGCCCCTTTTTTGCACGTTTGCCCCTTGACAGTTGACATTGTTAAACTGTCAATGTGACGGGTACGAAGAAAAAGCTTTTTAAAACCGACTTTGTTGAGTTTTGTTTAGGTTTGAACTTGCGTATATTCATAGCTAGCGTCAAATTTAGAGTCAAGCAGGTCGCTGTCACGAATTATTTCAGAAAGGATTGTTTCGGGTAAATTTTCTGTCAATTGTGTTTATTGGCCAAAGGCCTTGCCATGTCGTCTTAATGCGATGCAATTCCGAACCAAACTTTCGCCTTTATAATATTAGTGTTATAGTATGACTAGGTGTTGCCCGCAACTTCGTCTGCATTACAGTTGCAAAACTTCTGAAAAATTCTGAATTATTCCGGAATACTTCTGGGAAAGTTTCTTTAAATCAGAATTATTCAAAATGAATTTAATTAAGATTTTTTTTTAGCTGAAAAATCGTATTTTGCATCGATCGTCGATCGTCGCCGCCGCTGCGCTCCTCGAGTCGTGCGTGCAGGCAATGGCGGTGCGGGGTGCGGTAAGACGGGAGATGCTCCCCGGAGAAGTTTTCCCTCGCCCCGCGAGAAAGATTCGTACCCCGCAATCGAATGTTTCCGCGGAATATTTCGCCTGAATAATTCAATGGGAATAAACGTGTTTGTTTGTGGTGTGGTGGGTGAGCCTATGACGCGACGTTGTGTGTGCTTGAATTGATGCGACGTGCACTCACAACCATAAACTTAATATACCTACCGCTCACAACATAACTAAAATAATCTATTTTACAACTTCCAAGCGCGAAATAGGTAGTAAGGTCGATTTTCCTGGTTTTTTTTTGACAGTTGAAATATGTCCAAAGCTTCGGAATATTTCCGAATACTTCCGAAGTATTTAACGGGAATGATTCGGAATTTTTCCCGCCAGCATCTATAGTCTGCATAGAATTCGTTTATTGCTATCCCGCAGAAATTACGCAATCCGTTCTTAGAAAATGCCTACGTCATAGTAGCTTTATGCATGCAAAGTCTCAGCCCGATCGGTTTAAAATTGACAAAGTGTCATACAAACTTTCATCCCCTATTTTATCCCCTTGGGGGTAGAATTGATCAAAATACTTTCTCAGCGAATGCCTACGTCATAACATCTACCTGCATGCCAAATTTCAGCCCGATCCGTCCAGTGGTTTGGGCTGTGCGTTGATAGATCACTATGTCAGTCAGTCAGTCAGAGCTTTGAGTTAAATATACATACATACATATTGTAGAACGCCCCTCTCTTTACAATACAATAATTAAGTAACACTTGTCACTACATTATTACCATATTAACCAACCAATTTGCAAACATCACTCATTCACACTGCTTAATCCATTCCCTTTAAACTGAAATTACAATATTCATAACATTTCATTCGGGGATGCGCTGATTTCGATGAAATTAGCATCCAAATGACGGACAAAAGGTGGAAGCTGGGATTGGGTTAACGTGTGGCTGAAGGGGTTAAAACTCGTTCGGATGAATGAAGTGACAGTGTTAACTTTTGCTTAACTGTAGTTAAAACACTGGCTAGATGCGAGGACTGGAGCGAAATTGAGTAAGCGACGGCAAAAAAAATAAGTTTGCATGTCTCTAAAAATAAAGTTTTAAGATTGCATTTTTTAGAGAGTTACCATTTTTATTGCTTATGGTTTTATGATTAAGATGACTTTTGATTATAATACTCTTGTTTCCACCGAAAACCAGTGCCTAATCATAACAATTCCTTTTATAAACAACTAGCTTTTGCCCCCGGCTTCGCTCAGGTTAAGAAGTATAGTATGCATGCAAAGTCTCAGCCCGATCGGTTTAAAATTGACAAAGTTTCATACAAACTTTCATCCCCTATTTCATCCTCTTGGGGGTAGAATTCATCAAAATCCATTCTTATTTCGATTCCTGGCCATAGCTTTACTTTTCCGATTTTTCTGTGTTCTAATTCTCAGTGCCGTTTAGAAACTTAGTTTGAGGGCGTTTTTGTGTATTTTTTCGCCGCACCGTGCCAAACCGAACAGCCTCCCCACCCACTCAGTTCCTGAGTGCTCTGATAACCCTATTTATTCTATTACACCGTAATTGTTTACTGAATGAGTTGCGTAGTTGGTCCCATTAGCAGTCATTGTCTGCTTACACAGGCATTTGGCGGTATATTCTAGTCTTTTGACACTGGGTATTAAAGTTTAGAATGGTAATGTGATGGGGATTTTGCAGGAATATCGTAGACGATGTGATATCTAAAGGATGATGGTTATAGTTTAAAAAGCGGATGCACTGAATACAGCTTTTAAGTACGGATATTATTTTCTGTATATTTCTTTTTATCTTAAGTTAGGTTTTACAAAATGTATATAAAAAGTAATAAAACAATATTAATACAAAATATAAATACATTATTAAAACCTAACCTAGGGTTCCGCCGGTAGCGAGGCGAGGCCTTTGCACAGACAGAGGAACCTCCTGACTATCCTAGCCGTGTCCAGGAGTACCGCCTTCTGTATCTGGCCTTTGACCCAACCACCTAGCGAGAGCCTTTTAAGGTGATGGTCAAGGCTCTTCGTTATTAGACCGTTCCCCGAAACGATTATCGGGATATTGCTGTAATTTTTTATTGACTAAATAAATAAATAAATAAATAAATAAATAAATAAATAAATAAATAAATAAATAAATAAATAAATAAATAAATAAATAAATAAATAAATAAATAAATAAATAAATAAATAAATAAATAAATAAATAAATAAATAAATAAATAAATAAATAAATAAATAAATAAATAAATTATTACTATTATTTATTTAAGTAACAAAATCCCTTCCATGCTGGTTTGGGAGCTAAGAAAAGGGTGGTGAAGTACCATCGAAGGAATGGGCGAAAATGTTAGGAATCATGTTATAAACGATGCTAGTAACACATCACTCTTTTGATTCCCCTGTCCACCTATACTCCCACAATTATGCTAAACGTGGCCTTTAAGTCTTGTTACCTTAGGCTTTGTCTATGTACGGGATAAAGATGGGATTTATGTATGTATGTCTGTAAATAATAAAACATATTTTTTTTATTGAATCAGGCGTTACTTTGCGGAGGTCCATTTCAATGAACAAAAAATATTTACCTGACTACTCCGCTACTCACGTGGAAGATAATCAAGCCTGTGTGAAATATTAATATGTTTTTCATGCATGTTTTTTATGTTCCTTCAAAAATAAATTATTTGAGTCTTCAGTAATTTTTAAGTTTAAGAAGAAGAATTTTGTTAATTCCGAATAGTCTAGCTTTCTTTTAAATTGTTAAAGAACTTTTAGAATCAGTTCCAGAGATTAATCTCTACTTTATGAGTTCTATACACAGATACAAATAACGTCTTTATCCCTTACGGGGTAGACGAAGCCTAAGGTAAGAAGACCTACGGGCCACGTTTAGCAAGACGTATGAGATTTTGAAAAAGCTTTTATTAATGCCTCTACAGCAAATTTCAAAACTCGAATATTAGGGCTGTACATTGTCAGATATTAAAAATAGCAGAAAACAGTCAACGAAGCAAAATTGTTTATTATAAAAAAAAACCAGTCCCCTGAGATACGGAGAGATTCAAACTCAAAAGACCAAGAAATTTTGCGCGCTTTTTTCAACAAAATACCAATTTCACAGCCCAATAAAAATCGAATGTCATCATTACGTGATAAAAAATGATTCCCACGCCCTGCCACAATAATCATTTCATCAATAAAGAAAAGCATAAAATACTTTGACATGTAATGACAAACTTACCCATAGTTAAGGGAAAAAAACGCCAAAATTAGGGGAAATGGGTAAAACTCGTAAACGCGAAATTAATGCCGTTCGTTTTTTGTTTCCGCAATGTTTTGGTGGGCTTACATGCCGCTGGGGCTCATAATTATAAAATAAAAAATATTAATCACTCTATCTTCTTTAATTTCTAACGGTAAAACCGAAAAAGTAAAACATAACAATCAAGAAATAAAAATTCTTAATTCATTTGATAGTACCTATCATTTGAAAAACAGCGCCTTCTCTCGTCCCTGGTGAGCAGTAGATGTTCCACGTGAGTTTGTAATTGTGTCGTACAGACACATCATTCAAACAGATGACGCTTAGCGATAAAAATTCGCATAATAACAAAAGGTCACGTGACAGTTAGTAACAGGTAGAAAAATTCGGAGACTACCCACCTGCTATGGGTGGTGTAGGGGTATAGCACGCGTCACGGAATGACGAGGATCCGGGATTGATTCCCGGCCATAGCTTTACTTTTCGGATTTTTCTATGTGTTCTAATTTTCACTGACATTTAGAAATTTAAATATTAATCAGTTTTTTTACAAAAGGAATTATCCAATCGGATATACAGGGTGTCTTAAAATTATACTGGAATTTTAATTGGGCTTATGTTTGGTTTAGTTTGACTGAAGACCCCTACAAAGATTTTTACAAGATCTTGGATATTTACCTCAACAGAGAGTTTGAATCTAAGTTTGACTTTAGATCTCTCAGACTGTCATGATATAAGATAAACTAGATGTGTCTTAAAGTTGTTCCAGTGCAACACAACTGAACACTCCTACATAAGTTTTCTTATAACTATTTCCCATACACATATACATACATAAGTCACGTCCTTATCCCTTACGGGGTAGACTGAGCTTAAGGTAAAAAAACCTTAAAGTTCACGTTAAGCATTTTTGTGGGCGTATAGGTGGAAAGGGGAATCAAAATAGTGATGGGTTGCCCCATCGCCTATAACATGATTCTTAAGCTTTTCGCCCATTCCCTCGATAGGCTTTTACAAGATGCGCGGAAAGAGAAGCAACTAGTACATTATATGTTTTTTCTTTACTCCCGGACTAGCATGGAAGTAACTATTATGCTTTCCATATAAACCTTTTGTGTTTATTAAAGATCACAGTGCAGACGGTTAACCCTCACTCGAGGCCGTTAACTAAAACTACCCCGTTTTTTCGTTATCCTTCATTTACCCTACGCCTCATTTTAGGCGCGCCGAGCCATGTCCCATTTATTATTTACTAACTGTTGCCCGCAACTCCGTTTGCATAGAATTCGTTTATCGCTATCCCGCAGGAATTACGCAATTTTCCGGGATAAAAAGTAGCCTATGTGTTATTCCAGACTATAATCTATCTATGTTCCAAATTTCATCCAGATCTGTCCAGCCGTTCTGGCGTGAAAGAGTAACAAACATGCAAACATCCATACTCACAAACTTTCACATTTATTATATTAGTAGGATAACTCTTTATTGTACAAAAAACACAAGAAAAAGATGAATACAAGACAACACAAATGCGCAAAGGCGAACTATGTATGTATGTGTTTATACGCCTACTATCACGCTAAACGTGGCCTTTAGGTCTTGTTACCCTGGGCTCAGGGATAAAGACGTGATAAATTTGTAAGTAATATGTGCCTTAACTGAAAGTATTTAGATTAAAAGAAAGCTTTTGAAAAAAAAAGCTTTTTGTTCACCGTACTTAAATTGGCGTCCAATCTACATCATGTATACCAAATATCAAGTCTACAAGATACATGATGTCTGTTTTTCAGGCTGCTTCCATGCTGGTCTGGGAGTAAAGAAAAAACATAGAATGTACCAGTTGCTTCTCCTCCCGCGCAGATGGTAAAAGTCCATCGAGGAAATGGAATTTTTTGTCCAGCAGTGGGGCACTAAAGTCGCTTAAAAAAGATAAACCAGACTACTACGGGTTTCGCACAAATTTAAAAATTATAATTACAATTGTATACGTTGAGGATGTTCCTGAAAAACATACATACATACATACATAAATCACGTCTTTCTCCCTTACGGGGTAGACAGAGCCTAAGGTGACAAGACCCAAAAGCCATGCTTAGCATGATTGTGGGCGTATAGGTGGAAAGGGGAATCAAAATAGTGATGGGTAGCTAGCCGCATCGCCTATATGATTGCTATGCCCATTTCCTCGATGGACTTTTACCATCTGCGCGGGTAGAGAAGCAACTGGCACATTCTATGTTTTTTCTTTACTCCCAGACCAGCATGGAAGCAGCCTGAAAAACAGACATCATGTATCTTGTAGACTTGATATTTGGTATACATGATGTAGATTGGGCGCCATTTTAAGTACAGTCAACAAAAAACATTTTTTTTTTCAAAAGCTTACTTTTAATCTAAATACTTTCAGTTAAGGCACATATTATTTACAAATTAATCACGTCTTTATCCCTGAGCCCAGGGTAACAATACCTAAAGACCACGTTTAGCGTGATAGTAGGCGTATAAACACATACAAACATAGTTCGCCTTTGCGCATTTGTGTTGTCTTGTATTCATCTTTTTCTTGTGTTTTTGTACAATAAAGAGTTATCCTACTAATATAATAAATGTGAAAGTTTGTGAGTATGGATGTTTGGATGTTTGTTACTCTTTCACGCCAGAACGGCTGGACAGATCTGGATGAAATTGGAACATAGATAGATTATAGTCTGGAATAACACATAGGCTACTTTTTATTCCGGAAAATTGCGTAATTCCTGCGGGATAGCGATAAACGAATTCTATGCCGACGAAATTGCGGGCAACAGCTAGTACTTACATACGTACAATATTTAGAAATGTCAAACAGAAATAAAAAATGTTCATTGTTCATATTTTAACATGTTTCAGTCGCGTAATAATCTGCACTAGAATTAATGCTCCTAACACCCTTTCTAAATCAAAACAGGTGGTTCTTTAAAGTGAAATAAAAAAAGGGGCGGGAATATTTTTTTTTATTCTAAAGCGCTTAACATAACAAGGAAGTTGTTTTAAATAGAACAAGTGCTACAGTTAATCTGTGCGATGATAAATGACGGTCCCATTTTCTTGATTCGACTTTAAAATACAGGATGATGCGAAAAAAATAGATTAACAAAATAATCTACAGGTTTTCATTGTTATGGTTAGGTTTCTTAAGTATTTAATTTTCTGTTTTACTTACTTTTACTTGTGGTTATGTTATTTGTTGGTTATTACGATTTGTAAATCAGCTACAGTTTCGCTTTTTATTTGCACAATTGTCTACCTATACAATATTCCTGTAATCAAAGAATAAAAACATTTCAAGAAAAATAGTTATATGTACTTTTTCCGTGGTTTTTCTATGGCAAAACATTAAAAAGTTATAAAACAAAGCAAAAACAGGAAAAAACTACTAATTTGTTTTCTGTTAAACCAATTTAGTTACACTAGACCAGCATTAAGATACAAGAACCGTTACTTTTTGTTTATGAATCTTTTACATCGTTTTCGAGTTTTATTTCATTCCTTCACTACAAAATAGCCAATTCATATGAAAAATAACGTACACTAATTTAAATTTAAAATTGAAAACGGCATGCCGTGACCCGAATAATTACAACAATTTTGACATATTACCCAAACAGCGAGCACCCTGTATATGCCAGGCGTGACTCCGCGACCGGTCTTCAGATTATTCTCTACGCGCATAATAGCAACTGCATCGATTATGGCGCATTACGCCAAACAATTACCAGGGAGCAATGACCGATGGTACCTACACTTTACATACCTACTCTAACTATTCATTTTTTATTTATTTATGTATTTCTTTAGTTACACATAAGTCGGGTTCTATCTATAGATGTATTGCATTGTTTACGTAAAAGTTTATGGATTATGTACCTATATTTTATCTGTGTATCGTTTTGTGAGTCATAGACGGTTCTGGCTGAAAATCAGTGCTGCAGGTGTCTAACACCTCAGCGTAATGCTGAGCCAGCGACCGTTTCACTTTCGCGAAGACACAACGCTGATGATCTATTTTTCATGTCTGTTTTTTTTTTGTTATACCTTGTTTATTTTCTATAAAATTGTGTATAATTATCTTATATTTGTGTGTCTTGCAAAAAGGAATAAATGTCTTCTTTCTTTCATCATTTTATTTTATACTTAAGATCATTATCATCTCGAAAATGTGGCGGAAAACAGTAGGCTTATTACCTAACTCGCTCGCAATTGCCATAATCGAAACAAAATTTATATAATATACATATAATATGTAAGCGCATGTTTTAAGTTATTTTTTGTGATTTTTCTTTCCTTGTAATTTTAGCTTTGCAACAAACATGTGAATAAAGTTTGTATCTATCTATTCACAGTACCCGGCCATAAAGATTGCATATCGTTCTTCTCGGCTAATTTCGGCTTCGTACGCCCTGTCTCGCTCTAACTTACGTGACTCCAATGGTCTCTTTCCAAAGACCGAGTGCAATCTTTATTACAGCGTACTGTAACCACATACCCATTTGACTTAACATGGCCAACGATGTACATTGTACCGTGTGTTGTTGAGTCAAGACTAGCATGCACCGGGAGCCCATCCAGCCGTAATGCCAAAAGGCAAAGCTGCATGCTAAGCCGCCGCACAAATATCAAAGTCAACATACGGATATTAAGCAGGCTTTGTGTACTGTTGGCGAAAAAGCTTTTGGTTTCGAATTTAGCAATTTGATTGCGTTTAAATTAAAATGTTTATTAATTAACTTACATGCTGGTCTTGCAAAAGAAAAACATAGAATGTACCAGTTGCTTCTAGTCCCGCGCATGGTAATAAGCCCATCGAGGGAATGGGCGAAAATCATAGGAATCATGTTATATGCGATGCGGCTAGCAACCCGTTACTATTTTGGTTCCATTTTCCATCTATACCGCTCACAATCTTGCTAAACGTGGTCTATAGGTCTTGTCACATTAGGCTCTGTCTACCACGTAAGGGATAAAGACGTGATTCGTGATTCCACATTTATAATATTACAATACAATACACAAATCACGTCTTTATCCCTTACGGGGTAGACAGAGTCTAAGGTGACAAGACCTACAGGCCACGTTTAGCAAGATTGTGGGCCGCATCGCCTATGACATGATTCCTATAATATTCGCCCATTCCCTCGATGAGCTTTATAATATTAGTGTATGGATTTTATTCCCTGACTGTACCTCTCCTGCAGGTAGTAAGTAGAACGCTCGATTGAAGCCTGCCGATCTATGTTTGCTTTACGGAACTACCGTCGGTTCGTCTGTTTGTCTGTTCGTCACGGTCGAGAACTAGATCCTTTGCCTAAAGTATTGGGGATTGTTGGCTGAAGCATTGAAGCCAATGACAGATCGCGAAGCTTTTCGAGTTTTGTTTTCTGTTCATTATGTATTTTTTTTTAATTGAAAGCTAGTTCATTATATTTTTTTGGAAGTTTGCCGAAATTAAAAAAAAAAAAAAATTTCGAAATCTTCAATTTTTTTGCTTTTTGACAGTAAACTAGAAGCCGTGGTAGTCTAGTGGTTTGACCTGTGGCCTCTCAAGCAGAGGGTCGTGGGTTCAATTCGAATCCCGGCACCACTGAGTTTTTCGGATTTTGTGCGAAATGTTATAATTAGCTTTTCGGTGAAGGAAAACATCATGAGAAATCTGCACACATCTACGAAGCAATTCAATGGTGTGTGTAAAATTGCAATCCGCACTGGGCCCGCGTGGCTATAGCCCAAACCCTCTCGTTCTAAGAGGAGGCCTGTGCTCAGCAGTAGCACATATATATATAAGCTGGTGATGATGATGCCGATGACCTATTACAATACACACAAATCACATCTTTAACCTCTACGAGGTAGACAGAGCCTAAGGTGACGAAACGTAAGTCACGTTTAGCAAGTTTGTGGGGCTAGGTATAGATGGAAAACGGAATCAAAATAGTAATGGGTTGCTAGCCGCATCGCCTATAACATGATTCCTATTTTCGCCCATTTCCTCGATGGGCTTTTACCATCTGCCTGAGAAGAAAAGCAACTGGTACGTTCTATGTTTTTTCTTTGCTCCCAGACCAACATGGAAGTACTTACAGATGCTCACTTTTCAAGAAGCTTGACAAATTTTCACAACATGTGGGTATAGTCAGAAACTTAAAATAGAAAGACAAAAAAAGAAAGAAAGAAAGAAAACATTTATTCGTAATATATAGTGATTGGGTGACAAAAACAAAAAGAATTAAAAAAAAATGAGCACATACATCACGAAATGGTCCCATCTCAGCATAATGCTGGCCTTGCAGCCAGCGCTGGTCTTCCGATGGGACCATCAAGTGCTAACTAAGCACATATTAAAAAATATATAGGTATATAAATTAAAAATTGAGTGTAGTATTAATATTCTCAGTACATAACATACATGTGAACGCATAATTGATAGGATCAAGATTATTATCGCAATATTCCTACATTTCTAAGCTCTCATTCAATCGATTAAAGCCTACGGGCTCTCAGTATCTATAATACTTAAGTATCCCAACCTATATCACGCTACCACTAATTCACTAAAAACAAATTATACACCCAAGTACCAATACATCGCTGGGCTGCCGAAGAAGACATTCTGTTACAACGATTCGAGGCCAGCAATGCACACCACTCTAATAACTACTATCGTGTTGCGGTAAGTTTAGCAGAGTTGAGGTTGATTGGTGCGAGGTTTGCTATATGCTGTACATAGATGGCGCTCGGATTAAGTCCGGTGTTGACTCAACTAATGCACGCCATCTAGCCGTGGGCTTAGTAAACAGTGATCGCTTTTGTTTAGATTTAGATCATTGGGGTTGAGTTTTTAGAGCTAGGTTTTAAGTGCTTGCTTGATAGCTTTATCGTGATTTAAAAAAAGGCTAAGTTGAATTAATATTTCCTGCTTTAAGTGGCCATCGGAGTAGAAGTAGATCGAAAAGAGGGTGTCAGGGCGAGTTGGACGTGAGACAGATAGAGTGGCAGAGGCTTGTGCTGGAGAGAGATGAGAAGCGGGAAGAAGGGGAGGCCTCTGTCCAGTAATATTTTACAAGTTAGAAAAAATAGCTGTAGGGTTAAAATTTTTTTTGGTTATGTCATTATTCATAAAATAGAGTTTAATGCTATGTACAATAAGTAAATTGCATTAAATCTTTGAGTGTTAAAATGTTGAACCAAATTTTTGTGCCAATGCAAACCCGACGCCAAACCAATTTTTGTTTCCTTATCAAATTAACACATGCCCAACAAATGGTTAAAAAAACCAAATGCAAAAAGAAAATAGGTGGGAATAAATAAAAGTAAACTGTTTAGTTTTTGATTTTGAAGTCATCTTTGACTGACTTTAAAATTTTAGTTTCCTTCATGATTTAAACAAAGAATAAAGATGGATTTCACTAGCTAGTTCTGTATAATCAGATTAAGATTGATTTCACATCAAATACAGCTTTCTTTGGTACTTCCAACAGTCATCATTGTATCAAACAACGAAGCCAAACCTGTCGCAAACTAGGAGGAAGTCGGGGGAATATGGTGCCAAAAATATGTTGAAGCGAAAATCGTATTAGCAATGATTTATTCGTCAGTCCACTTTGCGAGGGGCTAGTAGTCACTAGTCATGGCAGATAATGCTCGGACACAAGCTTTTACTGCATCTTTCTTTTTTTTGACAGCTTGTTGTGTCATGGTCGTAAATATAGAGGAATACTGAGGTATTAATATTGGTTACGTGCTCGAATAGGCGATATGTGGCAGTTAAGATGGCTTACTTTCGTAAAAAATGTCGGGAGGATTTTTTTGTGAAATAGGCATGCGTTTCATAACTTTACTTAATACACTGAAAAACAGTGATGTTATTGAACTTTAGAAGCGCTGTGATTTTTTGATATCGTCGTTGTAGCCTAGTGGTATGAGCTATAGCCTCTTAAACAGAACACCGTTCAAACCCGGATTACTGGGTATGACACTTAAGTTTTTCGGAATTTTACATACATACAAAAATCACGTCTTTATCCCTTACAGGGTAGACAGAGCCTAAAGTGGCAAGACCCCAAGACATAGGCCACGTTTAGCAAGATTTTGGGCCTAAAGGTGTAGCTAGCCGCATCGCCTATAACATGATCCCTATGATTTTCGCCCATCGCCGATGGGCAACCATCTGCGCGGGATGAGAAACAACTGGTACATTCTATTTTTTCTTTGTTCAGTGAAAAATAACGTCTCAAGCAAATCTACATGTATGCATCTGCGACGCAGTTCAAAGATGCAATTCAACACTAAACTTGCGTGGGAGCTACATTTCTACCACGTTATTCTGAGAAAAGGCTGTCTGTCTAACAGTGGAACGTAGAAAGGTTGAAAACGATGAGTCTTAATTATTTCGGAGCCGATCTAAATCTAACGGTGGAGTATTTTAATTGTTTTTTTTTAAAGCTTAACCTCAAAATAAATATTGAAACAAAAACTACAACAAGTGACGCTTGAAGATACTTAGCAAAAGGAAATCCTCACACAAAACACTGGAGTGTGACGTTCATAATTCTTCATTACGTTTCGTTTGGGGAGTCAAAGTAGGGCATTCGACAAAATAGGGTGAGATTTTTAATATTCAAGCTACTATAGGCACAGCTATGACCGCTCTTAAAGCTTTTATTAAAATAAAAATTGTTAGTCTTCGTCTGTCATTTCCAAATTTCTTCCAGCCAGAGAGAGATAAGACGTATTTTGTATTGTAATAATTTTGCAACTTTTTATGGATTAATCCAAAACATACTTACCTACAAATTAAACATACATACATATCACGTATTTCCCTCACGGCGTAGACGGAGTCTAAGGTAACAAAACCTTAAGGCCACGTTTAGCATGATTGTGGGCGTTATAGGTGGAAAGGGGTATCAAAAACAATACAATACAATACAATAACTCTTTATTGAACACCACATATAACAACCAAAACAGAAAAAAGGTATACAGAATATTACAAGGTAACAATAGGCGGCATTATCGCTACAGAGCGATCTCTACCAGGCAACCATAATGGACTGGAGAACAGAACAGATCTGAGCAGGTGGTGCAATTTAGAATATATATTAATATACTAAGTACTGAAATACGTAATATATTATACATGAAACACACATTTACAATAAATGGAGATATAAATAGACACCATACACACATACCTAAAAAAGCCAGCTACAAGATTCATGCACAAGATGACAGATAGACATACAAAACCAAACAACAAAATTAAAAACAAAACAACAAACATCACATTAAAACATCATCTTTAAATCTGGGATATAAGCTTTAATTAAAAAAGCCTGAATCTATAGGACCTATTTAAAACCGAACCAGGACTTTGAATTGTTTTGTCTCGCACTTTAATTCTTCGAACATAATAGTTGCACAAGTGGCACCCATTCCATAGAGCACTAGTTGGGAAAGTGCAGGTGTTCACTGACTAAACAGTAGGGTAGCTTTTTGTGGCCGCCAATGTAAGCGTAAAATACGAGGCGACTTAATAAGTGGTTATTTAGCGTACACTTGCAGATTAATAAGGATAAATATGCCGGTTTGTGTAAGAAGATTATGCAGATGTTGTGAAAGAATATTAAATTAGAGGTATTAGCTGCAGTTGGATATGGGTGATCTGTCGGGAAGTTAAATAATTATATTTTATTACTAGTTGTTGCCCGCAACTTCATCAGCATACATACATACATAAATCACGTCATTATCCCTTACGGGGTAGACAGAGCCTAAGGTAACAGATACCTACAGGCTACGTTTAGCATGATTGTCGGCATATGGAAAGGGGAATCAAAACAGTGATGGGTTGCTAGCCTCATCGCCTATAACATGATTCCTATGATTTTCGCCCATTCCCTCGATGGACTTTTACCATCTGCGCGGGTAGAGAAGCAACTGGTATATTCTATGTTTTTTCTTTGCTCCCGGACCAGCATGGAAGAACCTATACGTTATTCCAGACTATAATCCATCTCTGTGCCAAATATTATCCAGATCTGTCCAGCCATTCTGGCGTGAAAGCGTAACAAACATCCATCCATCCATACTTACAAAATTTCGCGTTTATAATATTAGTTTATTATTATATCAGCCTATTTTTGTGTCCTACTACTGAACAAAGGCTTCTTCTCTCGATTTACAATGTAAAGAAGATAAAGATCTAGAGCTATTATAAATAAACGTCTAAAATGAAAGATTCTAAAAATCAATCAGAAAAATCCGTATGTGCTCAAACTGTTCAGACTCATCTCCTTTTGTTTTTCAAGTTATATTATTTAAACCATCTTGCTTACAGTAACAGATGCTTATGTATAATAACTACTAAGAAATATCGTGACGAAAGCTAACATAAGGTTTTTGAATAAAATTAACACGCTAATAAGGCAATGCAAATTGAATGCCGGTGATATCGGTCGATTCGACCCCAAAAAAAATTTAATCTTGATTCAAATCTGGAGCAGTTGTTCAGTATTTGTTACTTGTATGAAAGGTACATAACACTATGAAGACAAAAGTTTTTTTATGAATCTCAACGAAAAAATTAAAGTTTAATACATCCCCACTGACAGTGACGTCATTTTACTTATGTGATACAAAACACACGAAAGAAGTCATATCTTATAAGATTCTTTTTAAAATATTTTAAGCCCAGTAGGCTTATTACCTAACTGACAATTGGCATCGGAATCAGCTAGCTGTCACATTCATACAAGAACTATCAAAATGAACACGATGGCGATTGCGAGCGAGTTAGGTAATAAGCCTACAGTTCTTGGTATAAAACTCACCTTACAAAACTTATAGTTCTAATATGCCTACGCGCGAGATCTCTCCAGGGAAATATCTACGCGCCTGATAGATGCATCGGGTGTCCAGCGGGCTGGCAGATATTTTGGACAAAGAATTAGCCTCGCGATTCAACGCGGCAATGCTGCCAGCCTTATGCACAATGAGCAGCAGCAGTGACAGTGACCTGGGAGGGGTGTTTTATTTGTAGTTTGAGTTAGGCTAGATTTAGGTTAATTTTGTACGTAGTGTTTAGTTATTTTTTATTTATAATGTACGGTTTTTGTTTACAAACACACACACAAATCACGTCTTTATCACTTACGAGGTAGACAGAGCCTAATGTAACAATATCTACAGGTCACGTTTAGCAAGACACTGAGAGCGTACAGGTGGAAAGTGGAATCAAAATAGTGATGGGTTGCTACCCGCATCGCCTATAACATGATTCCTATGATTTTCGCCCATTGCCTCAATGGGTTTTTACCATTTGCGCGGAAAGAGAAGCAACTGATACATTCTATGTTTTTTCTTTGCTCCCAGACCAGCAAGGAAGTTTTTGTTTACTGCAATAAATGATTGAATAGTTAATCACATTAACATAGTGCTTTACCTATGGAGCAAGCTAACGCGTCAAAATATCGGGAAATTATCAAGGATAATCATAGCCTATATCCGATAGCAATTATATATCGATAACTTTACCTACTTTACTATTTAAATTAGACAGACACAACATATGCCCCCAAGCATCGTAACACCCAATAGCAATTGAACCAAAAAAACGTTTCCTTTATACTCACAAATCACGAAGAGCGAAGCGTCTACACACGAACTGAACAATCAGGGAGCATTAAACCAACTGGAGAAGCCATCGACGGTTGATGTATGACAATTTCACCGTGGCATATACCTACGTGAATCTACTTGATACTGTCTTGCCTTCCTTTGGAAATGGTATATTTTTTGTATAAAATCGGTGCTAATTAATTGTTCACTGTTAATTTATATGAGACTAACTGTTGCCCGCAACTTCGTCTGCATAGAATTCGTAGCCTATGTGTTATTCCAGACTATAATCTATCTATGTGCCAAATTCCATCCAGATCTGTCGAGCCGTTCTGGCGTGAAAGAGTGACAAACATCCATTCATCCATCCATACTTACAAACTTTCGCGTTTATAATATTAGTAGGATATTACTTGGCAGAGCTCGGTCTACACATGAATAATATTCATCGATGATTTCATCATTCTAGTCGT
This sequence comes from Pandemis corylana, assembly GCA_949127965.1. Classification (NCBI taxonomy): domain Eukaryota; kingdom Metazoa; phylum Arthropoda; class Insecta; order Lepidoptera; family Tortricidae; genus Pandemis; species Pandemis corylana. The sequence continues at coordinate 2,723,551 of OX421869.1, forward strand.
GATTACGATGAATCTAATTGCGTCAAATTATCAAGAACTCATCGAAGGCAAGGTTCTGTGAAAAAAACAATAATTATTTAACTAAATCTTAAATCAAATAGACACGAAGCTACAATTATGTCTGATTAATTAGTGCCCATGACACCTCCGTTTGGTTTGTTACTCTAAGTTTACGAACAATCATCGCGTTTAGAATATCGCCATATGTGCTAGACAGTGACACACCCACCGGTCAAATTTGATTTACGCTCAAATAACGTGTCATAACCCTGCTTGTACATTTTGCCCGCGTTCCCTCTTCGTACGCCACAGACTAAAGTATAAGCGAGCAATTTTTTACACTCTGAAGCACTGAAGCGCGTGGCTTTAGTATTTTTTTAGACTGTGTCATGTTCAAAGTGAGGGTAGTAGAAATGTGTAAGTGTAAAAACCTCCCTATTGCACTCAAGTGCACCTTTGTTCGTATCGATAATGCATTAATTTGAATATTCGCGGTGTCAGATGTCAAATGGTTTATAATTTTCTGTTATATTTTTAATGTGATTTTTTACGGAAGTATGTAATGAATGTCAGTCTGTGTGTTTGAGGGGCGATGCATGGAATTATGCGTAATGACTAGAAGTCTTAACACTTCAATGCTGAGGCACATTTTATGGACACAAATGAGTGTGGAGGTCTTTTTAGTCCTGCGCCTTTTTCGTTCTAATTCAAAATCTCAAACTGTTAAGGACATGAATTATAAAAGCCCTTGTACTTTTTTGAGTAAGACGCAAGAAACTTTGAGATTACAATGTCTTTTGTAACGCCATGGCTAGTTTTTTAAGCAAAGTTTAGCTATCAGTGCGCTAGTTAAATTTGTTTCGAAAATAGTTTTTTTTTTAACATAAAAATATAAATATCAGGTTAGAAAAACAAGCGCCATCTGCAGAATACACGAGTTTCTGAAATGGTTAATGTGTTCTAAAATAAATTATGTAAAATAATAAAAGCTTGTCGAGATAGGCTGATTGCGTGGACTTTTTTACCCATGTAGAGTCGAGAAGGGTTAGGCAATATACTAAATACTTAATATGTTCATCGCTACAATTTTCTAGCCAAACCCACATTAGTAGGCAATTTAAGTGTAATTTTGTAAAATTTTCTATTCTTTGTGATTTAAATTTGTATTATTAAAACAAATGGGAAATTGCTGGTTTACTTCTTAAACTACTGATGTTTAAAGGGTGATCAGATAAAAAGCTGTCATTAAGCTGCTTTCTTGTCATTTGACGGTCAATGGATTTTTTGTTAACAATTTAATAGTCACATGTCAAGTTACAAGTCTTTTTTTATATTTACTATAGTCATTTGAATACGTTTGGGTAAAAACAGCCCCAGAGGTAAATGCAGTGTTAAACTTATTTATTCAAAGTAAAAATTGTTAACTGGAAGAAATGCAACAAAGTAAGTAATTTGTGTGTAACGTACTGACAGCGTAATGAGAATTGAGTGTGGGAATTAAAAAATGTTTGTAAACAAGTTGAATATTTGCTTTTGACTGTGATAAAAAAACTATAGTCAAAATATTTGCAAGAGCTTAAAAAATCTTGTTAAGACAATATACACTGTTGTGTGTTTATAAAATCTCTCAGCAATCAAAATTTTGAAACACATGAATCACGTCTTTATCCCTTACGGGGTAGACAGAGCCTAAGGTAAGACTTAAATACCACGGTTAGCATGATTGTGGGCGTACGGATGGAAAGGGGAATCAAAATAGTGATGCGTTGCTAGCTACATCGTCTATGTAACAAGATCCCTCGATGGGCTTTTACCATCTGCTCGGGAAGAGAAGCAACTGGTACATTCTATGATTTGATTGATTTCATCATAAATTATTTATTTCTGATTTATTTTATTAATTTATTAACTATCATTATTTATCGAATTATCGTTCATTAACAAGTCAAATAAAAATACCCCAATGTAACAATGTCATATTGTACAACAGGTGAGCTCATTATAGATTATGTTCGGTAATTTGCGAGAGCGCCATCTGTTGTTTTATGCTACGTCGATTACAATCATTCGTTCATTCGTAAATGGATCGTGAATCATACACTTGTCAAAATTCAAGAGTAACTATGGTTTTAATCCGCAGTGGAAAATAAAGGTGCGAGTCGGGTTACATCCACGTGTGGTCAAGAGCTGCGGTTTGTTTTTGGATCCGTCCGGCGGAAAGAGCAGTGCTTGGTCCGGTGCACCCTGGGTATCGGCTAATGATTTCCTGGCAGTTTCTGAGGGATATCATTGACCGTTGGCTAAGAGCCTGACAGGGCGGGTCTTTGACAATTACCGTACAACGTTGCCGACATTTTGTCACAAGATTTTTTAATTATATTTTTTTACTTTGACATTGGCGAAGTTGTCGTCGCTATAACGACTTGATACGCCACAAATATTAAGAAGAAGAAGGAAATGAAAATGTAGTTTTGTGCTTCTGTCACTGAAAACCAGAGCTGCGGCTGGTTTTGTGTGGGATTGCGGTATTTAGAACTTGTTAGTAAAACGGATTTATACCAATTTTGGTTTGTCAAAGTCCTGTCTCAATAATAATTACCGTAGTGGGATAATATTGATTTAGTCTGGGCACCTAGACAATAGAAACCAACGCATATAATACAAGTTCCCTGGAATTATGCCGGCATATTTCGGCAATTGGATAAATAGATAGATAGGTAGATTTATGTGTCAACTTTTAAAAAATATAATACTTATCTTTACTTATATTTGACCAAGAACCGGAAGACCCAGTGTTAGCAGGCCTCCCACTAGGTGGACCGACGACATCGTGAAAGTTGCGAGAAACCGGTGGATGCAGGTGGCGAATTGTGGTTCATTGTAGCTAAGGGGGAGGCCTTTGTTCAACAGTGGACGTTTTCGAGCTGATGATGATGATGATGAAATGGATTTTGTGCCTTCTTTTGCTGTGCATCCTAACCGACTCAGAATATAATATATGTGGTGTACTAAGCAAGTAAGAAAAAGGCGCGTTTACACGTCTCAGCATATAAATAATATATAATATTGTTTATTATTTCATAGCCATCCTTAATCTGACCAATCATCCATCTGATTAATCAAACTGCGAATAATCGTGATCCACTCCGATTCGATTAAGGCATTAAACCATTAGGAGATATCGCAAAGTCATATCGGCCATTTTTCTTCCTCGGCCCAACTTGCCCCACTCTCCTCGCTGAATTAGGCGTAATACGCTGCTAATAAAATTCATCGAGATTTTGAATTTGGAAAAGGAAAAACTACAGCTATTCTTTGTGGCCAGGTTTTTTTCTTTTAAAAAAATACTCTTTGTTTTCTTCTGTAACTGGCCAGTTTTTACAAATCTCATTTGACAAAACAGCAAATGAGACGAAAGGTGTATCTTTTTGGTTCAGAAACGGCGTATTTATTTAGCCTCGAGGACCTCCAGGATGTATAATATGTTCAAAAATACAGAAACTACAGTTACGTACGTTTTTCGAAATAAGTGTTTCAATTATGGATGGATTCAAAAAATAGCGCTACTAGGATACGAAGAACCCTATCAGTTTTCAACATAGATTTAAGACACAGTAAATTGTCGACGTGATGAACTGATACACGACATTGACTATCAAACATACATTAATTACTCATTCTAAATCAATGATTTTCATCTATCTACATCTAATAAATACGCTGCCGCATCCAATTCTTCCCACCTCTTCTATCCACAAAGCGATAAAGCCAGCTCTACACCGTAGCACAGTATCATGCCCTCTCACTTCGTCGAGTCAGCATGACGCGTACGCAGCATTTGCTATCCATCCATCGGTATTAAGTGGGATAGATGACGTAGATAAATAAGGATTGGGATGCACTGGTTGAGTATACTACGCGTTTTGATATAAGTTTGTACTTAAAGGGTGTGATAATATGCTACTAAGACTCTGCTTTCATTTCATCTTCCATGCTGGTCTGGGAGTAAAGAAAAAACAGAATGTACCAGTTGCTTCTCTTCCCGCGCAGATGGTAAGAGCCCATCGAGGGAATGGGCGAAAATCTTAGGAATCTTGTTACACGCGATGCGGCGAGCAGCCCATCACTATTTTGATTCCTTTTTCCACCTATACGCCTACAATCATTCTAAACGTGGCCTTTAGCTCAAGACCTAAAACACACAAGTTACTTCAGGCTCTGTCTACCCCATAAGAGATATGGACGTGATTTGTGTAAGTATGTATGTATAAAGGTGAAACGGTCGTAACACAAAGGAATCAATTCTGTAACACATAAAGTTACAATAACTATTCACAAATCACACAGCAATTTTTCCTCTCTACTCGTCATAAAATGTACTTATAAATGTATTTTTGAGACGCTTCCTTAAAAAAGGTAACCTTTTAATTATTTCAAAATTATTTATTACTAGATGTTGCCCGCAACTCCGTCTGCATAGAAGTCGTTTATCGCTATCCCGCAGGAATTACGCAATTTTCCGGGATAAAAAGTAGCCTATGTGTTATTCCAGACGATAATCTATGTATGTTCCAAATTTCATCCAGATCTGTCCAGCCGTTCTGGCGTGAAAGAGTAACAAACATCCAAACATACTCACAAACTTTCACATTTATAATATTATTAGGATTTTATCCGCTAAGTACGTACCTAACCCTTCGCCACGACTTCTGTGTATTTGCTTCACAACTAAACTTAAAACATTTTATCAAATCACCGCCAGGGGTGCAAATATGGAGGGTTCGCGCATTTGAGATTTGGCTTTACATTTTTTAGAGCTATTTAGAGCTAAGTAGAGCACATGGCGGTTTAAAATGTTATGGATTAAGGATCAGCATTTGATTCCAATTGTAATTTTAGGGTTAAGTTAATAAGGCTGGTCTAACGGTCTAATATTTTTGTATTATTTTATTTTTACGCAATCGGCAACATCGGAGATTTAAAATGTAAGTAAGTGAAATCACTACATAGTATAAAACAAAGTCGCTTTCCGCTGTCTGTCCCTATGTATGCTTAGATCTTTGAAGCTACGCAACGGATTTTGATGCGGTTTTTTTAATATATAGAATGATTGAAGAGGAAGGTTTATATGTATAATTCTACGCAGTCGAAGTCGCGGGCAGTAGCTAGTAGTAGTAAGTATAAAAGATATAAGATTGCGTTTTTTGTCAAAATATTAGTACCTACTGCTACCACACAAAACTAAAGTTATTGCTTGAATATTATTTTCTAAAAATTTTAATCTAAGTAATAATAATCAGTTTTAAAAAAAGCAGTTATTAGGCAGGCAGCAGGTATAAGTACTAGATGCTGCCCGCGACTTCGTCCGCAAAAATTTTGTTTATCGCTATCCCGCGGGAACTATGCCATTTTCCGGGATAAAAATAGCCTATGAGCTTATTAAGGGTATCAGCTATCTCCGTCCCAAATTTTATCCAAATACATTCAGTAGTTTTTACGTGAAAAAGTAACAAACATCCATCCATACTTACAAACTTTCGCGTTTATATTACTAGGATTCTTTATCTCTTATCTACCGTTTTTTATTCTTTTTTAATTATTGGCATGCAAATAAACAGACATCGTCCCTTGTGCTTTAAAAAAAAACAACCATTTTTCGCCACCCAAATTCGGGGCGTTTTATAATATCAGTATTGTCCAAATGGGCAAAGCGTGACGGTAGTTTGCTGGCGTGCACAAATATCCTAAATGGTCTAAAACACAATAAACATGTCAACAAAAACACCTTTATTTTGACGACAGAGCGATTCAACGCGCTCTTTGGACCACACAAGATTTTGAACAATTTGGACTGTAGTAATCGGAAGATTGTGATAATATACATGACTTACTTTGTTTGTTTTTTTGCGAAGGGATGTTATGTCTGTTTGTCATGCTGCGTTTATTACGGGGAGTTCTTTGAGGACTTATTTGCATTAGTTTCTTCTAGGTTTCTTTACCGCATCACCTGTAACTAGCTTTTTTCTACTATCAAATGAATCAAGAAATTTTATTTCTTGATTTTTATGTTTAACATCATTCAAACAGATGACGCTTAGCGACAAAAATTCGCATAGTAACAAAAGGTCACGTGACAGTTAACAGGTAGAAAATTTCGGAAACTACCCACCTACTATGGGTGGTGTAGGGGTATAGCACGAGTCACGGAATGACGAGGATCCTGGTTCGATTCCCGGCCATAGCTTTACTTTTCGGATTTTTCTATGTTCTAATTTTCACTGACATTTAGAAATTTAGTTTTTTTCTGCCTTTCCCACTTTATATGTTGGAAGTTCACAACAGTAATATTAGCGTTGGTATTACATACTAGCTGTTGCCCGCTTCGTCTGCATAGAATTCGTTTGGGTATTACTATCCCACAGGAATTACGCAATTTTCCGGGATAAAAAGTAGCCAATGTGTTATAACAGACTATAATCTCTCTATGTTCTAAATTTCATCCAGATTTGTCCAGCCGTCCTGGCGTGAAAGAGTAACAAACATCCATCTATCCACCCATACATACTTACAAACTTTCGCGTTTATAATACATACATACATACATACCGTCACGCCTCTTTCCCACAGGGGTAGGCAGAGACTACTTTATTCCACTTGCTACGATCCTGACATATTTCTTTCGCTTCATCCACAGTCATCAATCTCTTCATACATGCTCGTCGGTTTCGTCGTTTATAATATAAGTAGGATATACGATACAAGTAAGTAATGAAAAGGTAGTTGATAGGTAATTTAAAATTTTGGTTTTGTATTTTTTTTTGGTTGAATTTGAAATTAAAAAAAAAAACAAGCTAATCCTTCTAATATTATAAATGCGAAAGTTTGTGAGGATGGATGGAGGTGACGATGTGAGTGTGTATGTTTGTTCCTTCTACACACTCAAACGACTAAACGGATTTTGATAAAATTTGGAATTGAGATAGCCAGTACCTTAGATTAACACATAGGCTACTTTTTATCCCGGAAAATTGCATAGTTCCCGAGGGAAAGCGACAAACAAGTCAAAGGTCAGCATCAGTTCTTAACTCTAATTCTACGTGGACGAAGTCGCCGGCAGAAACTAGTACCTAATATAGGTTAACTAGAAGAGTAGATGATCGAAGTTGACTCAAAAAAGTAGATTTGTGCTACACGCTTTTATATAGCGAAATCAGTACGAATGTTTAATGTCCGATAGAGTTATAAAATGTCACGGGTCTACAATGAGAGGTTGTAAATTTAATTATTGACGTCCAGTATTGGCGATTGTTACTATGTTGCCAGGTGTGTTCGTGAATGGTGTCAAGAAATTATAATAAAAAAGGGCTTCTACCGTATCGTCTATGTAGCAAAATGTCCAGCGAAGCAAAATGTCAGACATCCTATAAGCATTCGGTCCCATAAGCATAACGTCCATAATTCAGAACACCAATATAGCAATTACTATAAGGAGCAACGCTAGTACAACCACCCGAAGAAGCAGACCGTCGAATTTTATTGAAGGACGGAGTAGCAGAATGACCAAAAAACCAAAGCGTTCAAAAACCAGAGAGGAAAAATATGTCCACAACCCAACTAAATATTTTTTTTCTACATGCATATATATCAGTCACACAGAGCCTAAGATAACAAAACCTAAAGACCACGTTTAGCATGATTGTGGGCGTATGGATGGAAAGGGGAATCAAAATAGTGATGGCTAGCAACCCACCAAATACCACCAAATACAATCACCGAAATTAATTTTGACTTGAAATTTCTCAGCTTAATCAATACAATTTATTATGAAATCTATAGGCGGATACAGACTATATTTGACGGTATTTTATTTAATGTTTTTCTTGTTGCGTGCAACTTTATTTCACGGCTTTTCACCTGTTCTCTTAAACAGTTTCAGTGGTTTACCATACATTATATTTTACAAAAGCTTGAAGCCTTTGTGGCGTGACCTTATTACGCCGACATGTGGACAATGTTTGCCGACTCGCCTTAAATTAGGACCATAAAATTAAAGCCTAAATTTACGACATTATAAATTAAAGGCGACGCTCGCATCGGACGTTTACTGTTATGCTTTATGGATTGCGGGTAAGTATAGTTTTTATATTGACAAGTCCATTACTATTGTAACAAAATAAAAATAAGAAATGAAAGGAATATGAGCGTATTTCATTGTAATTTGCACGTGCACATACATACATATATAAATCACGTCTTTATCCCTTACGGGGTAGACAGAGCCTACAGGCCACGGTTAGCTAGATTGTGGGCGTATAGTTGGAAAATGGAATCAAAATTGTGATGGGTTGCTAGCCTCATCGCCTACAACATGATTCGTAAGACTTTCGCCCATTCCCTCGATGGGCTTTTACCATCTGCGCGCGAAGAGAAGCAACTGGTACATTCTATGTTTTTTCTTTGCTCCCAAACCAGCATGGAAGTTACTTGCACTTGGCGATAAAATTTGATTTTAAGAAGGAAAGGGTAGCGTTTGGGCCGGTGCACCTTGGGCAACAAAGGTTAATGTTAAAATTAATTAGCCGTTGGTTGATTTGCGACTGGGAAGTAGAACAAGCTTTATCATAAATTTGGCAACATGTTTTAAAATATGACCTATTGGACGGAAGCCATTTTTTTAATTGGAGTTCTAAAGATTCTTGTATTTAGATGATATCTTGGTCACTGGCCCCATCTTTATTCTTTATACAGAAGGAAATCTGTTTTACAGGGGGCGTGGGTTAAAATGAAATGATAGTTGCCCCCTATGTATGTTTTTTTATCACACAGGAGGTTATAACCTCACACTTGTGTTTTATATCGTTAAAATTAGCATAAATAGGGTATCGTCAGTCTGTGCCGTGTTATCTCCTAAACATATGTCCGCTCGCACGACAATTGAATAAAAATTAGAATAATTTGGCTTGTTTGTATTGTGTTACATTTTCATGTCAATTTAGAGATTTAAAAATAATAATTGCTTCATATTCTCTTCTTAAGATTTCATCCAAAAACATGTAAACCTTTAACCATAATGGCTGTGGAAGTTCCTGGGGCGCATCTCCTACGGGATCTTTCTTTTTCACATGACTATTATTTTGGTTGCCATTATTCTTGTTCCTATTGTTGAATGTACTCGTACGTTTATATTATTCACATCCAAAACTGAAAATAATTAAAACGCCACGAAAAAAAGACTTGTAATTTAACAAGCTCCAATGTGCTCCAATGTCTAGATAAGCGTTGTCATATTATGAAATTGTTCCCCGTTTAGTGGATGTCCACGATTTTCAAATTCCCCAATTTCGAATTTACCCCAATCCACCTTATTATGACACTGACTGTACATCCAAAATTGTAAGAGCATGTTTGTTATTATGCTAGTGACCAATAGAACTGAGCGCATCCGACTATAGTCAAAACACGTGGGACATTCAAATAAAAAAAAAACAAAAACATCAAAAAATAGACTCACTGTATAGACTGTATTATATAGGTGAAAAACTTGAGTAGTTAAAATTAAATGACCTGTCTGTATGTGTGAGTAAGATGTTCAAATTAGAAAAATGACTTAAGTCCCATAACAGTAGGCTTATTATCTAACTCGCTCGCAATCGCCATCGTGTTCTTTTTGACAGTTCATGTATGGACTGACAATTGGGATCGGAATCAGCTAACTGTCACATTCATACAAGAACAAATGAACACGATGGCGATTGCGAGCGAGTTGCATAATAAGCCTATACAGTTCTGTATACTACATACAAGTCATTTACCTTAGTTTTTCACCTATAGTTCAGTATGTACAACCACAAAAATAGTCTTCAAAATCGTAATTTATTATAATTTTATTCACCTCGCCCGTATCAGTTGCCATCACACACTTGTCCACTCTGTGACCAAACAAATGTTACAGTTCTTTTGAAAAATTACATTAAACTTAATGCATTTTTTACGGTCAATTTGTTTATTACGGTCGTAAAATCAGGTGTTAAAGTTTACACCGTAATTAATGGTGTTGAATTAGTTTAATATTTTAGTTTCGGCCGTTTCCGTTCCGTTGTAATAAAGTATCTTTTGCGATTTGTAATTTCCGTTGAATAGTTTTTTTACGTTCGTAAATGTGTAAAATATTAGTATAACTTTTCCAACTTTAGGAGTTTCATCCTAAAGGTGCCCAAAAGGACATACATCGGGTTCTTTTTTGTCCTATAATTTTTTTGGTCATAACGCATGAAACCGTGCATTTTTCAGAAATTTTAGAAAAAACTATCAGAATTTAGTAGGTTAGGGTTAGGTTAGTTTACTATCAATTCTGAAAAAAATACTGTTTCAGAAATAAAACGCTTCATATGACCAACGAAAATTATAGCAAACCGTACATTCGGAACTTTAATTTTATGGGAAAACATATAGACCCGGACATACATACATAAAGCACGTATTTATCCCGTGGTATAGGCCACGTTTAGCAGGATTGTTGGCGTATAGGTGGAAAGGGGAATCAAAATAGTGATGGGTATTTTTCAACTTATTTTAACGCGTTTGTAAACAAACTAACTTCATCTAAATGCTCACACAGTCACTGTATGCAATTAGAATCACATGCACCATAATGTTAAAGGATTATTTGATACTAAATGCTGCCCGCGACTTGGTCTGCAAAAAAAAAGTTTTTCACTATCCCGCGGGAACTATGCAATTTTCCGGGATAAAAATAGCCTATGTGTTAATTTAGGGTATCAGCTATCTCCGTTTTAAATTTTACCCAAATCCATTTAGTCGTTTTTACGTGAAAGAGTAACAAACATCCATCCATCCATACTTACAAACTTTCGCGTTTATAATATTAGTAGGATTCTCACAACATTATACATATAACTGGCTGATGCTAGCTATATGGTACCTGATACCCGAATGTCGTTCCAGAAGTTCTCGGACTGGGGGGTTTCCGTGACGTCTTAATGCGATTTAATTCCGATTCAGTTTAGTTTCGCTTGCTGTCAGATCCATACTAAAAATGACAACTAAAACCTGAACTGAGTCGGAATTGAATCGCATTGAGACGTCATGGTATTTAATAAACCTTCTTCTCCCCGCATCTAACAGTTGAAATCTTCCTCTTCTTTTTTAATATGGCCCTATCGATCGATGCGATGATTTCACCAATGTCAAAGTAATAAATACAGTATTCAAAAATCTTGTGACGAAAATGTCGGCAACGTTGTACGGTAGAACACGGTCAAAAGACCCCTCTCCCCTGTCGGGTTCTTAGCCAACGGATAACGTTATCCCTCAGAATCTGCCAGGAAATCATTAACCGATGCCCAGGGTGCACCGGACCAAGCACTGTGCTTTCCCTCGGACGGATCCAAAAACGAACCGCAGCTCCTGACCACTCGCGGAGGTAACGCGACTCGCACCCCGACAGTTGAAGTCAAGCTTTACATAAATAGTCAGGAATTTGTTGAAGAATTAACAAATGACAGCTGTCAACACGACAAATGTAGTATGCTCTAATAAGCTTAGTAAATTACCTTTTATTTTGATGGATTTCAACACATTTACATTCATTAAAACAACTGTTAGGGTTAAATTAGAGTTCGTACACCTCTCTTCAACCGTAAATATGGGATTCAGTTGTATTAATCTTTAGGTGGAAACTAGACTCGGGAGCAAAGAAAAATCGGGGTCATTTTTCATAGTAATACGACTTTCTGCGGGATGTCACACGGTTTCTTTGCTCTCTAGTGGCCAACCGCATCGCCTATAACATGATTCCTATGAATTTCGCCCATTCCCTCGATGGGCTCTTACCATCTGCGCGGGAAGAGAAGCAACTGGTACAATACTGGTATTCCGGAAAAAATTGAGAGACTTTGTATTTCAATGTTACCTTCCATATTTCATGTATAATAATAATAATGTAGCCTTTTTATTCCGAATTCGCTACAATTTCATTTTTTTTTGTTTTTTTTGTTGTTGTTGTTGTTTTTATTATTAAATTGTCGCGTAATTCGGCGTGCCTCATGGCATAGGCCTCCTCCGTGTATTGGAGGGCTTGGGCTATAGTTCCCACGCGCGCCCAGTGCAGATTGGGAACTTAACACACACCATTGAATTTCTTCGCAGATGTGTGCAAGGTTTCCTCACGATGTTTTCCTTCACCGAAAAGCTCATGGCAAATTTCAAATGTAATTTTCGCACATAAATTCCGAAAAACTCAGAGGTGCGTGCCCGGGATTTGAACCCACGACGCTCTGCTTGAGAGGCCACAGGTCAAATCACTAGGCTACCACGGCTTTTTTACATATTTCATGTATGGGAATTAAATAACTTGGTAAACCTGACTAATACAAAATTATGTTCATTCAAAAGCGATCTCGATACATCAAATCCTAATAAGGGACAATCATCACTTTCACTTTGCCCCGAAATACATAACAATGATAAATTAGTCATTATTAAGAGAAAAAAATGTGTCATACAGTGTCATGATCCACTGACCTTTTTAGTCTGTGATGCGGATCGGATTCACCAAATTACTCTGACACCTAATTTAATTTTGACTTTAAACGTTTGTGGTTCAAGGTGTTTTGGTAGTATTGTAATATACGAATCATGCGCATTCGTTTAGCACCGTTTCTAATTAGCTCTTATTTGGATGAAATAAGGTCGATACTGTTTTTGTTTTGACGGTTTGAAAGTGAAATTTTGGGGGTGTCCTTTTTTGTCTTCAAGGTTAATTTGTAATGTTATTACAATTGCAGGTTTGGCGAAAGTTTATTATTCGTAATGTTTACGTTGATTGCAATCTGTAATCAATAAAAAAAACACGTAAATGTCTACCCGCATCGCCTATAACATGATTCCTAAGGTTTTTGCCCGTTCCCTCGATGGGCATTTAATCTGCACGGGAAGAGAAGCAACTGGTACATTCTATGTTTTTTCTTTGCTCCCAGACCAGTATGGAAGAAGTAAAAGCAGACCAGTAGGTTGTATCTATCCGGAAATACCGACGATGGGAGCAAATTAAACTCAATTTTGAGTATCAATATTAATCTAATATCTGCTTCCCCTACGTCCGGCGAATTCTGAATTGTGTCTGCATTTTTTTTTAATATTATTGTTAAACAATTTCTACTTTTATTGTCATTTTAAAAACCTTCACAAGTATCGCGGTGTGAGAGTAAACTTGTTTGATAGGCTTTTTTGATTCTATTGATAAGCTTTTGTTTGTTCCGTATCAAACACGTTTAGCAACCTATCTGTACCTCGCTTCTTCTTCTTCTTCTTCGGCGTGTCAACGCCCACCGTTGGGCCTCCAATCCGTGTCCATCCCGAACGGTTGCCCGTTTCCCACTTCCAGGCTGGTCCTGCCGTCTCCCTTATGTCATCGAACCATCGGGCAAGTGGTCTGCCTACACTTCTTCAGCCTAACCGGGGCCTCCAGTCCAAAACCCGCATGCTCCATCTGTGTCTCATCATCATCAAAGTGTTGAAATGTCAGCAGAAAAAAACATTTTTAGTTGTCAATGAAACAACACTACCTCTTGATTCAACATTATTTTTCTAACAGTTTATTCAGTCGCCCCGTTACTTAAGCAGGCGTATTAAATAATCAGACATTTCTACAACAAAGAACCTTGCCCTCTGAATAAATAACTCAATACTCAATACCATGGCATCGTATTTACCGACTTAAACCGAACCTAGGAAGCTACAGAAACATCCGTACGAACAATACGCGACTAACGACACAGAGAACAAAATCTCAGTTCATTGCGCAGTCTATTCTTTTACTGCATAACGGTTAACTGATAAAACACGCAATGTATTAGAAAACGTACCGGAAAAACGCTCACTGCATTGGTTGCGTGAAGTCGTGGTCGGAATGTAAGGGGTGATTTTTCTTTGGCAAGAATATTTTATTTTGGAGTGTCATGTCGTGTAGGGTGTCATTTGCATCAATCTACGTCTTATTGAGGAATTCTTCACATCGTTAAAATAAATGGCGTAAGTAATTGGGTGGTACTGTAATTGTTTGGAAGGATAAAGCTGAATAGTTTACCATAGACTAAAATACGTTGCAAGCTATAAACTGACTTCTATTTTATACTAGCTTCTGCCCACGACTTCGTCCGCGTAGAATTAGACTTGAGAACTGATAGTACCTATCATTTGAAAAACAGCGCCTTCTCTCGCTCCTGGTGAGCAGTAGATGTTCCACGGGAGTTTGTAATTGTGTCGTACAGACACATCATTCAAACAGATGACGCATGACGCCAAAAAATCGCAAAGTAACAAGGTCGCGTGACAGCTAGTAACAGATAGAAAAATTCGAAGGCTTACCCGCCTGCAATGGGTGGTGTAGGGGTATAGCACGTGTCACGGAATGACGAAGATCCGGGTACGATTCCCGACCATAGCTTTACTTTGCTGATTTTTCTATGTGTTCTAATTTTCAATGTCGTTTAGAACTTTTTTTTGAGAGCTGATGTTGATACTTATTATATTCTGGAATAATTATTTACTTTGCGACTCTAGGCAGTTATGACTTTTGGTATGTTTATCGCTATACCGCTGGAACTATGCTATTATCCGGGATAAAAGTAGTTTACTCGCAAGACAGCGCAAGCTATTGCTTGCTTTTGTGTGCAGGCATCGAGGGTAAGAGAATCGGTGAAATAGTTCTCAATGTTGGTAACGTGCTAGACACGTTTATATGAAGTGAAAGTAATGAATTGTGCGAATCTCCGTAATTTAAATAGAGACGAACGAGAGAATATAGATAGGTACATATTTTCTATGTGCATCCATTATAAAAGCATTCACACGCTCTACATCCTAGAAACCTGGACAATTTTTTTTCTAATAATGAAACCATACAATCATAAATTTAAGAAGACTGATTGATCAGTTTCATTTGCTTTTTTATTACGTACTTTCGAACACCTCTGCACACAATCAGATACCTAATTAAAACGGAAATACAAAAACACTGTTTAAAATATTTTAACACGTTCCACCCAGACCTTGTTATCTAAAAATTCTTTTATTACGAAATGGAACATATTACAAAAAATCGTTGGCTAACCCCCTAGAGCCCTCTTGTTCCGCTTTTTTGTGACAGGGGTGGCAATTAAGTGAATTTCGGCCACGTTTAGCCGTAATTCGGCTTGTTCAAATATTGAACACCCTGTATCAGACGACGTGTAATCGCTTTATAATATTCTGTTTGTTCGTTTATTTCTGGCGGTGACAGTGTTTTGTTTGGTCTGCATGAAAAATATATTTTGCCGAAAATAAAAGCAAAAAGCCAACGGCACGTGGTGTTCCCAGGCGGTCACCCATCCAAGTACTGACCGCGCCCGACGTTGCTTAACTTCGGTGATCGGACGAGAACCGGTGTATTCAACGTGGTATGGACGTTGGCGAACACTATTGCTAAAATTCACTTTATTAAGAACCTATCTCTTCGTGAACACAATTTCGCACAGTGGTTTAATAAATAAAAATGTTAGTCAAAATATTTAAGCCCCTGCATTTTAGAATTTTAGATTATTAAATCAATTAAACAAAAGATAAACGCATAGTTTGAATAAACAGTCGATGAGTCCGGTAACCCTCAATACCTACGTACTGTAAACAACAGTGATTAATATCGCTTCCGATGTATGTAAGTATGTATGTACATTAGCGGTGTGGTAATATCTAAATCATCGCACCATGCGGGTTGAGTGCGGGCTAGCTGCAACGAATCTTACGAAACGAAAATAGTACAGTGAAAGAAACTAAACTGAAAAAAAACTTTAGAATCTTTTCACTGAAAATAACAACGACTTACCTACCTCCTGCCAAAGAAATTATAGCAAAATTGTTTGTGAAAAGGTTCCACAGATACGTGATTCAGTTTCTTCTACTCACCTTGTTTTAGTTTGCGTATATTGCTTTGGTTTTTACTATGCGGTGTTCAATGAAGAATCATAAAGTATACTGTACTGTATGAACTAAGTCTTAAAACTTAAATGTCTGTTTACAAAAACAAATACACAACAATAAGATACTGGATCAAAAACATTGCGGCCCAAATCCAGAAAGAACCCGGCTAAGGCTTAAGTTTGTTTGAAATATGGTTATTTTTCGTTACGATGCCTACCTACTGAAAAATTTGTGGTTTCCTTTTTTTTTTTACACCGTTGTAATGCTGCCAGCATTTTTGGCTCAAACATTGTCATATTTTAAGTAATTACATATTAAGTATATAAGTGTTTTTCGTAACTAGTAAAGATAAAAATTATTTGTGTTAGAGATTTTCACGACAAAAATAAAAGCAAACACGATATCATCGTCGCCAGCCCGCACTTGGAAGGGAAGTGTTTTATTATTGCTTTTATCTTTGGGAATCTCGTTTTTTTTTCCCGCCTATAAAATTTCTCGTCATTTATATCGCAACGGCTAACAATTAATTTAATTAAAGTTGTATCGTTACGTTTGATGCAATCATTTAGCAGGTCCGCTTTGTTTGGCGCTTAATGCGGCGAAATGGGGGATTTTAAAAAGAAATGCGTTCAGATTTTTGATGGTGTTTTTTATTGAACGCAATTTTTTTCGTCGCTTTCATGTCCTGATTTTTTTCGGTTTAGCACACTGTGTACCCTGAATTGAGTCAGTTTTTTCAAAATTATATAAATCAAAGGCAAAAGGCACAAAGAACTTCACGCATATTTTAGAGTAAATCCTATAATCAAAGGCAAAAGGCACAAAGAACTTCACGCATATTTTAGAGTAAATCCTATGAGTGTGATTTAAATAGATTTTTGTCTGCTAAAGCGGGCTGATCTAGGATTTAGTAACACAACTCTGAGGATAGGTACTTTTAATCCAGTATCAAGTAGTGCTAAAATGTGGCACCAACATCTCCAATCTGGGCTTAACTTTTTTTTATCCGCAAGCCGTGCTAGAGCCAAGTATTGATGTTGCTAGGCCATAAAAGTTTGCTTAATCATAAAAATACATGAAATGTATTGACAGTAATTTAGTTAATTCTATAAAATAGACCTTTTGACTCATAATAAAGACATTAGCCTATTTTTGGTATTTTTGACGACCTTTGCTCTTTAAGACCCTTTCCCGATTATATTTTTATTAAATGCGGTTATACACCCCATTGGTAAAAATAAGTGTTATAGAAAAAATGTGGTATTTTGTTCATCATTGTGTAAAATGAGGTTCAAATAAACCAAAGTAACCGCAAAACGTTTTGCACCCTTCATTGCGTGCATTCCCACGGAATATAAGTTTTTTTATAAAGTATAAAATTGATGATTCACGAACGTTTAGGGTAGATTAATAATGATGATTGTTTCTAATTTGATTAAGGCTTGAGAATGCAAAATTATTTAGTGCTTGGTCTATTTAGTGACATGTTTTTTCCGGAATATTCCAGCAGATGGTTGGACTAGTACAACTGGACATCCTTAAAAGATTTTTCTTTTTTTTTTTTTTTTAATATTACTGTTATTTTTTTTTTCGATTTTGATTTGCTAAATCTGGATAAACATTTACGGAGTCAAACTATCCGAACCACCTGCTCAAATATTCTGGAATAATTCTGAGAGATCTTATATAATAACTAGCTTTGGCCTGCGACTTCGTCTGCCTAAACCTTCCCCTTGAATCACTCTATCTAAAAAAAACACAAAAAAAACCGCATCAAAATCCGTTGCGTAGTTTTAAAGATCTAAGCATACATAGGGACAGACAGACAGCCAGTGGAATGCGACAAAGTTTATTTTATACTATGTAGTAAGCAATCACTGCTGTTGTAAATAAAATCATTCATCAAAATGTAAGTTTTTGAAAAACAGAAAAAATATGAAGTAGGCAGGTGGCAAACAAATAAGTGGGGTGCCTTATTTAAGGTTAAAAAAACTTAGCACCACTATCCAAATACACTGAAAATACTAAAGGATTGCATCTGTCTAGCCAGCCTCCAGGCTGATAATATAAGAATATAATAGAGCAGTAAACTTTATAAAACAGTAATTTCACGACTTTCTTACTCTATACACAATATTTTGCGACTAAAATGATTTACCTAATTATTAAAACCAAAAAAAAACCTCGTCACCCACTGTGCAGTGACGCGGACAAAAAATACTTATTACACAAGCAATCCCACCCAGGCCACCATTACGTGGAATAATGGGAGGCGTAAAGCTTGCGTTTTGTCCGTGTGAAGCGACGACACCTGTGCAGAGGGGCGGTGGTGACCGTTCGCGTAGAGCTATAGAGGATTAGAGAAACAAGTTGCTGAAAATATGAAATATTTTTAATCCATAATTTTAATTTAAAACACAGTATTTTGTTTTTTTGTATTCTTTGGGCACGAAAGATGACTAAGATTATTCTTAGTCTTGAGGTGCCATCTTCTACCGGAGGTCGGCTATCATCAGTGCTATCTTAAATTTCGACACAGCAGCTCGGAACAGTGTCCGGAAATTCTTAGGCCACGAAGTACGCCTTCTTTCGGGTGGTTTGGATTATTAAAAATTAAAAATTAATTTGTATTAATGTGTTAAATTTCAAAGGATCTAAATTGCATTATGCTTTGATACTTCACTGTCTTTTCTAAGTTTGCCCTGTAAGGTTCGCGAAAGTTAAAAAAAAAATAAGAGCAACGGACTAGAATTCTAGTTCTAAAAGTGTAAGATTCATCAATAAAAAAATGAGTATTATAAACTTATGACTGTTTTAAATTAATGAAGTTTATCTTAAACAACTTCAGCACTATTAATACAGTAAGTAAGTAAATGTTTAATTGTACAAATATAAAGAAACAGTACAAACACTTTTCCTTTTCACTTTTCACTTACTTCATTAACCTTTTTTCTCTTTTTTTTACAATTTCAAATACTTTTGCAAAACAAACAAAAAAAGCCACAAAATTTTTCAAATTGAATAGTTTTTTTTTTCAAACAATTCTACGCATTTACTGGCACACTACTCAATAATGAGCCATACAAAAAGCACCGGAAACAAGCTACGAACGTGACGAACGAAATTTCTTAGCGATTTCTCATTTCACCCTCACACCATTTGATTTGTGTAATCAAATGCGGGCATTCAAATTAATTAGTTCGTTACGCACCTGAGCCTTTTCTGGTATTGTATCAATCAACCCCTCAAAACCCATCCGATTTAAAACTTCAATTGAAGCCAAAAAACACCATATTGCGTTCGCCCATAAGGTTTCCGAATCTGAATTTGTAGCGCAAGTTTGTAACCATTTTAAAATCAAGTTAGTTTCCACGTCAAAAACACGTGCCCGTTGAATTTTAAACTTTATGCTTTTGCGTTTAGTGAAAGTAAAAAAATAGGAGTTTGAATTCATTTGCATTGGGTGAGCTGCGGAATCCGTAACTTTAATTCATATTAATTAAATGTTGACAATGTAGTCAGTGAGTTTGTTTGTGTAATGTATAATGATATGTTCGGCTGCAATGTAAGCAACGGTTTGATTTGATATTAACTTGACAAGTGTTGCGGAAGCGTAAATACAAAATGTGTAATTTTGTGGCTAATTGGGCATTGAGTGCTCTTTATTAGAAACAACAATTTATATATAATTACGTAACTTTGTTAGCCAAATAGATTTGTATTTGAATCAGTATTACTGTGAGTAACATATTTAAAATTTTATTTTACGATAGTTTAGCAAAATTTTGTTTATTGCAAGGAAATCTTCAGGACTATTTTGGACTATTTTTAAAGTTCTTTCACTTACGACGTTATTTCAAAGAGTGACATCGTACAAATAAAAATAAAAAAAGATTAGCAGAAGCTAAAATAAGTAATTTAAATTCAATACATCACTTGTGAATTTTGTCGCTTCCACGAAAATCAAACTCGTAATTTTTACGAGTTTTCTCGTCGCGCAATTTTCAGCTGCAATCTGTAGAAGCCTACATATCACGGCTTAGTTTTTACTGTCCAATTTACCGTTTCATTTGCATACTCGTAAAATTTACTACCGATGCATTTTGTCCACTAATCCGGGCGTTTTGGCCCACTGTGCGTTCGGATGACGTCGTATACTTTTGCCGAGAGGGTTTTGCGGTTCCTGAAGAAAACTTTATGCGTTATTTTTTTAACGCTAAGGTCGTTTTTACAAGGTTGATTGGGTTGATGGGGTACTGATTTATCTTGGGTTTGTAGAAAATTGGCAATTTGTTGTAGATCTTGTAGTTCAGGTTGGAGATAACGGTTTACTGTGTTGTTTGCGCCAATTTTGTATCGTCAGTTTCGATGTTAAATTTCTTTGTTGCTTTTCCCAAGACGTATAAGTCGGACTTAGATAATTTTTAAGTAAAGTCTTTGCTTTGCACATTGCGATGTTCTATATACCTATATGTTTGTTTATGTCGTCAAATATGTATTGATGTTTCACTCTCTGCAAGTTCATGCTATCGTTAGTCAGGTATTTATAATTATATTGCAGTAAACAACGGTTTTTTTAGGTTTCTTCAGGTATAAAAAGTACCTCCATACCAAATTTCATTAAAATCGATTCAGTGGTTTAGGCGTGAAAGGGTAAGAGACAGACCGAGTTACTTTCCCATTTATAATATTAAATTAAAAACAAATTAAACTATGATTAAATTAAAAACGAATTATAAACTTAACCAAAACTAATCTTAAAATAAAATTAATTAAAAAAGGACCCCGTGGCATAGTACCACAGACGCTGGCAGCATTCCCCCTTTGAACAGCGATACTAATACGCTGTCCAAGGAATCTGCCAGCTCTGCGGTCGCCCGTAGCGTCTATTAGCCTCTTCGAAATATTTTTGAAGATTACATTACTTCAAATGAGTACACCATTTTCTTTGTAACTCTCACATTGAAGTGAAAATTTGCATTTCCCCTTTTTACTCTTTTTGACTGTCAATATACAATGAGCATGCACGAACATGTCAATAAAGCAAACGCCGGATTGCCGTCGTAAAAGCGCCCCTAAATTAATTTCATGCAAATCACTGACAGTAAAATTTCCAGAACGAAATGCTAAGTGCGGAACTCGTGTTTACTAAGACTGACATTATGTTTACTTGAATCCGTAATACCTCTTATCATTAATTCATAAATTAATGATTATTTTTTTCGTTAAATATATTATTTTGTGGTACTTATGTAGAGACGTAGTAAATCCTATACGAATATTATATAACACGTGTCGACGTGTCAAATGTGGCCTGTAGGTACCTGTTACCTTAGGCTCTGTCTACCCCGTAAGGGATGAAGACGTGATTTGTGTGTGTGTGTGTCAATACAAATTGCTTATTTTCACTTTCTTCGTCCAAAGGAGTAATTTTGAAAAAAAAATATAATAGAATATAAAATTGTGTATATTATATCAAAATATGGTAGGTGTCGCTAACTTGCAAGTAATAAAAAAACTGAAACAGCCAAAATTGATTAGGTACTAGGGACTAAGTTTGTCTCAAGATGGTACTGCACAGCAGTCGTACTAATATTTTTATTTATACAGTTATTTAATCCAGCCTGCGCTTTAGAAAATGAAATAATCAACGCAATAAGTGCAGCTTCTTTGCATTACTCGACTTCACTATTTCGAGGAGTAGCAAAGTATTACCTACCTCCTACAAATAATAATAAGTCAAGAAGCGTAACTAAGCCCGAAAAATCATTCCACGCGAAGTGAACCGCAGGGGGCGGGGCTTAAAATATGTACCGCGCGGCGAATTAGTTCGGCCGGGACGCTCGAGCCGTTATCGTGACGATATCATTGTAGTTTTACGCTAATACATTAGAAAAACATGCCATCGTGTTGTGTGAAGTGGTGTAGAAGCCATACAGAAATGAAAAATAGAGGGACTCACCTTTCATATGTTATTATTATTCGTAGCCTACCTCTCTATAATCACAGACTTTCGCAAAGTAAAACCCGAATTTAAACAGCAATGAAGCAAGATTGCAGTGACTTTTTGATCCGACCAATCAGAATTGCATATTGTCACCACCATTTCTCATAAATCAATACTGAATAACTTATAACACACCAGAAATTCTTGTATTGAAAAGTGCGTGTCTGACACAGATGAGAAACTTCCATGCTGGTGTGGGAGCAAAGAAAAAACATAGAATGTACCAGTTGCTTCTCTTCCCGCGCAGATGGTACAAGCCCATCGGGAATGGGCGAAAATAGGAATCATGTTACAGGCGATGCGGCTAGCAACCCATCACTATTTTGATTCTATTTTCCACCTGCTCACAATCTTGCTAAACGTGGCCTGTAGGTCTTGTTACCTTAGGCTATGTCTACCCCGTAAGGGATAAAGACGTGATTTGTGTGTGTGTGTGTGTATCTTTTCAAATTTGCAAGATGTGAGAGCCGTCTCGTTTCAGGGTTCGGCTTACGAATGCCCTCATCTTGTTTACGAGCAGTTGGATCCACTTTTATTATAGTACTAATTTTATGGGATGTGATTAGCTACTGGCTCCATTTGGGGGTTAAGACTGGATTATAGACGAAGAGCTGACTGACATGCATGAAGTGAGTTTTGTGTAAATGTTTTCATTTTAAAAGTGTTTTTGCAAACGGTTGGATTTATAAATAAAAAAAATATATATATTTCAGACCGAGATCCATATAAAAATGTTAGTTAAATACAGTGAACAAAAAATTTTACCTTGCTACTCCGCTACTCACGTGCAAGATAACCAAGCTTGTGTGAAATATATGTCGGCGAGGTGGCGCTTCGAGCGTGCGAGACGTCAACTGTCAACTGTCAACTGTGGCTGTCACCTGTTTACATCTATGGCGCCTTGCGAAACGTCAAGTTATGACATTGACAGCTGTCATTACTTGGGATTGGTCTGTGCTTGGTTTAAAGAGGCATTCTAACTTGAGCCGCCATATTGAACGGACGCAAGCGCAGAACTCTCCACGTTTCGTATTGCAATCCGTTTACATCGCACTAGTGTTAGCATATTTCTTGTGACTTACTAAGTAAATTGATTAAAGGGGTAGTTTGTGATCGATCCGCGAGTTTATTTCAAAGAAACCACCCACACTACCCAAGATGGCGGACGATGATGAACCAAGTTCTCCGCCTATCCCGCTCGTCCCTCCGTCATCAGAAGTGGGATCTGCTCGCCATCTCCCACTTGGGAACAACGACGACATGTGGCGCAATCTGTTGGAGCAACAAAATCGGAACTTTTTGGCGATCATCGAGGCTATGAAGGTACCGCAACCAAATCGTATTCAGTTACCCGAATTTGAGCCACATAAACATTGCGATCCGCGCGCATGGTTAAACACGGCTGATCTTTGTATTGCGGAAAAACCGTTAGAAGGCGCAGCGCTTGTTATCGCTCTGAGTAAGGCACTGAAGGGCCAGTCGTCTACATGGTTTTCGCAAATTACGTTCCCGGGCATTACATGGACCGATTTGAAATCCCTGTTCAATGCGAGATATGACTGCCGTGATACTGCTGCTGCGTTTCTCATCAACTTGAACAATAATCGACCAAAGGAAGGCGAGTCGTTAACTTCCTATGCCGCTACGATGTATACGTCGCTTATGTTGCGATGGAAGGATATGTCTACCGAAGAGGTAGTGGTATCCACCATCCTCGCACACCTCGCACAAATTGAACCACGTGTGCAACGCTTGTCTTTTACCACCGAGGTGTCGTCAAGAGCGAAGCTTCAACAAGAACTGTCTGCGGTATCGTTCTTAAAGAGGAAGGTGAGTGAACGTGATGAGCCTGATGCTAAGCGATTCAAGCCTTCAACCACACCCAGCCTGGGAAAATGCTTCAACTGTGGAAAACCCGGACATAAAGCATCCCAGTGCAAGTCGAAGCCGCTTTCTACCACGTCAAGGGATCCGCGACCTCAACTACCTCCAGCGAAGCCAGGCGTCGTTTGCTTCAACTGCCGTGGCATCGGACACTACGCGAAGAACTGCACGAAGCCGAGCGACAAGGGAACCGCTGGTGCAGCCCAGACATCTGCCGAGGAGAGAGTCGACGTGTGTGACGTCACTGCTCCGCGTGGTACAATGAGACACTCAGGTGAGGAGTTTTCGTTTTATTGCGATTCGGGTGCTGAGTGTTCCTTGATGAAAGAGACGATTTGTAACAAGTTTAAGGGCAAACGATTGTATAACTCTGTTACCATGACGGGTATAGGTTTGGCGAGAGTTGTCAGTACTGTACAGATTTTGACTACCGTTACTATAGACGGCATGTGTGTAGAGGTTCTTTTTCATGTTTTACCAGACTGATACTCACGTTACGACATTATGATAGGGCGGGAGATCCTTAGTCAAGGGTTAGCCGTCCACATGACATTGAGTAAATTAGAGTTTGCGAAAGTGAATGTTATTGATTCCTGTCAAGTTCAAGGCTTTTCGGATACTGATTTGGTTCAGATAGACACGGATGTTTCCTCCAATTTTAGACCCCAACTTGATGCTATTTTAGACAAATTTAAACATCACTTTACTTCCGGTATTCCTGACCACCGCGCTCTGACTGAACCTATGCAGATTAAGCTTAGGGACCAAAATAAGACTGTTTGTCGTCGCCCCTATCGGCTATCGACTGAAGAACGGCGTGTGGTACGCGAACGTGTTGATGACCTTATGCAGGCAGGTGTAGTTCGCCCCAGTTCGTCACCGTTTGCGAGCCCCATCCTCCTCGTAAAGAAGAAGGATGGTAGCGATAGGTCTTGGCAAGAAGCCCTTCCCGATGTGCAGTTAGCCCTTAACTGTACTCATAACCGCGTTACGGAATCAAGCCCCCTAGAACTTCTCATAGGTAAGGTAGCGAGACCACTAGATCTGGTAACGGCGGTTGACGAGGAGCCAGTTGATTTGGACCAAATTCGTGACCACGCTTCTGAGAGTATTCAGTCCAATGCTCAATACGACAAGGCACGTTTTGACTTAGGTAAAGCTAAGCTGGTTAAATTTTCCGTAGGTGACTTTGTTTTGTTACAAAATGAGGAGCGTAACCAGACGAAATTAGATCCGAAATACAAGGGACCGTTTAAGGTAATTGAGTTGTTAGATGGTGATCGATACTTGTTAAAGGCGTTAGATTCTAGGAGGACATACAAGTATGCCCATGACAGACTAAGAAAGATGCCCGACAATGACCACTTAAACGACAAGGAGTTAGACGTTGACAATGAAAATGACAACCAAGGTAATTTAAGTGATTATGAAGGGGTTGGACCTTCTGTTAGTTCTCATTAAGATTACTAAACAAAACTCATTCCGTACTCCGATATGTTGTTCACTGATAGTAGGTGTCCTTGGCTCAGACTGAATACACCTTCAATCATTCGTAGGCGTAGGCGTAAATTCGGGCTTGATTTCCCGTCGCAGTGCGGCCACGGCGTTGAGTGGCGTGCGTTTGGTTTGGGGGTGTATGTGGTTGCTGAAATCGCCGGATGGAGGTGATTGTTGTGTGTTATGTGTGACATGGATACTGGCCCCAGCCAAGTAGTCCATGCGTTGTTGAGTGTTGGATATTAGTTGCCGGATGGAGGCAGCTTATACATGGTTTGAGGATTAGTTGCCGGATGGAGGCAGCTTATACATGGTTTGAGGATTAATTGTCGGATGGAGGTGGGAAATAAATGATTAGAGCCTTGCACACTTGTTTGGATTACGGTTGCTGGTTGGAGGCAACAACGTATCAGTTGTTTGTGATCGTTGATGTTTTGATTTACGGATTTATGAGTTTTGTTTGACTACTGATTATGATTTACGTTGTTTGTTTTTCATTATTACGGGACCTATGACTTCCATTGAATGTGACTGATGTTTGTTTTCCAGTAAGAATTTGTGAATTTAATTCCCCGATTGATATTACTCCTGATGTCCTTTGTAGTCAGGAAGCCGAGTGGGAAATGTTTTGCTTTGCGGATTATCTTGGTCCACAGATACCTCACACGAGGACGTGTGATGCGGCAGGATGACCGTGTCGGCGAGGTGGCGCTTCGAGCGTGCGAGACGTCAACTGTCAACTGTCAACTGTGGCTGTCACCTGTTTACATCTATGGCGCCTTGCGAAACGTCAAGTTATGACATTGACAGCTGTCATTACTTGGGATTGGTCTGTGCTTGGTTTAAAGAGGCATTCTAACTTGAGCCGCCATATTGAACGGACGCAAGCGCAGAACTCTCCACGTTTCGTATTGCAATCCGTTTACATCGCACTAGTGTTAGCATATTTCTTGTGACTTACTAAGTAAATTGATTAAAGGGGTAGTTTGTGATCGATCCGCGAGTTTATTTCAAAGAAACCACCCACACTACCCAAGATGGCGGACGATGATGAACCAAGTTCTCCGCCTATTATCCCGCTCGTCCCTCCGTCATAATATATGTTTTTCATGCAAACCCTCCCTCCACTGCTGCCAATAAAACACACATAAATCCCACAAACTTAATTATCCCTTACACCACACAAACACTGACGCGTTTCGATCCCTCTACGGGATCATTATCAAAGTTTAATGAACACAACTGTTACACATGCAAACCAACGTCGTACTACGTTTTATGTGTGTTTTATTGGCAGCAGTGGAGGGAGGGTTTGCATGAAAAACATATATATTTCACACAAGCTTGGTTATCTTGCACGTGAGTAGCGGAGTAGCAAGGTAAAATTTTTTGTTCATTGAAATGGACCTCCGCAAAGTAACGCCTGATTCAATAAAATATTTAAATACAGTGCCTTAACCTATTGTTAGTTGTTTTATTTATAATGAAAGCAATACATTTTTAATCTACACATTTACATATTAATTTAGTTTTTTAAAACAATGAAATCAAAATGCATAGTAACATTAAAATAACTTTAAATAATCAATATATTAATAAAAATAAATAAGTAAAGTTCAAAATAAAATAAAATTACTAGGATAGAATGTCACAATTAGCTATTTTCATTCATCTATAAATAATGATTTCATGTCAAAAAGTAGGTATAAAACCAGATAACCGGTTTAACTTACTAATAAATGGAAGATGATCCGACTAGTTTCGGTATCATTTGAAGATCATTTTCAAGGGTGAGCGCGTTCACGTTACGCTCCCCGCACTAACGTTATTCATTATTATCCGGATCGTCTTCGATTCATAGTCTTACTCCCTTATTCATAAACACTCTGTAGGCTTCTGCTAACTTAGCAATTGTTTTTTTTAGTACTACGTTGGTTTGCACGTGTAACAGTTGTGCTCATTAAACTTTGATAATGTTCCCGTAGAGGGATCGAAACGTGTCAGTGTTTGTGTGGTGTAAGGGATAATTAAGTATGTGGGATTTATGTGTTTTACTTACAGTAGTGGAGGAAGGGTTGCATGAAAACCATATATTTCACACAGGCTTGGTTATCTTTCACGTGAGTAGCGGAGTAGCAAGGTAAATATTTTTTGTTAATGTTGTTCATAGCAATTGTTTGTCCTTATCTGTGAAAGGTAAATGTCACAGTGACAGATAAGGACAAACGATTGCTAAGTTAGCAGAAGCCTACAGAGCGTTTATGAATAAGGGGGTTATACTCATGAGCTAACACGTATATTATGTATGTGCAAGAGGCATTGCATCTTAGTCCCCTAGGTTGGCAACGCATCTGCAATCCCTCCGGGGTTGCGGGTGTCTATGGGCCGTGGTGATCACTTACCATCAGGTGACCCACTTGCTCGTTTGCCTTTCTATTCATATTAAAAAAAAAAGTTTTAGTGTTTTTGGAACTCTATATTTATATTCCATGTATTCCATGCTGGTCTGGGAGTAAAGAAAAAACATAGTATGTATCAGTTGCTTCTCTTCCCGCGCAGATGGTAAAAGCCCATCCAGGGAATAGGCGAAAATCTTAGGAACCATGTTATAGGCGATGCGCCTAGCAACCCATCACTATTTTTGATTCCCCTTTCCACCTATATGCCCACAATCATGCTAAACGTGGCCTTTAGGTCTTGTTTTCTTAGGCTGTCTATCACTTAAGGGATAAAGACGTGATTTGTGTAAAATAAATTAAAAATAATGTTAATATCAGATTTTTTTACTTTTAAAAACCGACTCGTGTAGCTTACTCAGATTATTAGATTAGGTTTGTTTAATAACTTTTCCAAAAAGCTACCGTATTGGTGGAAAATAAAATTTGACAAAACAAGTGTTTGTCGAACGATACATTCGATGAAACGACAGCGAACGCTCCAAATTTAAGTCAATCGGACCACTAGAAACAGCTATGTGAGCGCAAACAGTAGCAAGATAATTTGAAATCTAACTCGCAACGTCTCAATATATGTTCCGTTACAGAATTTACAGACAAAAGTATCGATTTGTCACCAAAATCGTCTAATGAAGATAAGTATGTTGGCAACCCGTATTCAACACCGTGACAACTAATGTGCCATGTGATTGTGCACACGTGTGAAACTCCTGCGCTGACATTGTTAATTTAATGTTTGTGTGTAATTATCTTAATTTTGGGGTAAATATACTGCGCCTCAAAAATAAAAGGTCGATTTTCATACGACTTTGTAAGAAAGTTGAGCCGTTATTTTGCTCATCAATGCAGTTGTGTTGCAGTAACGAGTAAAAAGATTATTATTGTCATGTTGGTTAAATATAGCGGGTAATGATAAGGGGGTTAAGAGTAACAATATCGTATAATAGTCACAGTGGATAATGTTGTTGCCCAGGGTGCACCGGCTTAAACGCATCTCGACTCTTGCCATCTTTAGTCTTTCTGCTAGAGAACAGAAACCGATTATCCGATTCATACCCTCGATATAGCGAATTGTATGTTGCAAATTCCAAACTGCCAAATAAAGACAAACTTGAAGTTAACAGAAACGAAAGAAAAGAAAAAAAGAAAGAAAGAAAACATTTACGCAAATGGTAAAAGCCCATCGAGGGAATGGGCGAAAATAATAGGAATCACATGTTATAGGCGATGAGGCTAGCAACCCATCACTATTTTGATCCCATTTTCAACCTATGCGCCCACGATCTTGCTAAATGTGGCCTGTAGGTACTGTAGGTATTGTTACCTTAGGCTCTGTCTACCCCGTAAGGGATAAGGACGTGATTTGTGTGTGTATATAATACAAAAACAAAAAAAGAAGTAAATAAAAAACATAAGGACGTACATCACGAAATGGTCCCATCTCAGCATAATGCTGGCCTTGCAGCCGTTGGTCTTCCGATGGGACCATCAAGTGCTACTGTAAGCACATATAAAAAAAAATATATCAATGCAAAATTGGTTATTCGTTTCTGGCTTGGACAGCAGCGCTAGACGATTTGACAAACGACGATCGGCATACGCCTACTAGGGTTGTCAACGTAGCTTCGTTACCGAGATACAGCTTTGATAAGACATGTAGATAGGATTATTGGAGGCAGCCCTATTTCCCTGATTAGCCAGCTTGTTTGAGAGTAAGCCCTTTGTCTATTACCGGCTTAGACTGTATCGATTAAGTGCGTTTCGGTCTTAATTGGATGCGCAAGTTCTCTAATGGACTTAGTGCGTTGGAAGTCGCCAGAGGTGGGTAGACAAGTCCCATCTTGTCCTATAATTTTCATGGGTCATTGCAGAGTATTCGTTAGTGAAATTTTTATCACGAAACATGAAATCTTGTACTTTATATGGAGTAAAGAAAGTAAAGAAAAAAATGTAACGCCTTTATAAACAAATTCTTCCATGCTGGTTTGGGAGCAAAGAAAAAACAGAATGTACCAGTTGCTTCTCTACACGCGCAGGTGGTAAAAGCCCATCGAGGCAATGAGCGATTATAATAGGAATCATTTTATAGGCGATGAGGCTAGCAACCCGTCACTATTCTGATTCCATTAACCACCTATACCTACGCCCACAATATTGCTAAATGTGGTCTGTAGGTACCTGTTACCTTAGGCTCTATCTAGCCCGTAAGGGATGAAGACGTGCTTTGTGTGTGTTTATAATCAAAGCAATTTTATCCCACATAATCACTCATTGTATCCAATTAGCATCCACGTCTATATCCCTTACGGGGTAGACAGCGCCTGAGGTAACAAGACCTGAAGGCCACGTTTAACATGATTGTAGGCGTATAGGTGGAAAGGTGAAGCGAAATAGTGATGGGTGGCATCGCCTATAACATGATTCCTAAGAATTTCGCCCATTACACATGTCGCACCCTTCGTGGAAGAAAGACGTAAGTCCTATTAAGGCTCTACAGGACTTACGTCTTTCTTCCACGAAGGGTGCGATGTATGTATGTATGTATAACTCTTTATTGTTATGATTATTTCATTTATTACGATTACTGTGTCTATTAAATTTAAATAAGCACGACTAAATCGTTCTTCATCAAAATGGTCGCCATAATTAAAACGTGATGACCAAAAAACTTGTAATTCATCTCTCGTCCGCAACCCTTTTTGCGAAGTTAGGAATTTTTAATTTCGGACAATATTTGTGGACAATATTTATGACGTGTACGTTTAGACATGTGTGGACACGTCACTATTTAATGAAAAATTTAAATATTCACCAAGGAACTCATTGGGTTATAAGATCTATATTATATAAAACTCAAAGGTGACTGACATAGTGATCTATCAACGCACAGCCCAAACCACTGGACGGATCGGGCTGAAATTTGGCATGCAGGTAGATGTTATGACGTAGGCATCCGCTAAGAAAGGATTTTTGGAAATTCCCACGGGATAAGGAAAAAACGGGAATTATCTACGCGGACGAAGTCGCGGGCATAAGCTAGTATATCTATAAGACATATCTAAGAAGTACCATTTGACATTTCATACATTCTAAGCTAAAACAACTTGACTGATGAAATTATTTTTTTTTGATCACAAGATGTATAAAAATGTACAAAATAAATGCATCGTGGACCGTTGCTAGTGGGTTAAGCAACTGCTAGGCTGAAATGGGACTGGACTGGCCACGTCTGCCGCATGCACCCAGAGCTGTTACCACTCAGTGGGTGCCCCAGGATGGCTACCGGCGCCGCGGCGGAGATGGCGGAATAACCTGGATCGTTCTCGAGCAACTGGTCAGACATAAGTGCGGACAGGGTGTGTTGAAAATCTAGGGGAGAGGCCTTTGCCCAGCAGTGGGACAATATTAAGGGATATCAAAAAAAAGCACAATTCTAAATTAAAGCTTTTCACATCAGAACTTATCTATCCATGCTATTCTTCCATCCTGGTTTGGAAGTAAAGAAAAATCATAGAATGTACCAGTTGCTTCCCTTCTCGCGAAATAACAAAAGGCCATTAAGGAAATGGGCGAAAATCTTAGGAATAATGTCATAGGCGTACGGCTAGCAACCCGTCACTGTTTTGATTCCCCTTTCCACCTATACGCTCACAATCATGCTAAACGCGTTAGGTCTTGTTGCCTTGAGCTCTGTTAAGTAAGTGATAAAGACGTGATTTGTGTATGTAGCTATCATACGCTACCTCTTAGACGGACTATAGGTTGACTATGCCCTGATTAGTACATACATACATACCGTCACGCCTCTTTCCCACAGGGGTAGGCAGAGACTACTTTATTCCACTTGCTACGATCCTGACATATTTCTTTCGCTTCATCCACAGTCATCAATCTCTTCATACATGCTCGTCGGTTTCGGGTACTCCTGACCTGACCTTTTTCCAAAACGTCTCCTATTTGGTCTCGGAACGTCCGTCTAGGCCTTCCCCTCCCAACGCAACCATTCGTACTCCCCATATAGATCTGTGTAGTTAGTCTACTTTCATCCATCCGCTCTACATGCCCAAACCAACTAAGCATACTTTTTTCTATCCTAGTCACTATATCCTCTTTCACACCAGCACGTTCCCTTATCAGACTGTTCCTTATTCTATCTTTCAGTGATACACCTTCCATACTTCTTAACGCTCTCAGCGCCCTGATTAGTGGCATAGCATATAATACAATACAATACAAATATGTACTCTTTATTGAACACCACAAATCAGTACAAAACAATACAGAAACATAGAACAAAGTAGGCAATAGGCGGTCTTATCGCTTAATAGCGATCTCTTCCAGACAACCAATAATAGAAATAAGTTGGAGACAGTTTAAGTAGGTGGCGGAAACAAATAGATAAGATAAACGCAGGGATAATAAAAACAACAATGTCAACATAAATATAATACATAGCTAAATAAATGAAATAATACATACACACATAACATAATACTTAAGATAAAATAAATGTGAGAAGCAATGAAAAATAAGAAGGCCATACAACAGAAAATGATTTGATCAGAAGCAAAAAGAAATGATAAGGTACTAAAGACAGGGAGTGGATTAAATTAGTGATAAATAGTGAGATTTGAGTTGGTTTTTAAAAATAGGTAGATTATAGGGAGATAGGCATATTGCGTAACTCAACGCAAATGTTTATTTTAACAGACTAACCTTTGATGATACGTTAATACTTTGACAAATGCGCCGAGCAAACTTCTAAACAGAGATGAACGAGCCGCCATCTCTGTTTTTAGAGACAATAAAACAGGAGGGTGTGATTTCCCCCATCCGAAAATATTGTTATTTAGCATTATGTTAATTCTCGTCGTACTTTTGTAAGTATAATTTCACTAATTGTTAATTTTGCCCGAAGCTGTTTCAAATACTTCAAGTGAATCATAATGAGATGTAAATTATCCTGAGATATAAAATGTATCATCACTACATAATATAAAACAAAGTCGCTTTCTCTGTCCCTATGTCCCTATGTGTGCTTATATCTTCAAAACTACACAACGGATTTTGATGCGGTTTTTTTAAATAGATAGAGTGATTCAAGAGGAAGGTTTTTATGTATAACTCTACGCAGACGAAGTCGCGGGCAGAAGCTAGTACGATATAAAACAAAATCGCTTTCCGCTGTCCCTATGTATGCTTAGATCTTTAAAACTACGCAACGGATTTGGATGCGGTTTTTTTTAATAGATAAAGTGATTCAAGAGAAAGGTTTGTGTGTAATTCGACACAGATGAAGTCACGGGCAGAAGCTAGCATCTATTTATAATACTCATCTTGACAGGGACGAGTCATTTAGCCAGCAGTAGGATGACGAAACCAATGAAAACTGATTTCCGCAGTTTCCTCTATCCGTTGTTTAAAGGTTTGCATTTTAAATGTTATACCTAGTTACTTTTCGGTTACCGACCTCCATCAGGCAGTCTGCCTCCGTGGCGTCGTTCAAGGAAGGCTTGAGGAAGATGTGGCTCACACCATCTCCTTAGATATTGTGTGTGTACTCTTATTGTATTTTGTATGTATGCATTGTGTGTAATGATATTTAGTAGTATTTTATGTTTTGTTTATTGTACTTAGATATGTACGCTCTATTGTGGCTTTCACTATCTGGAATTTTAAACTCTCATTTTGTCGGTCCCTCGTTTAATGCTCCTCTCATCTACTCAAAGGTTAACTGGTAGAGATCCCTTATAGGGATAAGTTCGCCTTTGTGCATGTATTAATGTTATTTTTTATTTTTTTGTAAATTGTATCTGTTTATATTTGTACAATAATGCATTTACTTACTTACTTACTTACTTACTTTTCTGCATAATTAAAATAGTTAGGTACTTAATATTTAAGTCAAAGCATGCTGCCATTAGGGAGATGTTTATTCATTTAAGTGATTAGCCCGGAGGCTGTTTGGTGATCAAACGGTTAAAAAGGTCGAATTATGCGATTTTGTGACTACTTAGTAACTACGCCTCGGGCTCTCTGGCGTTGCTCCATTTTGTTGTTTGTTAGCTATAGCCCGTACTTCGTCTATGGAGAATTAATTTATCGCTATCCCACCAACATCACTCGAAAATAGTATCTGAACACACACACAAATTACGTATTTTTTCCTTACGGGGTAGACAGAGCCTAAGATAACAAGACGTAAAGGCCACGTTTAGCATGGTTGTGGGCCAGGTAGAAAGGGGAATCAAAATAGTGATGGGTTGCTAGCCGCATCGCCTATAACATGGTTCCTAAGACTTTCGCCCATTCCCTCAATGGGCTTTTACCATCTGCGCGCTAAGAGAAGCAACTGGTAAATTCTATGTTTTTTCTTTACTCCCAGACTGGCATGGAAGAAACACTCATTTACTCATTTATTTTATTATCACAATAGTATGGTGCACTGAAATATTCGCGCCTATACTAAGTTGTAAAGCAAGAGAGACGCGAGTTTTGAAGTTGAGTCTGAGGCGCAGGCGCAGATGTGTATCACAACACAAACTTCATGATCTTTAGCATATAAGCAAACTAGCTTCTGCCCACGACTCCGTCTGCGTAGAATTACACATAAAAACCTTCCTCTTAAATTACTCTATCTACAAAAAAAACACATCAAACTCCCTTGCGTAGTTTTAAGGATTTAAGCATACAACGGGAATGACAGACAGACTAGTCTATACACACATATATACATTAATCACGTCTCCATTCTTGATGGAGTAATCTATATCTGTGCCAAATTTCATCGAGATCTGATCAGCCGTTCACACGTGAAATTTTTGACATCATTAGGATAGAAGTACTTACGCAAATTACGTTCTTTATGTAGGTACTTCAATGACATAGTGGATTTTGTTATTCAATTTCTAAATGTTAGTGAAAATTAGAACACATAGAAAAATCCGAAAAGTAAAGCTATGGCCGGGAATCGAACCCGGATCCTAGTCGTTCCGTGACGCGTGCTATACCCCTACACCACCCATAGCAGGTGGGTAATCTCCGAATTTTTCTACCTGTTAATGTCATTTTTTTATTGTTACTGTGATTTTGTTATTAGTTATGTTTTATAATAAACTAGCGACCCGCCCCGGCTTCGCACGGTATATTATGCATGTATTCTACATATAAACCTTTCTCTTGAATCACTCTATCTATTAAAAAAAAACCGCATCTAAATCCGTTGACTGGTTTTGAAGATATAAGCATACATACGGACACGGGGACAGAAAAAGCGACTTTATTTTATACTATGTAGTGATTTAATAATTAGTAACTAAAAATACAAATAAACATTATTAAAAGGAGTCATCTGGGCATGGTGCCAATGATGCTGGCAGCGTTCCCTCTTTGGATGGCCAAGTTCATTCTTTGCCCGAGGAAGCTGCCAGCTCTTTGGTGACTTGTGACGTCACCTAGCAATTTTGTCTTAAACTTGACAGTTAAATTAATCGCAACAAGACTTATCTCACGCAATAAAAACTAGTTGCATTTAAATGTCAAATCCTAAAAACCAAAACCAGCAGCTGTCAACGTCAACAGTGTTAAATGGTCAAAAAATATATTGTTTTGTAGTTTTGTTAGTTAATTTGTTCCGTTGTTTTTAAGTTGATTCAAACAGTATGTTGTTGTAAAATGTATTCAAAAGTGACCGGCGTGTTTTTGACATAGTTTAGGAAAGAAATGCCTAAACCTGACAAACGGAGTTTTGAGGAGAGATACGAGTCTTGCTTTTTGGATTTAGGAGTGAAAACTAGTTAGTATACCGAATTATATCTAACGTACAAGTCCCATAGATTGTACCAGTTACCTCTCGTCCCACACAGACGGTAAAAGCCCAACGAGGGAATGGACGAAAAGCGAAAACCATAGGATCCATGTTATAGGCGATGCAGCTAACAACCCATCACTACTTTGATTCATATTTCCACATACGCTCACACGCTAAACTTGGCCTCTAGGCCTATTACCTTAGGCTCTGTCTACCCGGTAAGTGATAAAGACGTGTATGATATACCAGCTTTTGCCCACGACTTCGTCCGCGCAGATAACGTCAGAGTGACGACATAAAAATATATATATATATATATATATATTTTAATAAAAAGTATCCTATGTTACTTCTTATACCTCCAAGAACATGTGTACAAAATTTCATGATGATCGGTTCAGTAATTTTCGCGTGAAACTGTAACAAACAAACTTACATTCGCAATTATAATAGTAGTAGGGATGTATGACAAGTCCGGCGTGGAGAGTAAGACAGTCGGTGAAATTACTGGCACAAGAGGTATTCTACCTAGCCTTCTAGGCTGGCGACGCATCTGCAATCCTCTAGTATTTCGGGTGTCCATGGGTGGTGTTGCTGGCTTACCATCAAGTGATCTTATTGTTTGTTTGCCTTCCTTGTTGTATAAAACAACTAGCTTCTGCCCGCGACTTCGTCTGCGTAGAATTATACATAAAACCTTCCTCTTGAATCACTCTATCTATTAAAAAAACCGCATCAAAATCCGTTGTGTAGTTTTGAAGATATAAGCATACATAGGGATATAGGGACAGATAAAGCGACTTTGTTTTATAATATGTAGTGATAGTGATGAAGACCGGGAACTGCAACCGCAAACTGCAAGCGACACCACTGGTTTCTAACCTTACCTACTTACTTACTTAATTAATACATACATACATAAATCATATCTTTAGACAGAGCCTAAGGTAAAGACCTAAAGACCACGTTTAGCATGAATGTGGGCGTATGGATGGAAAGGGGAATCAGAACAGTGATGGATTGAAGAAAGAAAGAAAGGAAGAAGACATTTATTCCTTTTTGCAAGACACACAAATATAAGATAATATACACAATTTTATAGAAAATACATACATACACATACACAAATCACGTCTCCATCCCTAACGGGGTAGACAGAGTCCAAGGTAACAACACCCAAAGGCCACGTTTAGCATGTCTGTGGGCATATAGATGGAAAGGGGGAATCAAAATAGTGATGGGTTGCAAGCCACATCGCCCATAGCATGATTACCAAGATTTTCGCCCATTCCCTCGATGGTTATAGAAAATAAACAAGGTAAAACAAAAAAAAAATAGACATGAAAAATAGATCATCAGCGTTGTGTGTCTTCGCAAAAGTGAAACGGTCGCTGGCGCAGCATTACGCTGAGGTGTTAGACACCTGCAGCACTGATTGTCAGCCAGAACCGTCTATGACTCACGAAACGATACACAGATAAAATATACTACATAATCCATAGACTTGCTAGCCACATCGCCTATATGACATGATCCCTAAGATTTTCGCCCATTCCCTCGATGGGCTAACCATATGCGCGGGATGAGAAGCAACTGGTACATTCTGTTTTTTCTTTGCTCCCAGACCAGTATGGAAGAAACTGAAACTTTATTAATGACTAGCTGTTGCCCGCAACTTCGTCTGCATAGAATTCGTTTATTCGCAGAAATTACGCAATCCGTTCTAAGAGGATGCCTACGTCATAGTAGCTTTATGCATGCAAAGTCTCAGCCCGATCGGTTTAAAATTGACAAAGTTTCATACAAACTTTCATCCCCTATCTTATCCTCTTGGGGGTAGAATTGATCAAAATCCTTTCTTAGCGGGTGCCTACGTCATAACATCTACCTGTATGCCAAATTTCAGCCCGATCCGTCCAGTGGTTTGGGCTGTACGTTGATAGATCACTATGTCAGTCAGTCAGTCAGTCACCTTTGAGTAATATACATTTAGATGGTGATAATAATGATGATGTTGCTTCCAGTTGCCGGACTCGTAATCGGCAGCATGATGGGCAGCTTTTTCCTGCGCAGCGCTAAGAAGTGGCCAATGTACTTGGGCGGGGGAGCTGGACTCGGCATGGCCTACACCAACTGCGAGAACAGCCTCAACAGTTACCTACAGGCCATGGACCCGAAAATTTGTACTATCAAGTAAGTAAATTTCTAACCGACACTAAAGATTAGAACACAGAAAAATCCGAAAAGTAAAGCTATGGCCGGGAATTGAACCCGGGTCCTCGTCATTCCGTGACGCGTGTTATACCCCCTAACCACCCATAGCAGGTGGGTAGGCCTTCGAATTTTTCTATCTGTTACTAGCTTTCACGTGACCTTGTTACCATGCGAATTTTTGTCGCCAAGCGTCATCTGTTGTCAATTACTAACTCCCGTGGAACATTTGCGGCTCACCAGGGACGAGACAAGGCGCTGTTTTTCAAATGATAGGTACTAACAAAATGAATCAAGTATTTTTACTTCTTGATTTTTTATGTTCAAGTAAGTTCCGATACCAAATAGGAGACGTTTTGGAAAAAGGTCAGGTCAGGAGTACCCGAAACCGACAAGCATGTATGAAGAGATTGATGAATGTGGATGAAGTGAAAGACGTATGTCAGGATCGTAGCAAGTGGAACAAAGTAGTCTCTGCCTACCCCTGTGGGAAACAGGCGTGACGGTATGTATTTATGTATGTATGTATGTAAGTGTCAGTGGTTGGGCTGGATATCGCTGGATTCAGTAAGAAACAAAGAACGATGTCTGGTACTTTGACAGTCACAATGCGGGTGGATGGATTTAGTAGAGTCACGGGCATAAATATATGTAGGGTGACGGCACCAGTGTTGGACACTTTAAGCTGACAAGCACCACTAATGGACACTTCATCCTTAACTGTTGTAAAATAAATGACTATGCCTTAGTGTCTTTTAAATAAGAGTTGTTGTCCATTACTGCGTCATGTCCATTACTGGTGCTGTCACCTTACGTTACCACGTCAATAACATCTATACACCTTTCTTTATGCCATAAACAATAAGGTTGCTGACTCATATATATGACACGATGCTTGTATAGCGTCGGGGATAGGTGCAATACCGCGTAACTAGCACTGGTAAATTCTGAGTATCTGCACAACACCCATAGGGAAAATCCGCGTAACTGACGTCGGTTAATAACGCGTATCTAACAAAAGTAGCCAAATTAAGTTCCCGCCAACGAACGTAAAATCCTGATTAGAATAAACCAGTTCAAACCAGCAGAAAGTTGGATGTGTAGATACGCAGTATTTACTAGTGCTTGTTGCGTGGTTTTGCACTATGGGTGTTGTGTATAGGTAAACCCCTTAAGCAAGCCCTCGCCTGCGCGGGTACAGGGGCGCGGGGTAGGACGACAAAGGGAACCGAGAGGGGTGCGGGCGGGTACTGCGCCTGCCGCCCGCACCTCTCTCGGTCCCCTTTGTCGCCTACCCCGCGTCCCTGTACCGCGCGGGCGAGAACTCTAAGCATTCGGTCTATAGATACGCACTATTTACCAGTGCTAGTACGCGGTACTGCACTATTCCCAACGATAGATGTTTATTCGACTGTACCCGCAAACAAAGACGCACCATCTTTTAGTGTCCCATTACGTATGAATAGCAATCGGAGTGAAAGAAATTATCGACAGTCTGGCGACAATAGATTCAGACAAAGAGACAGGAACTAATTACGCACCATAAAACGCTACGATATTTTAAGCTGTAAAAATATAGTAGCCACATTGTAAGAGTTGTAAATAACTATTGGTGTCGATGGGACTTTGTTGGGTGCAAATGAGATGGAATTATTAGTTGGACATTGTGTTTTACCTTTTGGAACTAGGGTTGTCACTTGCTCAGTTTAGTGAAGTTTTTTTATTTTCGAATTCGATTACGTACCATTAGCCCATCGAGGGTATGGGTGAAATTCTTAAATTTACCATGAGCTTTTCGGTGAAGGAAGACATCGTGAGGAAACTTGCACACATCTGCGAAGCAATTCAATGGTGTGTGTGAAGTTTCCAATCCGCACTGGGCCTGCGTGGGAACTATAGCCCAAACCCTACAGTAAATGGAGGAAGAGGAGGCCTATGCCATGAGGCGCGCCAAATTACGCGATAATTTATATAAAAAAAAAAACCAAATTGATTCTAAGATAGGTACCTTGTATTCTTTAAAAGACGAGAAAGTGAAAAAAGTCTTTATTATAATTATGCAAAAGGCACTGGACCCAGAGCCTCAGAGCCAGTATCTATAATATTAGTGACAACCCTAGCTTTTAACTTACTACCGAATTTTGATACGGTCAAACGGTGAAGACGTTATTGTTGCTGTCCCTCTCCACAGGGGGCTTCCCGTTAAGCTTTGTACTCAGAAAGGTCACTTACCGCTGCTGCTATACAATATTACGCATTTTTGCCCTTTCTAAAGACACCGCCCTTTTCATTATTCCAAATCGTGTGCTTTGCAAACGTACCGCCTCTACAGCAATCGCCACCCACCGTGCCTTCTTACAAATTTATTTTGCCGTTCATTTCCACCTTTCAGTTTGCGTGTTTCAACTCGCTGACTGTTTTGAACGGCACGGTTAAATTTGTCGCCGGCAAATCGTCATTTTTTTTTTTATTCATAAACGTTTCAATCGTATATGAGTCATGCTGGCCACTTTGAAGTTCCGTTCTATGGCTTTAAAAAAAAGAACTAAGGGTGTCAATTACATTCGGTTTTGAAAATTGTCGTTGGTCGCCTCTTTTGTTCTGGCTTTTGTGCTAGGAGCATTAAAGCAACCGGAGACGTCATATGCATTTCTGTATCAGCATAAAATTTTCTTAGCTTACAGTGGGCTTCAGACCACGTGTTTGGATCTTACGCAAGGTCCATCACTTCCGCTGTTTTATTTGCTAATCCTGCCACAAAGCAGCAGTGCTTTTAACGAAGAGAGTAAGACAGCTGGTGAAATTACTGGCGCACTATCTAGGCTGGTAACGCGACCTGCTATCCTTTTAGCTTATTTGCCTCCTTTTATGTTTCATAATGACTGTATTTTTGACGTCTCCGGTTAGTACAAGCTCTAAGGTTATACGGGTGTATGTTTTCGATGGACATTCGGACAAAGCCGCGGGCTACAATTGGTTATTTGCGTGTTTTTCAAAGGTCTCCTTGCTAGTGATTGGACTTGTTTGTTTGTCACAGGGGAATGCTATTTGTTTGATATTAATTGGGTTTGGATTAAAAAAAAAAAGATTTACACTGCTGACGATACTTTCAAAGAGAGAGAGAGGTAGAATCGAACCATTTACCAAAACTTTTTAAACCTACTAAAATTACCTTGCTGCTCCGTGACCACGTATGCAAGGCAGCTATGTCTGTGCGACATTATATTTTATAGCACTATTACAATTTGCCATAAAGGATCTGTGATCTTTTTTTAATGTACACATTTTCAAATTGAGCGCTAACACAAAAAAATGATAGAAATATTTACTAATATATTTTTTTTTACAGAAAGACACCATGAAGCAGTCTGCGCGTGCCGCTAACGTTTTGTTTCAAAGCGTGACTTTTTAAAAAGGCGTTTTATTTGCATTTCATTATAATTTTGGTTTTTCCAAATTAAACGTACTATCATAGTGGAGATGAGTGGCCTTTTTAAAAAGTCACTGTCTACTGTAAAAAATGCAATTTTATAAAATTAATAAAACTTTTGTAGTTAATTTACTTTTATAGTATACTATATGATAATTTACTTTTATTGGGGATGCTGGTTTAAGACAAATAAAATAAATAATGAATTTGAATGTTTTATGCACATGAAATTATTCATTCCTTTAATACATTTTTTAAATATTACATTTCAAAAATACCTACTATAAATTTTAAACTGTACCTATCTTAACAGCAGACTGGTATTTTACTGGTAGCATGTGTATTTCGATGATTTTCAAACGTACAATAAAATCAGAAATGCAGTTTCTTTATAGTTTAATAAATTTATTTTTATATTTTATGTATAATATTTTCAAGTAGAGCTAGCTGTGATTGTAATGAAGACCCTATTCGTCCCTTTTTGTCTGCTCCAGTGGGAAAATTATAAGAGCGAACTAAGGTGTTTGCGGTTACAGAAATTAACATAATTGGTTATGGTTCCTTAAAATGCTTTTTTTCATAGTCCGTGGATAAGACGCGAATCTAAAATCTGTTCATGGATTTATTATTATTTTACAAAAAATATACCAGAAATGCATTATGTCATAAAGCCATTGTGCTACTTGGCAAGCTTATAACTGCAAATTTATATTAATTAAATTTTGAAAAAATATAATTACAATTATAAAAAAATGTAGGTAAATTTTATTCATTGTTTGTTGTATTATAATTTTATCATTAGAAGTCGATATTTTATTTATTGTGGACCCATTAGCCACAACTACATATTGATTGATGATGATCCTTCTACGAAGTGTACTGGCTGATGGTAGGTCACCGACCTGGTTGCATCAGGCGTTCCGCAGCAGCTAGCAGGAATGTATGGCGTGAGTCACCGTCGCAGGTGACTCAGCGATGGACTAGAGATGCATTGGAGTCGACGCTGACCGTTTAGAGCTAAAAATTTTTTTATATATTTTTTTACACGAAAGACACAAATTACTGGCAATAGTTTCTAGGCAATATCTCGCAAGTCAAATTTTACTCACTTCTTGGTAAGATTAAAATTTGGTAGACAAAATGTATGTATGATGAAAGACAATGCAAGTACAGTTAATAAAAAGGATAGACAGCAAAAAAATCTTGCATTAAAATGTTTTTTTTTTACAAAAATATAATTATATTCTATTCGTCACACTAGCTTTTTTGCTGACTGTGTACTTGGCAAAATTTTCAAATACATTTGACAAATCTCAAAAGACTTGCAAGTTATGTATATAACAAGTAAATAAGTGACGCCATTATAACACTCATTGTATGATAATAATAAGCTGAAAGCATGCCAAAACGTAGATATTTATTCAATCGCGGAAAGCTATTTCGACACACCCTAAGAAAAAGTGTGTATCTACAAAAACCAAATTTTACAGGAGAGCGTTTTAAAGTTTCTATAAATTTAAAATCGCAATTGCGTGGTAACTATATTTACCAGAGGATTGGAATTTGGCATGGAGTACAATATTGTGACAATAATGTATTCGTGATTTTTTTATATATTATTAAATACGGTAGTTTCTTAATAATTACAGTTATTCACTTATACGTGATAATATTTCGTCAACTCTGACGTGCAAGTAGTAAATACATACTTGTTCTACGTATATTTAACTTTGACGAAACAGTTTCTGCCAGATATACATATAATATGTAGTTCCAAATTTTATCAAGTGACAGATATTGTACAGCCTTTCCCAAGATAATGACTGGTAGTGGTTGATACACATTTATCTTTATTGACTGCCTTATTAAGTAATCTGTATATGGCAGATGCAAACTTGTTCATAGTGACTTACTTTACGCTATTTCGGTAAGTGACTAGTAAATACTTACCTTAAGCAATTGTTCCCAAAAGAAGTATGTAATTGGCAAATACATACTTGTTACGTGACACCCACCCGCTCAATGGGTTCCCGCGTAATATTGTATAAGAGGCAAATATTAAGTTTTGCTCTGGATTTTTTTTAGCAATGAATGTAGATAGTTAGTTCTACGTTTGGGAAAAAATATGTTCGGACCACTTTTTTCTTGTTTTTCTTAATGTAAATGATAAAGTCGATACCGTAGACTACGAAAATGCAATAGTCGCATAACTAAGTATCAGGCAGATACACACTTTTTCTTAGGGCGTGTCGATTTGTAGCCAATCGAGATATCATTATGTTGATTAGGTGAACAAATT
Organism: Pandemis corylana; assembly: GCA_949127965.1. Lineage (NCBI taxonomy): Eukaryota > Metazoa > Arthropoda > Insecta > Lepidoptera > Tortricidae > Pandemis > Pandemis corylana. Next base: position 2,767,123 of record OX421869.1, read on the forward strand.
TTCACTAAAATCAACACAGATGGGGAGTGGACGCTGTCAATTTTGTACTAAAATGTCTTATTTACGGGTTAAGATTGAAGTACCTAAACGTCACGCCTCACCTATTATCTCTATTGATCATTATTGCAATGCACCACTGAGCCTCAAGATTCACTCGTCAATAATTTTTTTTTTTTTTTTTTTTTTTTTTTTTTTTTTTTTTTTTTTTTTTTTTTTTTAATAATCAGTCTACTCCATTCCTTTTGGAATAAAAAAGTGAGAAACGGATCGTTAAAAGTTGCAGTTCGTGACATAAAATAGGTCAAAGAACGTCCGGCAAATAAAATAAAATAATGTGCGCAAACACTTCACTTTATAGTCCATTGTTACACGGATTTAAATTAAGTTTTATGATCTCTTTTATGTTTTGATATAATTAGGTGTGTTCTGTACTCGTAATTTTTACATATAGCTAGTTAATAATATGTATATGGTCTGAAACACAAAGGAATTCACCTGCGGTGATAATATAATGCAATTTGTTTGAAGCAGAGTTTGACAGAATAAAGGAGCGACTACACCGCCCCGTATACGCATTGACGTATCGTAGGCGTCACGTTTTCTCACCGTTTTCTCACACATTATGTTGCGTAAACGCACCGTCAATGACTTTTACGCACCGGTGTGATCGCACCTTTATGATGGATATCGATGATAAAATTGTAGTGGCATAGTTCTGTTTATAAAACTAATAATGTTTTTTTTTTAAATCAATAATCATAATCATGATTCTGACACCAAAATGGTTTTGTTTGTGTTAAGAAAAAAACTAAAGCGTAAAACTACTTCATTATCTAAAACGCATTAGAGCGTTTTCCAAAAAAATAGTCCACATTAACATTTTTTCCAGAATTTCACTATTTTGGATTTTTCTTACTCAGAATCGTTTAGCCTATCGATCATTATACAAGAAAAAATGTGTCCAGAAATTTCCATTATCACTTTCACTCGTACTTTTTATAATATAAGTATGTATGGAAAGTGACGGACAGGAAAATAAATTCCATAGTTAAATCTGGGACACACTTTTTCTTGTATGAGAATAGATAGGGTAAGTGATTCTGAGTAAGAAAAACCCAAAATGTTTAAATTCTGGAAAAAATGTTCATGTGGACTTTTCTTTGGAAACGCTCATTAATTACTGCCAACATGATAATAAATAAATAGGTAGCTCACTATGAAACATTTCTTGTAATGCGCTTTCCACTTTGTACAGGTATTTGAACCAAACATTTGAACCAATTTACAAGGGACGAAAGTCTTAGAAACAATTTTGATCAAACATTCGTCCCAACATAGCATTTTGCTCGCTAAACCATGGGCGTGGTAAAATACCAATGGAATGTAACAACGTCTTATGTATTACTAAGTATTATTTGAAATTCAACAATATACGAAGGACGACAGAGTTCAAGTTAGATATTAATGAAAAAATACACACGATTATGGTAGATATTGAAGCAATAAAAATGGCCACGCCATTCTCGTATTAACATCATGTTTTGATTAAAAGCGGAACACATTAAGTAGAAAATAGATAACTAATGGTTTTCCGGAAAATAAAGGGAAAACGGGTAATTTGAAAAGTTGATAATGCTAAAAAAGTGATGGTTAAATTGATGTCAATTTCAGACCAAATCAGTAATAAAGTTGCACTGCACTTATTCGTTTTTTCCTATTTTAAAAAAATTGATGAATGAACGCAGATTTCATTTATTTTGGAAAAAAAATGATTCCTTTGTAGAAAATTAGTGTTTAAGATATTATGACCTACTATCACTGGTTCCATTAGATCTTTTCTTAGACTCTTCTGAATCTAACCTGCCTTACTAAGTTTCAAGTTTCACTGAACCAACAACGAAATATTAAAACGTCTGAAATTCAAAACAACAATGTTGCCGTCAGTCCAATAAGTATTAAAAAGTTCCCGTCGCGGGGAAATTGCTTATTTTAACAGTAGCTGTCAGGGCGTAATGGAAATACTCGTTTTATTACCTGCTATATTAAATCTAGGTCCAACAAACAACATGAGTAAGTATTTGCGGAAAATAATTAGAAAAATATTTTTTAATTTTTAAAAAGTTTTTGCAGTAATTTGTGTTTTTGTTTTTTCTGCATTTCGGTTGTTATACACAAATTTCCATCGTTTGCAAATTATTTAACAAATAAAATACGGTGTTTTTATTTTAAATATTGAACCTGTCTTTTCTTGTTGAAATCAAAATCAGTATTCTTACGTATTTTAAATGTTAACGCATTTTTTTTTTTTTTTTTTTTTTTATTCATAATTTATTTCAAGTTTTACAATAAGGTTTTTACAATTAAGGTTTTTTTTTTTTATTTAGCTCTATTTGTTAAATTTCCACACCTAAACTACTGATCTGGGCTATCAGAGAAGAGTGGCGGCGTATTGTGCATGTTGTGAAGCTTTCCACCAATACCTGAAGTGATGACCACGACCACTCTGTGAAGAGTGATACCGACAAAGAAGAAGAAAGTGAACTTTGGCATAGAAATAGATAATACTTTGGAAAATGACACAATTACCCTTTTACTCCTAAAACTCACATAATTCCAGCAGGTTAGTATTAATTAACAAAAATACAGGGGTCCGCAACCTTTTAAAATAAAATTGTTATTACTGAACAGTGGTACTAAACCTTTACGTAAAATGTTGGCTTCATAACATATTTTCGGAGTTACAATGTGTCTGCACCTACTAAAGAGACACAATGGATTAACGGCCATGGCAACTTGTTATATTTTATTACACCAGTAAAGTTGAATACAGCGTGATTCAGTTTGATTTAGCTCTAGCATGATTGTGTGGGTAAAAATTGCTTAAAATAATAGGTATTTACGTCTATTTCCAGTTAATTCCGAAAAAATATGGCCAGTATATGGAAGTGAACAAACCGAATTAAAAGTATGATTTTGTATTATGTATTGTATGTATTGTATATAAACTCTTTACTGTGCGAAATATAACACAGGGATACATGCACAAAGACGGTATATTGTGATATCGTACCAATTTCGTAAAAACATGACATAAAAACTATAAAAAGGGCTTTTCTCAATTAACGTTTATTTTATGGTTAACTAGTTTCTGCCCGTGACTTCGTCTACGTTGAATTAGGCTTAAGAATGTATGAATGTAAAGTAAAGATAATTGTGAGGAATGTCAGTTACAATAAAACCTTGTAAAAACGATGCTAGTCCTAAAGACTACCGTAAGTGGAGTTATGTGAGGTAGGTCAGTATCGAACTCTTTTACGACGTTGTTTATGAAATGTTACTGATATTGCGAAGATTCCAACTTTCAAACTGACCGTTTAAAAGTTTCGAACTTGTTTCCGAATTGGGAAAGTGGCCAATGGTTTACAATGTATGCCTTTTGGTACTTTTGGTTAAATGCTATGGAGGATTAGGTACGGGTTGTTTGTGAACAACTTATTATCTGTAATCGGGAAAAAATGAGTAGTTGTTAACACGAATTTTATTCTTAGTTTTGAAAGAAAACGTTTGTATTTTAATATTTTTGTAATTCGATGACGTAGTTGGGATGCGAGTCGGGTTACCTCCACTTGTGGTCAAGAGCTGCGGTTTGTTTTTGGATCCGTCCAGGGGGAAGAGCAGTCCTTGGTCCGGTGCACCCTGGGCATCGGCTAATGATTTCCTGGCAGTTTCTGATGGATATCATTGATTGTTGGCTAAGAGCCCGACAGGGGGGAGGAGGGTCTTTGACCGTGTTACCGTACAACGTTGCCGACATTTTGTCACAAGATTTTTTAAGCATATTTTTGTTACATTGACATTGGCGAAGTTGTCGTCGCTATAACGACTTGATACGCCACAAATAAGAAGAAGATGATGATGATGATGTAGTTGCTTTCGAATGTCGACGAAGCTTAATGTATTTACATTCATCATCATCATCATCATCATCATTTCAGCCATTACAAGTCCACTGCTGGACATATGCCTCTTTAGATCTCCAATAAGACCGGTTGGAAGCGGCTTGCATCCAGCGCGATCCTCCGATCTTAATGAGGTCATCGGTCCACTTTGTGGGTGGACGGCCCACGCTGCGCTTGCCGGTGCATGGTCTCCACTCGAGGACCTTTCGACCCCATCGGTCATCCGTCCTCCGTGCTATGTGCCCTGCCCACCGCCATTTCAACTTGCTAATCCGCTGGGCTATGTCGGTAACCTTGGTTCTTCTACGGATCTTCTCATTTCTGATTCGATCTCGCAGAGAGACTCCCAGCATAGCCCTCTCCATAGCATGTATTTACATAGACACAATAAAACATGATTGTGGGCGTATAGGTGGACAAGGGAATCACAGTATTGTTGGAATGCTAGCTGCATCGCCTAGGGTGCGGCTCCACTGAGGCGGAGACGAGCGGAGCGGAGAGGAGACGTGTGGGGATCGACCAATCATATTACATTCATATTACATGAAATCCACATCTCGTCTCCGATCTGTAATATGATTGGTCGATCCCCACACGTCTCCTCTCCGCTCCGCTCGTCCCCGCCTCAGTGGAGCCGCAGCCTTGATTCCTAACATTTGCGCCAATACCCTCCATCGACTTTATCATTTGCGCGGAAGGAGAAGCAAGCGTACGTTCTATGGTATAACTATAAGTATTACGAATAAATGAGTATGAGTATGAGTATGAGTATGTTTTTTCATTTTCCCAGACCAGCGTAACAGAGTTTGCTTTTAAGTAATTTGTGTTCTACAGACTACATAATAAAACACACATAAAAAAATTACAAAGCATCTCCATCGCCAAGTCATACGTTATAAAATCCGTCGTAAATGAGTACTATTATTTGTCAACGTCGGGCTTCGAACCTGTTAAACTGACTTTATGGTCAGTGCATGCACTTTATTGCGCGGGCATTGTGCGTATAAAGTTACTAGAAGCAACGATAGCTGGTAATTAAATCTGAAGGGCTTAATTTGATTTTGTCTGATTATATTTAACAAGACGTGGTGGCCTTTGTGAACAATAATTATATATTAGAAGGGTTTAATCCGAATTCGCTGCAATTTTTCAGTGCAATGTTATTATTAGAGACCGGATTACATGCAACATAAAAAGCTTGTTATATGCATGCAAATAAGCATGAAAAATGCTTGAAATATGCACGAAAATTGGCAGAATATGCAAAATTAAATGAGAAAATTTTAGGAATTCCAAAAAAAACAGTAAAGTAAGTAGGTATTCATTTTTTTTATTTCAATACAAAAGACGCGCGCGGCTACTGAATGCGTTCCGAAGTGCAGTAAAAAGTCTCAATTATTACTAAATAGCCCTTGTATTTTGTGACTGTTATTAAATTTGGTCGCATTTTGGAACGCAGGGTGAGTGAAAAGTTGTATATGTATCGATAATGTGCATCATAACTAGATCTTAGGTAAAATATTCTTATACCGCTGAGAATGGCTGAAATATAAAAATGCATATGCGAATAAATGCAAATGCATATAATCCGGTCTTTAGTTATTATGTTCATTCAAAATTATGTTTGTTTTCACCGATTTTATGTTGTAACTTCTCAAAATCATTAGCTCTTTGGTCATGCCGACCTGCAAAATCTCGAATCTCGTGGGCGGTTCTAAGAATGCCTAATGCTCATTCGTATCGGCCTCGATTTGCTAAATTATCATTATTTTTATCAAATCCGCTTTTAGTTTTCGGAATCATAAGCTAATCCTAATAGGACAAAAAAAACTCAAAGTTTTTATTCCCTTTTTGTTGCAATTTTCGAGTATCGCAAAGGAAAGATAATTATCAAGAATGTTTGGAAATTTTGAGTACCTATTTTTTTATCTCCCAACTAGCTTTTGCCCGCGGCTTCGCACGCGTGAACCATGAGCATTTCAAAGAAGCAAGCAATCAAGCAAGCGAGCAAGCGAACCTGCAAGCTTTCAAGCAAGCATGCAAGCATGTAAGTATGCAAGCAGGCAAGCAAGCAGGCATGCAAGCAGCAGGCAAGCAAGCATGCAAGCAAGCTTGCAAGCAAGCATGCAAGCAAGCGTGCAAGCAAGCACTCAGCGAGAATGCATGAACCTGAACATGAAGCAATCAAGCAAGCGAGCAACCAAACCTGCAAGCTTTCAAGCATGTATGCAAGCATGTAAGTATGCAAGCAGGCATGCAAGCAGGCATGCAAGCGAGCAAGCGAACCTGCAAGCTTTCAAGCAAGCATGTAAGTATGCAAGCAGGCATGTAAGCAGGCAAGCAAGCATGCATGCAAGCAAGCATGCAAGCAAGCATGCAAGCAAGCGTGCAAGCAAGCACTCAGCGAGAATGCATGAACCTGAACATGAAGCAATCAAGCAAGCGAGCAACCAAACCTGCAAGCTTTCAAGCATGCATGCAAGCATGTAAGTATGCAAGCAGGCATGCAAGCAGGCATGCAAACAGGCATGCAAGCGAGCAAGCGAACCTGCAAGCTTTCAAGCAAGCATGCAAGCATGTAAGTATGCAAGCAGGCATGCAAGCAGGCATGAAAGCAGGCAAGCAAGCATGCAAGCAAGCATGCAAGCAAGCATGCAAGCAAGCGTGCAAGCAAGCACTCAGCGAGAATGCATGAACCTGAACATCAAGCAATCAAGCAAGCGAGCAACCAAACCTGCAAGCTTTGAAGCATGCATGCAAGCATGTAAGTATGCAAGCAGGCATGCAAGCAGGCATGCAAGCAGGCAAGCAAGCATGCAAGCAAGCGTGCAAGCAAGCACGCAAGCATGCATGCAAGTAAGCACGCAAGCATGCATGCAAGCAAGCATGCAAGCATGCATGAAAGCAAGTATGCAATCAAGCATGCAAAGCAAGGGCTCAAGCAAACATGCAAGCAACCCCCCACGCATTGCCCCGCTGCCTTAATTTTTCTGAAACTAAATATTGCAGGATTTTTATAAAACAAACCTAACCTAACCTATAGGGCTGTCCTTAAATATATCCTAAATAGCTTTAGCTTTATCTTTATCGCTATCCCGGAGGAATTATGCAATTTTCCGGAATAAGAAAGAAAAAAATTAGCCATGTGTTATTCCAGACTATAATCTATCTATGTTCCAAATTTCATCCAGATCTGTCCGGCCGTTCTGGCGTGAAAGAGTAACAAATATCCAAACATCCATACAAACTTTCACATTTATAATATTAGTAGGACATATTTTACTAATTTTACTAATAATTTGATTTCTTACCTGCAATCACAAACCTCAACGTAATAGTAGTAATAGTACCCACTTAGTAGTAATATATTCATCATCATCATCATCATCATATATCCCTCGGGAACCGTTCATTTTTTCGGGATAAAAAGTAGCCTATGTGTTATTCCAGACTATAATCTATCTATGTTCCAAATTTCATCCAGATCTGTCCAGCCGTTCTGACGTGAAAGAGTAACAAACATCCAAAGTCACAAACTTTCACATTTATAATATTAGTAGGATAATGAGCGCAAGGCCCTTACCATGAAGTCTTAATGCTATTCAATTCCAACTCAGTTCAGGTTTTAGCTGTCAATTATATGGATCTGACAACGAGCGAACCTAAACTGAATCGGAATTGAATCGCTTTAAAACGTCATGGTAACCCCCCAGCTTGTGATTGTAAGTAAAAATTGCACGGAAATAATTAGTAGACAGATAATGAAAACATTAAGCAGCTAGTATATTTTCTTCCATGCTAGTCTGGGAGTAAAGAAAAAGCATAGAATGTATCAGTTGCTTCTCAAAGCCCATCGAGGTAATGGGCTAGCAACCCATGTTTATTTGGATTCTCCTTTCCATCTATACGTCCACAGTCAAGCTAAACGTGGCCTTTAGGTCTTGATACCTTACGCTCTGTCTGTGTAAGGGATAAAGACGTGATTTGTGTATGTATGTATTTTTTTACTTGCTTTTAAAGTTTTTTTTTTTTTTTTTATATGAATAGGAAGGCAAACGAGCAAGTGGGTCACCTGATGGTAAGTGATCACCACTGCCCATAGACACCCGCAACCCCGGAGGGATTGCAGATGCGTTGCCAGCCTAGAGGACTAAGATGAAATGCCTCTTGTGCCCGTAATTTCCCCGGCTGTCTTACTCTCCGCACCGGAACACAGCAGTGCGAGCACTGCTACTTAGCGGCAGGATTAGCGAGTAAAATGGTGGTAGCGATCCGGACGGACCTTGCACAAGGCCCTACCACCCGCAAAAAAGTGTTTTTGAAATTACATATTTGAAATACCTATCCCATTCAAGAATTTTAGTCGCGATTCTAATTCCTCTAGATCCGTGCCGCGTGTCGCTGTTAAATCAATTTTTGGGTCCACCGCTGTCCACATTGTTGCGGTTTGTGGCGTGCAGTTGCACTTATTGGCTGCATTGACACGCCCGGGAATATGCACTGGTTTGATTGTGCAAGTAATCATGCTACGTGGTGCAGTTACACCTATACAGAATCTAATTAAATTGATTCCGATTTTATTGCAGTTGTTTGTATTACTTTGATGTAATAGTCCTGCGGCCTTACCGTGACGTCTTAATGCGATTCAATTCCGACTCAGTTCTGGTTTTAGCTGTCATTTTTAGTACGGTTGACAGCTAGCGAACCTAAATTGAATTGCGGCTAAATTGAAAGGCAACTTTAAATATTTTTCAGGATTGTTATGTATGTATGATAAGTTTGATTGAACGCTTCTGTAAAAGTATTCTTCGTTATTTTAGATTCAAAATTAAGAATAGCGTGAATATATCTGTACTAGCTGTTGCCCGCAACTTCGTCTGCATAGAATTCGTTTATCGCTATCCCGCAGGAATTACGCAATTTTCCGGGATAAGAATAGCCTATGTGTTATTTCAGACTATAACCTATATTCTAAATTTCATCCATATCTGTCCAGCCGTTCTGGCGTGAAGGCATGTTGTAGCTGGCTTTTTTAGGTACGTGTATATGTGTCTATTTATATTTCCATTTATTATATATTATATTATACATGCTGCTCAACCTGCTCAGATCTGTTCTGTTCTCTAGTCCATTATTGTTGCCTGGTAGAGATTGCTCTGTAGCGATAAGACCGCCTATTGTTACCTTGTAATATTCTGTATACCTTTTTCTGTTTTGGTTGTTATAATGCGGTGTTCAATAAAGAGTTATTGTATTGTATTGTACTAATATCCAAATTGGCTACCATCTTAATTATAATCACAAATAGATAGCTAACAATCGAGTTGTCTCTCGCAGGAAACTAATTATCGTAAGCGTATCAAGACAAATTAATTACGGACATGTAGTAATTGCCACTGGTGATTGCTTCCGTGCGCTGATTGGACAATTAGTTCATGGATAATGTTCAACGCGGTATTCAGTGTCTTATGCTATTGAATTGGGTGCAGGCTTGTGTATTCCTCAGTCTTGATCTGTATCCGTTTAGTTTAGTTTAGTTTACTCCACTAGATGTATCAAACAAAGTCGCTTGCCGCTGTCTGTCCCTGTATGCTTAGATCTTTGAAACTTCGCAACGGATTTTGGTGCGTTTTTTTTAATAGATAAAAATGTTGACGACGGTATTCAAAAACGTTTCCTCTACAGTTTAAATGGTTTAATAACACAAACTAACACACAAACAAAGTAACTACGAGCCTAATACGGAACAGCTGTTTTGCTAGCAACCTGACAGTGAAATTATTCCGTACTAGCTGTTGCCCGCAACTTCGTCTGCATAGAATTCGTTCGCTGTCCCGCAGGAATTACGCAATTTTCCGGGATAAAAAGTAGCCTATGTGTTATTCCAGACTATAATCTATCTATGTTCCAAATTGTATCCAAATCCATTCAGTAGTTTTTGCGTGAAAGAGTAACAAACATCCAAACATCCATAGTCACAAACTTTCACATTTATAATATTAGTAGGATAAGGCTCCTAGTTACTTTGTTTGTGTGTTAGTTCGTGTTGTTAAACCATTTAAACCATAGCGGAAACGTTTTTTAATTCCGTCATCTACATTTTGGTCCTTCAAAAGCGTGATTCAAGATGAAGATTTACTATGTGTAATTCTACACAGATGAAGTCGCGGGCAGAAGCTAGTAGTTCATAAAACTAACGTAATTACTTCCATGCTGGTCTGGGAGCAAAGAATGTAGCAGTTGCTCCTCTTCCTGTGCAGATGATAACAGCTCATCGAGGGAACGGGCGAAAATTTTAGGAAGCATGTTATGCGATGCGGCTAGCAATAGCAACCCATCACTATTTTGATTCCCCTTTCCACCTATACGCCCACAATCATGCTAATCGTGGCCTTTAGGTCTTGCTAACTTAGGGTCTGCCTAACCCGTAAAGGTCAAAACCGCTCACTAGAGGCTCATAGTATTAGACAGTTTTATGCAAACGAGATCGAGTCGTTCATCATCGTCGTCATCAGCCTGAAGATGTCCACCGTTGAACAAAGACCTCCCCCTCAGCATATCATAATGAACGACAACTTGCCACCTGCATCCACCGGTGACCCGCAACTTGCACGATGTCGTCGGTCCACCTAGTGGGAGGCCTGCCACTGCGTCTTCCGGTTCGTGGTCGCCACTCGAAAAGAATACTTGCACTAAATTCTAAGCAATTGTCACAATGTAATTACTCGAAGTAACCTCAGAACTGAGAACCGACAGAGAACGTAATAACCAATTCAATCCACATATTATTGCGAATATATCTTTAAGAACGCCACAAATCATAGCCCACAATACCTTCATTTTGTCATGTTTTTGCTACACTTTAATATCGGAGCGAACATACAATCGCAAATGCCATTAGAGACCTTTTACAAGGACAATTTATGGGGACGTCTACACCATAGCACGTACGAAATTTTACTTGCTACACAGTGTATGAATGTGCAGTGGAATAGATTGCTTTAGAAACACAATGCTCTACGGGTAGAAGTATTAAGGCTAATACTTCTTCTTAGTCTATTATCGTCATCCCTGAAGGTCTGTAGATAGTCTAAGACCGCCTATTGTCTACTTTGTTCTTTGTTTCTGTATTGTTTTGTACTGATTTGTGGTGTTCAATAAAGAGTATCTATTTGTATTGTATTGTATTGTAGTCTAAAGGTAGGATGACTTGCTGCCCAATGTTTTCCCATGTTCTGTTTTCGGCAGTATTTAATGCTTCATTCATTTAAACATATTAACATTAGCATCTATTCTGAGAAGATTATCATTTTAACTAAGGAAATTAATAGGTAACTAAAATTAAAATCAATATCTTAAAGCTAAATTATATCTTAAAAAGGCCCCCGTGGCATGGTACCCAAAATGCTGGCAGCATGCCCTCGTTGATAGGCTATGCTGATTTGTTGACAGAGATAGAAACCGGCCGGCCCTTGTCACCCTTTGGTGGAGAAGTAAGTAAGTAAATGCTTTATTGTACAAATATAAAGAAACGGAAGAATAATAAAAAGATTGCAGATTATAAATTTTAAATACGATGTCCGACATAATTTCGTGTACATAATTCAGTGGTGTCAACCCGGCTTCGAACCCACGATACTGTGGTAAAGAGTCCAGTGGCTAAGCCAAGACCATTAGTTTACTTAACCGACTAGTAATCGGGACTACATACACACATACACATACACAAATCACGTCTCTATCCCTTACGGGGTAGACAGAGCCTAAGGTGGCAAGATCTAGGCCACGATTAGCAAGATTGTGGGTGTATATGGCAAAAAATGGAATCAAAATAGTGATGGGTTGCTAGCCGCATCGCCTATAACATGATTCCTATAATTTTCGCCCATTCTCTCGATGGGCTTTTACCATCTGCGCGGGTAGAGAAGCAACTGGTACATTCTATGTTTTTTCTTTGCTCCCAGACCAGCATGGAAGTATAATCGGGACTAACAAACTGGTATTACAGCGTGCGTTTTTCACATACACGAATAGAAAGCACGAAGACACCAGAAAATAGCCGGTACCAAGTAAATATTACCTTCGTACTGCTCGTAAATAATATTCTTTTCAGCGAGCTTATTGCGGGCTTCCCGTATTTCGGACGAAACAAATAGGATGTATGTAAGAAAGCTCCGCCATAAAGAACTCGAATTTGTCGTCGGTAGCATTGTCCGTGCTTTGTGCTGAATTAGTCTAGTCCACGTCTTTTGTTTGTCTTTAGGATTCCGTATCATCAATGGTTACTCTACCCCGTAAATATCCTTGAGTACTGATTTTGTAGGTTCTAGTGGTTGATTGAAAGATCGTGCACAAAACTGACAAACGTTTAAGTCCTTGAAGAAAGCCTTATGTTCAACAATGAACGTGATGGTTGATTGGTTAAATTTGTTCTCAAAGTTTTTACACTTAAATGAGTACACTGGGTTTCAATTTAACTTTCTATTTTACATGGAAATACTTAGAGAAGCATATTTCCTGTTAAGTCTATGAAATTTTTCATTTGGTTGCTAATTTTGTAATTTATTAAATTGAATAATTTGGAAAGCAATTTCATAATAATTAGTTTAAACTATATAGAAAAAAAAGTTTAACAAAGAAAACACTGGACCTTTTATAGTTTCATGGGTATCAACTTTTAAAATTAATCAAAAATTTCTTGCCAGTTTTGTGTGTCGACAATTTGTAACTTTGCGTGGAACCCTCGACCCCGAGTTAGTCACTCTTTCCTAGCATTTATCAAACAAAACTCTAGTGTATCTTCAACAAAAACTACACAACTCATTACACTTCGCGTCAAATTGAAGTTCACATTCATCTCAGCACTGCACTCGAACAAGTCCATCAAAAAAGTTAGTCTTTTATCACACAACTTTAATTCCAACATCCATTCTTCATACTTTACGATCCTGAGAATCTCGACAAAACTTCATCAAACTTAGATGTTATCACATTTAATGACGCCTAAATAAATTATTGTCCGTCAAACAATCAAACTATTGTCATTAAAAGGTCCGATGCTTTGTCTAGTTTTTACTAAATGTAAAGAGATCAAGATGATCCGTGTGTCATTGTTTAACCCCTGTCCAATAAAAGGTACCACACACAATGCATATTTTGAATATATTACGGCGTATTCGGTTTGGTTTTTTTGTCGTTTTGAAAATGTCTTGGCTCCTATTTGAAAGGTCGTGAACCATTGAAATCAAATAGGAGAAGATTAAGATGAATTGTGACATGACTCACGCATAAGAATGTCAAATGCCAAGAGGATTTAACTGAGTATTCCTTCTTTTGTATTATTGTTGTTTTGCATTAATCTCGACGTAGTCAGTAATCATGTATGAATCAAGCAAATAACCAGGTGATGTAAATTGCCAGCATGGTTTTGTCGTGCTTATTTCAATAGTTTTTTTATTTTATTTTATTGTTCTCTTTTTCTAGCGAGCTGTCTTCTCGACATTTAACTAGATTTTAAGCAATTTTGAAGAAGATCCTGGGGGGCTTGTCTTTTTAATCTTTTAAATGTGTGTCTTGGTTGAGTCCTCATCAAGTTTTTTGCCAGTAAGTTAGGATGTGATTTTATTCTTTCACAATAGGAAAACAAAGAGTCCTTGACTTGTTCTTTAACTTTTTTGATTTTTAAATCCCGGTGTAGTTGATTATTAGTCATATAAAATGGTGCTCCAGTTATCATACGAAGAGTCTTGGATTGAAATCGTTGCATTTCAATAGATAGCGAGTAGTTATTATACTAGCTACACAGTTTAATTTACCGTTTTGTTTGTCTACTTACTGGTTCTTGTCATCATCACAACATTGAAGAATTGGACTCTTGATGATGGAGTAATTGCCACTTCCCCCGTTCTTTGCAAGTTATGACTTGGCGTTGACATTGCTCTTATTCCGCTCTGTTACAGCAAAAAAATCAGTACTTACCCTTTTCCGTCTTTTTAAGTCTGCGTCTCCTGTAATCACGTGCTTAAACCTTTTTTATCTAACCGAAGCGCGATCCAAATCCAACGGTCGAAGACTTATACTTTTGAACACGTTACCTTTGTAATATTATTTAATTTTAAATATCCATGACACCGAAGCAATGCTGATCATTAATCCCATTCACATCAGCTTTTCTCACACAAAGGGTCCAATCACACACTTCACAACATTATCTGTCTCACACATCAAAAGCACGCATTGTGTCAATTTTGTCACGTATAATTAATACTGGCCCAAAACGTCTCCTTGCGCGACCCCGACCTTTTGTTACTACCCTCATTCTACCTTATCTGACTATATTATTTATTCATGGTCATTATTTGACCATTTTTGAACTAATGATGTGTTACTATTGTTCTTCTGTGTTAATGTGTGATCGTTAAATGTTTTGAGAGGTGTGAAATAGGATATCAAATGATGCAACGGATGCCCTTTGTGAAATTGACCCTAGGCTATTAAATTGTTTTTAGAAAAAATGAGATGGATAGTTTCTTCTTTAAGTATGTCTCTCATCATATTGTTCAGATTTAATTGAATGTGTGTCAATTCACATCGAATATCACGAAGTAGGTCATTCATGAATTGTGTTTAACTAAAGGTGTAAGGCGTTGGAACTCAGCACGAAACATTTTATCGTTATTTCTTGTTTTAGTTGTGTAAAACTTCGCAATTTTCTCATAGTCATAAAACAACTTGTCCATCAACCAGCTTGCTTCAATCCGTTCCAAATAATATACGCCCAAATTAATGACTTGCGTTCTCATCGAAACTTTAAATATTAAACTCTTTATAGACCATTAAAAATGTAACTTCAACTTTGCAATCTATTAAAGGCATGGGTATTAAAATGTACTTCTGGTTGTTCGCATTGTTAGCTTTAATTTTTTGCGTATTTGTCACCTGTGTTACTATAAGGGCTTGTCCCCTCCGTAACGTTACACTTTAATCGTTTCAAGAACTGGTTTTGCAATAATCAACAATGTTGCAATGTTTATTAAACAAGGTAATAAGCGTGTGTTGAATAGAAGTTTGGTCTTTTTCTGAACCAGTTCGAGATATTGTCAAATGTTCTTGATTCTTATCTGTCTATTCAGTTGGAAGTGGTCATTAAATTTAAGTGTTGTTTACAATGTTGTTTAGTTGTATTCAAAGCAAGTTAGCTACGTCGAAAAAAACGATGACTATAGATAGTTTTATCGTATTACGAATATTATAAAGTTCAACAATTGTATTTTAAACCGTGTCTAGATTTAATTCTACTAGTTTAACTTTTGTACTTATTGTTTTTTCATTTTCTTCAATCACTGCTTTTGAATCATCATCGCCCGTAGAATCTTGATTATCATGTCTTACAACCCCACATAGTTCGGTCTCGATTGACAAAAGGTACAAAAAGGTCCCTACCTCTAGTCACCCCTTTTACTCCTTTCACACAGTAATTCTTAGTTGACCCATAAACAAATACGCCAAGAATGGCCAGTAATGAGCTGAAAGCATTAATTCTAGATCATAAAGTACCGAATTTATGGATGAAGGTGGTCCTATAAAATGTGATATGGTTTCTTTCAGACGTTACGCGCGTCTTTTGACAATGTTGTTGAGTTACGAGGACAAATTTTGTAAGGATTAATAAAGGGATGGAGTGGAGTTTTTTATTACAAGAACATTATCAAATTTAGCAGAACATAGTTGTGAAGAAGTGCTAGCGAAATCAAGACTACTGCAAACTATGAAATGGTAGCATTATTCTCGTTGTGTTAATTATTTTTGTTTTAATTAAGGACGATTCTAAGCTTTTTAGGTAGATAGGTATCAGGGTATCTAATACTCGTTAGTTTTACTTGACCTGTCATTAAACTTACAATAGCATTTTACATGGTTGCTAAAATAAAATGCAGATCATTAAAAAAAATATATAAAAAAGTGATTTCTAAAAAAGCAGACAGCGAGATCACAGTCGACTCCATTCCATCAGCAACTCACCAAAATACAGGACAAGACAACTAAATATAAGTTCAGCCGTAAATAATAGAAAAAGTCCTAATAACCATTCATAATTTTATTCACAAAGTCCGTTTGCAGGACATAATTGACCATAAATAAAGAATACACATGTTAAAAGACCCCGTTTTAACCCCTTCAGCTAAAGAATGGATGTATTTATGTTCTAGCTATTTGTAGTTTGTATTTTTGAATGGACATTGATACATTCACTATATCCAGTAAATAATTTTGCATTGTCATCTATTTCTTTATTAACAATGTCCATGTCATTGTTAATTGTTAAATTATTTGCATCTTCAATTGTTTGGTCATGAGTTACAAATATATTACCTTTATTCGCAAGAGTTATATCATTGTATTGTTGGATTTATCAACGAATCTTTCTACGCTGAGTTTATTGTGGTTGTTAGTCGTTTCCTGCATTTAATTAACTTTCGATGACCCCAAAAGTGTCATCTGATAAAAATTAATGCATCATAGCGTACTATCGTTATATTCCCTCTAAAACCGTGGTTTTCACGATATTTATTACTAAAAAGTCGCGTGTTCGTTCAAAACCCTAATTTAGCTCCCTATTTTGAACTTTGACATCTCGGGAAACAAACTTAATTAAATTTGAACTGATTAGATTTTTAACTATTTTTAGTGACGTCGCATTTTCTGATGAAGAAAATATTTTTTAGACACTTAAGTCATTTAGTTTCTCTTTCCTACACTCCAGAAACAAGCTGTAACATCGATAAGTTACTTATTTTCTATAGATATTATAGGATTAATGTAAATGATTAAATACTTTTTCTATGTTTAAACCTTCCAGAATAAAACGACGGGTTGCACTCCGGGAGTGCCGGCAGAAGTGAGAACTACACACACGCACACTTGCGCAAGCGCCCAGTGCCGCTTAAACGACCCAGCAGCAACTCTCTCTGTCTACGAATTTTCGATCAGGTCACGTGACCAGACGCGAGTTTAACATTTTTTACGGGTTGCATCAGAATACATAAAGTTTAAAATGTACAATGGGTTAAAATACATAATGGTTCTAAATGTATAATGGTATTTTCTGTGTAACTATTAGCTAGACGAACTTTTTTGATAGCGTACTATATAGATTGACTTAGGTTAGGTTAGGTTTAGTTTATAACAATTCTGTTAATTTGCAATTTTCTGAGGAAATCGCATTGTATATTTTGAACCATTATGTATTTTAACCCATTCTACATTTTAAACTTTATGTATTTTAATACGTACCCATTTTTTACCCAAAAAGTGCAGAACGCCGCTAAAGAAGTTTTCACTTCGAAAACTTTTACTGGGGATGAACCAAGTAGCCCCTAAATACAAAATGGTGTACAGAACACAGTTCTGTTAATATTGGTGCATATTGTTGCCCTGATTCCGTCCCCATTTTGAACTTTGATCTTGGAGAGGTTTAATCAGACGGTTAGATCCTTAACTGTAGCAATTTACGTCAATTTTTCCAAATTTATTTGAGAATGTCAAACACAGGTGCAGCTTTGTTTAGGTTTTTTATACTTTGCTCGTAACGGTCATTGCGTAAGTGCTTATTATTTTTTAACTCTGAGTTTTTTAATTGTAGTCATGGAGCCATATTTTAGTTTACGATTCTTCAATCTTTTTGAGCGACTAGAAAAAACATCTTCCGACACCGTGGCTTAGGAATTACATATATACATAATATCACGTCTTTATCCCTTACAGGGTAGACAGAGCCTAAGGTAACAAAACCTTAAGGCCACGTTTAGCATGATTGTGGTCGTATAGATGGAAAGGGGAATCAAAATAGAGATAGGTAGCTAGCCACATCGCCTATAACATGATTCCTAAGATTTTCGCCCATTCCCTCGATGGGCTTTTACCATCTGCGCGGGAAGAGAAGCAACTGGTACATTCTATGTTTTTTCTTTACTCCCAAACCAGCATGGAAGAACTTAGCTTAGGAATTGTATATTTTAATTTTAATATATTATGAACCAATAAATAGCCTGGTTTTTACCCCCGACCCCCTTTAAGGCTTCGGGATCCGGTTTGACTTTCTACAAGCTTGCTTATGTATCTTCACTACATAGTATAAAACAAAGTCACTTTCTCTGTCCCTATGTCCCTATATCCCTATGTCCCTATGTATGCTTATATCTTCAAAACTACACAACGGTTTTTGATACGGTTTTTTTAATAGATAGATTGATTCAAGAGGAAGCTTTTTATGTATAAATCTACGCAGACGAAGTCGCGGGCAGAAGCTAGTGAAATATAAAACTGGCTTCAAGATCTATTGAAAAAACATTTTTTTATAGTTTACTAGCTTCTGCCCGCGACTTCGTCTGCGTAGTACACATAAAAACCTTCCACTTCAATCACTCTATCTATTAAAAAAAACCGCATCAGAATCCGTTGTGTAGTTTTGAAGATATAAGCATACATAGGGACATAGGGACAGAGAAAGCGACTTTGTTTTATACTATGTAGTGATTTGCCGTTGATTATATACACTTACATAACAATCTAAACGGTATACGCAATATACGAAATTCCATGTCAATTCATCCGTTTAAAGTAAATGGAGATGAAAGGTTTGAATTAATAATGCATGCAAATGGAAAGAAAAATAATAGCGGAAAAGATCACGACGCAATTTCAGCCGTCGTATTTTTTGCGCCAAAATATTTTATATATAATATTTGCATAAGATGTTATCACAAATAATAAAAAAAATAAAAACATACATTACAATTTATTTTCACATAGGTATATACCGTTATACCAACGGATAAAACTGAAAATTGAAAGTAAACAAAACTCACAGACTTATTTATTATTGAGGCATTAACGGACATTTTTGATAAATCACAATCTTGATAAATTATATCCTTTTCAAATTGACAATGATGACAAACTGAGACTCAGCTGTATTATTCGTAGGTACAATCTACATAATATATGTACAAAAGGTAGTATAAAGTGAAGCATTAGTTAGATGTATGTAGGAGTGATATATTGCCTATCGGACAATAGCGCCGAGGCGAATATTTCTACGCCTGGCCTAGGGCTGTCACTATTTCTTTAAATATAATATTAAATATTAAATATTATCGGTCGGTCCGTCCGCACCTCACATCTTTGCGCTGCCCTCTTTTTGTATTTGATTTCTATTCTTAATTATCAGATCTGCGTAGAATTATACATACAAACCTTCCTTTTGAATCACTCTATCTATTAAAATCAAAATCAATTGCGTAGTTTTAAAAATCTAAGCATACATATAGGTACAGACAGCGGAAAGCGACTTTGTTTTATACTATGTAATGATGTTGACTTAGACCTTAATGAATAAACGAACATGTTGATGACGATGTTGTTGTGGGGACGCCTAGCTGGATCAGGCGGGCTGTCGATCCGCTGTGGCGATCATTCAGCCCAGTTCCCCTTGGCTGGAGCCGCCGGTTACTGTCCCAGCAGCGCTCCCACACAGCAAGTCTCCTCAAATCTTCGTATCTTCCTGCCGAACATAAGTACATCTTTTAGTTTGATGTCTCTAAGCTCGTCCTCCTCCAGCTCATCGCTCCCGAATGCTTCGCGCCGCGCTGCCGCGTACATGACGCACTCGGTGAAGACGTATTTACTTGTCTCCTCTTTCCCACAGTATGGGCAGGAAGGATCACTTGTTATACCTATAATGCTTAAATGCCTGTTTAGAGTATTATGGCCTGTGATAATGCCAGTTAATATTCTTAAGCTACTCTTACCTAGATTCAGGAGATACCTCGTTCTTCTGCGGTTTATGCCTTTCAGCATCATCTTCGACTGTCTGCACCCCGAAGCTTGGCTCTATTCTACGTTTGCTTCTTGCTCCTTTAGTCTGTCGAATAAACGAACATAATGTCATGTTAGTCTATCCTAGCATTTATGGGAAATTGTTTACGTCCACCGACTTTCCTTTGTCCCTTTCATTTGCATGCAAAAGTGCAACAGAGAGAACGCTATATTAACTCGTTATCTTGGACATGGCAGTGCTTCATACATTTTTTTTATTTCAAGAAATTAACCAGTTCTTTCTCTTCTTGCGCAGATGGTATAAACCCATCAAGGGTGTAAGTGAAAATCACTATTTTGATTCCCCTTTTTACCTATACGCCCACAATCATGCTAAACGTGGTTTAGGTCTTGTTGTCTTAGGCTCTGTCAACCCCGTAAGGGACAAAAACGTGATTTATGTATGTATGTAAGAAATTAACCAATGTGTCAAAATGAATATGTCATTTGGTGGCAACCCTACGGGCGCCCCTGGCTACCGCGACGGTCACCCTTTACTGACGCCTGGACACGTCGATATTGTGCCAGCACTCTATGGATGGAATTCTCGTTAGTAAGTATACTTAGCTATGTATAAACTATGGTTGTAATGTATGGTTTGAAGTACGGCTTTCAACTTAGCTAGAGACTTTAACAATACTGTGAGAGAATGAATACTTAAAGAAAGAAAGAAGACATTTATTCCTTTTTGCAAGACACACAAATATAAGATAACTAGCGACCCGCCCCGGCTTCGCACGGTATATTATGCATGTACCTATTATACATAAAAACCTTCCTCTTGAATCACTCTATCTATTAAAAAAAACCGCATCAAAATGCGTTGTGTAGTTTTTAAGATATAAGCATACATAGGGACATAGGGACAGAGAAAGCGACTTTGTTTTATACTATGTAGTGATATACACAATAAAAACAATACTTACGAGTATTAAGCCACGAAAAGACATTTTAAAGGCTCGAATTGAGATTATTTTTACTAGCTTCTGCCCGCGACTTCGTCCGTGTAGAATTATAAGAACTAATTTTGTCAGCACACCTATTCTGCAATAGTTATTAACGTCGCGACTCTAGGCAGCTGCGACCTTTGACATGTTTATCGCTATCCCGCAGGAACTATGCAATTTTCCGGGATAAAAAGTAGCTTATATGTTAATATAGGGTACCAGCTATCTCTGTTCCAAATTTTATGCAAATCCGTCGAACCGTTTCAGCGTGAAGAAGGAACAAACATACACACTAACATCGTCACATCCATCCTCACAAACAATCTATACATATAAAATTCAAAGTCCTGACTGACTGACTGACTGACTTAACTATATATCAACGCACAGCCCAAACCACTGGACTTAGAGACTTGAAATTTTGCACATAGATACCTTATATAATGTAGGCATCCACTAAGGAAGGATTTTTGGAAATTCCCACGGGATAAGGAAAAAACGGGAATTATATATTCGACTCCGAGTGACGCTATCTCAGTAAATATAATAACTAGACTCTTCAATTTTGATACAAATGTAGGTGATTACAAAACAAAGAAACTAATTTCAGGATTTTTGGAAATTCCCACGGGATAAGGAAAAAAACGGGATGTATATATTCAGTTTAACGAAATCCTATGAACTATAATTACTAGACTCTTCAAATTTGGCATAGAAGTAGGTGATTATAATAGTAAAATAATATTTTAATGATTTTTGGAAATTCCCACGGGATAAGGAAAAAACGGGATTTATATATTCAGTTCTACGGGATCGATTTTTCGTTTTACTGGTCGTATAAAACTGAAATTTGGCCTTCAGGTTCCTTTGGGGAGTGTAGGGGAGCACTAAAAAAAGGATTTCCCGAAATTCCCACGGGAACGGGAAAAGCGGGACTTTTCATTTTACTGGTTGCAGAAAGCTGAAATTCGGCATGTAGATTGCTTCGGGAGTGTAAATGAGCATTTAAGATAGTACTTTCCAAAATTCCCACGGGAACGGGAAAAATATTTGTTTACAAAGAAATACTGCGGTAGGCATGATATGGCTAGAAACTTGAAATTTGGCACACATATACCTCGAGTATCCTAGAGAAAGAAAGAAAGAAAGAAAAAAAGTTTATTCATGACAATCACAATCAAATAAAATATATAAACAAAATAAATTATGACAAGAAATAAATTGTCACAAAATGGTCCCAACTCAGCATTATATTATTATTATTAGAGGTGCACTAAGAAGGTATTTTTCGAAGTTCCCACGGGAATGGGAAAAACGGGACTTTTCGTTTTACTGGTTGCAGAAAGCTGAAATTCGGCATGTAGGTTGCTTCGGGAGTGCAGAGGAGCATTAAGAGAGTACTTTCCAAAATTCCCACGGGAACGGGAAAAATATTTGTTTACAAAGAAATACTGCGGTAGGCATAATATGGCTAGAAACTTGAAATTTGGCACACATATACCTTGAGTATCCTAGAGGTGCACTAAGAAGGTATTTTTCGAAATTCCCACGGGATAGGGAAAAACGGGATTTTTCGTTTTACTGGTCGTAGAAAGATGAAATTTAGCATTTAGCTTCCTTAGGGAGTGTAAGGGAGCATTAACAAAGGATTTCCTAACATTTTTACGGGAACGGGAAAAACCAGGATTTTACGTTTTACCTACTGGACACAAAAAGTTGAAATTTGTCACGTAGGTTTATTCGGGAGTGTAGGGGAACACTAAAACGGGAAAAAACGGGATTTTACGTTTCCAGACGAAACAGCGGAAGAAAGAGACTTAACATTTATAACGTGTCTTTCTTTAAAGGCTTTAAGTGTACCTACTCCGAAAGCACTCCCCAAAATTTTCACGGGAACGGGAAAAAACTTATTTTTTCGTTTTACATCTTAGCGCGTAACTACGAAGTCGCGGGCAAAAGTTATTTGGGGTAGGTATATTTTAGGACAGCCCTATAGGTTAGGTTAGGTTTGTTTTATAAAAATCCTGCAATATTTACAGTTTCAGAAAAATTAAGGCAGCGGGGCAATGCGGGGGCTTGCTTGCATGCTTGATTGCATACTTGCTTTCATGCATGCATGCATGCATGCTTGCTTGCACGCTCGCTTGCATGCATGCTTGCTTGCACGCTTGCTTGCATGCTTGCTTGCCTGCTTGCATGCCTGCTTGCATGCCTGCCTGCATACTTACATGCTTGCAGGTTTGGGTGCTCGCTTGCCTGATTGCTAGCTTCTTTGAAATGCTCATGGTTCACGCGTGCGAAGCCGCGGGCAAAAGCTAGTATGTTATACCTATGTTATTAACAAGCGCCGCTCATAAAGAATTAATCATAAAAATGCTTTTCCGTTTTCGCGAACACATGCTTCTTAATAACCTACAATTTTCACGTCTTTGACATTCTAATGATAGTAAATCAGTACCTACGTAACACTACGAAAATAATCACCGGTTGAAGTTTTACTGCCACTTTGTTTTAAAAATGTAGAGTGAATTTTTCTTTGAAAGTATCGATGTCAGTTCAAAAACAGTCATTTCGATAAAGTTAAAAATGCAAATTAGTAAATTTTATCGTTTTTATTAAACTTAAAATAAGTTGGTTTAAATCCTGCCCTGTGTTGTCCTGGCGGTAGATGTTCCACGGGAGTTTGTAATTGTGTCGTACAGACACATCATTGAAACAGATGACGCTTGGCGACGAAAATCTCATAGTAACAAACAAGGTCACGTGACAGCTAGTAACAGATAGAAAAATTCGAAGGCTTACCCATCTGTTATGAGTGGTGTAGGGGTAGCGCGCGTCACGGAATGACGAGGATCCGGGTTCGATTGCCGGCCATGCTTTACTTTTCGGATATTTCTGTGTGTTCTAATTTTCTGTGTCGTATAGAAATCTACCTGTATACGTTTCTTTAAATCCTGTCCTATGTGTTGTCCTAGTGAGCAGCAGATGTTCCACGGGAGTTTGTAATTGTGTCGTACTGACACATCATTCAAACAGATGACGCTTGGCGACAAACAGTCGCACAGTAACAAGGTCACGTACTCACCTGCTTCGAATTTTCAGTCTCGTTTAGAAGTTTATTTTTTTTGCAAATGTCCAACGTTAGGCAATTCTAAAACAGTGACACATCATTATAAGAACCAGAAGTCCACATTGTAAATCAAACAGATGAATATCTATTGAATTACCAGTACTGTGTACTTAGTCACCAAATTTATTGGATCTCGAATTATAAATGAAGTTCAAAGTAATCTTACACGTTTTGCTTGTCAATGCTTTGTTTAATTAAATATTCGGGTGAAGTCGCAATTAATTCGGAAGCTGATTTATATTCCGATGTGTGCCAATTTCCGGGTAGCTTAGTCAATGGTTACGTTTAGGGTTCGGTTTATAGTATCTTTATTTCTCAATAAAAACAATAAGTCACTTACATGAGAGCTTAATATCTAAAGTAGTATTTGTAGTTTACAGTATAGCAGAGAAAACAAGTAAGTGCGTAAGTATATAAAACTAAAGTTTTCCGTGATAATATGTAAAAACTTAAACAATAATACAAATAGTAATATCGGGTCTGTTACAGAGTTATAAGTTTTGTCAAAAGGAAAAGTTAATTTTTTTAGATTGAAAAGTCGCCCCTTGTCAACTGGTAAATTATATAAACTTTCTAAAATATTTAAACACTGCCAAAGCTGCGTTTAGGGCTTATGAAAGAAGTGTAGTATCCCCAATGATGTGTTTGGTCAGTATTGATTTGAATTCGGCAAAGGTTTTAGCATTTTTAATGTTTTTTGGCAACTCGTTATACAGTTTGGCTCCTGCGTACGTGAACATTCGTTTCCCGTATTTGGTTCTAGTTTTAGGCAATACGAGATAATTTGCACGTCTGCTAGAGTATTTGTGTGCAGTCTTTTTGAATGTAATGTTTGTGTGTATATTTTTATTTAAAATTTTATGTACCAGTATACAGGTAGTATATATGTATAGTTGCTTTATATTCATGAGCTTGGTCTCATTATAAATTCTTGAGGTTACTCTGAAACTTGGTTCATCATCATCATCATTGCAATATCATGCTGATTTTCATCACAGCTGAATACACGGCGTACGGGGAAGACACAGCCTAAGGTAACAAGAGCTAAAGGCCACGTTTAGAATCAAAGCAATTCAAGAAGGGTGTGTGTGAAGTTCCCAATCCGCGCTGGGCCCGCGTGGGAACTACCGCGCAAGCCCTCTCATTGTGAGTGGAGGCCTGTGCCCAGCAGTGGGACGTGTATAGGCTGGTGATGATGATGAACGCTTTGTTTAATTAATATTTCGGTAACTCGAAATTAATTTAGAAGTCGATTTATATTCCAAATTGTGCCGAATTCCGATTAGCTTAGTCAGTATTTAAGGGTTCCTCTGCAAGTTGAATCAAATTCATTGCAATATCTGCTGATAGTTTTAATCGTCCACTGTTGGATAATTTGTAGGGTGCCATGTTGAAGTTACCTCAATAAATTGGTCTTTTGAATTAGAAAAAAACTTTATCGAAATTGCTTTCAGAAGCCATCCGAAAGACGATTATTTTTACAATATTAAAAAATGGTTCTGTCCGGCATAGTTAGTAACGTTATCCATGAAAATGGACATACATACATACACAAATCACGTCTTAGTTCCTTACGGGGTAGACAGGGCCTAAGGTGGCAAGACCTAGAGGCCACGTTTAGCAAGGTTACGGGCGTATGGATGGCAAAAAATGGAATCAAAATAGTGATGGGTTGCTAGCCGCATCGCCTATAACATGATACCTATGATTTTCGCCACTTCCCTCGATGGCCATGAAAAGATGGAGGTGAAAATTCTGAATCTGTCATAAATGATAATTCGCCATTTTTAAACGACAAAAAAAAAGGAGGTTCTCAATTCGACGCGTGTTTCAATAATCCTTTTTTTAGCGGTTATTTTTTGAAGGCGTTTTTATTTATTTTTATTCCACACACGCGGAACCCGTCACGTATCTAAGTAATTTCACACTTGCTTGCCATATAAAGACATCCCTAATAAGAAGTACCACGAACGAAGGCCTGAATATTAAATCACTGCGCTACACTGTGACTCATGGTTGCGGCAATCTAAAAATATCATGATTATTCACTAGTTTTCTCTTGTTTGTGGCGTATCAAGTCGTTATAGCGACGACAACTTCGCCAATGTCAAAATAACAAAAATATAATTCGAAAATCTTGTGACTAAATGTCGGGTCACCTTTTACGGTAACACGGTCAAAGACCCCCCTCCCCCCTGTCGGGCTAAGGCCAACGGTCAATGATATCCCTCAGAAACTGCCAGGAAATCATTAGCCGATGCCCAGGGTGCACCGGACCAAGCACTGCTCTTCCCCCCGGACGGATCCAAAAACGAACCGCAGCTCTTGACCACTCGCGGAGGTAACCCGACTCGCACCCCTATTCACTAGTTGAAATTATTTAACTGCTAATTTAACATTCGTTTGTCTTTGTCTTTCACTTTGACACTATCATATGCCAGACGCAGACAATGGGACAATTTAAACAAATTAACCTACATGTCTCAAACTAAGCAATGCATGGACTGTGGTATACACTAACACAGACACACACACACAAATCACGTCTTCATCCCTTACGGGGTAGACAGAGCCTGAGGTAACAGGTACCTACAGGTTACATTTAGGAAGATAGTGGGCGTATAGGTGGAAAATGGAATCAAAATAGTGATGGGTTGCTAGCCTCATCGCCTATAACTTGATTCCTAATATAATCGCTCATTC
This sequence comes from Pandemis corylana, assembly GCA_949127965.1. NCBI lineage: Eukaryota > Metazoa > Arthropoda > Insecta > Lepidoptera > Tortricidae > Pandemis > Pandemis corylana. The sequence goes on from OX421869.1 coordinate 2,793,738, forward strand.
TCTCGATGGGCTTTTACCATCTGCGTGGGTAGAGAAGCAACTAGTACTTTCTATGTTTTTTCTTTGCTCCCAGACCAGCATGTAAAACATTCGTATAAGTATTGATAATTTAAAAGTCTAGAACAAAAAATCTTGTTTACATAAACGGATACATGTATAAAAATCGAGTAATGCTCGACATGTTTCAGAATAATTTGTAGACCTTCCTCCTGGAGCGCTCGCCGCAGCAGCGGTGCGAGCACTAAGACACACATTTTCTTGTATGAGAATCGATAGGGTAAACGATTCTGAGTAAAAAATACTCAAAATATTTAAATTGTGGTAAAAATGTTAATGCTTTTTTTTTGAAAACGCTCTAATACCATGGTTGCAATGAATGATTGATTGATTGATTAAAAAATGCTGAAAATCATTACAAGGGCTATTTTAGTCAAGCTTCCGAGACCAAAGACGGCGTTTTGGAAAAGGTCAGGTCAGGAGTACCCGAAACCGACGAGCATGTATGAAGATTGATGAATGTGGATGAAGCGAAATAAGTATGTCAGGATCGTAGCAAGTGGAACAATGTAGTCTCTGCCTACCCCGGTGGGGAAGAGGTGTGACGGTATGTATGTATGTTAGTCAAGCTAACCTAATCTGCTGAAATACTTCGAAACAATTTTGAAAGTCCCTGTAGACCAGTAGGTATTTGTTCAGAGAAAACGCAATACATACATACATACATACCGTCACGCCTCTTTCCCACAGGGGTAGGCAGAGACTACTTTATTCTACTTGCTACGATCCTGACATATTTCTTTCGCTTCATCCACAGTCATCAATTTCTTCATACATGCTCGTCGGTTTCGGGTACTCCTGACCTGACCTTTTTCCAAAACGTCTCCTATTTGGTCTAGGAACGTCCGTCTAGGCCTTCCCCTCCCAACGTAACCATTCACACTCCCCATATAGATCTGTCTAGTTAGTCTACTTTCATTCATCCGCTCTACATGCCCAAACCAACTAAGCATACTTTTTCTATCCTAGTCACTATATCCTCTTTCACACCCGCACGTTCCCTTATCACACTGTTCCTTATTCTATCTTTCAGTGATACACCTTCCATACTCCTTAAAGCTCTCATTGAAACGCAATACCTACAAGAATTCCGTGGTGCGGGGTTGAGACAGCGGTATTTCAATTAGACAAGGATGGACGCTTAATTGGAACAGTAAATATCGCGTGTGGACGCATTAATGTTTTGTTTCACTCTGTCTGTGAAATAACATTCGACGGCGAGTTAGCTTGGTTCAAAGATACTGTGTAACTATCAGTTATTAAAATACTTAAATAAATAAAAAATATCTTGGGACAAATTACACCAATTGACCCAGCCCCAAACTAAGCAAAGCTTGTACTATGGGTACCAGGCAACGGATAAACAAACATACTTATATAATGTAGATAAATACTTACTTATATACATACAACATCCATGACTCGGGCACAAACATTCGTATTCATCATACAACTGTCTGCCCCTACTGGGATTCGAACCCAGGACCTCTAGCTTCATAGTCAGGGTCACTAACCACAAGGCTATCCGGTCGTCAAATAGTGCGTTGACAACTTTTTTATTTAGATAAAATATCTAGATGGAGATAACCGACCTTGTTTGTTATCGAAGTAAGCTTATAATAATAAATGTATACCGAACGTCACGTCGGGTCAAACCGTCACACTGACATTGCTCATAATAATCAGAAAATAATTCTTGCAACATAAATGCTGCAAGTCGTCTTCTAGCTCTGGCTCTCAACATGTCTCCAATTCAGCAATATTAGACGGCAACTTTTTTAAATATCAACTGTGCTACTGATATTCATATTTTATTTAAAATCCCAACTAATTTATCTAGATAAAAATGAAACTGATCTAGATAAATTCAAAATGACAAATGGCGGATTATTTAGGTAACTAGGTACTTCAAATAAAAGATGATTTAGTTGTCTTCCCGGTTTTTCGTAAATAGATAATTTTTGCCCAACTCTGATACCAATGTGTCTATGAGTCTGAATGAAGTAGCGTTACCGTAATAATATGACGATGGGAAAGAGTTTTGCACGATATCTCTATAGAGACCTACAACACTGCTCTTATTTTCCACAAATAAACTGCAAACCGATAGAACCACATTCTAATCACAAACTTCTCGAATAAATCACCAACATTTGCCCAATAAATCACAAGGATTATCTCAATAAAAATATCGCACTAACGTATTATGTAAGAAGTGAATAAATATTCCTTATCTGGACCTACGACGTTTTTTGTTTTCTATGTTTTATTTTTTGGTAAAAAATAGAGGCCTTTTACCGCAATTGGCTATGTCCACGACTTGTTCTTCAATATTTAAAAAATAATTCTATTTTTGAATGTTTAATGGCACATTTATGACAATGTTACTTATGAGTTTCATAACTGCGTGCCAACGCCATCTACCGGCATTAACAAAAAATAATTCGTTCAGTAACTTTAATTTGGCTTTGATTAGTCATCGACAAATTAACAAATAGAGTTGACATTATATACAGAACACTGGAATTTATTAATTCGTGCTTCGTTGACTGCACAGCGCATTTACTAGTGCGCATTGGAATTGCAATCAAAGTTGCAAACCACATCAATATCCTGGGTCTTAAGCGTTATCGTTCTGCCCGGTTGATCATTAATCATATAGACTTGAACCCCCTACCCCCTCCTTAGCCTAGCTCTAGCTAGCTCGATATTATAAGCCCTAGAATCTATAGATTTGTATGCTGAGGCAAGATTTTAGATACGGCTAGTAGTTTAGTATGGAACAGTGCTTCTTTGTATTTTTGACAGAAGAAAACGTTTGGACGCGTTCGCGTTTAATGTTTCTATTAAAAATGGCAGCGCTTCTAGCTTCGATAATTTGGAAACAAGGGTTTGTTGTAATACCAACATGTAAATAAAGTTTATGGCTATAAATTAACAACAAATGATAATTTCGTTTTCTATTTTTAGTGATCCATAGCTCAAAAAAAAAAACAATCCGTCAGCGTCATTCAATTCAATTTTTAAAAATCTAGCTTTTTTAATAATAATAATATGAATAGGAATGCAAACGAGCAAGTGGGTCACCTGATGGTAAGTGATCACCACTGCCCATAGACACCCGCAACCCCGGAGGGATTGCAGATAACGTTGCCAACCTAGAGGACTAAGATGCAATGCCTCTTGTGCCCGTAATTTCCCCGGCTGTCTTACTCTCCACACCGGAACACAGCAGTGCAAGCACTGCTACTTAGCGGCAGGATTCATCGATACTGTCGATGATTCTGCCAATGTCAAGGTTGAAGAAGACCCATCCTAGATAGAGGCGTCATTACGATGTGTACCTGTCAGCTCTTATTATCATAATATTATTAATTGTAACCGAATTCAAAAAGTTTCACTTCTTTAAAATATTTATACAGTCAGAGTCTCAGAACGAGAGGGCTGGGGCTATGGTTCCCACGGATCCAGTACGGATTGGGAACATCACATACACATTTTATACAGTTTGACTTGAAATTTGGTGTGGTTGAAATCAACAAAAGAGCTGTCTTTTTTTTTTTTTTTTATTACGAGCTGACCAGTGATTGACCTCTATCTCACTTGGTGGAAGGTGCAGATGAGGTCAAAGGTGTAACTCACTGGTTCAGTAATAGCCTATTCACTCTAGCCTTGAAGAGCCCTAGGTTGTATCTGTCCGGAAATACAGACGATGGGAGCGAATTCCATTCCCTAGCAGTTCGCATTAGGAAGGATGAAGCAAACCGTCTCGTGCGTGCCAATGGTATGTTGACAACAAATGGGTGAAAACGCTCCCCCGCCTGGAAGTCCGTTGGTGAAACGGAGATGGAACTATAAGGTCGTGCAATTCCTGCGCACACTCAACAAAATGTATCCGATAAAAAACAGACAGACATGCAACTCTTCGACGGTGTTCGAGACTTTGCAGCCTGTTCTCGATTAACGAGGCATCACCAATGAGCCTACGGGCTCGCCGCTCTACCGAGTCCAGCGCGGCCAGCTGATACTTGGCAGACCCGTCCCAGAGAAAAACCACCTATATAATAATATTTTACCAATAACATTTTTCTAACCAAAGCTTCTCTATGAAACGGTTTTGATGCTTATTTAATAAAACGTATTTACATCGTAAAGTGAAGTGATACAATCATTTAACATGGCATCATGTTCAATAGCTAATAAATCCCTTCATCTCGATACCTCGTAAACGTCGCGACCGTCCGTTTCGCGGAAATCAATCGGCAGATTCGTGTCTCATGCGCAATTAATTCGCGAATTAATTTATGGCCCAAGTATAAAGATGATAGCGGAAGCCGGCGACTAAACTTTGTTGCTATGACAACGGCACAGCACTACAACACTTGAAATAAAAGAGTGTGTAACACTCACTGGTGTTTAAACTTAATGACTTAACTAATTATATCGAACCAGTATTTAAAAAAAATACAAATGTGAAATTCGTGAATCGGTCTGTTTGTCTGTGTCATTATTCTTTCACACTGAAATAGCTTTGGACAAAATTTGGTACGTACCAAACTACTGCTTACACTTCATAGATACATACACATACACATACAAAAATCACGTCTTTATCCCTTACGGGGTAGACAAGAGCCTAAGGTAACAAGATTACAGGCCACTTTTAGCAAGATTGTGAGCGTATAGGTGGAAAATGGTATCAAAATAGTGATGGGTTGCTAGCCGCATCGCCTATAGATTCCTATGATTTTCGCCCATTCCCTGGTTGAGCTTTTACCATCTGCGCGGGAAGAGAAGCAACTAGTACATTCTATGTTTTTTCATTGCTAAGACCAGCATGGAAGTTCATAGATAATTGGTCTGGAATAACATAATAGTCTACATTTTGTCCTGATATTCCTATGGGATCTGGGTTTACATTTGTAAAATCCTAAAATGTCAACCTTTACAATTAAAGGCTTGAAATTTTATACAAATGTTATTCATCCAACGTAAATACTAGTATTAGTACGGCATAAGTGACAAACTATTGTTGCAAAATTGTATGGATAGCTCATATTACCACTCTGTCGGTTACTTACTCTGTGACATCTCAGTCCATTCCGCTTGCAGCTTGTACCGCATGCCCTTAGCTCTAAAGTCAAGACGACTTGAACTTAACTGGAAGCGATCTCGGACTCAGGTTATGAGTCAACTGGGCGATGTATGCCGTTAAGGATATGTTATGATCAAATAGCGCAGAATGGACAATGCTTTGCTGTCGAATCTAAAAACTTTACATATATGAAATAAAATTGCACCAAGATATCTGTAAGCTTAGATCCTTTTAACTACTTACGCAAAGAATTGAATGCGGTTTATATTGGGCTAGTAACCCATTACTATTTTGATTCCATTTTTTGCCATCTATACGCCCACAATCTTGCTAATCGTGGCCTAGGTTATGCCACCTTAGGCTCTGTCTACCGCGTGAGGGATAAAGACGTGATTTGTGTATGTGTATGTTTGTAAAGTGATTCAAGAGGAAGGTATACACATGTTGTTTGACAAACCGTGCAAAGCTAGGGCATGTTGGTAATAATTAATAGGTAATCCATAGAGGTATTCAAAATCAATGCTGATATTACGATAATTAATATGTGACTTTGGGAAAGTTCTTTCGTTCTTATAAGAAAAAATACAGTCTAACAACAAAATGTTCAAAAAACTTACAATTTAAAAGAGAGCCGAGTGTGATGAGCACAAAGAAAGAAAGGCAACCATGGTACAAACGTGTCTGTTTAAAACGAATTATTCTTTTGGCAACGAACTGTTGCTAATAAAATATAAGTGTTAACTTCCGTTACAACTCAAGTAATTGTCCTACTAATATTAAAAACGCGAAAGTTTGTAAGTATGGATGGATGAATGTTTGTTACTCTTTCACGCCAAAACAGCTGGACAAATCTAGATGAAATTTGGAGCATAGATAGATTATAGTCTGGAATAACACATAGGCTACTTTTTATTCCGGAAAATTGCGTCATTCCTGCGGGATAGCGATAAACGAATTTTATGCAGACAAAGTCGCGGGCAACAGCTATTTGCTATACACTAATATTGTAAACGTACAAATTCTAATGAAGAATTTAAAATGAATGATGTTGCGACAATCAATTTTAAAGAACCACTTCTTAATGGAAATAATTACTTCCTAGACGATCAACACCGTTTACTTATCTATGTAAAGACTCTGAAATTTTACATCTGACCCAGTGAATTCCAATAAGACTGTCGATTCTGTCCCCAATGCTACTCTTTGGCTTATATGGAATAAACTTATAATTGAATTTCAGTTAACAGCTCCCCGCTGACTGTTAACTTGGCAGTAACTTGCATATGTCTTTGTCCGGTACATTGTATGCAGTAACGACTGCATACACATACCGTAAATAATACATTATGTACATAAATCACATCTTTATCCCTTACGGGGTAGACAGAGCCTAAGGTAACAAGAGCTAAAGGCCACGCTTAGCATGATTGTGGGCGTATAGGTGGAAAGGGGAATTTAAAAAATTGTGATGGGTTGCTATTGCTAGCCGCATCGCCTGTAACTTGATTCTTAAGATTTTCGTCCATTCCCTCGATGGGTTTTTACCATGCGTGGGAAGAGAAGCAACTGGTAAATTCTATGTTTTTTCTTGACTCCTAGACCTGCATGAAAAACAGCAGGATTAAATAATGCAATCATTAGACTAGCTTTCTCCATGCTGGTCTGGGAGTAAAGAAAAAACATAAAATTTACCAGTAGCTTCTCTTGCCGCGCAGGTGCTAAAAGCCCATCGAGGGAATGGGCGAAAATCATAGGAATCATGCTATAGGCGATGCGGCTAGCAATCCGTCACTATTTTGATTTCCCTTTCCACCTACACGCCCTTAATCATGCTATACGTGGCCTTAAGGTTTTGTTACCTTAGGCTCTGTCTACCCCATAAGGAATAATGGGAATAATCGATTGGCTTTCACCGTGCGCGGGAAAAGAAGCAACTGGTAAATTCTATGTTTTTTCTTTACTCCCAGAGCAGCATGGAAGAAAATAAACAAATAAATAAATAGCAAATGTCAGCCAGGCATTTGTAATTGTTTTATTACTTCTCATTCACCCCTGATAACAGTCATTGCTACACTTGCAGCAAATTAAACGTCGGTAAAAGACTTTTTTTAATCCACCACTACACTGGCTGGAGTGTCAATCCGACTTCTTTGTCGGAGTGTTTTGGAGCGAGAATATCATTTATAGCGAACCTATTGAGTTGCAGTGGACTGGATATTCGAGCTTCAAGCGCTTTGTTGTAACGTGTTACATTGTAAGTAGATTTTGACTACACACACACATAACATAGTACTACATACCAGTGACGTGGAGTCAAGTAATATCCCACCAAAAACATTCTATACAAAACTTGCCAAGTCTGGATGGAGCTGCTTGTTTATCTCTAAAAAGTAATGAAATCTAGACAAAGTCGTGCCAAGTCTAAGGTTCCTTACTGCGATTTCTTTATTATTATACTAGCTTCTGCCCGCGACTTCGTCTGCGTAGAATCATACATAAAAACCTTCCTCTTGAATCACTCTATCTATTAAAAAAAACCGCATCAAAATCCGTTGTGTATTTTTGAAGATATAAGCGTACAAAGGGACATAGGGATATGGGGACAGAGAAAGCGACTTTGTTTTATACTATGTAGTGAAAAGAAATGAAATCCAGACAAAGTCGTGCCAAGTCTAAGGTTCCTTACTGCGATTTCTTTATTATAGTTAATTTTGTGTGACTTGGCCGTTAAAGGGTACACAAGGGTACAAAACCAGGTCTCCAGAACTCTGTCGCCAGAACTGCTACCCATTGACGATTGCAGATTGGTGCAATGATGTCATGGAGCACCTGGCTTTGTACCTTCGCTGTCCGTCTGACTGTCTGTCTGTCACCAGGCTGTATCTCATGAACCATGATAGTCACTTGAAATTTTCACAGATGACGTATTTCTGTTGCCGCTATTTAGAAACAGAATACTTTTATGTCTATGTAAGTAACCAATATAACATGATCTCACACGGCCCACATCTTGCTTAGAAGGTAGGGTTCCGTAAACACTGGATTATATATTCACTTACCGAATTTGTACGTTATAGTTGTAATCGTTGCCTTTACGTGGCCTTTAGGTCTTGTTACCTCAGGCTCTGTCTACCCCAAAAGGGATATAGAGATTTGTGTATGTATTTATGTAGTTGTAATTGTTAACTGTGCGACTAATAATCACGGTAAATAATCGTATCAGCCAAATTTTAAACCTCCCAATGTAAGTATTAAAGCTATGAAAGCGCTGACTTGTGATTTCGTTGCGCGTGAATGGTTCTGGTGACAAGTGATCGTTCAAAAGAGGGATTAGTGTTCTTCGAGCTGAATCGGAATGAATCTCATGTCAGTACATCTGTTCAATTAGGATTGCTATATGATTTTACAGAAAAATAAATGTACAAAAATTTATGTACGTTTTGGAAAAAGGCCAAGTCCGGAGTACTCGAAACCGACGAGCATGATGTCGGCAACGTTGTTTTTTTATGTTAGAGAGGCCAGACAAACGAACTAGTGGGTTACCTGATGTTAAATGATCATCACTGTCCATAGACACCCGCAGCGCTTTACGCGATGCCAGTGCGTTGTCGGCCCTAAAAGACAACAGTACAATAAAATGGTCAAAGACCCCCTGTCGGGCTCTTAACCAACGGTCAATGATATCCCTCAGAAACTGCCAGTAAATCATTAGCCGATGCCCAAGGTCCACTGGACCAAGCACTGCTCTTCCCCTCGGATGGATCCAAAAACGACCCGCAGCTCTTGACCACACGCGGAGGTAACCCGACTCGCACCCCCAAACCTCATATTGTACTCGCCGTCAACAATACAGTTGGCAGGTAAAAACAAAAGACACCCAATCCACCCCGAAGCAATCTCGCCCTCTTGTCCTAAAAAATTACACTCGAACCACGAAAACCTAATACCACGAACAAAACGTCCAATAACGTCCCTGAAATAATATTTCCACTGAACAAAGATCACGGTGTGTTTGTATTACAAACACTTAGCGCGGTATCGGGGAAGAGCCTAATTGGATCTATACAAGACCGGGTAAACACGGGAAGGTGCTATTTGGTTTTGAGCAGAATGGAGAGAGACAATTGAGTGTGAAGAGTCAATTTTACACCATCTTAGTGTAATCTCAAAAAATCGGCCGTATTAAATTGTTTGCGCAAATCACTGTCATAGTATAAAACAAAGTCGCTTTCTCTGTCCTTATATCCCTATGTCCCTATGTATGCTTATATCTTCAAAACTACACAACGGATTTTGATGCGGGTTTTTTTAATAGATAGAGTGATTCAAGAGGAAGGTTTTAATGTATGATTCTACGCAGACGAAGTCGCGGGCAGAAGCTAGTCAATTGATAATCTATAAGTGTTCTGAGAATTTTCTAAAAACTACAAAAAACACACATTATTGATTATAGCGCCATCTAACGGGAATTCTTCGAGCTTACGCGAGCATCCACCTCAAATAGTTTATTTAATTACTTATTTCTGTAATAATAAAAAAGCCGCGGTGGCCTAGTGGTTTGACGTGTGGCCTCTCAAGCAGGGGCACTTGGGTTCGAATCCTGGATTCGCATCTCTGAGTTTTTCGGAATTTATGTGCGAAATTACATTTGAAATTTGCCATGAACCTGCACACATCTGCGGAGCAATTCAATAGTGTGTGTGAAAGTTCCCAATCCGCCGTGGGAACTATAGAACAAACCCTCCAATAAATGGAGGAGGCCTATTCCATGATGCACGCCGAATTACGCGATAAATTATTTAAAAAAAAAACTACACAATGTTCTGAAATTACGAAAAAAGGCGTGATTCGTTTGTGTGTGTGTGTGTGCGTGTGTGTGTGACCCATCACAAGCAATTATCAATCTGAATCACTTAAACAAAACACTACAGCGTCAAATGTTCACGATCAAAAAGCCATCACAAACCTTTTTAGACGAATACATTTTTAATTTAATAATTGCAGTTCTTCGTTCGAATTTACGTGATAGCGTCAAATTAAAATGATCACGTGACAAATATGTCAAAGTGACAGATGCTGGGTTGCCTAAGTTAGAATTATCACTTTACAAATGTAGCTTTCACCTACGAAATATTTAGTGACTTCTAATACATGGCGTTACGGTTTGATATTGAATGTGTTTTTGTAAAGTGGCTGCAAAACAATTTGTAATATTACAGTAGGGTCAGATGAGTGTGTCATTATTTTATTAGTTGATTGTTTTAAAATTAGCTTCTAGTTATAATTATGTAGGACGGCATGTTTATGCTGTTATTACACAAGTAGGGAGGAGACTTGATTATTTAGATTAATGATCTTTTGTTCGATATTATTGTAGGTAAGTAGGTAATCGTTACTTCAAAATACTAACAATTCAAGAATAAGCATTTTTGTGTTATTACTGCACGTTTAGATATCAAAAGTGTAGACTCCATACCAGTTTTGTCAGAATCCCTAAAATTCAAACAAATGGTTTTCGCTAATCCAAATATTAGGTATTTGAACTCAGAATTTACTGCCTGTGTCTTTGATCCTTGAATGCTAAAATGTGCATTCACTAGGCGGGTTCTATCTGAGGTCACCTGAAGAGGTGCCATGATGAGTAAAGACTTGTCATCTGGCAGGTGTGACTTTAGTCAAATGCTAACCCAAAAACCAAAATAATGTGTGATACATTATTTACAATCCCAAAAGAACTTTAAAGGATAGTTGTTTGAAAAACAAAAAAGTAAGTACAGACAAAAAAGGTTAAAACACAGTTATTTTTCCTTAATAAAAGCATCATTCAACGTAATGCAGTAATAACAAGGTGCATCGCTATAAAGCGGTATCTGTTTCAGTTAATTAAACGAAGAGCATCGCGTGACCAAATGAAAATAGTTGCGAAATACAAACGAAATAACAAGCATTTTTAATGCAACATGTGTCCGAGGGAGCGATAAATATTTCAGTACGTGTAATGCTAATGTTTACTGACCAAAATGTCATAACTTGTAACACATGGAAATTAAATTTAAATGAAATTGTAATAGTAACTACTTTCATTAAAAATTGGAAAAAAAAGTAAAGGCAACTTGGCCCTCCTTAAATCTGTTAATAGTTTTAATGAAATAAAAAAATAATTGGCTAAAAACGAAACAATTGCAATCACCACCAAGATTACAAGAGTAAAATTGACAACTGGACAAAAGGTTCCACACCCCTGGCTCAGAAGACAAATTATAATTAATTAACCGGTCACCTAATGTTGCCGACCCCTGGCCGCCCGGAACTGCGAATTATATAACCTCGCCAACTGTGCTTAACCCGCGTTGGAGTGCAGCGCAAGTGACAGGAGCGCGGCGGCTGAAAAATATTAAAAATTACAGTATAATTCATTGAATCAGACTTCTGTGGAGGTTCATGTTATAGTTAAGTCGACCAAGGAATTCCTATAATGCCCCGTTTTAATGTCATTCGTAAGGCGTATTACACCAAAAGCCTGTTTTGACTCACAAGTTAATGTGACAATTAGCCTTATGAAGGAACTGTCATGAAAAAAAAATTAAAATTGGATTGGTAAGCCTTGCCTAATGTAAGCACCGTGATTCCAAAAAAAATACATTTTCACTAACAAGTTGCACGGTTATTCTACGTATCAATTCAGTTGTTTTTTATTGCGTACATGTAAGAAAGCGTGATAATCAACGAATATGAACACTGAAACACTTAAATTACCTAGCAAGAAATTCATGCAACTTGTAACTTAGACCACAAAGTTAATGTTTATAGCATAAGCGAAGAGAGAAAAGCACTTAGAGTAATTAGATTGCGGAAAATGCTTGGACTTTGCCGCCGTGAACCTATTGATACAGGGTGATATTGTTTGCCAATTTCTATACTCATTTAAATTATTTATGATGAACTATTAATTTTAGACGACCGGATAGCCCAGTGGTTAGTGACCCTGACTATGAAGCTAGAGGTCCTGGGTTCTAATCTCGGTACGGCCGACAGTTGTATGATGAATACGAATGTTTGTGCCCGAGTCATGGATGTTCTATGTATTTAAGTATGTATTTATGTATGTATGTATGTATAACTCTTTATTGTACATAAAACACAACTACATCTCATCATTTATCTACATTATATAAGTAAATATAAGTATGTTTATCCGTTGCCTGGTACCCATAGTACAAGCTTTGCTTAGTTTGGGGCTGGGACAATTGGTGTAATTTGTCCCAAGATATTTATTTAATTTATTTATTTTTATTATCCGCGGCGGTCGAAGCGCCAAAGGATTGCAAACGCGTTGCCAGCCGAGACGGCAAAGACAGTTATTTGTGTAGCAAGGGAGCAAAAAGATGTATTTACGGCGAGGGCGCTACATTGAATCCAGAATGTAGCGAAGGATTCTACAATAGAATCCTGAGCGGAGCGAGGGATTCTATTGTAGAATCTTGGGGACCGATTCTTGAAAGCACATTTGTGTGAAAATACCACTCGAAAGTGGTGAAAATTTATTTTGTGCTGAATTAAAAATTCGAGTAGCATAGAATACAATTACAGCACTCATTCATCTTGTGAACTGGTCACAACTTTGATGAGAGCTGTAGTTTTGGAGATATAAGCTGATTTACACCACTTTCGAGTGATGTGCTTTCACAAATTGCTCCCGGTCTGGGAGCAAAGGAAAACATAGAATGTACCAGTTGCTTCTCGTCCCGCGCAGATGGTAAAAGCCCGTCGAGGGAATGGGCGAAATACTTAGGAAACATGTTATAGGCGATGTGGCTGGCAACCCATCACTGTTTTGATTCCCCTTTCCACCTATACGCCCACAATCATGCTAAACGTGGCCTTTAGTCTTGTTGGCCCTGTCTACTGTGTGTGATTTGTGTATGTGTATGTACAGTTATATTTATCAACAAATTTAAAAAGTAATTACCACCTAAAACAACCACTTCCATCCTCTGTGCGGTTCAGTCAGTTCCAAAAAGTTAAACACGAAATTTAGATTTCGATGTATTGAACGAAAATGTCGTAAGCGCCATAACGAGTTACGTCTTATACGCCCTTTTGGCGGTCAGCCATTTATTTTAGTTGAAAACGCCTGGGAAAATTGTCTGTCAGTATAACTGGTTAATTAAATGCCAGTGCAGGCTTCCCTTTATTTCGCGCACGTACGTTTCTAGAATTAAATAATTGAATATTGTTTGGTAACAGAGCTGTGGGTTTTTCGTGTGTAACTAGCTTTATTTGTGTTGGTACTTCATAGGATTCTGGTCGTACTTTATTGGATTCAGGTTTCCAGCTTAATGATGGGGATATTGTTAATTCATTTATATTCAACTTGACGTGCCGTTGAATTAAAAAAGAGCGTTCATCCTACTATCCTACTATAATATTATAAATGTGAAAGTTTGTGAGAATGTTTGGATGTTTGTTACTCTTTCACGCCAGAACGGCTGGACAGATCTGGATGGAATTTGGAACATAGATCGATTATAGTCTGGAATAACACATAGGCTACTTTTTATCCCGGAAAATTACGTAATTCCTGCGGGATAGCGATAAACGAATTCTATGCAAACGAAGTTGCGGGCTGTTGCTAGTTGTTTATATTTTGAGGCATTATTTACTATAGTTAAACTAATTACTTTCTTCCATGCTGGTCTGGGAGTAAAGAGAAAACATAGAATGTACTAGTTGCTTACCTTCCCGCGCAGATGGTAAAAGCCCATGGCAAAATATCAGGAATCATGTTATAGGCGATGCCGCTAGCAACCCATCACTGTTTTGATTCCCCTTTCCATCTTTACGCCCACCCTAAAACCAAATAAATCTTGGCATTGCTTTACAGAGGTCCGAATTTTTCTGTAAAAACATTTGCCTAGCTATACACCGTTACCAAATACACATACATACATACATACATACATTAAACACGTCTTTATCCCTTACGGGGTAGAAAGAGCCTAAGATAACAAGACCTAAAGACCACGCTTAGCGCGATTGTGGGCGGATGGAACACTTCGCCTATAACATGATTCCTAAGATTTTCGCCGTCGATGGGCTTTCGCCATCTGCGCGGGAAGACAAGCAACTGGTACATTCTATGTTTTTCTTTGCTCCCAGACCAGCATGGACCAAATACACCACTTCACTATTTTAAGGTACCGGAGCATACCAAAACTTTTAATATAATCAACAAGAAATGAAACAGCCTGTATCGCCACTACATGTGTATGAATAAATGAATACATCACTGTCCCCCGGGAGGTATTACTGTCCATCGCTGGATCCGCCATTTTTTGCAGTAAATCTAATTTATTTGTATTAGTTAATGACTTATACGCGTCTACCGGACGGCCGTATAACTCTTTCGCCTGGTAAATATCACTGGAACGTGAGGTTTTGATACTTTACCGCATTTTCTTTTTTTATGTTAGAGAGGCCAGACAATGAACTAGTGGGTCACCTGATTTATTCATTTATTTATTTATTTAATTATTTATTTAGACATGCCAACAGTACATAAACAAAACATTAATATTAACAAAATTACAAGTTACAATCCATGTTCATGCACCAATAACAGGCATGCGACAGCATTTATCATGTTTAGGGACTTACACTACAAGTAAAACTAACTAACATAAAGAAACAGATTTGTTTTTATTGAGTTACAGTTCATTAGCTATGTTTAAAAAAGGACTTCTTCCATGCTGGTCTGGGAGTACATGGTAAAATCCCATCGAGGGAATGGACGAAAGTCTTAGGAATCATGTTATAGGCGATGCGGCTAGCCACTCGTCACTGTTTTGATTTCCCTTTCCACCTAGGTAAAACCTTAGGCTCTGTCTACTCTGTAAATAATAAAGACGCTATATATATATGTATGTATACAAAAAAGACTTATTCTTTTAACTGTTGTTTTGTGTAGTTTATGCCAAAAAAATCAAAATTTACACAACATAATTTTTTTTTCATAAAGTCTGTTCATTATCGGTGAAACTCTAAACTAAAACTAAGTGATAAAAAAAGGATACAATAGAAATCAAATTCACAGCGCAGGTTGCGTTAGGTGAACATAATAAATATCTGCAACACGCTTAGTCATGTTAAGTTAACACACAAACAGACTTGGCTTGAAATATTCGACGACCGGATAGCCTAGTGGTTAGTGACCCTGACTAGAGCTATCACTATTTTGATTCCACTTTCCACCTCTATGCCCTCAGTGTCTTGCTAAACGTGGCCTGTAGGACTTGTTACTTTAGGCTCTGTCTACCCCGTAAGGGATAAAGACGTGATTTGTGTATGTATGTATCAAGTACACAACTAGCCTCCGATAAAGGGACCAGACTGAAAACCAGCGCTGGGTTCATGTAACCCAGCACACGCTGAGACTGGTACCCGTTGCCGGAACATAGCCCGCCTAGTGTGTCTCTTTGTTTTTTTTTTCTTTTTTAGTCTTGAATCTGTTGTCAACTTAACTTCTATCTGGTTATGTTTTGGTAATAGATGTTTTTATTAATTAATTTATTTAAGTATCAAAATCATTTCGTCCCCAAAAGCAATGGAGGGCAGCTCCAATTATTTTAAGTTTTGTTCCGTGTACGTTCGCGGTTGTGGAGCGAATAATTTAAATAAACTTTGTTGGATTTAAATTGGTTTTAAATTTTAAAGTTTATCCAGGAATGCCGTTTGGGTTCAAAGGAATTCGAGGTATTGGGAAAATGCACTCCGATTAAAATCTAACCTTTTTAAGTGCAGAACGGATTGCTTATATATCGAAGTGGAGTCTGCTGGACATATTTCGGACTAGCACGTAGTCCTTCATCAGAGATTTTTGTCGCCAAGCGTCAACTGTTTGAATGATGTGTCTCTACGACACAATTACAAACTCCCGTGGAACATCTACTGCTCACCAGGGACGAGAGAAGGCGCTGTTTTTCAAATGATAAAATTTAATTTCTAACGGTAAAATCGTAAAAGTAAACATAAAAAATCAAGAATTGAAATTTCTTGATTCATTTGATAGTATAGCTATATTAGCTACGCTAAGTAAAGAACTTACTTACTGTTTGTCTCTAAACTATCAAGTATTTCAGATAAGTGCTAGAACAAAAAGAACTTTATAAATAACTAGCTTCTGCCCGCAACTTCGTCTGCGTAGAATTATACATAAAAACTAGTGTCCGACCGAAGTTTCGGTTTCGGTTTCGGCCAATTTCGGCCAAAAAAGTGATTTCGGCCGAAGTTTCGGTTTCGGCCAGAATGCGGCCGAAACCTTCGGCCGGGCCGAAATTACTTCGCGGCCTCTCGCGGCTCTCGCATCGGGAGCATTCGGCTTAATTGGCATTGTTCATTTTTTTTAAGCTGTGCCTTTAACACCTTTATTTGATAAAATGGACTATTTCAAGCAACTAATTTGAATATTATGCTTTTACGTAGCTTTGTTAATTAATAATAAATATTTTTTCGCTGTTTGATAATTCGTGAATTTAGACAGAATCCCAATCGCCTTCGTTCGGTTGGCTATAAAAAAAACGGCTTTGTCTATGGTTTTTGTCGATTTGACAGTGACACGTGACAGTTGCCTTAGCTAAACATTTTTTTTAATTTTTGTGGCAAACATTCGATGCTGGATTCTGTCTAAAAACCGGGTCGGTCAAACAAAGGTTCAAAGTACTTTTACAAAAATATCTGCAATCATAAAGTATTTTTGAAATCGGATAAATGATGGTTTTCCTCGAAATGGTTTTCGAATTGGAGCATACTAAAAAAAATGAACAATGCCAATTCGGGCGCGTAAAGTAAAAGTACAAATTGAAATATGTACTCTAAGCTCCAGGAAGAAGGACTACAAAATATTCCGAAACATGTCGAGCATCACTCGACTTTTTATACGTGAGTTATCCGTTTGTGTAATTATGATTAAAGTCTCACGGTAGTTTCATGTACCTATATCTATTTTCATTAAAAATAAACGTTTTTTATTTTGTTTAACAAAAAAATAAACGTTCTCAAATAAGAAATCCTTGCAATAACCTTTTCCTTACGATTTGTACAGTAATTTTGAATATTTTGATACATCTTCAAAAATTTCGGTTTCGGTTTCGGTTTCGGCCGAAATCAGAAAAAAACCGAATATTCGGTTTCGGTTTCGGTTTCGGCTAAAAATCGTGTTTCGGTCGGACACTAATAAAAACCTTCCTCTTGAATTACTCTATCTATTAAAAAAAACGCATCAAAATCCGTTGTGTTGTTTTGAAGATATAAGCATACATAGCGACATAGAGACAGAGAAAGCTCCTTTGTTTTGTACTATGTAGTGATGATGGAACAATTTAATTAGACAATTGAAAAACTACACAAAAATCACGTGCCGAAATGAAAGTCAAAAACAAAACCAAATCGAAACAATAAACTCAAAAGCCCTCAAGGCGACATGTGGCCATTTAAGTGGCGGTGACAATTTAACAAATAAGGCTACGCTTTAAAGAACTAAATTCATTTAATAATTTGTAAAAAAGAAACACCCCTTATTTTTTATTTTATTTAAAACGGCCGCTTAAGTTTTACAGTGCAGAGTTGATATTCGAATATTGCTTACTGTAGGGTTGGTACAGTCGGCCCTTTTTAGTGATAAGTCAATTGGAATGAGACCATATTCAAATGTATGGATGGTATCGGTAGAACCGTATGCAATTAAATGGGGTGATCGGTAGCCAAGCGTTAAGCTTCTAATAATCTTTGTTAAAATAAAAGATTTGTTACAAGCTGCTGCTTGCTTCTTCCATGCTGGTCTGGGAGCAAAGAAAAAAACATAGAATGTACCAGTTGCTTCTCTACCCGCGCAGATGGTAAAAGCCCATCGAGGGAATGGACGAAAATCATAGGAATCATGTCATAGGCGATGAGGCTAGCAACCCATCACTATTTTGATTTCATTTTTCACCTATACGCCCACAATTTTGCTAAATGTGGCCTGTAGGTATCTGTTACCTTAGGCTCTGTCTACCCCGTAAGGGATAAAGACGTGATTTGTGTATGAATGTGTATGTTACATTAAAAAGAAAACATTCACACGGTGTCAAAATCTTGCGCATCATTATAATGTAAATTTGACGTCCAATCAAAATGGTGACACGCTCCGACACCAACAAAAACACAGAAAAAAAGATAACGGCAGTCACAACAATAAAAAAATAAAAAACATTACAACCAAAGAGGTTGTCACTCGCAAATCAAACCAAATAAAGGTCGGCCATGTCTAAAGAGTGAATGAGTGAATGGTTGAGCGAATGGAAGTGTGTGAGTAAATTGTATAAAAACAATTGCACGCGTAGTGTTTTACGATGGCTTTGACAAAATCAGAATCGAATCAAGCGCACGTGAATGGTGGGTTTAGAAGCGAGGAATAGAAAAACCATGGAGCAGCACGTTTTTTTACTTGTATATTTTTTCTTGACATTAGAGAAAAACTCGTTTTAAACACAGCTAATGTTATTTTTTATATTTCGTAACATGGAGTGTTTATAATAAAAAACCTTCTTTTATCAAATAGTTTGACCTTCCCAACAAAATTATAACAAGCTAATTATGAATACATTATTTACTATTTTTTTAGCCATTTCATAAATAAAAAAACACAATTCAAAAAGAAAAATTGCAACAATTTTTTTTTGTCATTGTTAAAATAAAAAAATAACAAAATTTTGCTACTCCACGCCACCCGCACACCACACATCAATTTTCCGGTGCCCATCACGCTTCGATCACGTGCCGGTCACGTGACCATTCCATCACCCCTGCCTCCCCTTCCTCCCCACTGTCCCGCGACCCCGGCCTCCCCTTTTGTTCTTCGAGGGTCGCGGTGGATCTAAAGTTTTGAATAAAATGTTGTTTTATTTATCATTTTTGACATCATTTAGCTGTAGTTAAGCGTTTTAAATATGTCTTTGCGCATAAATAAATATAACTATGCAAATAATAATGTGTAATTATGTCGTACAGATACATCATTCCAACAGATGGCGCTTCGCGACAAAAATTCCTTAGTAAAAAGTCACGTGACATCAAAGCCTCTAGTGTAAGTTTTCGACAATTCATTATTCCATAATAGTCTCTTTGGCTTTTTAAAAAGTTAAACACATATGAAAAAAAATCCAGCAATCCGATTTATGGTCAGAAAATCGCCCGCGATGTAAATCGGCCGTCAACAAGGCCCTTCGTGTTTTGTTACTTAGAATACAATGACGACATTTACAACAATGTTTTAGAAAAAAATAATATGACTTAAGTATGATTAAAGACATATTTGTATGATTCGAATCGATTCATTATTGTACTGGCAACACTGAACTTTAAAAACACCAAGCCAGATCCGTCATCGAGAAAATTAAATTTCGAACAAAGAGTAATTTCGTAGCTCGAAGTGTCTCATCTGTGTAGCACTTGCTACGAATCATCGGGCGTAGCTTCTATGTAGCCTAAGTAATAAACATGTAGCACTAATATTTCGTAGACCTTTAGTTAGTCAAAAACATTTTCATTCTAAAAATGCGGATGAGTTTTTTAATCTTTTTTCAATCGGAAACGTATCACAACTATTTAGTTAACCTTGTGTGATGGTGTAGGAGTACGCGAGTAGTAGCACGCGTCACGGAATGACGAGGATCTGGGTTCGATTCCCGGGCATAGCTTTGCTTTTCGGATTTTTCTAGGTGTTCTAATTTTCAGTGACAGTTGCTAAAAATATGTACATATAACTTGCTGATATTATTTACTTGTCTTTATTATTGTGTCGTAAACGGTCTTAATTATATCATGACATTTTGACGACTTCAATTGGGTCCAATGTCACTAGCAAAATTGTATGTCTGCTTCAGTTACAAATTAAACTCAATCTAACAAAAAAATAAATATAAAACCACAAAATGTGAAAATATTGTCATATAGAAATGAGTCAAATTTTAACTTAAACCATTCGACCCAAAAAACAGGGCAAGTTGAATAAAAACTTAACATAACCCTCCTCTTGCAACCGGGTAAAAAATAACCATAATTACACATACCTACCGTCAATTTATTTATTATCAAATCAAATGCCAATAAAGCTTTAGCACCAATAAAATAACAAAACAAAACGCCTATCTATAGCTACCGCACGCCAATCCCCGGGACGCCATTGTAACAAAAACTACAATTATGCGCATGCGCCTCGTGTTGCCTTCAGGGCAAAATTTACAAATAAAAAAAATCTCACGGTAAATCTATGGACTAAAAGTAATGGACAAGGTTCCAATAATGGACGGTGATGGTAGGTACTTGGATGTTTAATATGTATTTATTTAAGTATGAACTCGTCTTTATCTATGTAAGCATATTTGAATGCCACTACGGTGTTTATACAAAGAAATACATACATACATACATATAATCACGTCTTTATCCCTTACAGGGTCGACAGAGCCTAAGGTAACAAAAGCTTAATGCCACTAAAGAAAAAACATAGAATTTACCAGTTGCTTCTCTTCCCGCGCAGATGGTGAAAGCCCATCGAGGGAATAGGCAAAATTCTTAGAAATCATGTTGTAGGCGATGCGGCTAGCAACCCATCACTATTTTGATTTCCCTTTCCACCTACACGCCCTTAATCATGCTAAACGTGGCCTTAAGGTTTTGTTACCTTAGCCTCTGTCTACCCCGTAAGGGTTAAAGACGTGATATATGTATGTATGTTTGTATGTTAAGGTGATAACAACTTTTTTATTTTTCAAATTTTGATCACAAAGTCTTATGTTACAAAAAACACAATCACCCTGTAACATTTTATAAAATAAAACGTTGTTAATTTCTCAACCCTGCTAATTCCCACGTACAAATTATGAGCAATAAATAAATAATTTATTAACACTTCAATGCGCTAATTTCCAAACATTGACTTTGTTATAACGCCACGCGATCGCTCCGGGCGTTTTTAACAAAAAGTTAACAATAACGTTTTGGAAGAGGGCAATGAATAAAACATTGTCAATTATTAAAGGCGATCATTGGGTAATGTGGTACAAGTAAACATGTCCAAATTTTCAATAATATATCGAATACGTTCAAGAAAATTTCAAACTTGATTTTTTTACGGCAGGCGAAAGTGAAATTATAGAAATGTTTTCGTGACACTGAAAAAACCTTTAAAACAGCGCACAATGACTTTTAAAGGTCGTTAAAGTTATCATCGTTTTAATGTATAGTTTAAAAATTTTTTTTTATGTATTATCTTGCTATCAATCGGACGACTATGAGCAGATGTGGTGTGGGTGTCTCATGTCGTGCAGAGCCAGCTCCCCAGTGGAAGCTTCTCTATTCGTGGCTGAGTCTTCATATCAGCTGATCCAGTTCTAAGATTTCTCGCCTCTTAAGGCGTGTTATCCCATCAGGCTCAGCTAGCAGGCCTGCCAGCTGGTTTGGGTGATGTCGCAGTCTCCCCTTGGCCGAGTAGGATCGTATTTCCTCTTTTACTGTGTTGATGTTAAGGTGGTGGTGGACCTCTGAGTTCTTAATGAACCAGGGTGTGTTGGCAATTTTTTTGAGGATAGAGTCTTCGGCTCTCTGTATCATGGTGACATTCGATTTGCATGCTGAGCCCCAGGATGCCATAAGTCCAAATTGGTTTCAGAACAGTTTAAAACAAATAACATAATTATGTCAGGTAAAGACGTGATTTGTGTATGTATGTGTGTATGTACGACAAGTACGTATTATCGGGAAGCAACCACTTTCAAAAGTGGCTGTCAGGTAGACGGTCTGACGTGGCGCTAGCTGCCATGTGTCGACTCCTTCCCGCCTACGGCTCTGCATAGAATTCGTTATTTGTTCCATTATCTGTTAAATTGTACTAAAACCACTTATAAAATTGTACTGTATGCGATGAATGATCTCAAGTCTTTCATTAGGAACCAGAGGTTCCTTATTGTATGTAAATAAGTCGCTTTAAAATAGACTTGTTTGTTCACAGTCATGCCTGATGGTAAGCGAAGACGTGGCCTATTATAAAGACGCTTCTTCTTTAACTAGACTTGAAGACGACCAGATTAAAGTGCTCATGGAACAATGACGATGGCAGAGAACTCCAATTCTTAGCTGTCCAACTTGTTCAAAATTTTAGTTATTCTGACAAACATAAGGGCAACTCTTTTTATAATACGTAATTTTAACTCTGTTACTAACAATGAATTTAATTTATGGTTTAAACTATTGACATACTTCTCAAATAACGTTACTTTGCCTTTGACTGTGCCTCGCTTTTTAATTAAATTACGTAAATCACTATTTTGGATGTAGTTTGAGAAAGGTGATCTGGGCGATTTTTGGGCATTGATATCATCTGTGTTCATTTTGTGGTATGTGAAAGACAAACGCTCTTACAGTTTTGCACCGGGGACACGTAGCTGGCACGGAATGACGGTGTGTGTGTTTTTCCGTAGGTACACGTACCCTGAAACGTTGTCCACGGACACGGTATTAGCACAAATTTGAGTGGGCAAAGAGGGAAGGACGGAGTGCGAATTTGACCTTATTTCTGTGATCCTTGTGTGCTGGTTAAGTTGCTTCTGCGATGATGCGGCTCGAAGGTCCACTGAAATAAGGTAATCGACCTGTAAAAGGTAGATGGTGTTGCTATAAACAGTTTTGATGGCAGTCAACTCTGTTTTTCAAATACTTAACATCGTATTTTTTTATCTTACTTAACAATAAAACCCCATTTTTGTCACACAATTGTTTTCCCATTACTCACGGGAGAGCTGACGTGGGTAGTAACCTGAGGCGAAACGTGCTGGTGCGGAATAGTGTTTGTTAACATTAACAATAGTTAACAACAGGCATGCTTGCGCAAAAATCGGTTAAATAGACACAGGGTGATAAGAAGTTTGGTGGGAACCAACGCTGTTTCTGTAAAAAATGCGCGATTTAGAATTCAATTTCGATGAATGTTTATTTACACCAAAACTATTATAGCTATAGTAATGGTCTAAGATCGATGAAAATTCGCCTTTTTTAAGGGCTAAATTTTTAATAGAGTAATAGTACGAAAAACGCGTTGTTCCGATTCCATAAACACTTATCCAAGCTCGGTCGCTAAAGTAGTAAGCTTTTAGAACGACATATTTTTATTTATTTATTCATAAAAACTTACTCCGCATAACAGTTTACACCAAAGCACGATTAAATCAAAAACAAACGAGTCAAAAAAAAAACAATAGAAACACACAAATACTAAAATTAAGACAAAAACAAATCACTGAAACTCTATGGGGATTTTCAAATGTTTTGCTTCCCTAAAGCGAGGGGACACCATACCTCCTGGCCAGAAGTAGGAGTATAGGAACATCTGCTGGTGCTTACCAAGAAGAAGAGCTCTTTCAGTCTGAAAAAGATAAATTAAACAGTAAACGAAATAGTTAAATCTACTGTCAAGTAACGTAAAAAATTACTTACAGTTAACTTACATCCTGCTAATATACGAAAGTTTGTGACTGAGGATGTGAGTGAGTGTGTTTGTTCCTTATTCACGCTGAAACGACTGGACGGATTTGAATCAAATTTGACACAGAGATAGCTGATACCCTAGACTAAATCATAGGCTACTTTTTATCCCGAAAAACTATATGGTTCCCGCGGGATAGCAATAAACACTTCAAAGGTCGTAGCTGCCTAGAGGCGCTATGTAAATAATTATTGCAGAATATACTATCAACATCAGTTCTTAAGACTTATTCTATGCGGTCAGAAGCTAGTATAATAATATTAGCAAATGAACAGTTTGAAATTGACTGTGAATTACAAACCAACAACTAACCTCAAATACCTCGTATTGAATGGGCAAATATCGTCATGGTAACCGAAGCATGTAACGGCAATACCAGACCGCCATGTTCCAGGTATCTTCTGTCGGGAATTACCTGTGTTTTGACTTACATTGAAGCAGAGGAACTGGATATACAGTCCTGAACCAAGATTGTTGAGCCACTTGCCGTTGCTCGCATTAGCCGTGTAATGTAAATCGAATAGCTGGCAGCTATAAGCCGACCGCTTAAGTGAGTCCTCGCCCGCGCGGTACAGGGGCGCGGGCGAGAACTCATTTAACATACATACATACTAGTGATGTAACGAATATTCGCATTCGCGGATATTCGCATATTTTTGGATATTCGTATTCGCATCCGCAAAATTTCTGCGAATGTTTTGCGAATATGAATATCAGTAAAAACAAACGATTTGATGATAATGTTAGGTTATTTCAAAAACCCATTCATTTCTTATGTTTTTAATGCAAGAAAAAACTCTAACCTCAAAATTCACTTGTTTTGTTTACGAAAAGACCGGCGGCGGCGCGAGCGGAATGACGGAGTCGGATGTGTTCGTATCAACTCGGCTATTCTCGGAACAAAATACAAACGGAACGCACCTCGTAACTGCCAGCAAAGCCATAGACAATTGGCGCCAAATTTGAACACTTCTACATTCGCATTCGCATCCGCGAATGTCAGTAGCAGACATTTGCATTCGCATTCGCATTCGCGAATGTTTAAAAAATGACATTCGTTACATCACTAATACACTTATACACAAATCACGTCTTTATCTTATTCACGTAATTAGACAGAGCCTCAATTAAGCGGTTGGTTTACAGTTGCCAGTTATTTTATTTGCATTACACGGCTAAGTTACAAGCACGGGTAAGTGGCTCAATTGGCATTGTTCATTTTTTTTAGTATGCTGCAATTCGAAAACCATTTCGAGGAAAACCATCAATTATCCGATTTATCTTGTCCGATTTCAAAAATACTTTATGATTGCAGATGTTTTTGTAAAAGTACTGTGAACCTTTGTTTGACCGAACGACCGGGTTTTTAGACAGAATCCAGCATCGAATGTTTGCCAAAAAATGAAAAAAAAAGTTTGGCTATGGCAACTGTCACGTGTCACTGTCAAATCTAACAAAACCATAGACAAAGCCGTTTTTTTTATAGCCAGCCGAACGAAGGCGATTGGGATTCTGCCTAAATTCACGAATTATCAAACAGCGAAAAAATATTTATTATTAATTAACAAAGCTACGTAAAAGCATAATATTCAAATTAGTTGCTTGAAATAGTCCATTTTATCAAATAAAGGTGTTAAAAGCATAGCTTAAAAAAAATGAACAATGCCAATTATGGGTTGATGTTGATGTTGTTGTGGGGACGCCTAGCTGGATCAGGCGGGCTGCCGATCCGCTGTGGCGATCATTCAGCCCAGTTCCCCTTGGCTGGAGCCGCCGGTTACTGTCCCAGCAGCGCTCCCACACAGCATCTCTCCTGAAAACTTCGTGTCTTCCTGCCGAACATAAGGACATCTTTTAGTTTGATGTCTCTAAGCTCGTCCTCCTCCAGTTCATCGCTCCCGAATGCTTCGCGCCGCGCTGCCGCGTACATGAAGCACTCGGTGAGGACGTGTTTACTTGTCTCCTCTTTCCCACAGTG
Organism: Pandemis corylana; assembly: GCA_949127965.1. NCBI lineage: Eukaryota > Metazoa > Arthropoda > Insecta > Lepidoptera > Tortricidae > Pandemis > Pandemis corylana. Next base: position 2,819,445 of record OX421869.1, read on the forward strand.
TGGGCAAGAGGGGTCACTTGTTATACCTGTAATGCTTAAATGCCTGTTTAGAGTATTATGGCCTGTGATAATGCCAGTTAATTATCCGGGGTAGACAGAGCCTAAGGGAACACGATCTAAAGGCCACGTTTAGCATAATTGAGGGCGTATAGGTGGAAAGGGGAATCAAAATAGTGATGGGTGGCCAGCCGCATCGCCTATAAAATTATTCCTAAGATTTTTGCCGATTCCCTCGATAGGCTTTTACCATCCGCGCGGGAAGAGAAGCAACTGGTACATTCTGTGTTTTTTTACTACCAGACCAGCATGGAAGACATAACTACCAACATAACGTTCTTAAATGTAATTCTACGCCGACGAAGTAGCGGGCAGAAGCTAGTTAGAAATAAATAGAAAATAAATTGCTGATTTTCTCGGGGTAGTCTAACAAAAAAATTCACAGAACATCGCTGTTGGTTCTAGTACCCTTTATGTCTTTGTAGGCATTTGCATAGTATAGCTGTCAGTTCTGGATTAGGCAGGAGCTCCAGTGCCTCCGGCGTCCGTGCGTTTGTATGTTTGTTCGTATTTAGCGTTCACGTCTTGTGTATACGCAAACATCTTTGAGTTTAGTAGTTAATCTGCAATAACTGATGCTACGGCAAATTGATTTGATTTAGCGTCTGCCGTCTAGTTATAGTTCAGCGTACATCGCACTCAAGGGGGCATATTGAGGGCATGTCAGTTTCTACAGAAAAATATCAATTCAAAAATACCTGGTATAAAATACCAGTTACATTAAATTGTCGACTTGTCATAAGTCATAAGTCGTTTATTCGTCGCTTTCATGTGTACATTGGATCTTACAAGCTAATAAATTTCCCAACATGAAACCCTGTAGCGGGCACTGCAACATAACTTAACCTAATAATGCGATTAATTATTATTATACTTGATTTAAACAACTTAATAACATAAATATTTAACTTTAAATAACTTTAATCTACCTCTCGAAAATTTTAATTTACAAAATTACATTCATGCTTGTCGCCTGTCTAATGGTCAATCCGAGATGTTTGTTACATTTTCACGCAAAAACTGAGAGAATTTTATTGAAACTTTACAGTATCGTTTGTACATCAGCAAAGCTCACTCAGTTTACTAATTTATAAATACATCAATTAATTTACGAGTTGCCAGAGCAAGGTATTTAAACATAGTATTTTATACCCGGTATTTTTGAATTGATATTTTTTGTAACTGTTATCTACTGACGTGCCTGCAATATTCCACCTTGAGTGCGATGCATCATAGGAAACTGTGGTGTAATGCAGCTGGTAGAATCTTGAGTAGCTAATTGACTTGATCATCTTGTCGCTAGTCAGCAGAGCTTGCACTGTTGTGTTCCGGTACAGAGAACAAAACAGCCAGGAGAATAACTGGCGCAAGAAGAATTGGAGTTGTGGTTTTATGTGGGCGTTTTTGATTACTTACTATTTGTTTCACTGGCTTATTTAACTTTATAATTGTCTTTAAAAAAACTGTAAATAATAGACGTATAATATTACCCTTAATTTCATACAAACCATCAAGTTTCAACGACTTAATGTTACCAACGAACAAAATATTACTATAGGTTTTTTTTTAGTTTTACTTTGACTGATTTCAAAAAGTATTTTAAAAAATCTGACTCTTTGCTCTGTAAAAAGTTACAATTGGATTTATAGTAAAAAAACATGAAATCAATTACAAAACCGTTTCTTACAAACTCGCTGTTGCCCGTAACTCGGACAGACAGATTTGCTTTTGCATTTCATAATAATAATAGTAGGGATTTATATAGATACCTTATTACTAACCAACTCAAAATTTCCACTAAACTTCAAAAGGCGCCGTTACACCAAATCGTAATTCGATTCAACACTTCAAAATTTACAATTCTCACGTCACACTCAAGTGTCCATGAATTATCGGGTTCCGGACATTCCCACGTCATTAGACACGTGTTAGTGCCGATGGTCCTTGAGTCTCGGCAAATATTGTCTTTGAGGACACCCTACTTGTGTGAATTGACTTGTATTGTTGCTGGTGACAATGTATTTCCTTTGATGACGGATAAATTGTTGAATTTATTTGTGATGGTAAAATGAGGTACCAACTTTTAACTCCATTACAAAAATTACATAACAAAAAATCACTTGCGAAAATTATGCTAAATTAATTTTATAACATCTTATATAATTATGACATACTGTTCTTCCATGCTGGTCTGGGAGTAAAGAAAAAACATATAATTCACCAGTTGCTTCTCTTCCCGCGAAGATGGTGGCCCATCGAGGGAGTGGGCAAAAGTCTTAGGAATCATGTCATGCTTAGGCTAGCAACCCATCACTATTTTCATTTCCCATTCCACCTATACCTTAATCATGCTAATCGTGGCCTTAAAGTTTTGTTACCTTAGGCTCGGTCTGCCCGTCACTACATAGTATAAAACAAAGTCGCTTTCTCTGTCCCTATGTATGATTATATCTTCAAAACTACACAACGGATTTTGATGCGGTTTTTTTAAATAGATAAAATGATTCAAGAGGAAGATTTTTATGTATAATTCTACGCAGACGAAGTCGCGGGCAGAAGCTAGTAAGGGATAAAAGACGTGATATATGAATGTATGTATGTATGTTTGTATAATCTTCAAAGATAATTCCCTCTAATAACGGCATAACCACCAAATAATACATAATACCGTCATTACCGAATCCCACCATCTTAACCTCTGACAATGCTCTCCCTAGTAATTATAATTGACATATTTCGAACAATTTGTCGGTCGGTCGCGTGCACGAGTGTTTGTATTGATGTCCACTCTCGTTAGGCCAGTATTGGGTTTCTATGGCACCCGTGGGCTGATTTTGTATGGAAAAGTAATTGCTCTTCAATATAATCTTGGGGTCAGCCAAAGAATGGATAAGTACGTAGTTTGAAAACAATAATGAATGTCAAATTTGTACCAAACTTGAAATTTAATAAAGTACATCCCACCAATATTATAAACGCGAAAGTTTGATGGATGGATGGATGTTTGTTACTCTTTCACGTAAAAACTACTAAATGGATTTGGATAAAATTTGGAACGGAGATAGCTGATACTCTAGGTTAACACATAAGCTATTTTTTATCCCGGAAAGTTGCATAGTTCCCGCGGGATAGCGAAAAACTAATTTTATACATTTAAATACATTTCGAAGCATGGTAATGTAGTACTGCTATAACACGTATTTCATAACAGTTAAAAGTGACCTAAGTACAGAGGTTGCTATTATGAACGTTTTAGGTAAATATTTATTTATAGACTAGCCGTTTGTTTCCCGCGGCCTAGTCTCCGTTCCTTTTTTTTTGAACATGAAAAAAATTGCCGAATTGGTCCAGCACTTCTTGAGTTTTGCGCCTAGCAACATTCATTTTGCATTTAGATATTCAAAAATATTAATTAAAAAAACATACTAGCGTCAACATGATTGTTGAGGAGAGCATTAAGAGAGAATTTCATATAAATAAATGCATCCCAAACCTGTATTTAAAAACACAAGTTTATTCAAGCGCTCGCAAACTGTTTTAAACGACTCATACGCAACTGGGAATTGATTAAAAAATGCCAACACTTCATTCCCGCATGCAACGATGCACGCAATACGGACCTATTGCAAAACATTTCGCGTCATTTAAAATACCGAACACATTGAAAATAACGGACCTATGCAATCTCAAGAGCCGGCCAACTCGTCCGGAGAATAACGACGTAACTACGCACCTTTATCTAGTAGATACGTCGTTTTATCCGGAAGGATTATTCAACCCTTACCCTGCCCGTGATTGCGAGAGTTGTAAAAATTTACAACTCCGCTTCCGCAGCGAGCGTATTGTCATGCTGATGCAGGCTGTTAAATTCTGACAGATTTGTTCTCTGGTGCAGTCGTTATAAATAATGATGTTTAGTATTGTGCCAAGAATATCTGAGTGACTATGAGTAATGCTAATATAAAACGGAAACAATTTTATTCATTTCAACCGACAAATTAACAAGCGATATATGCCCATGGCATTTAGAAATTGTACGTTTTCTTAAATTTTCAATGCTTAGTTACTTTTTCATTACAAAAAGCTGCAGACAATGCATCGCCTCTTGTCTGCCTTGTCTTTTTGTTTCTGTAATGTCTGTAAATAAAGATTATTTTGTATTGTATTGTAATCATGCTAAGCGTGGCCTTTGGGTCTTGTCACCTTAGGCTCTGTCTACCCCGTAAGGGAGAAAGACGTGATTTATGTATGTATGTATGTATGTATTGTAATGTATTTAGTAGCGATAAGTTATTGGCATAAGCATGCATGCTTGTAATTTTTTTCATTTATTCATAACCTTATAGAAGAAACAGTCGTATGTGAATTTCAAATGGTACTGAATTCCTTGTAACTTATTGAAAATCGTCGACTCACCGTTAACAGTTAAACTCACGCTAACGACTCGGAACCGACGGTAATGCAGTTTCATTCGAACTAGCATCAAACGTATAAATTTTATTGTTTTTAAACTTAACTTTAAAGTGAGTAAAATTTTTACGTACATCTTTTTCTTTAGTGACAAGGAGAGCACGCTAATAAAGATTTTAATAAAAGATGAACTGTGTTTAAAATCCTTTTTTAGCCATATTTAAGCATCGTAGATACGGTAAAAGTCTGAAAGTTGCAAACAATACCCTAGTTTTGATTTCACTTCTTTTTCAGATACCTAAATATTAATTGTAAATTATTAAGTAAAATAAAATGAATAAGTGCGCAGTCGAGGACATATTTGTAGCAAAGAAGTGTATAGACATTTTTAACGTCTTGGTAACGTAATATTGACTGTACATCGTTTTATTTAACTTTTCGACCAAATAGTACTGATAAAAAACATCTTCAAAAATCACCCCTTTTAAACCTACAGCCTCACTCCTCGTATGAAAATCGAACAAACATTTTTACCGAAGAACTTTGACACAGGAACCCTTTTGGTAACGTTTTTCGGAAGTCAATCGGCCGTGTCGTAAAAGTTTACGAGAGTCTTCCGCAAATTAACGTCGAGGATGCTGAGGACATATTGCTGTGATTTAGTTACGACTTATGTACTTAACCCTCCTTGCGTCACGGGGAGTGTAGTTACGTCTTTATTCGCGGGAAGTAGGTACTTTTCGTAACAGTATTGATAAGTCGTGACACCCATGATCATTACTCCTTTTTTAAATTCATGCATCTTAGTTTTAATTGTTAAATACATTATAAACACGTTTCTTTCATGCTGGTCTGGGAGTAAAACATAGAATGTACTAGTTGCTTCTCTTCCCTAATAAGTTTGCAGAGATATCTTTAAAATATTAAACTGTATCCCACTAAAAACATTCTGTAAAAAACTAGCCAAGTCTCGATGGAGCTGCTTGTTTATCTCTAAAAAGTAATGATTTTTTTACACCATCTTTTATAGAATTACACAAAATGTGTAGTTAGCTCCTAAAAAAGAATAATATGATGAAACACCCTAAAACCTGTGTCTAAGTAACACGTGTCAGTACTCAATAATAGTTTTTTTCTCTTATTGACTTAAACAAGTGTTATTCATAAATATTTCAAATGTAGCTAGACAAGTGTTTTTAATAAAAATAATAACAATCTCGACAATGATCATATTTTGTACTTCTATTATAGGCCAAAATCCTAAACAAATTGCAAAGACACTCAGTAAAACGCAAATCGTTCTAATTCAAACCCTACGCTTTCTAAATTAAAACTAGCTCATGATTTCGTTGAACGCAAAAAAATGTATGTGGAATTACAAAGTGGGCGTCGATATAATAAATTTTAAATCCATTAGGACTTGTAAGCATACACGTCGGGTGGATGGGACACTCCATTTAACATTACGAGGTTCGGATTCGGTGAATTGTTACCTATCCGATTTGACGCTAACTGCTTCCCATTCTTTCTCTATAATTGCTTTAAAAAAAAAATTACACACTGACATTCTAACAAAACTAGAACAGCATTTTGCAAAAAAAAAAAATATCTGTATATTTAATAAAAACTTAAAAACCTAACCTAGGGTGCCGCCGGCAGCGAGGCGAGGCCTAAGCTACCGGTGGTCAGGGCGACAGACAGGAACCTCCTGACTATCCGAGCTGTGTCCAGGAGTACCGCCTTCTGTATCTTGCCCTTGACCCAACTACCTAGCGAGAGCCTTTTAAAGTGATGGTCAAGGCTCTTCGCTATTAGACCGTTCGCCGAAACGACTATCGGGACTATTATTATTATTATGAGCCTATTGTGTCCCACTGCTGAGCAAAGGCCTCCCCCCGCTTCCACTGCTCTCGGTCTGCTGCGGTACGTGTCCAGTCCCTTAAGGTGTCCAACTCGTCCCGCCATCACCGTCTAGGTTATCTTGGCCCATAACAAAAATCACATACATCACTTACATACATAAATCACGTCTTTATCCCTTACAGGGTAGACAGAACCTAAGGTAACAAGACCTAAAGGCCACGTTTAGCATGATTGTGGGCGTGTAGGTGGAAAGGGAATCAAAATAGTGATGGGTTGCCAGCCGCATCGCCTATAACATGATTCCTATGATTTTCGCTCACTCGATTTTCCCTCGATGGGCTTTTACCATCTGCGCGGGAAGAGAAGCAACTGGTACATTTTATGTTTTTTCTTTACTCCCAGACCGGCATGGACAACAATTTTTTTTAATCGTGTAAATGCCGTTAGGAACCAAATAAATATTACTAATTCACTTATCGAAACACTTCCCATAATCCCTTAACGCTCAACGGATCGACACCCAATAATTTTCTTATTTCCCTTCGGTCACTCCAATTTTTGTAATATCCTTCAAAATTCGATTTAGGTAAAAAAAAATAGTTTTTTCCCCTCCGTAACCGGTGAAGCGTGGAAAGCATTAGCGTCATTGCCACTGACTTAACCCCTTGCTGCCGAAAAAAACATTGAAATCACATTTATCTTTCCCCAATTGTTAATGTGTGATTTTGTGATATATCGATTGCATTATTTTCTTAATCGATTGTTTGCGGTAAGATGTAGCTATCGTTGGTTTTTAAATGTCATTTGTATTTTAAGTTGCCACACCCTTTCGATCGTAGATCAGTATTATAAATAATTATCAACAATAAAATATTTTTTTGTAAACTTAAACTGCTATTAATTATTTGTTTGGGTCTCAATAGTTTTTTTTACTATGTATTTTGATGCCATCTGCTCGTAACTTTTTTATAACAGTGTAAGTTAATTAAAGAAAAAAAAAAAAAACTGTGCACCCACATCGTAACACTTGTTCTCAAAACGCATAAATATGTCAACGTTGAGTAGCCAAAGCGAAATTTTGGCTATTTTACAAATTTGACCCCTGGCGGGACTTTCCGGAACTAATTTTATCGCAGTTACATTAGTATTGTCCTTTAAAATACATTGTCCGTAAACTTAAGGGTCATTTTGTCCAGTCACACCTCATTTTAGTGTTAATTTGAGAAGCTACATTTCAATGATTTAATTCATACATTACACATTTTTCGCGTCATTTTAAAATATATCTATCTTTAAGAAATGAATACAATGACTGTATTAATATAATTATTATACCGGTGTATAACTAGCTGTTGCCCGCAACTTCGTCTGCATATAATTGGTTTATCGCTATCCCGCAGGAATTTCGCAATTTTACGGGATAAAAAGTAGCCTATGTGTTATTCCAGACTATAATCTATGTATGTTCCAAATTTCATCCAGGTCTGTCCAGCCGTTCTGGCGTGAAAGAGTAACAAACATCCAAACATACTCACAAACTTTCACATTTATATATTTTTTTTTTTTTTGTATTAAAACCGACAAACGGACATGCGGTGCACCTGATGGTAAGTGATCACCGCCGCCCATGGACAACTACAGCACCAATGGGACTATATATGGGATATTAGTAGAATTTAAAAATTATTGATCAGCATCATCATGGAAATCAAGTGGCAATAATTAATTCCATCGCTTGGGCCATTTCACTGGCCATCCAACTTGACCACAGCCCACAATGCCGTCACGTCAGATCAAGACGTCATTGACATTGTAAACTGTACCACGTGCGGCCATTTTTGGTCACGGGACATTGCGCAATTACACTGATGCAAAAGGAGGGTTAGCAGTTGAAATTTTACAATTGCATGTTAGTTTGTACGTCTCTTTATTGTCAACATGAAACTACCGTGAGACTCAATCATAATTACACATAAACGGAAAACTCACGTATAAAAAGTCGACAACACATATAACATAACATAATTATAACGTATTACATGTCGAGCATCACTCGACTTTTTATACGTGAGTATAACTCATTATTGTACAAAAACAAGAAAAATAAATATAGATCACAGAACAAACAGACGTATAAAGGTAAAATTATCCCTAAAAGGGAACTTTTTCCGTTAACCTTTGAGTGACTGATAGACCTACAGAAATTACCTAAACCTAAATTACCGTGAGTATAAAACAAAGTCGCTTTTCGCTGTCTGTCCTATGCTTCTTTAAAGCTACGCAACGGATTTTGATGCGGTTTTTTTAAATAGATACAGTGATTCAAGAGAAAGGTTTATATGTATAATTCTACGCAGAAGAAGTCGCGGGCAGAAGCTAGTAAAACAAAAAGAACAGTCTTCTGTGACTGATGAAGTGAGGCTAGTTTGAACTGTCCCTTATCTTGTGAGCGATTCGTAACTTTAAAAAACACTCACCTGCGGTTCGTGTTTTTAAACAAGTTACTCATCCAGCAATTGGCTACTTCCCAGGCCTCGGCATTAATCTACTATTAAATGACAAAAGACAAGAATTTCTTGTCCTAGGGTGGTACTTTACAAAAGTAAAAAATGCTTTTTTGCAACATTGTTTGTGCTACTATTTCATAATTAACGTTCATTTGATAAGCTAATTCAATTACTAGTGTTATCGTCTATCAAAATCGAAACTATTAAACCACTTTGCCTATTTACTAAAGTGCGTGTGGTCGATCCTGCCCCATTATGAAGCAGGAAATGTTGATCCCTGGTTGCGCTGGGTGGTTCCGTATAATAATAGTATTTTTTCCTGGCGCATAATGAGAGGCATTACGCGAGTGTGGTTTTAAGAAAAGAACCGAAGGTGAGTTTCATATTAAATCGCAGGAGTGCTTTAATCACTAATCATGACTTAAATAGCAACCAATTTTTTGTAAAGAAATAATGGTTTATTCTTTTTTAACGTGTAAATTTGTTTACAATACGAATAACAAAAACAGGGTTTTTTTTGTTTACTTAATCAAATATATTATATAGTCTCAAATCAAGTAAGTACAATGATATTGACATAAAGAAACTGTGTAAAGCTTTCTGGCCAACAGGTCCACATTTATCGCACCCTTCATGGAAGAAAGACGTAAGTCCTATATAAAGGCTTAATAGAACTTACGTCTTTCTTCCACGAAGGGTGCGTTATGTTAAAAATCCTAACTGTTGGGTTATACAACACGACCCCACATAATTCAAAAACAAATCGCAACTCAATTCAATCAGGATTCAATTAAAAACAGACATTTTTTTACAAAAAATACACTCGGTACGGTACCATAATGACAGAACAAACCAAAGGGTTAAAAGTAATTAAGAGTAATTAATTAATTAATTTGCGCGCGATCGCGATAGTATCATCTTCAATTAAGTGACAGTTACATGACATTTTGACATGATGTGGGTTATAACTTGAATATTAATCAGGTTTAATTGGTGTTTTAAATATTATTAAGAGCGATTATCTGACCGGTTATCCAATTGCTTCTCTGCCCGCGCAGATGGTAAAAGCTGGCGAAAATGTTATAGGCGATGCGGCTCGCAACCCATCACTATTTTGATTCCTTTTTTCACCTATACGCCCGCAATTATGCTAACCGTGGCCTTTAGGTCTTGTCTTTGTCTACCCCGTAAGGGATATAGACGTGATATGTGTTTGTTTATGTATGGTTATCTAAATGACCAGTAAAGTGAAAAAGCCATTTAAAAATAGTATTTCATTTTTCTCTCCCAATTTTCTGAATTTTCAAAAAATATTAAAAAATCAGATTTATTACAGTTCGGTTATGGTTTTGATTGAATTTGTCATTTTTAAAAACAATGTCACAAACTGAATTGTCAAACACAGACATAAAAGTGACATCAACTGTAAAATGCAACTGTCAATTACAGTCAATCGATGTGTTGTAAACTGTCAAACGTCCATTATTACAAAGCTTAATGGTCTGTCAAAACATATATAACAGTAATGATGTCGTTGCAGGGTTTATTGAGAACCCTTGATAAATGATGTGATGAGTACTTTTGGAGTTTCTCAGGGTTTTATTGTGTTTAATGATACAAGTATTATGTATTTAAAGTTTGACGTAATCACCTTGATTTCTGGGGTTATTCATTTGCTTTGTCAAAAGTCCAAACTCGAAATACGTAGAAATTCTTTATTAATAGCCAAACTATTAAAAACTAAATAACAATAAAGAACACTAAAACTAGGAAAGTTGATTTAAAGTAAAGTATGTTAAAAATGGTTAAAAACTAACCTAAAAAATGCCCCCGTTCCATGCCTGGTTCAAAGGTTCCCGTTATGCTGGCCGCGTTGCCTCTTTGAACTGCAATGGCAACGCTTTGAACCAGCCACGAACCAGAGCGAGGATCGCACCCCCTATCTCTCAGTCTGCGGCCCAGCTCCCTGACTAGCTCCTTTGCCTACTTTACGTTGTTCTAGGAACAATCTATTTTTGGGACAATGTTGTCTGGTCCAAGTTTCCTTTGCTCCGGCTTGCCCCATACAGGCACTACTAGATGCAGTTTCACGTCTTTCCCGAGTTGCCCGCAGTCCGGTAAAAGCTACTTCTATCATTATTTTTTGATCTTTACCTATCTGTAGGCCGAGAAGGACAGTCAGCAAGTACCTTGACTCGGCTCACGAGGTTACCGCCATGTGGCCTGTTGATTCGACGATCACTGTCCCGATAGTCGTTTCGGCGAACGGTCTATAGCGAAGAGAGCCTTGACCATCACCTTAAAAGGCTCTCGCTAGGTCAATGGCCAGATACAGGAGGCGGTACTTCTGGACACGGTTCGGATAGTACGGAGGTTCCTCTTTCTGTCGCCCTGACCGCCGGTAGATTAGCTTATCATTCTTTTTTTGATTTGTGTTAACGCCAAGCATGTGTGCGTGCCGGCACGTGTGTACCGACGAGACACACTCACACGCAAGCGGCGTTCGCTGTACAACGGACCGTGGCGACCAGCACTCGCCATTCGATCGTGGATCGACGATTCTCATTTTTTTTAATATTCATTTGATTGTTTTTGGAAGTAAATCCTGTCAAAATTCAAATCGTGTTCATTAATTCTTCCACCCTGCCATCCATCGCAAGCTAGCAGTCCCAGAGTTCAACAATTTGTTTCACTACCAATAGTTTGTAATGTCTGAAAGTAAGTTTAGCTAGTAAATTAAAACTTCTAACGTAACATAAGAACGATGTGCTGCGTGCTAGCCATTCCGTTGCTTAATATTGCCTCTAAAACAATTCCTCCGAACAAATCCCAAGGCACGATGACAGCCATACTTTTTTAATAAAATCGTCCGACGCTGGCGTTAATCCCTAGGGCCGTAAATGTTTACGACTCGCGGTGAGCGCGTCTTCGCGACGCCAGTCTGTACGCGCCCTTAGGATAGGAGGACAGTGAGGAAATACTTTTAAATTTTCCTTTGAAACTACTCCGCCAGAAGTCAAAACGAAAAAAAAGAAGACGGACCAACACTACCTAGGTTTCGTATTTCCAAACCCTTGTAGTGACCCTAGCGCCACCTAGTTGTCGACTACATAAATACTACGACGCACGAGTAGCTAGCGCCAGTTCTAATGCCAGCTGTCACATCGTTCTACATTCCGCTAACGAAGCTTCTCAATACAACTTTCAACGAATGAGATTGAAGAACTGATGTTGATATTTACATTCTGCAATAATTATTTACGTTGCCACTCTAGCGAACTACGACCATTCACATGTTTATCACTATCCTAAGGGAACTATGCAATTTTCCGGGACAAAAAGTAGCCTATGTGTTATTCTGATGTATAAGATTTATTATTGTAAAGTTTCGTTAAAATCCATTCAGTAGTTTTTACGTGAAAGAGTAACAAACATCCATCTATACTTACAAACTTTCGCGCTTATAATATTAGTAGGATTACGCTGAAATATTACGAAATTATATTTTAATGAAAGAAAGAAAAGAAAGAATGAAGACATTTATTCCTTTTTGCAAGACACACAAGTATAAGAGAAAGCGGGTGGTAGGGCCTTGTGCAAGGTCCGTCCGGATCGCTACCACCATCTTACTCGCTAATCCTGCCGCTAAGTAGCAATGCTTGCACTGCTGTGTTCCGGTGTGGAGAGTAAGACAGCCGGGGAAATTACGGGCACAAGAGGCATTGCATCTTAGTCCTCTAGGTTGGCAACGCATCTGCAATCCCTCCGGGGTTGCGGGTGTCTATGGGCAGTGGTGATCACTTACCATCAGGTGACCCACTTGCTCTTTTGCCTTCCTATTCATATAAAAAAAAAATACACACAGTTTTATAGCAAAAAAAAATTATGGACCTCGTATTATACAAAAAAAGCAAGTATTTTCCTGTTTCCTCAGTGCGCCCTCAACTTTTCCCCATCCGCGGACATTTCCCGTCTCCAATATTGCCACTTATTGTATTTTGTATTATTTACCCACTTTTACGAGCTGTATCCTTCATATTTTTGAGTAAGTCCAAACTACTTAAATTTTTATGTGACAGTTTTCCGCGTCAATAAGGTTCCATTTTATGGTTGGTTGGACTGTAAAAGAAATGTTTTCTTTAATTAGGTAGCTGTTTATTTCTATTTGATTTTTACATTGTCAATGTTTGAAATAAAATTGATACAGCAAGAAACAGATAATATCAAGATTAATGCTGTTTAGTGAAGTAAGGAAAGATTTTGAGTGTAACTTTCTGGTACATTTTTTTAACAAGTATAATTATTTAAAACAGGAACACATCTTGTATGTCTAATAATTATGATCATGACATTTTCATAGTGTTGCTTTTTTCCTATACCTAAGACGATCTTGTTGCATTTCATTTGACACAAAAAAACATTAAATGCATTGGCTTATTTATTGTAAAAAAAAACACATCTATACTAATATTATAAAGAGGAAAATTTTGATTGTTTGTTTGTTTATTTGTTTCTTTGCATTGAATAGGCTCCGAAACTACTGGACAGATTTCAAAAATTCTTTTGACGTTAGAAAGCTACATTATCACTGAGTGACACAGGCTACTTTTTACCGCGGGAAAATACCTATTCCTACAGGAAAATTAATTTACCGCGGGTGAAGCTGCGGACGGAAGGCTAGTCTTTAATATTTTGACACTGAAATATTTAGAGAAGCAGCAGAGAGAAACATTATTACCGTCACCGTCAGCTGACTTTATTGTAACTTTACATGGACAAGCCGGTCTAAAATAGTACCTATTTATCACAATACGTAAATGAAGCTGCCAAAATCACAATTTCACACATTTCCATCAAACATTTTAATCCCCACTAAAAGGTATTGACCACTGTCCAGTTGTAATCCGATTTCGCGCCGGTCAGCGCTTGCTACGATAACAAGGTTAGCACAATTTGTGAGAACTACAAAATCGACATATTCTCAGAAAGACTGCTAATAATATATTAACCAGCTTTAGGTTCTACGTGGGATTTTTTCCTTTTATTTTTTGTGTATAGTACATACACACATACACAAATCACGACCCTATTTATTACGGGGTAGACAGAGCCAACAAAACCTACAGGCCACGTTTAGCAAGATTGTGGGCGTATAGGTGGAAAAAGGAATCAAAATAGTGATGGGTTGCTAGCGGCATCGCCTATAACATAATTCCTAAGAATTAGGCCCATTCCCTCGATGGGCTTTTACCATCTGCGCGGGACAAGAAGCAACTGGTACATTCTATGTTTTTCTTTTGCTCCCAGACCAGCATGGAAGTAAACTGTGTATAGTAAATTATGTAATTAATTTATGTATTTTTTTTAAGTTACACATAAGTCGGGTTCTATCCTATTTATGGATACCTACACCCACACCTACACAAATCACGTCTTTATCCCTTCAGGGGTAGACAGAGCCCAAGGTAACAGGTACCTACAGGCCACATTTAGCAATATTTTAGCAAATTTATGGATTATGTAGTATATTTTATGTGTGTATCGTTTCGTGAGTCATAGACGGTTCTGGCTGAAAATCAGTGCTGCAGTCTAACACCTCAGCGTAATGCTGAGCCAGCGGCCGTTTCACTTTTGCGAAGACACAACGCTCATGATCTATTTTTCATGTCTTGATTATTTTCTATAAAATTCTGTATATTCTCTTATATTTTGTGTGTCTTGCAAAAAGGAATAAATATCTTCTTTCTTTCTTTCATAAGCCACGGCGTTTTTAAATTAATTGTTATTGGATGTTAAGATCACAGTCTAAGAATTACTTTCAACATCTCCAGCCCTACCAGAAGAAAAAATGTCCCACCGGTGATTTTGATGATCCAATGACGTCAAAGAAAATAAGGACATACACAACCTGACTGCGAGTGGATATAGATGTAGAAATGTATGGATGTTCTTACTTACATAAAAAAGTACCTGGATGAACTATGGTGTTATTTTGGTACGTTTTCTAAAAATGAAAGCTAGCTAGATCGATGTGTTGCCCGTCAAACCCCCTGCATAGCAAATTTCATGAAAATCGTTTTTATCCCTCACGGGGTAGACAGAGCCAAAGATAACAACACTTAAAGGCCATATTTAGCATGATTGTGGGTGTATAGGTGGAAAAAAATCATAATTGCAGTGATGGGTCGCTCGATTCCCACCGGCTTGCCTATTTAAAGGCAGTGGGTACTTTATTGTGTAGAATTAGGGGAAAAGGCTAGTTGGATTCCCTTCGGCTTGCCTTCGGATATACTTGACGCTACACCACTGCTAGCCTTGCCTATAACATGATTCCTAAGATTTGCGCCTATTCCCTCGTCGGGTTTTTACCATCAGCGCGTGAAGGGATCTGGTCCATTTTATGACGACCATGACGACCGGATGGCCCAGTGGTTAGAGAACCTGACTATGAAGCTTGAGGTCCCGGGTTCGATCCCCGGTTGGGGCAGATATTTGTATGAAAAATACGAATGTTTGTTCTCGAGTCTTGGATGTTTAACATGTATTTAATATGTATTTATCTATATAAGTATGTTTATCCGTTGTCTAGTGCCCATTACAAGCTTTGCTTAGTTTGAGGCTAGGTCAATTGGTGTCAATTGTCCCAAGATATTATTATTATTATTATGTTTTCTCTTTGCTCCCAGACCAGCTTTCCACAATGTCAGAAAAAAATAAAACAATGCAATTTTGAAACGTTTTAATAAATTAAATAGTTATGACAGCTACCATACGTCGTTTCAACCTTGTCCCAGTGCGACTACCATAAATTCCCCAGTCAAATTATAATACTTAGTTGATACAGCTCAATCCGATTACCGCATAGTGGTCAGTTTTAGGGTTTGCGGACAAAAGGGTTGTTTCCCAAATCCGGTGTTTGTGACCACTGGGGAGCGCTTTGCGTCGGCGTGGGAAAGTTCTAGGACAAATTGTTATTGTATTTTGACCAATGTACTTAAATTCCTTCTTTTGCTTTTGTACTTACAATTCTCCCATGCTGGTCTGGGAGTAAAGAAAAAACATAGAATTTACCAGTTGCTTCCCCTCCCGCGCAGATGGTAAAAGCCTATCGAGGGAATGGGCGAGTCTTAGGAATCATGTTACAGACGATGCGGCTAGCAACCCATCACTATTTTGATTTCCCTTTCCACCTATACGCCCTTAATCATGCTAAACTTGGCCTTAAGGTTTTGTTACCTTAGACTGTGTCTATCCCGTAAGAGATAAAGACGTGATATATGTATGTACTTAAATGGACAGTAATGGTAACAATATGTACTTAACAATGTATTCTCTACGCTAACTAATTCTAGTAGTCCTATCCTACTTAATTAATGTTCTATGGCAATGCTTATTCGCTGAGCGAAATGTTGGCCAGCCCTCTGGTCACGGGAGGCCTCTATAAGGCGCGCCGAGATATCTTTATACACACGGCGCGCGCTTGGCCCCCATGGCCCCAGAGTTTCGACTCCAAACGCCTCAAATACAAACTGGCTCCAAGCGAGTATACTTTCGGCGTTTGAAGTCTTCTGCCGAGGCCGAAATGAAACTAAATGAAACCAAATTCCAAGTCAAGAACATCGAACCTGGGAAGTTTTCCAATGTTCAAGAGTTAAATTGATGCTATTGAACATCGTTAATTTTAATCTTGTGGAGATCCGATGTTAACGTATCTTAACTTAAGACCAATTTTGTACACACTCTTTGACAAATCAAATTTCATTCATTCATTCATTCATTGTCCTTCTGCCCAAGGTTCTTTATCTGTAGTCTAAATTTTACAAGTTTCATTTCTCAACAGGGTTGATGACCTTTTCAGCAAATGGGGTGTATTATTAGGTCCGCAGAAAATACATTTCCTTCCACAAAAATATTTCCCGTATTGATATTACAAAAGGAAAAGACAACAATAAATTAAGCTCACCGCAGACGTTATCACAAAATACCCCACAGTTATTTGTACAATAACTTGAAAGGAACCCCCGAAAAGGTTCAACAAAAAGTGTGTTAACAAACAGAGATTTATAAGAAGTGGCTGATAAGTTCTTTACAGTTCACACAATCGAGGAAAAGCACGGCATAAAATATAGGGCCCAATAAAAGTGGATGGCCTAATCTCTGTTCAATATTTTCTTAGCGATGTGGATTTTCCTTTTAGTGCGGGGTGAAAGAATATCGTGGACATCAATAATAATAATAATAAATTTCATTATTTTGGTAACTGGGACCCACAATTTGTTAGTTACATAATTGCTTATTGCTAATGTTAGTAAGTATAAAAGACATGCACAGATCACTACTGCACGTGACCGTTCGAAAGTGCACGGCAGTGAACGGACACAGTCTAGCCTATCCGAGATCATTTTTTAGGCTACTGTTGGTGCTGTCCCTCGCCTCGATTAACTGACATTTATTTGTTTACAGGGTCAGACCGAAGTGAAGCGGCGGGGCCACCTTGATGCCAAGCGGAGTGGCAAAAACATGTGAGCAACAGTAATGGAGCAAAAGAAGAAGCCTTTGCCTTGCAATTGGATTAAAAAATATGTGTTAAAGATGATAGATATATCCAATATTGTGAATTTTAAAGTTTTCTTAAACTTTTGCTGAGCATGACATGGCTATTCTGCTACATAAATATACTTACTCCATATTATCTACTTTGCAATTACTTATTTTTACTATAGTGAGTACATAAACCATTCAAAGCAACTAATCTAAAATGACAACGAAATCTTACCTAATAATCAAACACATTTTGTTATATTCTCTATCAAATTCATCACGAGCTATTGCGATCTTGATGGCACAAAAAATACCTAAAGCTTGTTTCCTTTTAATTACTATTTTCCATTTCATTATGGCGTAATGCAAAGCATGAACCTGAAAAATGTTTAAAAATGTTGAGTCATTTTTTGTCGCCTACATAGGACGGAAAGAGCCCGTGATTCTGAGTAGAAATAGTATGGATAATAAAAAAAGGGCGGCATTTTTTTTGAGAATGTTCTAATCGCCAGTCGTATCCTCGCTATTCTTTCACCCTCTGCGATATTTTCACGGCGTTTCACGTGGTCGCCGACCGTTATTGTTGGAGATACCGTTACGAGGAAGATATTTCGGAATTTAAGAGCCGGAGCAATACAAATAAAATAAAAATGTACTGGTAAAAATAAAGATGGAGTAAGGAGATCGCTCGAATCACCTGAAACGTTGAAATTGATATTTCCTAAGCATTATTTAAGACAATCTGTATGGAGGTTTGTTACCCTGAGTCCTTTGTCAGATGACGCAGTACTGTTGTATACATTTGTAACACACGCCTTTAGCTCCAGAGCCTCGGACTTGTGGTTTTTCATGAGGCTGACATAGTCACCATTAGTGTACTCAAGCCTCGCTAAAATTTACATACATACACATACACAAATCACGTCTCTATCCCTTAGGGGCAGGCAGAGCCTAAGCTAACAGGTACACAGGTAACAGGTAGGTTTGCGGGTGGTAGGGCCTTGTGCAAGGTCCGTCCGGATCGCTACCACCATCTTACTCGCTAATCCTGCCGCTAAGTAGCAGTGCTTGCACTGCTGTGTTCCGGTGTGGAGAGTAAGACAGCCGGGGAAATTACGGGCACAAGAGGCATTTCATCTTAGTTCTCTAGGTTGGCAACGAATCTGCAATCCCTCCGGGGTTGCGGGTGTCTAAGGGCAGTGGTGATCACTTACCATCAGGTGACCCACTTGCTCGTTTGCCTTCCTATTCATATAAAAAAAAAAAAAAAAACCTACAGGCCACATTTAGCAAGATAGGTGGAAAATGGAATCAAAATAGTGATGGGTTGCTAGCCTCATCGCCTATAACATGATTCCTATTATTTTCGCCCATTCCCTCGATGGGCTTTTACCATCTGCGCGAGTAGAGAAGCAACTGGTACATTCTATGTTTTTCCTTTGCTCCCAGGCCAGCATGGAGGACTCGCTAAATTTTTTGATAAAAAAAGAAAACCTGTTAGTTTTAGTAACAGCAAAGAGTATTTATTTATATACCAAGCCGGGGTGGGTCGCTAGTAACTGTACTAATAATAACTTGTCAACAAAAGCACTTGAATTTAACGGTAATGCATACCATGTCAACCGCCAATAATTACAATTAGAAGCCACTATAAAACCCATTTGCGTATCACGCAATTTGCCAACCATAACCCTGTACACTCAGAGTTAGGAATTAACGATACGCTTTAAAGGGGGCCACTGACTACGATTATTAGGTAAATCCATACTTTCTTTACATTACACTGCATCTTTTACATTACATCTTTTCACAACTATAATAACAATAATAATAATAATATCTTGGGACAATTGACACCAATTGATCTAGCCTCAAACTAAGCAAACATGTAATATGGGCACTAGACAAAGGATAAACATACTTATATAGATAAATACTTAAATACAAATTAAACATCTAAGACTCAAGAACAAACATTCGTATTTTTCATACAAATATCTGCCCCGACCGGGGATCGAACCCGGGACCTCAAGCTTCATAGTCAGGTTCTCTAACCACTTGGCCATCTGGTCGTCGACTAACGATTGACTTTTACAAAATGACAGGGCTTGTAACATTTTTTCCAAAGCCAGTGTAAGTTTTTTGCAAAACAATCCTATCTAAATCGCTGAGAAAATACGAACGCAATGCAGAAAACCGCATCTGAATCGGTGGAACCGTTCTGGAGATAAATGGGAACATTCGATTGCAAACAAACAAACAGAAAACCTCTTACCCTAAACGCATTATACCTTCATGCATACATACACATACACAAATCACGTCTTTATCCCTTACAGGGTAGACAGAGCCTAAGGTAACAGATACCCACAGACCTCATTTAGCATGACTGTGGGCGTATAGGTGAAAAATGAAATCAAAATAGTGATGGGTTGGCTAGCCTCATCGCCTATAACATGATTCCTATGATTTTCGCCCATTCCCTCGATGGGCTTTTACCATCTGCGCGGGTAGAGAAGCAACTGGTACATTCTATGTTTTTTCTTTGCTCCCGGACCAGCATGGACGAAAATAGAATTATACCTTCTCCGTTCCGTATTAGTGTCTCAATTCATCATCATCATGTCCAGCTGTCCCACTGCTGGGCACAGACCTCCTCTCAGAATGAGAGGGCACGGGCTATAGTTCCCACGCGGGCCTAATGCGTATCCGGGTTTTGTCTCAATGAATATAGGAAAATTAAAAGCACATGCAACGTTCAATACTAACTTCACTGCTAACTAATGTACTAATATTAACTTAACTGCTGCTATGGGTGGTGTATAGCACGCGTCACGGAATGACGAGGATCCGGGTTCGATTCCCGGCCATAGCTTTACTTTTCGGATTTTTCTGTGTTCTAATCTTCAGTGACATTTAGAAATTTACTAACTTCAAAGCAAACAAATTCAAGAAGTTAACTTTATTACGGTAATAATATAACCTTTTTGTTTAATTAAACAACTGACCAGCATAATTTTGAGACAACTGCTCACGCTTCCCTTGGGAAGTATCATCTGTGGCAGGCTTTAACAATTCTAAATCTCCCACAGAAGACCCCAGCGGTCTAGCGATGTCGTAAAATTTTACGATAACGTGTGACGCGTGTGACGTCATATCGGACGTCGGGCTGACATGTTTATGACGCCGTTGAAATGTTACATTTTTGTCCGATTTGTGGTTTCGGACTTCCGCACGTTAGTGGAGTGATTTAAATAGCAGAATCGAGTTTTGCGGTGAGTTAAAAAAGTTGTCTTTACTATATTCGATTGCGGCGAAGTCGAGTAAGATTGATAGATGATTTTTAGCTTGAATTTTTGTGTGGACAAAGCGAACATTCTTTGAAAATTTAATTTTCAGTGACGTTTGGTTTTTTTTTCTGTGACTTATTCTTACTTGCCGTTTTCCTCAATAGTGTGTCTAATGTTGTATGTGCTTATGTAGACAACACTGGCTCCACTATCGTGGCCAGTAATGACGATGAAACGGCTTCGTCGGAAAGCCATTTTCCTTGAATTTCCCTTATAAATATGTAACAATGAGCAGGCTGGCCCATTATCCCACGCATGGCCATGAACGTTTCACGCTGGAATTATCAGGTAATCAAATTATAGCTCTGTCCGGAGTACTGTTCGGTAGACAAGTATTGTCTGTCATGTTGTAGTGTCCATAGTAAAATTAAATTTAAAATAAAAAAACCCCTACTACTACTACGAGTAATAATAATCATACGTATAAAATAAAAACAGTTTTATGCCAAAAATACCTTGCTAATTTTGGAAAAGAGCTCTTCAAACTGCAGGGCCATTTTATCAAACAACCGCAAAGAAATGGCTTTCACATAAAAATAAAAAGGGAGTTTAAGAGCTACAACGCCACACACACAGAGAGAGAGAGAGAGAGAGAGAGAGAGTAAGAGAGACATTGACGTCAAATTTATAACACCTCTTTTTGCGTCGGAGGTCAAAAAAGAAGCATGTCCTCTCTCTTTGACAAGAGGCCTGTGCTCAGCACTGGACATGTATAGACTCGAAAACCCTTCTTTTTGATAGCAATCGGGTAAGAACGCTGTCGTTCACTGTACTGGCTTAACCCATTAGAAGATGGCAGAGCGGGGTTTCAATTTGTGACGCGGGGACGGCAAATTGGATTATTGGACTAGTCTTTGACTGTGTTATGTGACGAGAAGAGGTTATGGGCCCAAGTGGTGTAAGGTTATGGGCCTGGTTTGGTGGGAGATAGAAGTCGATAGATTATAGATTATACAATTTGAGAGCGAAATTTGAAAATAATTGGCAGGAAATTGATTTAACAGAAATGTTACTTTATAGAATCGAGGTGACTTTTTCAAAACAAAAACCAAAAGTTTAGTAAATTAAAATGTTGCTTTTAAAAAATACTTTTAAGAATACAAATAAGAAACGATATGTTAAACTGAAAATTTACATCTTTCTGCTTTTGCAGCCTTTCTAGATCGTCATACACAATCTAAATTATGTTGGTATTTTTTCAATGTTACGTAGAAGTCCATTAATTTTGATTTTGACATTATTTTGTACAATTTACCGTACACCTGACTGATTGGACCCTGTTATTAGCCGATAATGTCCTGACGCAGACTTACAGACATAGATAACATTAGCCACATATGTCGCGTTTTGTACAAATGTTGGAATGGAGTTATTAAAAATGATTGATTTTACAACACAAAATATCTACGTTACAATACAAAATTATTAATTTTATATTCTTTATTTAACACAAAAATCAGTGCAGCAGACACACAGTAGCATTAATGACTGAAACATAATGTTAATTCGTGATTACTGGCAGTTTGCCAGATTTACTACTAAAATAAAAATAAAACTCATAAAAAGGATAACCCACTAACAATTAATAGCACATATTTTTTAAATACCTAAATCTTAAATGTGTATGTAACTATTAACAACAAAATAAGGCCTTAACAAACAAATAAAAAACGCCATAATTTTGAATGTTAAATTACTTAATTACAACATTATTTAAAATTCAGCATCGAACAAGAAAACTAATCAATTTAATTAAAAGCAATCCACACCAAAATAATTTCCTTTTACATTTTTTTCATTTTCGAAAAATCGCAAATAAAATCTAACCCCTCATTTAACGCGTGGGGTGACAAATTGCCGTAATTACATTTCCCTTGATTATAAAGATAAAAATAATTCTGGGGTAAAATTATCCGTGCAATCACAAAGTGTCAATGTGTCACTGACAAAACGTAATTGATTAGATTATGGTGTTATCTTTTTCAAAACTTCTTTTTGTTACTTAAAAAAATTTATAAAAAAAATGAGGAAAAACTTTATTTTGAAATCCTACAAATAAATATTATAAATGGAAAAGTTCGTGAGTATGTACTCTTTCACGTCAGAACGGCTGAATAGATTCGCCTGAAATTTGGCAGGCCTGCATTTGACATGTGACACTTTGCAGACAAAGTCGCTGGCAGCAGCCAGTCGGTTATAAACAAACGATTCTCTACAAATTAGGAAACGAAATAAACAAATTAACAACCACTAATCTAATAAAGTTCCATCTTAAAAAGTCATAAACCCTTTGCTGCTTTTCATCCTTATTTTACTACTTGTTTACAGCCTACAATGGCTATGCGGCACAATAAAACATTAAGAGTTAACAGATGCGTAGGGTATTTTATTAAAATTGCAAAAAAAAATATTCTTTAAAAATTTTAAGTTACAAAGTTTTTTTCAAAATATGAAAAATAAGTGAAAAAAACTAATTCAAACGTAACTACCTATACAGTCGTTTTTCCATTTTTTTTTTAGCCAACAATACAAAATGTGAATGTAAGTTTATTCGTTTATTTGTTGCGCTTTTACGCGTAAATTACTCAACCGAAGGTTTTAAAATTTGGTAGTCCCAGACCCTGGAAAGAACATAGAATAATTTTTATCCCGAAAAAAATTATTGGAATTCCGGCGAAGTCGCTAGCAACAGCCAGTGTTAGATAAAAGCCACAAAATGGTTGACAACCCCTGTCTACCTTGCGGCCCCGCGCGGTTCTAAGTACACAACGATTAAAGGCAGCCAGATGTTGTCACACGCGGGTCGTAACTCCTTTTTATTCGCTTTACTAACTGAACGTTTTACGTCTGTCTCCTAGGGATTGGGGGGGATAATTAAATAATCTTGTTTGTGTGATTTTGTCTTGTTTTCATTCTAGAATAATGTAAACAGCAGTAGGTATTCTACTCGGTACTATTGCCATGGAAATTATATTAAAAAATGTACTTTTTGCTTCCATGCTGGTCTGGGAGTAAAGAAAAAACATAGAATGTACCAGTTGCTTCTGTTCCCGCGCAAATGGTAAAAGCCCATTGAGGAATTGAGCAAAAATCATAAGAATCATGGTTATAGGCGATGCCCACAATCATGCTAAGCATGGCTTATAGGTCTTTACCTTAGGCTCTATCTACCCCGTAAGGGATAAAGACGTGACATATGTATGTATGTGTGTAAAATCTTCATTAATACAATGTTATGTCCTTATCTCGGACTGACTTGCGCACCTAATTACATTGTTCACATTCTATGGAACAAATAAAACGGCAAATAGACCCCACAAATTCGAACAGTGACGCAAGCATTTATATGAAGACGGTATCTTACGTAAAACGCTGATTGCTGATAGCCGTGAAGATGGGGACGAAAATTAGGAAAAAGAAAAAAGATAAGTCACTTGAAGCTATAGATTTACACTGTGTCTTGAAAATTATCTCGAATACTTCAGCTGGTGGTTGCGTTACTTCAACAGTTCAACTATAGTCTTTTCAATCATTTATTTTCTCGATGACAGCTCCCGTAGAATGTAACTGCGCTTTTTACGCAAAAAATAACTTTTAAATGCGAGGTATAAAAAATATGACGACTGCCTAATTTTGTTCCTTGATTCCATATAATATGCATCTAAGACAAATTGAGTCCAGATATGCAGTTATATCTTTTTAAAGTACGATAAACAATAAACGTTTTAATAAAGTTACATTCTATGGGAATGCAAATAGTGATGTTATGATTGAAATATCGATATTGTATCGGTATTGTATATATTGAACTAGATGTGTTCCTGCGACTTTGTACACGTTGTAATTTTTTACCGGGATAAAAAATAGCCTATGTTACTCAGGAATAATGTAGCATTTTAATGGTGAAATATTTTTTGTTTGTCCAGTAGTTTTTAGTTTATTCATTACAAACATACTGTTAGTAATAAAGTAGCATTCGAGTCGGTTGTTTTATTGGCTCCATAGCTGAATACTTTTCAACTACTCGTATATATAATAAAATTGGATCGATATCGTATCTACTGATCACTTATTAGGTCACAACACTATAACTATCAAACTACATCTGTCATCGAGAAAATACAATCATTTATTTTCTCGATGACAGATGTAGTTTGATACTACAGGTCTTGTTACTCTAGGTTCTGTCTACCTCGTAAGAGATGAAGACGTGATATATGTATGAATGGGCAAAAATCATAGAAATCATGTTATAGGCGATGCGGCTAGCAACCCATTATTATTTTGATTCCATTTTCCATCTAGCCTCACAATCTTGCTAACCGTGGGCTGTAGGTATTGTCACCTTAGGCTCTGCCTACCCTGTAAGGGATAAAGACGTGATTTGTGTATTGTGTGTGTGTATGTATGAGTCATGATAATTAAATCACACAGCCACGCCGATGCAATGACATAATTAGTCACACCATGCATGTTTGAAACTATCGCACGAGGCCCGATTCTGTACACACTTCAAAATGTCAATCAGACCTGACGCAATTTGCAGTACGCCTTTCTTCCGCACCGCAACAAATTGTGACGGTTTAAAAAATGTCAACCCTTTCAAAATTCGAATACATCATCGTGGGAAACGTTCAATTTAAATTTTGCAATTAAATTTAATTCCTCAGTTTTATTACTTCTTTTTATCCTACCGCAGATGTTTAAACGTTTAGGCTAGTTTTTTGTGTTAATTTTAGTTTATGATCGATACATCATTTAACTAGTAAAAGTCATCCCTTTTCGTCATTAACGGCACGAACTCTTTCATATTTTTATCACCGTGATTATGCTAATAACTTTATTAACAAATCAACCGTTACAAATTAATGTTTACCATCATTAGCATATTTTTTTTAAAACGCGTGTCATCCTCGCCGACGCGACAATGACGCTAAAAAACTGCCAGCATTACTGCGTCATAAAATTTTGAAAAAGGAATCGCTTTCAACGGATTACTCTTTACGACACCAATCAATCAGTCTCCGTTTCTGTTTATGCAAATTTTTCAAATTACGAATTCTTTTAAAATTTAAAAGTAAAAAGTGTTCGATCATAAATTGTTATTTTATTACGTCACTGATTTAGGGTTGCCACCCGACATTTGCAGCAATATCTTCCACATGAATACTTCCTTCGGTGATTTTTAAAAGCAATACTTTTTAATGGTATGTCAAATTAATGTCGATCTTTTGTGCCATATTGTCAATACTTCGATAGGGTTGGCAGAAATACATGGTGTTGTGCCAACGTACCCCTTTTAAAATTTCATGCTACGGCTTTATGTTACAAATCGAATGAACACAATGTGTCGATTCCGTTTGTCTTTTTTGCCATTCATTTTTGAATCTATGTAGTGTGTGTTAATTTTGAAATTTATTTGACGTTTATTGTTTTGCAGTGAATTTTATCTACGAGGCAACATTTTTATTTAATCGTTACTTTAAAACTACTATTGTAACCTGATGTCTTGTCTGATAGTTTTTCCGAATGCGCTGGTAGTTTCAAATATGACCTATTTGCCAGATCAAAGTTTTGATTTTGACTTTTGACTATGAAACTAGAAAAATGATTCAATAATTTTGTTAACACGTCTGGCTTGTGTTTAATAAATTTAATCCAGTGATATTTTCACTCACAATTCGATTAATCAATTCAAACAATATCTCACTTCATTGTAACTTATCCGATACAAAAGCAATTTCTTAGAAAAACACGACTGCACTCACATCTCGTATATTGGAAACAAACAATCGTCGAGAGGGAAAATGGAAGAAAAATACTTACGCAACGTTGTATGGCACAATAAACACGAGGATTCGTGTTTGGATGATTGTATTGCTGATAAAGGTGTGGTTATTATGAAAAAAAAAATAGTATTATTTTATTTACTTCCATACTGGTCTGGGAGTAAAGAAAAAACATGGAATGTACCAGTTGCTTCTCGTCCCGCGCATAATTATAATATGGTAAATGTCCATCCAGGGAATGGGCGAAAATCTTAGGAATCATGTTATAGGCGATGCGGTTACTTCGGTTCCTCTTTCCATCTATACGCCCACAATCATGCTAAATGTGGTGCTCAGGTCTTGTTACCTTAGGCTCAGTGTACCCCGTACTTATTTTGAAAAAGCATCAATTCATTAAATTCAGAAAATTCGTGATAGCTTGGTTCATCCTTTTGAATTCTTCGGATTCCTGCCGCAAAGCAGCAGTAATTGTGCGCAATTTTATTTTTACTTGCTTTTTATTAACATGCAACGTATGTATGTATTATTTAAGTATGTTTGTCCGGGTGGAATCTTGCGACTCAATTTTGAAGCAGATATCTTCAACCGATTCAGCTGAAATACAAGTAGGTATAGTCAACTAAAAGTACCTACAGTCGCCAAAAAAAGCTTGTACCAAAAATTATTTCTTTAGGCCAGATTGTTAGGAAGTCGTGTTAAAAATAATACAATATACGCGCGCCATAATCCAAATAAAAATCATAAGTAAGTGTCTTTTCCCTACACTTGAATTTGCATAGTCTCAGAAGCATTAAACTCTTTAATACTGAAGTGGATGGTAAGTATGCGGGCGATCTATGGATCAAGAGCCCTTTGACTTCGTAGGTATAGCAAGATAAAGGAGGGTAGAAATGAGGACAACTTATTTCTATTTAGATATCGCTTGTGTAGATTTTCGGCCATAGCTTAACTTTAAACATAAAAAATCGAGAAGTAATAATTCTTGATTCATTTGATAGTACCTATCATTTGAAAAACAGCGCCTTCTCTCGTCCTTGGTGAGCAGTAGATGTTCCACGGGAGTTTGTAATTGTGTCGTACAGACACATCATTCCAACAGTCGACGCTTGGCTCCAAAAAATCGTATAGTAACAAGGTCACGTGACAGCTAGTAACAGATTGAAAAATGCGAAGGCTTACTCACCTGCTATGGGTGGTGTACGGTGGTGCACGCGTCACGGAATGACGACGATCCGGGTTCGATTCCCGGCCATAGCTTTACTTTCCGGATTTTTCTGTGTTCTAATTTTCACTGTCGTTTAGAAATTTTTTTTTAGGTCTTAAGCAGTAAATTTTATTTTAAAACATAGTGTCTTAAATGAATAACATGCATTGTTTTCATTCCCTTTAATTTATTTTACGTCGCGCGGGGCCGTAAGTAACACTCTCGGGCGGTGGTAAAGAAAGACTCAGGCCTTATACTCCGAAATTCGATTTTCGAACTTCGTGTCATACCGTCCCTTTCACTCTCAAATTAATGACTATTAGTGTGAGCGGAACGGAACGAAACGAACTTCGAAAATCGAATTTCGGAGTAGCCCCTCAGGTCAGTTCTTGCGATCTTAGACATTCTTTATTTCACCACACTCGGAATGTAATAGCACGAGAAAGAAACGAGATAGCAATATTGACTTGATACCATACCAATTTCATTCTAAACTTCATAAACTTTCACCCCAGTTCCACTAAGTCGACTTAGTACAGAGTTAGTATCAATTATCAGGAATTAATTACAATTATTAGGGTTCAGGGATTACCGGCGGATCCGATTCCGGTAATTCCCGGTTTGAGCTGCCATGTTAATTAATAAGGATAATCCTTGGTAATGAGAGATTCTATTGGAAAGGATTGACAATTATTATAATTCAAATTATCATACATACACACACACACACACACACACAAATCATGTCTTCATCCCTTACGGGGTAGACAGAGCCTAAGGTAACAGGTACCTACAGGCCACATTTAGCAAGATTGCGGGTGTAAAGGTGGAAAAAGGAATCAAAATAGTGATGGGTTGCTAGCCTCATCGCCTATAACATGATTCCTATTATAATCGCCCATTCCCTCGATGGGCTTTTACCATCTGCGCGGGTAGATAAGCCACTGGTACATTCTATGTTTTTTCTTTGCTCCCAGACCAGCATGGAAGAAACAATGCATGCAATGCAATGCAGCATGGAACTGTAAATTATCATACATACATACATAAATCACGTCTTTATCCCTTACGGGGTAGACAGAGCCTATGTTAACAAGACCTAAAGGCCACGTTTAGCATGATTGTGGGGGAGGTGGAATGGGGAATCAAAATAGTGATGGGTTGGCCGCATCGCCAATAACATGATTCCTACAATTTTCGCTCACTCGATTTTCCCTCGATGGACTTTTACCATCAGAAGAGAAGCAACTGGTACATTACACGTTATTTCTTTACTCCCAGACCAGCATGGTAAAGATTTACAAAGGTAAATAGGTACAACCGAAACTACACACTTTCCAAAGCCACCCGTAACCCTAAATCAAACCACTTCAACAGCCATGGGAGTGACACATTGAATTTGCATACAATTTTAGCCAAGACGATGGGGGAAGGCAATAGAGATAGAGATCATTCAGATCATGCTTCATTTGACTTCAATGGAGTCGAGTTATTGAAGTTGAATTTGCTAACGGGTTATGGGTGTAATTGAATTTGAAGTTAATGTCGAGGTTTATTTGTACCTGTATTAACTGTTAATGGTTTGCAAGGATACGTTAATGATAAAGACGCTGTTTTTCGTAATATTAAAATAAATAAAGTTTGTACTGTGGGTACCTACTAAGCTATGGATAAACATGCTGATATAGATAAATATATCCTCAAATATTAAAACGTTTAAGACTCGAGAACAAAGATTCTAATTTTCACACATAATATCTGCGCCGACCGGGGGTTCGAATTCGGGAACTCAAGCTTTATAGTCAGGTTAACCATTAGGCTATCTAGTCTACGATGTTATAGTAGTTAGGTAAAAATTTAAAACATGTTAAAACCTGTCCCGATTACTGGATAGGAACATAATCGTTGGCATTCAAAACGCCTGTGATAACAGAAACTAAAATGAACTAGCAGAGGATAAATCCATATCTATCCGCAATAGTTTCTAGGTTCTAGTGGCGTGAGTCGCTTCGAGAAAGAGATAGGTACTACGGCTGTGCTCGTCTTGGCGGCAACCAAGCTCCCTGACCACAATAATCCAATGTTTGTAATTAATAAAATAGCCATGACAATAAATGCACAATAATAAAAACAAACTAACAATTTCAGATGTCCCAAATAATTTTAACAGAGTGATATTTAGAGTATTTAGATAACTCAACAATTGAAATACACGGACCAACAATCCCAGCCCACTTATGCATACATTACTGATTCACAAAGCCATACCCGTGTCACGAACGTTCAAACTCCGCATTGGATGGTCTGAGCCTCATATGACATGAGTTCTATTCGTCATTTAAAAATATTTGTGGTAAAAACTATGAAGAGGACAGAACTTCGGGCGAAAGAGTCTTTAGACCTGGCAGCATAACGCGTTTGCAATAAAACGATCCTGCGTCTTTTATGTGGGCTTTCTTCCCATCAAAAGACGCAGTATCTACGAGATTTTGAGACTAGGAGTAGGTCAAGTTTGACTTGCAAGATTTGACAAACAAAACAGTTCAAGTTAATTTAAAAAGCTTCTAGAAATTAACCTACATCAGTATGTGAGAACATTACATACATACACAAATTACGTCTATATCCCTTAAGGGATAGACAGAGCCTAAAGGTAACAAGGCCACGTTTAGCATGATTGTAGGCGTATAGGTGGAAAAAGGAATCGAAATAGTGATGGGTTGCTAGCCGCATCGCCTATAACATGATTCCTAAGAATTTCGCCCATTCCCTCGACTTTTACCATCTGCGCGGGACGAGAAGCAACGCTACATTCTATGTTTTTCCGTTGCTCCCAGAACAGCATGGAAGAACATTACACATTACGAAAAAAAACATTGCCTGCCTAATCGGAACATTCGCGACAGAAACAACCCGCCACCTCAATTCACTGATAAAAAACCTCACACCCTTTGAATCAGCAGAATCAGGGTAGGCGTTCGGTCGCGACCAATCTGCCCGCACTTGTGGCCCTTTTGTGGCCCTTTCGGAGGCCCTTTTTGGGCGCAGGCCCTTTGAAGTGACCACTTTGAGTGGACCGGAAAATATTGGACATCAGCTGGAGGTGGCGTGTCAAGAGCGGTGTAGTTTTGTACTAGAATTTAAATACGGATGTTTCAATAGGTAAAGTACGCAGGTGTTTTTTGTTCCGATTTCCCAAGCAAAAAACTCTAAGGCATGGATTATTTAGACGGCCAATATTACCGTGATACTAGTATGAAATCGGATCGTGAATTTCAAAATAACCGGATTCGCTGAGATACGAATTAATATTTTGTGATAAGATCCAAAGTATGCCATTGAGAAATTGAGGATTGATTGTTCATCGCATGACATTTTCACCTCATAACTAGATAATTCCGCTCTAATATTTTTAAACATTTTATTTGCACTAAAGTAGTTAATTTAACTCTGACAACTTGAATACATTTTCATTTTTTTTTTTTTTTTTCACGAACTGACCAGTGATTGACCTCTATCTCACTTGGTGGAAGGTGCAGATGAGGCCAAAGGTGTAACTCACTGGTTCAGTAATAGCCTATTCACTCTAGCCTTGAAGAGCCCTAGGTTGTATCTATCCGGAAATACAGACGATGGGAGCGAATCTCATATCTCATACTCTCTCTCTCTCTTCATATCTCATACTCATTGCTTACTCGAAAATTATTACCCAATTTATTAATACAGAAGGGTTAATCCACTATCTTAGCTCTATCAAAAGTGCATTAACATCATTTTCAACCTTACGGTCTGCGAAAAGTACGGTCCGGTTAGCGTTCACAAAAAATTGATGGCAAAATGAATATCAAATTGAATTACAAAGAAATAAACTCTTATTTTTCATTCCCTGGAGTTCTGACATTTCTTGGTAGGTACCAGTCAAAAAAACGTTTCTTAAATCTGTAGTGAAAAAGGCTGAAAAATAAATAAATGTAGCATCGTTGATTATGCTGGGTGTCATAATGAAGCCTCACCTCTAGATTTGTCAAAGGGAATGTGTCAGCCATACCCTTGAAATCTTGAACAAATAAACTTTTGACTTGACTTGACTTGACCCCCCCTTATTGAAACAGACTGTAGTTGCTCTGTCTAAAGCCACAATTAAGACTTCATCATCGATGTTTAGTTACCACCGTACTCAGATACTTAAATTAACCTTAATGATGTGCACGCTAAATTCGCAACTCGTACCTACTTCATTATTTTTAAACCGAATTGTGACTCTATCGTACTATAATATTTATTCGACTCGACATTGAAAACTGCATCGTTTCATTACAGTCTGTGAACTCCTAGAACGACGGGTTTTGGGTATCAGTGATCGATTCAAGTATCAAAACCAGAAGAGTGAGTGACACAACAAGATGGACTCGAAGATCTTTTTAAATACTACCGCCCTGTACAAACTTTGATATACTGCTTAATTGACATCACTGAATGTGGCAGGTAGACTACCCGCTTAAGGTAATCGTCAGGGGTTTGCCAGAGGGTCCTAAGGGACTGAGAACACGCGTGTTTTAATTAGTTTCGGATTACGAGGACGATGATTAATGGACTGAGAGTTTGGACGTTTTGGATTAAAGGTTTAGAAGTTAATTTGGAGATAGTAATTCTCATTCAGAATTCAGAAGACAGTAGTAAAGGAATTTGTATAGCTCATACAAAATACACCAACGACGACATCTCGTCATCGGGAAACTGGTGTATGTAGGTGGCGTGGTTTGCTAAGGCCTTTGTTCAACAGTGGACGTCTTCAGGCTGATGATGATGATGAGGATGATGATAATGATAATGCAAAATATATGGCGTCATGACATACCAGCCCCAAAGGAATAATGAAGCAACGAGATCTATTGACAAATAGACTGATTTGATTTTAAAGGAGCCTCTTTCAATCTATTTCTATTTACATGACTGGATCTTGTTTTAGATAGGTGATTCTCTATAAGAGATACAAACATAATTCACGTCTTCATTCTTCACAGGGTAGACAGAGCCTGAGGTAACAGACCTAAAGGCCACGTTTTGCATGATTGTGGGCGTATCGGTAGAAAGGGGAATTAAAGTAGCGATGGGTTGCTTGCCGCATCGCCTATAACATGATTCCTAAGATCTTCTTCCTACCCTCGTTGAGCCTTCAACTGGTACATTCAATGTTCTTTCTTTGCTCCCAATCCAACATGGAATCATCATAAGCTCACGAGAGATATCTCTAAATAGATAAAAGCCAAATGTGCAACTGTAATGTTATTAGCATACTGCTCCACCATGTCGTCTACGTAACAAATTAGTATCACCAACTTGAAGCGAAATTATTCCTGTCTTATGTTATTTTCCGGAGCTCCTTGACAAAGTTAGAAACGCCGGATACACATTAGGTCCCGTACAGGTCTCATGTACATTAACAGCAAGAAACAAAGTTTGTTCAGCAAATATTCTCCAGGGGCTAGACAGAGCGTCGGAGAAAATATGGACGACCCCTAACATTGGTGCGTGGTTGTACGCGTTTTATTTAACTTGAAATCTTCGTAGGTTATCTCCGATGATCCACTTATAGAGGACGGATTGAGTTAACTCGTCTATGCAAGTACAGTCACCCAGATATTAAAAAAAAATGTTGCTTAGGAGTTCCACTAACGGTCATTACGACTTTTGTGTAAGAGGTTCTTCAATGGTGATTAATTCGAATGAACAGAATACCCCAAACTCAGTAAATGTTTTAAAGGATAATTTTACTAGTAAAAAAATACTTCCAGTACAAATTATACAAAATCACTACATAGTATAAAACAAAGTCGCTTTCTCTGTCCCCATGTCCCTATGTCCCTATGTCCCTATGTATGCTTATATCTTCAAAATTACACAGCGGATTATGATGCGGTTTTTTTAATAGCTAAAGTGATTCAAGAGGAAGGTTTTTATGTATAATTCTACACAGACGAAGTCGCAGGCAGAAGCTAGTATAATATATTTGATTTATTATCGATATTCAAACTGCGCGGCAGGCGGCGTAAAAGTGACTCATTTTAAAATCTAAAATTGCGATGAAAACTTACAGGGGTGTCCAAATGACAGAACCGTTCAAAGGCACCATGGAACTTCATTAAGAATTGTATGAACGACCAATGGTAGGAGCTTCAAATGCGAGGATATTATCATATGTCCCCGAAGCAACAAAGCGTTTGTCATTTTAGCACATTTGTGTAAACTAGAATCTAGAATATTCGTCGCATTTCCTGAAAGCAGAAAAAGAATTTAAAAGGATTGCATGTCTCGGTCTTGAGTCTTGGTATTGTGGATGATGAAAGGTGTTTTTATTTAAATGGAGCGAAATTTTCATTTCACTTAGTGCCTAGCGCGAGTGCCGAGTTTTTGCTATTAGAATTTTGAAAGGCGTATTCGCTTGTTTAGGACAATTTCTAATATTCATAGTTTATTTTTAATCCAAATCTTGGTCAAGTTATATACATACATAAATCACGTCTTTATCCCTTACGGGGTAGACAGAGCGAAAGGCAACGCTTAGCATGATTGTGGGCGTATAGGTGGAAAGGGGAATCAAAATAGTGATGGGTTGCTAGCTGCATCGCCTATAACAAGTCAATCAAGTCATTTGTTGCTCTTCGATCCAACACGTCCAAAAATTACACAGTGCGTTTGGCGATGGTGAGGAAAAACTAAATAATTAAAATACATAAATAACCTAATAATTTTTTAGCTTGAGGTAAAATTTGAGAAAATGAAAACGGAAATTTGAACACACTGTACAAAAAGACACAGTACCGTCACAAACACATCAGCAAACATTTGTGTACCTAGATTTATCAATGTTACCAAAACGCCTCAAATATTATTAAAGGATATACAATACACACGTAAAATTAAATTCACCTATTAAAAAAACTTAAATTTTACATAACCATGTGTGTAGTGATACATATTTACTGACACTTTCCCATCTTCGTGATCAAACGAGTAGGGTGACCATGACCATTCAATCAACATCGGGACATAATCATAAAGTGTCCGGCACGCGTTGTCGTAAATTCGCGTCCGGGTAGCGCTCCCGGACATTTATGACGCGAGCTATGAATGGATGTTATGACGCAAATCGTAGGGTGATTGTAATTGACGCGGAATTGGTTTTTTTGATATGTATATTGGAAGTTGCGGTGAAACTGTTATGGATGATAATCGGTATTGTATTTTTTGGAAATGATTCAGCGACTTGTGGGTTAATCGCGGACAGTTAGAAGGTACCAGTTGCTTCTCTTCCCGCGCAGATGGTAAAAGCCCATCGAGGGAATGGGCGAAAGTCTTAGGAATCATTTTATGCGATGCGTCTAGAAACCCGTCACTATTTTGATTCCCCTTTCCACCTATACGCCCACAATCATGCTAAACGTGGCCTTTAGGCCTGATTATCTTAAGCTCTGTCTACCCCGTAGATACGTGATTCAACAAATCTTATCTTTATGTATATTATTATTATTTGGTGGCAAACAATAAACGTGACGAAACTCCATTTCATCGTTCCTCCTTAATCCTCCTGAATCTTTATAACAAATTAACTGTAACATCCCACAATAAAACATAAACACATATATATCATTAATAAACCTAGGTCCCAGTGATCGTAAACCTTTTACGATCAGTGCACTGTGCATTCGTAAAAATATTTCGGATACGGTCCGTGACGTCATTATCCCGCTTGACGTTTATTGACGGACGTTCCCGGTTCAGATCCGACGGCCGGCCCGGTTTTACGGTTTCACCGATAATCGTAACTTACGGGAGAGTTGTTAATGTTGCTTTAATGTGTACAAATGGGTGTTTATTAATGCCAGTTGACGATCGCTGGAGCTCGGAATAGAACATGCAGAAATTGAGGAAAATGAGTCACGACTAACTAAAAAGTGTTCAAGGTCAGCTCAAAACAAAAAAGGAAGATAATTAGTACCCTAAAAAGCTGAACGGTTTGTCACCTTTAACAAAATCTATTCCGATAAGCAATTTGCATGCTATTTTTGAGTAAGGTTATTTTTATTTGGGTTTGGTACCATGTTGCTGCCCATTGTTTCTGATCCAATGCCACATCTACCACAAACTCTTAGTGGGAATTGGTTTAGGGTGCAGGCTATGTTTACTGCACTACGTTGTTAATCTTTTATTTAAATTGTGTCTGTATCAGTTTTTTCCCCAATAAAGAAAATGAAATAAAATAATGAAATGTATCATCAATAGACGTCTAATGACTCTCTTCTCTCTTAAGTTAAAAACATTAATGATGGCTAATTGGAGAAACATCACACCAAATTGGTACCGATATGTTTCAACTCCTGCTGACTGCTGTAGCGGATTAGAGGCGAATGGTCAGGAAGACTCATTCAAACCATATTCAAAATTTAATTAAAAGCCACCTACGGCGACCTGATTCACCTATAGTCTTTTGAAATGACATCAAACCCATCGAAGTAATGAGAGGACAAACATCAAATTGCCGACGTAATTAACTATAATTCTGGTATTCAAATTTGGTATCAAATCAAAGTGCCCGTATCTTCATGGTATGGGAAAATGGAGCGGGTAGTGAATAGATGATTATTACTTAGGGTCATTTGTGTAGGACAAAAGCTGGACGCACCCCTTTATGGGAGGAATTGGGTGGCGTGGAGCAGCCATGCGCTTAAAGCTTTTTGGTAGGAAGATTTACTAAAATCGCAATCGACTTGTGTATTTTAAGAGAAATGTTAAATCATGGTTAAATACGTAAATTACTAATAAAACTCATGACACAAACGTGGATCTTATGTTTGCGCCAGCTAAAGCAATCTCACAGTCACTTGGTAACGATGAAACAAAATAAAATGTAAGACTCAAGAGTATAAACTTCTGTCCCGACCGAGGATCAAAGATCGAGCTCAAGACCTCAAGCTTCCTAGTCAGGTTCCTTAACCACTTTGTTTACTTGTTGTTGTGTTGTAAAGTAAACGGACACATTTAATGTAAGCAAAACTTTTATAGTATTTAACTCAAACCATAATTATTGGCACTGGAAGTAAAGCAAAACCGCCAAGAATGTCGCAAAAGTATCAGAAGTGTCTACTCCGACCAAATTAGGAAATAGACGGAAGAGTATGAACTTCAAATTGTAAATTAGACAATCGACTCCATCCCTCTTTTAAATTCCTAAAACTCAATGGTCCAGCGGGCCATTCAGCCAGTTTTTTCCTATTTTGCAATTGATCGCACGCTTCCATCAATTAAGGGGACGCGGTCGCCGCATAACTTAAATATTCCTTTATAATGCAGATTAACGTATTGACTGCACTGCGCCTACGCCGGACCATCAGAACTGCCAACATGCAAATAAACATCACTCAACAATCAACTTTAAAATCACTAGAACGAAGTTGAAAACGGCTTTGAGTCGACTTTTTGAAATTGGTCCTTCGACCGGACAAAACATAAAACAGCCTTTTTCATCAGCTGTATTTTGAGTTTTGTTCTTTTCTGGTTAAGGATTTGGAATGTGAACTCGTATTTTTGTACGGCGTTGTTTTTGGGTTACATATTGATGGCTTCCGTTTTGCTAAAAGGGTGTGATACGCTTCTCAATTGTTTCGCGTTGAGTTTTTAAGGTTTTAATGGGCCGGACGTTTGATGTGGGTGGATTGTTTAGAAATTTAAAATGTCCAGTTTGTCTTTTTAACTGTGTGAATGGACACTAAATGAGACTATTTTCATAAATAAAGCATGGGTTTTTAATAAGCTTTTTTTCGAAGAGTTCAAAGAGGATAAAAACGAGCTAAGCAGTCATATTGGTGTAAGCGAATACCTCAGATATGTGAGATAAACTGCTTTTTTAGCGACAAGACCAAAAAGATAGTCACAGAAAGCCAGGTTCCATGCTGGTCTGGGAGCAAAAAAAACATAGAGTGTACTAGGTTGCTTCTCTTCCCGCGCAAATGGTGTAAAAGCTAATCGAGTCGAGGGAATGGTCCAAAATTTTAAAAATCGCATTACAGGCGATGCGACTAGCAACCCATCACCATTTTGATTCCTCTTTCCACCTTACGCCCACAATCACGCTAAGCGTGGCCTTTGGGTCTTGATACCCTAAGTTTTGTCTGCCCCGTAAGCGATAAAGACGTAATTTATGTATGTGTGTATGTATGTAGATAGCCAGGTGAACATTACACAAGCAATCAGACTAATAACGCTCTACCACACAGTCAACAGGTGCTAAGTACTGAGTAACGGATATTTAATTAATGCCTATTGAACTGGCCATATTTATTGTGGCTTGTGCCACTCTTCCGGTATTAGCTGTAATACATAAACATTTAGTAACGGAAACTGGCAACCTATTCTAGTCTAGGCCTCATTCATTCTTCGATTGCGTTCACCTGTCCGTCATAAAAAAATCTACACAGTTCAATTCCTATAACGTCTCAAAGAATTTTTTTAAACTTGCTCATTATTCTTTTTTTGAAATTGCTTATCAATTTAAAACGTTAATCGATAGGGTTTTGAGTTAAAACTGTATTGGTTAATAGTGTTAAGAAAGGGTGACCACGGACCAGGTGCATTCACGGTCGGTAAGGCACATGAGGGCATTCGTCTATGACTCATCCTTAAGGTCAACTAGACACGTGGTCACTTCTTGCTTTTAATTGGTCGCACGCGACAGATGCGCGATAGTCGTTTTTTTTGCAAAAAATGCTGGTAGGTTATGGCGTGAACAATATTGAGGTTATGTTGCTAACGGCAATTTGATTTCGTTTTTATTTGTCTTTATAAAGCTAGAACTTTCTCTTGGCAAGTAATTACTGACGTTCATGTATCATGGCAAGTAGTGATTTTTTTGTATTATTCTCCTAACGACCCGCGTCCTATATGGACATAGATAGTGTGGCAAGATTTTTTTTATTTTAAATAAATTATATATATATATATATAAGGTCTTGTCTTTGATCCGCGATTTGTGAAATACGAGTTTTCAAGAGGTTATATTACTAGGTATAAACTGTTACTACATATTTGTAGAAAGATGTACTTGTCTGTTTATTGTTATTTTTTCACCTATGGATTTTCTGGCAATTGCTTATTTGAAACGTGAGACTTCTCGTAAGCTGCATGTTATACGCATATTAAAATTATCGTAACATTTTAGTGTAAGAAATGTACCTAAGTTTAAAATAGATTTGACACGATATAAATACGCGTGAAGTACATGCAAAAAACGGGTAATTATTTCTTCAAACGTACAGTTCCGCTCAATAAAACATTCCTACAAAAAACTAGACCAAATTCAATACTGTACAGCAAACATCTGTCTAACCTTAAGGAATAGAAAAAATAACGCGTGGCTTCGCAACCACACCTTGCATTACTTACCGCTGTGTTAGTTGAATGAAATAATTATAAATGGCCAACAGAGGGCGTTGCAAAACAATCGACGTGTATAGAGCTGTGTATTGTAAAGCAGTATATGTAATTTTCAGACGAAACACACTGTGACGAT
This sequence comes from Pandemis corylana, assembly GCA_949127965.1. NCBI lineage: Eukaryota > Metazoa > Arthropoda > Insecta > Lepidoptera > Tortricidae > Pandemis > Pandemis corylana. The sequence continues at coordinate 2,858,732 of OX421869.1, forward strand.
GCATTTATACAGAATTAGCGGTTGTACGCAACTTTTTCTGTCTCCCGAGTCAATGGTACTAAAAGTAGCCTAGCTTTCTAATAATGAAATATTTTTTAGTATGTGTTTAGCAGTTCTAAAGATTTTACCCAATAATTACATTAATCTATGTATCACATGAAGAGTATGAATGTTGAAGTGGCAATGGACAGGCCACATAGCTCGTAGAAAAGACGCAGTGTTGGCAGGCCTCCCACTAGGTGGACTGACGACATCGTGAAAGTTGCGGGAAACCGGTGGACGCAGGTGATGAGTTGTAGTTCATTATGGTGTGCTAAGGGGCCTCCCCCTTGGTTCAACAGTGGACGTCTTCATGCTGATGATGATGATGATGTTGTATCACTCAGGCAATTTATAGCCAAAGAAGTGACTACCGGCTTTGGGCAACTAGTACAACAATTTAACACAATTTATACCATCTTAACCTCCTTCAGCTAACTTAGCAATCGTTTGTCCTTATCTGTGAAAGATAAATATCAGACAGATAAGGACAAACGGTTGTAAGTATAATAATTATTATTTAATATTACATTTTTATCTTATTATTGTACATATACTATTCGATAATACCTAATCGATACTAGTAATTGAACCTGCAAATTACGACAGATGCGCTACCGTCAGTGACTTGCAATTTGCACCGGTCACTATCCGCGGAAGTTTGGACTGTCCTTCATTAATTAGATGTGTGGTCACCCTAGTAACAGCACGTCTAGCACGAGAACGCACAAGAGTCGCGTCGCGCGCGACATAGATTGCCCGTCCTTTTCTTACTGTAACAACAAGAAAGAGACGGGTAGTCCAACTCGCGCGCGACGCGACTTTCTTGCGCTCTCGTGCTAGCGGGGCTGTGGTAATTGACGCACAGTAATACAGTTTTCAGCCACAGACACCTTGGGAAAATGAAATAAAAAGAACCGCTGGTCCAACTTGGAGCCAAACAGCACAGGATCGAGACAAATGGGCATCTTTGGAGGAGGCCTTCACCCAAATAGGGGTCCCTGCAGAATAAAAGAGATGAAACTAAAAATAACAACTAAACTAACTATTAAAAACATCCACAATTACTAATAACTAACTAACATAAACTAACAATTATACTAAGATACTATTTTAGGTGACTAAGTTTGCAAGAGATAAAAGGCCTTTTTTTATTTATTTAATGCAGTTTTTTGTGGCTATCTATTGTTCGGAAAAATATCAATCTTACGAGCATAAATTACGTCTTTATCTCTTATGGGGTAGACAGTGCTGAGTAACAAGAACTAAAGGCCACGTTTAGCGAAAATGGGCAAACGGGCAAAAATCTTGCGAATCACGCTACGGCTAGCTATTCATCACTACTTTGTTTCCCCTTTCCACCTTTGCGCCCTCTATGATGCTAAACGTGGCTCTGTCTACCCCGTCAATGATAAAGACGTGATTTATGTGTTGGTCTAGGTTTAAAATACAAATTGTCTCACACAAGGTCTAATCTAAACCTTTTATAGTGATGTGCTGAGATGAACTGTGAAAATTTGTTACTCACGGATACGGATTAGGTATTAGGTGCTAGATCAGTGGATGCGGAAACGTAATACGGTTTTTTTTTAAATCAAAGCCGCTATGTGTGACCGACTGATAGTGTACAAATTTTCATATTAATACCTATATCGACCAAAACAGTCATTCTAAAACATAAAATTAGTTTTTTATCGATTTTATTTGAATCCGTTGTTGGTACACTTTTGCTACATCTTTAGTCCAAATTTCAGCTTTCTAGATTTAAGAGTTTTAATTATGCATTGATAACAAAGTCCTTCATGGCAAACGATTTTATAAACAAGACTAGCCTTCCGTCCGCAGCTTTGCCCGCGATAAATTAATTTTCCCGTAGGAATAGGTATTTTCCCGCGGTAAAAAGTAGCCTATGTCACTCAGTGATAATGTAGTTTTCTAACGGCAAAAGAATTTTTAAAATCGGTTCAGTAGTTTCGGAGCCTATTCAATGCAAACAAACAAACAAACAATCAAATTTTTCCTCTTTATAATATTAGTATAGATAAATGATGAATACAATTTTAAAGAAGATATCTACGCTAAAAGACCCACGAACAAAAATCGCATACCTACTGGTTGTTTTTATCCCTAAGATATCCACATCACTAGACTAAAATCCCTTCAAATGCAAAACACGAACCTGAAATTCCATGCAATCAGCAGTTCTCAACCTTCGGTCGCAATTCTCATCAGACGACCAAAGATTTGTCACCCCTGTCCCAAATTAAATCCATCCCAGAAAATTGTGACAAACGCCATTCGTCATTCAGCCCCTCATTTGCATGATAAAAACTGTTGAAGAACAACTATTTATCAAATGAGAGGACTTCCGGCGGCCATGACAGTAGGCGCGACGCGCTTCCGCCCGCCATCTTTGGTTGTATCCGCTGTGTCTAAGCGTTTTTGTTTTATCTGGAAGCGACAAGTAAACCGGTATAGAAGTTTCCAAAGAAGTTTTGGCTAATTAATTCCATCAGGCGTTACTTTATCCATTAGTTTTAAATCATTGATCACGTACCTCCGTAAAGTCACCTAGCTACTCCGAGATCGCACGTGCAAGCAGGCTACGTGTAAGCGACCTGTATATTTCATGCGAAGCAAGTCGTGACGTGTGAATCTTTTTTAAAAGACTCCAATATAAACAATCGATAATTTTGATGACGTCGAAGTGGAAGCGGTCCCGGTTTTATGTAACCCAACCAATTTTAAAAACTGTCTAAATGCTGCTTTTTCGTCTCACTTTCCCAAGAATTCCGTCACGCTTCTTTTCTATGGGATGGTGAGTGTAGGATAGTTGTTCTAAGGTAGCTAGGCAAAGACTACTTTGTTGTTCTTGCTACCATCCTGACATACCTCTTTCTTGCTTCATCCTAAGCATACTTTTTTATCCTAGACACTCCTATTATTATCTTCTTCCACGCCAGCACTTTCAACTGGTTTTCATTGTCCTTATTTCTTGACATCCATTCTATAAACAACCAAGGACTTTTCATGGGCTGTTTGAGTACCGTCTTTTTCATCAAGTCAGGGGTCGATCATTGGTCAGTTTTCTGTTAATTTAAATACCTTAGTCGCCACTCTTCCAGCTTCTTTATCTCTTCCGCAGCCGCAGTCCTCAGCCTCTGATTGGGGTGATCTCTATTTAGATAATTTACTGGTGCTCTCGCGATGAAATATTCGACGCATTCTGCTGATCTCCGCTGATGATATTAGCGTAACGTTTCGTTCCATCTTGTTTACAACTGATGTCCGCCATCTTAATATCGTTTAGGCAGCTGTCACTTGTTTTTTGCAAGCTTTCACTAGTGCTTAGTGTACGTTTTCGGCCACAAAAAGCGCCACGAACACACATAAATCACCTCTTTATACCTTATAGGGTTGACCGAGCCTAAGGTAGCAAGACCTAAAGGCCACGTTTAGCATAATTCTGGGCGTATAGGTGGGAAGGGGAATCAAAATAGTGATGGGTTGCCGTATCGCCTAAAACATGATTCCTAAAATTTTCGCCGTACGCAGACATGAATAAATTGGTTCTTAATTAGTTAAAAAATGCTACGAAAACTTCACAGAACGCACTAAACCTAATACCACCACCTTTCGCCGTCACGATAAGCATTTAGATAGTGAAAGGTAAGCAAACCGAAATTTCGCTAGTTTCCGTACACCTTCGATAGCTCAGTTGGTAGAGCGGTGGACTGTAGTTGGCAAATTAACGGGCATCCATAGGTCGCTGGTTCAAATCCGGCTCGAAGGAATGAGGGATTATCTTTTTGTTTTTATTTTTGTTGCTCCGTCAAGTCGAGTTAGATAAACCAAGGTGTTGTTATATCTTATCACAGTGTCAGCAACTGGTGGCATTGATTTTGATAAACATTTAGCGGTTTGACTGTTCTTATCGGTTTTCTATACTCTTGATGCTAAATTGCCTATTTTCAAAACATTTCACATTATTATAGGCATAGTTTCACACTTCTTCCATGCTGGTCTGGAAGTAAAGAAAAAACTTAAAATTTACCAGTTGTTTCTTTTCCCGTGCAGATGGTAAAAGCCCATCGAGGGAGTGGACGAAACTCTTAGGAATCATGTTATAGGCGATGCGGCTCAACCCATCACTAGTTTAATTTCCCTTTCCACCTATACGCCCTTAATCATGCTAAACCTGGCCTTAAGGTTTTGTTTATTAGACTCTCCGATAAATTTTCAATGATTATTAAAAGGCACATTTCCGAACCAAATTTACATCCTTTTTAATAAAACTTCGTCTTTACATTTGTATTTAGCCTGAGCCGATGTCATACACATCCAAAAACCTACAGAATAATTAATAAAAATAGAGTTTTGAAACAATAACACCAATACACTTATTTAAAATCAACAACAAACAAATGCAAGCGTATTCCTAAATCCTAATTAAAGATTTTTAAAAATCCAACCTCATTTAAAAGTTAACTGAAATTCCGTAGAAAACGGAATCAAATTAGAGCAAATTCGATTGTCGAACAATAGAACGTGAACCGCAACGGGCGGAGCGTGAAGGATCAATTATTCGAGTCCCTGATGTCTTCTTCTTTAAAATTAATTTAAATTGAAAAGGAGTCTTTTTCTCCGCGTTCTGGGCAGACGATTTTTTGATTTTTTTTTAAAAGGAAGGTCGATTATTTGAAACAGTAATTCAATACTTGATTTTTATTTACATGTGTTTAACTTGCCTTGCGTCCCTACGTAAAATATTTTTTTATGAAATGAAAAAGAAAAAAAAATTTTTTTCGACGTCAAATCTTTTTTTAAATTTTTTCTTTTTCAGATCACAATTTTAAACGTGCAGTGTTTAGTTATTAATAATGGTTAATTGTTAATAAACTTAATGAAAAAAAAGCTACTATTAAATTAAAATAACTAAATAAACTTTAAAATTAATTGTACAGGAGAGGTGGGCCTCTTGGCAGGGTGCCATCACGCAGGCAGCATTCCCGCGCTGAACTGCGAATGCGATTCTTTGCTGGCAGTGTTTTTAGAATCTCAATGGTGGACTTATTGGTGTTTAAATGTAAGAGTTCGTGAGCTCCTACAACGCCATTCGTGGTTTGTCTTGTCTCACTCTTATGGACTTGATAGGTACTTGAATTGGCTGATGTCACGAGACCCCGGACTGTAAATATTTAAATCTTTGAAATTATTTCTTCAATTTTTAGGGTTCCGTACCTCAAAAGGAAAAAACGGAACCCTTATAGGATCACTTTGTTGTCCGTCTGTCCGTCCGTCCGTCCGTCTGTCAAGACCCTTTTTCTCAGTAACGCGTGGAGGTATGAAGCTGAAATTTATATCAATTACTCAGGTCTACTGTCCCTTGAAGCTGTGAAAAAATCAAACTTCTAAGCCAACGCAATCAAAAGATACAGCCGTTTATGCCGCAAATTTCCGCAAATTTTCAACTCTCAAGGGAATCAAAACCTACAAGGTAGTTCCCGTGAACGCAGAATCTTGAAATTTGGTATGAAGGTAGGTCTTATAGCACAGATTAAAGAATAATTGCGAAAACCGTAAATGTGTATGTATGTCTGTATATAGCAGTGACCAATATAAAGTAACCCCACACTGCGTACATTTTGCTTTGGAACAGGGCTCTGCTTACACTGGTTTTAGATATTTATAGATAATGATACGGAACCCTCGGTGCGCGAGTCCGACTCGCACTTGACCGGTTTTTCCATATCGTATCGCAATCGTACCGTAACGTCCCGATAACTTACATCCATCCACAAACCGAGCCAATTATACGCAAATGAAGTTTACCCTTTTGCTGCTTTGTGAAACTTTTTAATTGCTGTTAAATCGAAAAGGGATCGTATCAAAAAACGGATCCGTTGTCAGTGGAATCATTAATCTGTGTGGGTGTTTCATGCTGTCTGAGGATTTGGAATGCGATATTGTTGAAGAAGGGTTAATTATTTTTTATGTTGAGTGTTATTTTCGGATTCGAATTCGCTCAAGTCTGAAGGTTAAAGTAATTGCGCTTTCTTGTTTGTTTAGATAGTTTTTTTTGTTAATCTTTAACATTTGTGAGCATTGTATGCTCTTTGGTTGTCTTAGTGAAATTGTAAAATAAAGTTTTAGATAATACTAGGTATAGTGCATTGGGGTAAATTCGAAATTGGGGGAATTTCAAAACTGGCGGATATCCACAAACGAGGAATAATTACCTTCACATCTTACCTTCTCAAATAAATATAGCTTGGAATGGGCAGCTAAAAAAAATTTATTGCTTTAAATTTTTGTATAGTTTTTTTCGGAGACTATTAATAAATTGCGAGTTTAGAGAGTCAATAAAAATTTAAACGAAAAACTTCGCCGAGCATTTTATTAAGAGGCAAATAATTTTTAAAGCATTCATACGAGTACAAACTAGGTAATCAAAACATCCATTTCGACCATTAAATGCAGAACTTTAACAACCGAGATCAATATCTAAAACTGCAAGCACAATCACACACACGACTAACTGCCATAAAACACTGCGTCACCCCTAACCCTTCCACTGATTCATCTTAACCCGTCAACTGTTGATGGATCAAGATATTAATACCGAAAGCGTGGCGAATCTGACCAACTATAGGCATTCACAGGGTTTAGTCGCACATCAAACAAATATGAACTCTAACCGGATTGAGCAAGGTTCAAATTTGACTGTTTGTAATTGTCTGTGGTGTTCTATGGAAAAAAAGACTTTGTGGAAATAGGTTATGGTCCCATTTTGTGAAAAGGCGTTTTCGGTGTGAATGATTTAACCCTTTTCTATGCATATTTAATGCGGATTGTAACGTTCGGTCTTCTTGACTGATGAGCGTGATTTTTGCTTAAATTTCTAAGGATTAATACTTTGTTGTATTGTAATTAGAGGGATGATGCTTAATTGCCATTTCACGCCACGTGTTGAAGAAATTGTATGACTAGTGAAACCGGACTTTTTTAATTAACATGGAAGAAAACATACACATACATACATAAATACCGTCACGCCTCTTTCCCACAGGGGTAGGCAGATACTACTTTGTTCCACTTGCAACGATCCTGACACACTTCTTTCGCTTCATCCACATTCATCAATCTCTTCATACATGCTCGTCGGTTTTGAGTATGGAAGAAAAACCTTTTGTATATTGACATGGAGCCGTACAATGACATTTCACCGGTTGTACTTACATACCATCAAGTGAGCCACTTGCTCGTTTGCAAAAAAACATCAATCACGTCATGAAAACGTTAAAATTTAGCGCCTAAAATTTTTGTGTTAGCAAAATAACTTATCGACATCAGAGTTGCTACCAAAATATTAAACCAAGGAATGTTTATGAAATAACTAGTGGTTATTCGCAACTATATACCTACTGCAGTAAAGTTTATTTTCTATATATGTGTGTATATTTTCTTATATTTGTGTCTTGCAAAAATGAATAAATGTCTTAATTACACACGAGTGATGCTCGACATTTTATACGTGAGTTATCCGTTTATGTGTAATTATGATTGAGTCTCACGGTAGTTTCATGTTGGAATAAATGTCTTCTTTCTTTCTTACTGTGGGAACCTTATTTTCCCAGGATATAAGTCGGCTTTTATTCTTTTTCTTGTCACTCGTTGCTATAGTAACGTTCTCTTCGGTCACTCTTTAAAACGTGTAAATTTGCCAAACTTTTATTTTTGCGGTAGTTACAGGTCACTTTTATAATTGATCATTGACTATTGCATGTTAGTATAATGCGATACAACATTTCTTATAACAAACTGTACTTTTGTCTCCTCGCTGATGGGACAGAATAACAGCAAGAAATAGTTCATTCACCTAACTAATACATACACATACATACATATTTAGACATTTAGGATTATTTTAAGTTTCGATCGGTTCTTTTACTTTTCCTGTGTGTCTACTCTTGCTTAATACTTATGTCCTGTCAATCGTTCAAAGGTTAACTGGAAGAGATCCCTTTTAGGGATAAGTTCGCCTTTGTGCATGTGTGTTATCCTGTATTCATCCTTTTCTTGTGTTTTATGTACAATAAAGAGTTATACATACATACATACATACAACTAATTTGTATATAGATACATACAAAGACAATACAATACAATACAAATACACTTTATTGAACACCACAAACCAGTACACAACAATACAGAAACGAAGAACAAGGTAGACAATATTATAGGCGATCTAATCGCTTTTAATAGCGATCTCTACCGGACAACCAATAAAAGAAAGAAATAAGCCGAAGACAGTTTAAGTAGGTGGCGGAAACAAATAGACAGGAGAAACGCAAGAATAATAAAAACAACGTTACTAACATAAATTTAATACATGGCTAAGTAAATAAAATAAAATAAAACATACATACACACATACATACATAAATCACGTCCTTATCCCTTACGGGGTAGACACAACAACAAGACCCAAAGGCCACAGGATTGTTGGCGCATAGGTGGAAGTGGAAAGGGGGAATCAAAATAGTGATGGGTTGCTAGCCGCATCGCCTAAAACATAATTCTTAAGATTTTCGCGATCTCGATGGGATTTTACCTACATTCTATGTTTTTTCTTTGCTCCCAGGTCAGCATCGAAGCAATAATAATTTGTTTATGGAAAACAAATAATAAGTTCACAATTAACCGCAATTTTGCATGCGATTATGAACTAATTCATAGTTTAATTGCCCGCATAGCTAAATACGACCGCTTAGCTTTATATACAGGCTGTTCCTAAAGAAGAATAGAGAAATTTGGTTATTCGAATTCAAATTCAAATTCAAATTCAAATTATTAACTATTTTATTTATTATCTTTACATTTATGGCTGTTGTCCCTTGTGCCCGTGATTATTAAATCATATTACGTAAGTTTAATACTTCCATGTTGGTCTGGGAGCAAAGGAAAAAACATAGAATGTACCAGCTGCTTCTCTTCCTCGCGCAAATGGTAAAAGCCCATCGAGGGAACGGGCGAAGATCATAAGAATCATGTTATAGGCGATGCGGCTAGCAACCCATCACTATTTTGATGTTTTCCACCTATACGCCCACAGTCTTGCTAAACGTGGCCTGTAGATCTTGTTACCTTGGACTCTGTCTACCCCGTAAGGGGTAAAGACGTGATTTGTGTGTGTGTGTGTGTGTTTAGTTATACGCGTTAGTCTATATAGCTTCTATTTGGTTTTGATTTAATGAGTATGCGTTTGTCACACAGCTGCGTAAAGATTTATTTCAGTGATGGCCAATCCAGTTTTATTTTAAACAGCTGTTGCCCGAGGCTTCGTCACGACTGCACTTTTTTTAATTTTTTCTTTATACAAACCTTGTGCTGGCAACAACAAAAAAAATATCCAATTCGGTGCAGTCGTTTGAAAGTTATGCGCGGACATACATTTCGACGATTCATTTTTATTTTATACTAGCTTCTGCCCGCGACTTTGTCTGCGTATTATACATATATAAACCTATTTAAAAAACGCATCAAAATCCGTTGCGTAGTTTTAATTATCTAAGCATACATAGGGACAGACAGCGGAAAGCACGTTTGTTTTATACTATGTAGTGATGAGTGATAGTGATAGATTAAACGTCGGGCGAAACAGGTGGTAAATAACCAATATTTATTTAATTTTAGATGAATTGTAATGTTTGTTTGTTAAGAACAGAAGTAGGTTCCGAACAAACACGCTATAAAGAACTTAGGAATCCTCTCTTCTTTTCATTTGGGAACCAAAATAATTTTAGTATTATGTAAATAGGTTTATAGGTTAGGCTGAAAGTCCTTTTGTTAAAAAATCCATTTTATTCTGTAAATGAGTTTCTGACTATGACATTTTGATTTACCTATTTATTTAATTGCATAGTTTCGATTCATTTTGACATTACAATTATTTCACCCTTTATTATTTCATTATTTATAAGCAGTGACGATCCCTAGCGGAGAATTAATTTAATTGTTCCTTATTGTTTCATTATTATTATTGTTCATGTCATGTTTTTGATTTTGACATTTTTGTAATATTCAATTGATTTGTATTATTTAATTTAATTTAATTTACTCTTGACGATTTCAATCTAAATTCTTCAAAATTGACAATGTACAATATGATGTAATTTTTATTGAATGAATAAATAATCTAATCTAATCTAATCTAATCTATGGTTACCTAGCATCTACTAATGCAATTTCCTTAAAAAACATCTACCATTCGAACCGAAGGTAAAAAGCGGAGCAGCCTGTGAACATACAAACTACAAACTAAATAAACCCCTTGCTTATTAAATGAGCACAGAATTAATATGCAGATGAGCTGAATCAGCTCAAGTTGATCGATTGGACCCTCAATGCGCCCGCATCGGTGTTGGGTGTCCACTTTAAACTTGCATTAGAGAAAAAGAACCAATTGGCAACTTTGACGCGTTTAATCTAGGAGAACCCTGTGTTTTTAAGACTGGGCGCATAAATCGCTTATAAAAGTAAGAGCGTTTTTTCATTATCCGATCCGATATCGGTGTCGACGATAGCCGAGCGGATATCCGATAGCCGACCAGCTCACAGGCGTCCGATGGTGCCTTCAACATGTCGGTGTCGAATTAAATTACCAATACCTATCGGAGTAGACCTATCGGCAGTTCTTCCAAGCTGGTCTGGGAGTAAAGAAAACACGTACCCCTTTATTCATAAACGCTCTGTAGGCTTCTGCTAACTTAGCAATCGTTTGTCCTTATCTGTCTCTTTGACATTCACCTTTCACAGATAAGGACAAACGATTGATAAGTTAGCCGAAGCCTACAGAGCGTTTTTGAATAAGGGGGTTTGTCTTTTATTCGTGCAGATTTATTTGGCGAACGCAAAATCAATCCGTTGACAATCATGACTGCTAATGACGTCACCATCATTACAATTCCGACAAGCCTATCTAATTTGTATTAATTATAATATAACTACCCCTTTCGCATGCAAACTGAAGTTATCCAAATTGAATATCAAAAAACTTAAAGCATCCGAAGCAAATTGACATCGTTTGTCAACTATTTTCTTTCATTTCTAATGTTGGTTGTATCATCTGTCATCCACGGTTATGTTGGCGAAACTTTTATTGATTCTACCGTGATTTATGACCTTCAAATCTCCCAGATTTTTATTGCAAAGTTACCTACATTGCGGATGATAACTTTCTTCATTAATTCAGTATTAAAGTGCGATTTAGCATGATCTAACCCAATTTAAACCAATTCGTAGATCAACGAAAACTGCATTTTTAACTTTATATCATTATATTTTTGGGATGGGAGCCCTTCGTTTGGTCGTACAATTGTTTGGTCTAACGTAATGTTTGGTCGAATGATCGTTTGGTCTACAATTTCTCCAGCTGAAACTGAAAATATTTCAGAAATTATTTGCGAAAACACACACAACGCTGAAGATCAACTTTTCATGTCTGTGTTTTTTTTCTTGTTTATTTTCTATACAATTGTGTATATTCTCTTATATATGCGTGTCTTGCAAAAATGAATAAGTAATTGTCTTCTTTCTTTTTCTTTCTTTCTTTTTTACTTAGCTTTTGTAGAATAGGTTGGGTTAGGTTAGGTTTATTTTATGATTTTGCTGAAAAGTCGATGGTTTCAGTATAAATTCAGTTTAGGCCAAACGATCATTCGACCAAACAATTATTCGAACATCCGATATAGAACTTAACAGAGAGTGGTGAAACAGGCCCTTAATATCTTTAAGAATGGACTCTAACAGTTTTAAATGCAATAGTCTTTTATATTGGCTATAGTTGAGTCTGTATGACATTGTTAATTTATTAGGAAGCTCAGTAATTCCTGGTTCGAAGTCAAAATGAAATTGAAGCTCAATAATTCCTGGTTCAAAGTCAAAATTAAATTGAAGCTCAATAATTCCTGGTTCCAAGTCAAAATTAAATTGAAGCTCAATAATTCCTGGTTCGAAGTCAAAATGAAATTGAAGCTCAATAATTCCCGGTTCAAAATCACAATGAAATTGAAGCTCAATAATTCGTGGTTCAAAGTTAAAATGTAATTAAAGCTCAATGATTCCTGGTTCGAAGTCAAAATGAAATTGAAGCTCAATAATTCCTGGTTCCAAGTCAAAATGAAATTGAAGCTCAATAATTCCTGGTTCCAAGTCAAAATGAAATTGAAGCTCAGTAATTCCTGATTCGAAGTCAAAATGAAATTGAAGCTCAATAATTCCTGGTTCCAAGTCAAAATGAAATTGAAGCTCAATAATTCCTGGTTCGAAGTCAAAATGAAATTGAGGCTCAATAATTCCTGTTTCGAAGTCAAAATGAAATTGAAGCACAATAATTCCTGGTTCGAAGTCAAAATGAAATTGAAGCTCAGTAATTCCTGATTCGAAGTCAAAATGAAATTGAAGCTAGAACTATATAGGACTATCTGCAAATTTAATAAGGTTCATTGAAACTGCGCTTCCATCGTGTCAACATAGCTTGAGCATTACATTAGGTTGTAAAGCGTAATGAACAGATTAGATCGGCGGCTAATTACTGCAATTAACAGTTAATATGCTGAAACGACTAATTAGCCAAAGATTTGGTTATCTGATGGCATGTAAGCATGATATCGTATACATTATTAAAGCAACGTCGAGCAAGCAACACACTGTCTGGTTCACGTGATATCTATTTTCTAGAAGCAGCTTTGTAGAAGTCTAATGTATTTAGAAACAGTATACTATCTCACTTCCACTTTCACTTCTTCAATGCTGGTCTGGGAGTAAGACAAAACATAGAATATACCAGTTGCTTCTCTACCCGCGCCGATGGTACAAGCCCATCGAGGGAATGGGCGAAAATCATAGGAATCTTGTTATAGGCGTTGAGGCTAGCAACCCATCACTATTTTGATTCCATTTTCCACCTATACGCCCATAATCTTGCTGAATCTGGCTTGTAGGTACCTGTTACCTTAGGCTCTGTCTACCCCGTAAGGGATAAAGACGTGATTGGTGTATGTATGTGGTGTATACTATCTCACTTGGCCGATTCAAGTAACCCCATAAGAGTGAGTAAGACAAACCTGAATGGCGTTATAGACCGACCGCTTAAGTGAGTCCTCGCCCGCGCGGCACAGGGGCGCGGGGTAGGACAAAGGGGACCGAGAGAGGTGGGGGCGGGTAGTGCGCCTTCCAGCACCTCTCTCGGCCCCCGCGAGTATTATTATGCAAAGCAAAAAAGTTTTTTTTATTTTTTTATATTAAAACCGACAAACGGGCATGCGGTACACCTGATGGTAAGTGATCACCGCCGCCCAAGAACAACTACAGCACCAATGGGACTGCTAGCGCGTTGCCGGCCTTGCAAGAAATTGTACACTCGCCTCTTAAAGGTACCCATGTCATAGCCAGTTGGAAATACCCCAGCCGCCAGCCCATTCCAAATTTTGCACGTACGGAGTAATAGAAATAATTTCAGTTCAGTAGAGGCCGTCAAATAAATTAATTGGAAATATCTCCATGTTGAAGAGAAAAAAATGAAATGTACATTTAATGTCCAGTAAGTAACTGGCTTTTGGATTCCGAATGCAAGCTGTCTGCCGCTTCCAATGTTCGCTCACTTCAAGTAGCGAACCTATATGAGTAAGTAAGACAGCAAGACAAAGTTGAATGGCGTCAGAGCTCACGCTCTGTACCTAGCGTGTTGCAGAGTTGGTCAAAAATTATCTATTTACGAAAAACCGTGAAGATAAGTAAATCATCTTTTATTTGAAGTAACTTAATAATCCGTCATTTGTTATTTTGAATTTATCTAGATAAATTAGTTGGGATTTTAAATAAAATATGAATGTCAGTAGTACAGTTGATATGCAACAATTATTTTCTGATTATATGAGCAATGTCAGTGAGACGGTTTGACCCGACGTGACATTCTATATACATTTATTATTATACTAGCTTCTGCCCGCGACTTCGTCTGCCTAGAATTATACATAAAAATCTTCCTTTTGAATCACTCTATCTATTAAAAAAACCGCATCAAAATCCGTTGTGTAGTTTTGAAGATATAAGCATACATAGGGACATAGGGACGTGGGGACAGAGAAAGCGACTTTGTTTTATACTATGTAGTGAGTGAAGCTTACTTCAATAACAAACTAGGTCATCTTCATCTAAATAATTTATCTAAATAAAAAAGTTGTTAACGCACTATTTGTGATTGAATTTATTTTCGAATAAATTTATTTGAAACGATTTTGTTTGAAATATTTATCTAGATAAGAAATTATCTAGATAACGCCCAACTCTGGCGTGTTGCTTATCTCCTTTTTATCATTTAATCCTGTCAAAATAATTAGTAAAAAGATTGATGGGATGTTTAACAGTAATTTGTGAACATTACCGTTTAATGGATGGGATAGGGCATCGAAATAATTAAGCAAGGTTGTAATCGCGGTGTTTTAAATAAAATGTGGGTAGTTTGAATAAATTATTCAAATTGAATTACCTATACGAATATACGTACAATGATTGAATGACATGCTAAGCGTGGCCTTTGGGCATTGTTACCCTTGGCTCTGTCTACCCCGTAAGGGATAAAGACTTCATTTAAGTGTCGACTGATGGAAGTTATGGACAATGAAAACTATATTTTTAGCTGTTTTCCGATAATGCTTATTACCTTACTAATATTAAAAATGCGGAAGTGACTGTGTCTATGTGTCTGACTGTGTGTGTGTGTCTGTCTGTGTGTCTGTTACGTCTTCAAGCCTAAACTGCTAAACCGATTTTAACGAAATTTGGTACAGAGACAGTTTCAGTCTCGGGGAAGGTAGTAGGATAGTTTTTATCCCGGAAAATTGAATAGTTCCCTAGGGATAGCGATAAGCAAATTCTGCGCAGGAGTCGTGGGTGCGGTAAAATTAAAATGAACGTCCAAAACAATTTTATTAATCTAATCATAATAATAATAGCGAAGAACCTTGACCATCACCTTAAAAGGTTCTCGCTAGGTGGTTGGGTCAAGGACCAGATACAGAAGGCGGTACTCCTGGACACGTGGACACGGCTCGGATAGTCAGGAAGTTCCTCTCTGTCGCCCTGACCACCGGTAGCTAAAGTCTCGCCTCGCTGCCGGCGGCACCCTAGGTTAGGATTTTATAATGTTTTTATATTTTGTATAAATATTGTTTTATTGCTTTTTATACCAATATTGTATGAACCTAACTTAAGATAAAAAGAAATAAACAGATAATAATATTAATATAAGACCCTAACCATGTCAAATTGTTTATCATATGACTAATAGGAAATAATCACGGAGTAATACCATTATGGACAAATTCGATTGTCGAGAACTCAACCGATATTGGGGTTGACAATTTTCGAATTGGAACCCGAAATGTATTCACCCCGCTGGGGTGTCAAGTGAAACAGAGAGGTTGGAAGGATAGTATGGGGTAACACCACTTGTTCATTTCGTTTCTGAATGGTGTACAAACTTATAAGTCAAACATGACATTTGCTGAAATATTTAGCCGATCCGTAAAACACTTTGAAAATTTATTTATTTATTTATTTTTATTTATTTATTTCATTAAATTTCACAGTATGACAGTAACACCAAGGCACTGTGAAACTAAATCTTACAAAATACAAAAATGCATACAAAAATAAGAGAAACTTAAACTAGAATTTTACAGAAGAAGGCCGCTCATCCGTCATCTCGCAGAACTTCAAACACTCAACACACACATCCAACCATCTGCTTGCGAACACATCACAGTTTGGTGCCGACTCGAGGAGCGAATTTATGCGGTGCAAAGCTCGAACCAGAGGAGAGTTCCGGCGAGACACAGTTCGCGCAGCTGGCGCAGCCAATAAGTGACGACTACGTGGTCGAAATAAAAATTTAGATGGAGATGGAACGTACAGACGCAACAACTGAGCAACCAGTTCAGGACAGTCAGAGTCACCACGTAAAATACTACTGGCCACGGTAATCAGTCTGTAATCTCGCCTCACCTCTAATGAGTTAAAATGGCTTTATTAAATGGCAACTATTACACTGAATCGATTTTTCGTGTGTTTTCGTACTTAAACAAAACATTAGCATTGTTATCGAAAGTTAAACCTTTGAAATGCGCTATAACATAAAAATAATACAAAAATGTCTAGGTAATTCAGGAAAATCAATGACTATTTTGTCGAGTACCTACCTAATTATCTAACACGACTATAAAGTAGCCTTTTTATCCGTAATGTTGAAACTAATTGCCAAATTTTGCTAACATCTGTAATTGCGGTGCTCCCGAGAAGAGATTTAGAAGAGACAGGTACTTTCGCATTCATAATATTGGTATGGAAGTAAGTAGGTAATCACGCTAAACGTGGCCTTTAGGTCTTGTTACTTTAGTTTCTGTCAACCATGTGAGGATAAAGAAATGATATATGTAATCACAATAGCACATTGTAATAATAATATTAATAATAGTCGACACTCGTTACGGCGAATGGTCTAATAGCGAAGAACCTTGACCATCACCTTAAAAGGTTCTCGCTAGGTGGTTGGGTCAAGGGCCAGATACAGAAGGCGGTACTCCTGGACACGGCTCGGATAGTCAGTAGGTTCCTCTCTCTGCCGCCCTGACCACCAGTAGCTTAGGCCTCGCCTCGCGGCCGGCGGCACCCTAAGTTAGGTTTTTATAATGTTTTCATATTTTGTATCAATAAAGATAAAAAGAAATATACAGATAATATTAATAATAGTTACTCATAACCAAAAAACAATTACTACATCCCCTCCTATGTCATTGCAACAACTCGTATGTGTACGTACAAATGGTACTGTTTGCCCACGACAGATTTTAGATAAAAGTGATACCTCAAATTTCAAATTGGGGATTAGGAAAAAGATACCAATTTAGGGACGATACATTTGAAAATTAAACTAAAGTGGTCTGGTATTGCGTTTCTAATTGGATTTGTTAGATATTCAACTTTTTCATTCAATTGTACGATTGCAGTCGAAAATTAGCAAGTGACTTCACTCAACTGTTGAAATGACTTAGAATTTAATAAACTCGATGATAAAAATAATTTTGCAGCTAACAATAAAAAAGAAAACACAGGCACGAATGAAAATAGAAACATTTATAACCAATCAAAACTAAATAATGAAGAAATAGAAATCGTTCATTGAAAACATTTTTCAAATTACAACAAAACCGACAAAAATGAAGCAACGCAGCATATTTATGAATCCAAAGTATTAATCTTTAGAGATTACCCTTCTAGCAGAAATTATTAATATACAGTCAACTAGCCCGTGCGAAAGGGTGAATAAATTTAATATGACGACAAAGTGTCGCGTCGCGACCAGTAACGCGTACACAATTCGGTAATTAATACCCTGAATTACATTTCGCAAATAACGGGGTATGTGAAGAACTTTTTCACAATAAATGACATGGTGAATCATGAAGCTAGGCAGGGGAAATTTCAATGATGTTTACTGTGGCAAGGTTCAACGGTAGATTACAGTGTTACAGTATTTCGATCGTACTTAGGAGGGGGCTAAGTAGACGGCTTATGAGAAGATGTTGGACTTGACTTGCATAATCCAGTCTTGAGACGAAATTAGCACCGTTAGGGATTTGGTGGTAGATGAATTTTAATTGGTTATTATAAAGATCTCAATTAATTTAATTAATGACTTGGATTTTGGTTCAATGGTAAAAGAATTAGAACATTTCAGAAAAGAAAGAATAACTCCTGTAGCGATAAGGCCGCCTATTGTTACCTTGTAATATTCTGTATACATTTTTTTCTGTTTTGGTTGTTATATGTGGTGTTCAATAAAGAGTTATTGTATTGTAACTCCTGATTAATTATTTATACCAATTAATGGCACAGCACCATTATACTACCTAACTTAAACATTTTAAAATATAATATTCATAATTCGTTCCTATTCTTTTATTTTAAGCAACTGCAGCAGAGCACGTTATACTACAAAATTGGACTGATATTTAAATGATGTTTGTAGTTCCTTTGTGATATCGATACCAACAATATGTACGCCCGTAATATTCCATTTTATTTGTAAATAGCATTCGCTTTTAATATTTTAAATGCCACACTGAATTTCGTGCGTATAATTCATATACTCTCGTTATCCACTCCCCAAATGGAAACGGCAATGTGATTCAACATTATCATATTTCGCTTCTGAAAATAAAAACAGACATCCGCGCCGCGTATCAATATATTTATGACGCCCATTAACGACGGCATTGTAACTCACTGAAAGTATAATCAAAATAAAAATAGGTATCAGTAGATCTTCAATATTCATGAAGACATAACCACGAATTATTGTTCGACTGGTACAGGAGCAATATTTTTCTCAATCACCATTAGTCCGTATCTGGGAGCCTACCGACCGTTTCACTGCGAACGATATCACCGTGCACTCTGCCCGTGTCACCCTAAAATCTTTCACCGGCATCATCAATTGTCATTACGAAATCAACCTTACCGTTCTCGCTTTTAGTATTACAAAGGTTGTCTTCTCTAGCATCAGTTTGGTCAGTTTAAGCCTGACTCTCATTTGGTAGTAGAATGCGGAATATGTCGGCACTTCACTTTTATTGTATCAAATAATAGGGGCGCTCTTATGGCCATTATCACGTGTTTGATCTAAAATGATACTTCGTACGGCATGCACTTTGTTGAGGGGTGTCTTTGTGCGTTTGTTAGCTGCCAAATTTTAACCGATATCTGTAGAACTGTGCTTCAACGAATAAGGTTGGTAATCCACGGTTCTTTGTGTCGGTGGTTTTATAATACCGTGTCCATCAACGTGGTGGCTATTGATAAAGGCCTTTTCAAAAATGGCGAAGGGGATTTTTTTGAGGCGTCTGGTGACAACTGACAGGTCTTATTTATCTTTCTTTTCAAATGCTACTTGAAATTCTAATGGAACTATCACTTTCTTAGCAAAAAATGATCAAGATTTTGAAGTAGAGTACCTATTATTTTGATTTTATTTGTAATGTTTGTCATTTTAAATGTAGCCGTAAATGGAGTGGTTTATGTTTCAAATGTATTGCAATTTTTCTAAAAGGAAATAAACTTAGCGAGTGTATTTTTCTTTAAACTAAAAATAAATTGCGCACATTTGAATTTGAAATCAACATAAACTGAAGAACAGGGGACATTGAACAAAATCGCATTTTAACATCCATAAAGCCATCTTCAATATTTCCAGCAGACTTTCGTCTCCATAACCCATAGATTACGCGCTCGAAAGCATCTTCGAAGACAATAAACTTAGCAAACGGCGCGTCTATAACGCCCAGCCATTTGGACCATTCAAACTTAGCTTTGGCATCCAAGACATAACCATTTCCTATTCTCGTACAAGGATCATCCGTTGACTGAAACTAGTCTGCGAACTGACATGCGCAATCAAAACACAATACGTTATAAATGGTTCACATTATATCAACGCCAAATTCTTCTTCCATCTCATCCTCCTCCCCTTCTTCAATAATAACCAGTATGTCATCTCTATAAGGCTCTGGATTGTTAAATTTGGGGTGCAAAGATACCTTTGTATAATGCACGTCAGGGCTTCTCAACTTTGGCCCATAACCATCCCGCTGTGAAACGTAAAGAGAAGCAATGGCTGTCGATAAATTTTGTCGCTTTATTTATTCGCGTAGTTTGCGGGTGGCGTCGTCTCAGATGATTACGTTGACGGCCGCGTATTTTGTATCGACGTGATAAATAAAAGGAATTTGTTATTAACGTACCTATGCCAAATAAAAGCAAAAAGCCAACGGCACGCGGTGTTCCCAGGCGGTCACCCATCCAAGTACTGACCGCGCCCGACGTTGCTTAACTTCGGTGATCGGACGAGAACCGGTGTATTCAACGTGGTATGGACGTTGGCGACAACTAGTGCGAAATTATGAATTGGTTAAGTACGTACTATTGAGCATACTTTTTTTTGCTGAAAAAACTTTTTTTTTACACACTTATCCAACGACCAGTATTATTGTTTATTCATCAAACACACCTTAATTCGGCGTTTCTAAAAAGAAAAACCCCTACAAAATTACATCAAAATTGTCCAACAAGGAAATGCTTTTTAGTAATGAATGATGTTTAAATAAATTATCGCTACCTTCGGATAAAAAGGGCGTAAACGACGTGTTTTCTCTTAGTGTTTACGTCTTTTTGGTTTTCTTTTATTTCCCTAGGGGGTTAATGATAGGCTTTCAAATATTCAGTTGTCAAGCATGGAAATTATTACTGTTTACCTGTTTTGGGGATTGTGGTTTAGGTAAATAGGTAAGTAATTGACGTTTGTAAGCGTGTTTGAGCATTTGGGTAATTATGTTAGATATTTTTTCCGTGACTCAGAAGGACCAAAACAAATGATAAGGATTCAGAACCTAGGCAGCAACAACAATAAAAACAAAGGAGAATCTAGTGTATGTTATGGTAACAAAATTAAAGTTTAAAGTAAACGTTAAGTTACGCATAATCCCCGCTAATAATAAAAATACGAAAGAAACTCTGTCTGTGTCTGTCTGTTAGGCTTTCACGCATGAACCACTGAACCGATTCAGTTGTAATTTGGTACAGAGATAGTTTTCATCCCGGGGACTATCAAAGGATAGTTAAAATACAGGATAGTTAAAGTACAGTACAAAATACAGTTCTCGTGGGATAGCGATAAGCGAATTTTGCACAGACGGAGTTTTAGTTCAACTGTGAAACTATAAAAACCATTTCTAAAAGTGTTTTCACACCACCTGCTCGACAATGGCTAATTATATATCATGTAAACCTTACTCAAAGTAAGTCATTATAGCCCTTGGCTTTAGCCGGGCAGTAATATTGTACTGAAATTCATTATAACCCGTAGGTTAGTAATATGATTCTCACTTTTCATAGTTCTTATTGCTATATTCTTAAAGTTCAATTTCGTAAAAATCGCACGGCTCCGAAAATCGAGATGGCCACGCCACGGCAAGCGCCGGCGTTCGATTTTCGAACGAATGAAACAAATTTCAAATAAAACAAAAGGCGCGAGTGTTTGGTGACGCTGTCTGTAATAACTGCTAATATTTAAAATAAAAAGATAAAACGTTACTAAACTAAAATGTCGAGTGACGAAAGTGATCTGACACCGGAGTTCATTAAATTAGACGCCTTAGGGATTGTCAATAATTTACTTCCGGAAAAATCGAAGGAAAAATATTTAAAAGCCTACGACGATTTCGACAAATGGAAAACTGTAAATGGCGCGAAGTCTATGTCGGAATCAGTGCTACTGGTTTATTTCGAGCATTTATCGCGTACAAAAAAGTCAAGCAGTCTGTGGTGCATCTATTCGATGCTCAGGTCAACAATAAGCATCAAACACGACATTCAAATCAATACATACACCAAGTTATTGGCATTTTTAAAGAGAAAATCAGATGGTCATCGAGCAAAGAAGTCAAAAGTACTTACAGCGCAAGATGTGGAAACTTTTTTGAATGAAGCTCCTGATCACGGCTTCCTTGCCATAAAAGTAAGTATAAATATGTACCTACTTATTGATTGCGTTTCTAGTCCTTGTCCTTACAATAGCTAAGTAATAATATAAATAAATGTCGATTTTTATGGAATTCATTTATAAAGTTACCGACATTCTAAGATTTCGTGCTGCAAGCTTCTTTTATTAATTTAAAGATTTTTAAAAACAGCTGTTTTAATAATTATATAAGATATACCGTTAGATAATAACCAATTAAAAATAATTAATTAAAATCCAAGACAGTATGTTAAAATAATAATTATGTAAATTATTTAATAGGAGTCGTAGTCAATATTTTCATTACTTACATTTAATGGAAAAAATATAGTATGGTGGCTATTGTAAGTACTAAGTATATCACCTTATCATTAACATTGGTTAATAAAATCTAAAAAAAATGTATAACTTACTACATCATTATACCTAGTACCTAATCTACCTATTTACTCACACTCCTATTTTTTGTTAAAGGTGGCCTTGATTTTTGGAGTGAATGGTGCTTGCCGTGGAAATGAGCTCGTAAATATTAAAGTGAGTGATATCAAAAAGCATTCAGAGTTATTGCTGATAAACTTACCAGATACGAAAACAAACAGAGAACGTTCATTCATAGTTCGTGAAGAGTATGCACGAATTGTCGAGAAGTACCAAGCTCTACGCCCCTCTAAAATAAGCACCAACAGATTTTTTATAGGCTACAATAATGGCAAATGCACCAGGCAAGTCATTGGCAAGAACAAAATCAGCGCCATGCCAAAAGAAATCGCAAAATACCTCAAATTGAAAAATCCCGAGCTCTACACGGGCCATTGTTTTAGGAGAACATCGGCAAGTCTGTTGGCAGATTCAGGAGCAGATATGGCCCAGATTAAACGTCACGGCGGCTGGAAATCCGACGCAGTAGCAGAGGGCTACATAGAAAATTCTATTCAGAACAAAAACAAAATAAGTTGTCGTATTGGTCACAATATTAATTTGATAACTTCGCCGATTTCTGAAGATCCTTGGACACCACAGCCATCCACATCAAAAAACAGTTTACCATCGAGACCACCGCCACATACACCACCTTCACCAACATTTACGGCACCAACCGACCCTCAAACACAAGGTTCTGAAGCTTTGAGTACTACCCAAATTAATTCCAGCTCAACTAAAATAAGCGTACCAAATAAAAATATTTCTATATCTCTACACAACTGGACTAATGTCTCTAACATAAATTTTTACTTTTAATTAGCTTATAATTTTGTTTTATGTTATTTTAATTAAATTATTTTACTAGTTGCCTTGGTTTTTATTGTCTCGCAAAAGGTGAGAAAAGTAGAGTATACTCCTCGGAGATAAAACTGTATTACGTCTTGGGTGCGCTTGAATGCTTCGCTCCTCTCAGGACTCTATCTTAATTCCCTCGCTACGCTCGGGAATTAATTCAAAACACCCTCGCTACGCTCGGGAGTTAAATTTAGAGTCCTTCGCTGCGCTCAGCATTCAATATCGCGCCCGTGACATAATACAGTGCTTTATCCCCTCGGTGTACAATCTACTATTTGTTTACATCTTCATAATAGTGAATCCAGCTTACAGTGAAAAAAAAACCTATGAAGGGCCAACTACCTACTCAATGGGGGCTATCGCGTTTGAATTTGCCACTAGAGGCGCTAGTGTCGCGTGAGCTCCAATAACATTCACTTTTCACTGGTTTTGGCGGGCTTCGTAATATAAATCATAATTTCTTTCATTTAAAATTATCGCAACTATGGATTATTTGACGATAAATGTGAACGCTTTGAAAGCGGTTTTTTTTAACAAAATGGAACTGCACAACAATTTACGGCATAGCTACTCGATATGATGATAATTACCTATTTGTAATTAATTAACTTAATGAGATTCAAGATTTAAAACTTTGTATAATAGGTCACCTACTTAAACTGTCTCCAACTTATTTAGCTTTTTGGTTGTCTGGAAGAGATCGCTATTAAGCGATAAGACCGCCTATTGTCTACTTTGTTCTTTGTTTCTGTATTGTTTTGTACTGATTTGTGGTGTTCAATAAAGAGTATTTGTATTGTATTGTAACGATATAAAATAAGTACCATAGGGAGAACAAATTTATTTTACGCGCTTTAAGCCTCGAAAATATTACTAATACGGAAAGCTTCATTATTTCAACACAAGAGAATGACGGCACCCCAAATAATCATTTATTTTGAATCGACACGTGTCCAACACAAATAGCTCCAGACCAATTTGGCACCAATTTTCCTGTGCACAGGCACCCAAGTCGGGCTTTGTTTATTCCCATTTGACGACTTTGTTTTGTTTTTGCATTTGTTTTTGTTTGATTGTTTGAGTGTGTTTTGTTTTTGGTTAGGCTGGTTAGTGAATTAGTTTTGTGCTTCGGTGCGGAGCATTAGACGATTAATATTATTAATAATAGTATACTTAGGGCCGATTTTTCAATCCTCAGATAAGCACTTAACTGCCGGGTACCTACCCATAGAGTTGTTGGTCGAATAGGTCCTATTTGACGATTGAAAAATCGACTCTTACTTGAATAAAGACCAATAATTTTCAAATTCAGAGGAAACTTCCGCTGTAATAAAATAAAAATAGAAATTGACTATGTAAGTGAAGACCCTAATTATGCAAGTTAGGTACTTCATCATTATCATTATCTCCATCCTATTATTATAATATGGTCCCACCGCTGGGCACAGGGCCTTCTCTCAGAATGGAGTAGGTAGGTACCTAAGTTCTTATGCAAAAAAGATATACCTAAGTACTATAATTGACTGACTGAAGCACATTGAATACCTACAAATAATGTCACTCAGTATCAATGATAAGCTACAAAACAATCAACAAAGAATTCACAATGTCGACGCTGCTTTATCGCAACGCGATGACGTCACGCGCTTCGACGCTCAGAGGAAGCGTTCGATATTTTCGTCGCTCCGCTCACCGCTCCGATAGCCGTGATCGTCTAGTGGTTAGGACCCTACGTTGTGGCCGTAGTAACCCAGGTTCGAATCCTGGTCACGGCAGTGCTAAACACTGTTACGGCGGAGCTTTTCTTTTTTTCTTTTTTTTTAATTAGACATTGTTTGTTTTTTGGTAGTGACTGACAGTGAGAACTCAAAAAAGTGTGGCTGAAATTATTTTTAAAAACTGAAACTATTACTTGTTTAATACTTTTAACGGTTTAATGTTTTTAGTTCATTTCATTGTTTTTTTTTATTATTTTTTGTTTAAATATATTTTTTTACAGTAGGTACACCGGGCGAACTAATCAGCACTTTATGTTAGTCACTGGTCTTATCTGCCGGTGAGATATGTAGCTAAGAAAAAAAAAACAAATAAATCGCTGTGACCGTTTTCAGGACCTTATTTTATAACTTTTTTCTTTTTTTCTTTCTTTCTTTCACTGTCGATAAATACTTCCAGAGTATTTCGGCACATGCTTTAGGTTATTTTGACTCCCGAAAACATTTTTCGTTTAAATGTTTAGTCCAAAATTTAACCAATTCGTTTAGTTTGGCTGACCCCAGTGACCCCTACAAAGGTTTGTCATTAAAATTTTTGATCATTTAGTCCCGCCTTTGACGCGGTTCACTTTGAACATTGATCAATGTGCGGAAAAATTTGTCAACTGTGATTCAAAAATCCTGAAAAACATTTGCAGGGCTATTAAGCCAAACTACTGCAGAAACATTCCAGATCAATTTTAATATACATACATACATGCATAAATCACGTCTTTATCCCTTACGGGGTAGACAGAGCCTAAGGTAACAAGACCTAAAGACCACGTTTAGCATGATTGTGGGCGTAAGGATGGAAAGGGGAATCAAAACAGTGATGGGTTGCTAGCCACATCGCCACAATGATCCACAATTCCAATTTCCAATTTCCAAATCCAAATCCAAATCCAAATTTGGATTTTCGTCCAATCCCTCGATGAGCTTTTACCATCCGCGCGGGAAGAGAAGCAACTGGTACATTCTATGTTTTTTCTTTGCTCCTGGACCAGGATGGAAGAAATCAAACATTAAATTAAGCATGCAAAAATTCTAAAATGATAGACTAATTCGCCAATGTGATCACTTCAACCCAAACTGCTTTAATCCAAACCCAAAATCTTGATAACGCGACACATTATGCCGTGCTACAAAGCGACACAATCAATTATATGTCGCCCCCATTGTCTAACGACTTGGGATACGACAAACGGTTTATGGTTTGTTATTGTTATTATTAAGCTAGGATTTAGAAGAGAGATCCGGTGTGACATGTGACGTCATACTAAAATTCAGTTTTTCTAGAAAGAAAGAGAGAGACAAATCTTTGACAGCTATTTGAAAAATGAATTTTTAACAAAAGCCATGAAAAAAATCATGAATATTCCTTTTTGTTTCGGAATGTTTCAGCAGATCGGGTTAGATAGACTTAATAAAATCGAAAAAAATCAGGATTTTTGAATCATAATTGTCAAAATTTTATGTTGGACCGCGTCAAAAGTGGTGCTAAATGAATAAAAAAATATTGAAAAAAAACACGTGTAAATAATGAAATCGTTTGTTTTTTTAAACGTATAGTACGGCCAAACGTGGCCTTTAGGTCTTGTTACCTCGGGCTCTATGTCTACCACGTAAGGGATAAAGACGTGATTTATTTATGTATGTATGTATAGTGCGGCACTTAAACTGCATCTGTCAATAATGAATTTTATAGAAGATACTATTTTTCTTATTTGAACAATCATTAATAATAATCACATTTGATGTAAAATAATGATTCATTAAGCCCCTCGTCGGAAAAATCCCTTTAATTAAGGGTATTAATGATAAAAGACGTGTGCAGCCGAGTGGAAACGGGGGCAGGCACAAGTGAAATTTGTAAATTGGGAGGGACTTTGATTACTATTACGAGTAGGTACTTTATTGTTTAGTTGTAATTTATTTTGTCTTATAAAGTTGAAAATATTTTAGTTTTTTATATTTTTGAGATCGAAGCTATTTTTGATAAATAGCACCTAAATTAATGTAAAAATATGAATCGATTCTAAATTTTTTAGTGTTTAAAAAATCCTCTGTTTCTTTTTCGAAAAATCTGTCTACAGGAAAAGTCTTGCAGCCATAACAAAACACCGTTTGCAATTTACAATTACGAAACACGATAAATATTGTCATTTCCATTCGAACAACAATCATTAAATTAACCCATCCTGTGTAAGCACCAGATCATAAAACAGTGACACATCGCCAAACGTCAAATTTCCCCGATCGCCCGGCAAACCCTAGTTAAGGCAAGATATTAAGATACGGCTAATCCGCCCATAACTTAGGCTCAAGACCGTTAACCGTGGTTTAGCCACTGACCATTGTCCTGCGTTTAATTTAAACGGGAAACCGGGCCGCGTTAAACTGTAATGATTTTACTGGGCCCTTACTACCAACTTAACAATGCTACTCGCAAACGCTTAGATGAACTTTCATGTGTAATAAAAAGGTTTAAATTGGAATGATTTGAGTAAATTTGATAGTAATGTTAAGTTTGTTTGTAGGTGTCGTAAGATTTTATGCATGAAGTCTTTATGCAAACAGGTCCTAAGGGTGGTGTTTCTGGTTTTTGGGTATTGAAAATGGACCCGTATATTGTGTAGATATGCCCTTATGGTTATTAGATTAATTCAGGGTGTAATTTAGTTTAATGTGTTATGAGGCAATCAGTATT
Organism: Pandemis corylana; assembly: GCA_949127965.1. Lineage (NCBI taxonomy): Eukaryota > Metazoa > Arthropoda > Insecta > Lepidoptera > Tortricidae > Pandemis > Pandemis corylana. Next base: position 2,886,153 of record OX421869.1, read on the forward strand.
GTTGGGTTAATGAATTTTGCTATTTGGACATGTACTATTTGAATCATGAATAACTGTGGAATTCGATAGAAAATTCCAACTTAATATTTTTAATATGAAAGCAACTTTACTCTGTCAGACAACAACAGTTGCTTTATGTACTAGGATTACTAGGAAGACTAAAAAAAACTGTACCGAAATTAAAATGTATTCTGTTGTTTATCAAAAATTACTAATTACTATTTATACTTATTGATAGTATTTTTATGAAAAATGGGAATTCAGCGCTAAGGATATAAAATAAAATTTTGTCTATCGATTTATTTCTCTTAAATTATAAACCGCGCTGTTGATCGACGTAGTAAGATTTTTTAACGAAGTTCCAGACGCCTGATTAACTATAATAGCAATCACATGCGCGTGAGCAACAGCGCGGTTTATATTCAGGAGAAATAAATCGATAGACATTTTTTTCTTTAATTTCACGCGCATGTGGTTGCTAATTATAATTAATCAGGCGTTTAAAACTTTGTTAAGTAATCTTACTACGTCGATCTCTATATTATAATAACCAATGTAAAATTTTCCAAAATATACAGTTTGTTCGAATCATCATTGGGACTTGTTTGTTGACAACAGCGTTAAAATGCATTTTGTACTACAATTTATATTTTTGAACTGAAAACTTTCTATGTAAAACAACATAACACACACAAAACATTAGAACTCTATCACAATAACATAACATGGCTACACTAACAAATCTAAAACATTTGCAACAGCGACAGAGTCCCTACAATGGCACTTATCGCGCCGTACTTAGCCATTGTAAATGAGGGTAATTTTTAACCTATTGTGCGCAATATTAGGATTGTCAACGTTCTTTTGAATGAAATGATAAAATGCGAGTTTAAGATACTGTCTTTATTAATAGAGTTTATAACTAGTTTTGGTTTTTTGTGTATTATAAATGACGTCAGTTTGTTAGGGTTTTATCGTGGATCTACGTCGTATGTTTTATGACGGGCTTTTTTAATTCTGTCATTTTGATATTTAGATTTAATTGGGCGAATAAGTTTCTTTCATTCACTTCAATTTTCTTTTTGATCAAAGAACTCTGTGGACGACAGTAGCGCCATCTCGCAAACGCAACTTTAGGGGAGTTTGATAAATAGTGAATGACAAGTCTTTATTATTAAAATAGTTTTTCGCCAACCCGCGGGAACTATGCAATTTTCCGGGATAAAAAATAGCATATGTGTTAATTTATGGTATCAGCTATATCCGTTCCGAATTTTATCCAAATCCATTCAGTTGTTTTAACGTAAGCGAGTAACAAACATCCATCCATACTTACAAACTTTCGCGTTTATAATATTAGTAGGATTAAGTCAATAAAATAATATATAGAAAGGCAATAAATAGTATTAAGTAGTATTTTAGAGGCATTTGTAAAGTTGCAAATAGTAATAGAAAAAACGGATGTCATTATAAAATTTTGTTTTGAGAGTGTAAAACACAAAATGAGGTTCCCCCCAACTATGCTATGAAAGGAAATACATTTGTAAGTAAGTAAGTAAGTAAGTAAGTAAGCATTTTCAAATCAACATTGACAAGACATTTCACCAAGCCCCTACTGTTGCACATTTCTGCCACGGCATGCGCTGTGATCGTTTTCTATACCGGAGAACACTAGCTTCTGCCTGTGACCTCTTCTGCGTAGAATTATACATATAAACCTTCCTTTTGAATCAGTCTATCTATTAAAAAAAAACGCACTAAAATCCGTTGCGTAGTTTTAAAATCTAAGCATACATAGGAACAGACAGCGGAAAGCGACTTTGTTTTATACTATGTAGTGTCCATACAAAGTTTGTTTGGATTACTAGTTTTACCTTCTAGATTAATGTGAGAGAAGTTTGTATGTATGTATGTATGTATGTAAACTCTTTATTGTGAAAAATAAACAAGACAAAATACAATCCAAAACAATACAATCAGTTTGTTTGTTAATATTGTAATTTTTCTTCTTTCTCTTGTCAGGTCAGGCCACCCAAAGCCAAAAATTATTTACTTTTATAAAATTCATCCCTTGTGGGTTAAGTAAAGGAATTATTGTCCATTCAGCCTTCTTTTTTTGTTTTTGCAATTTAATTTAATTATGATATATCACGAATAAAAGTTTTCTTTCTTTCTCTCTTTCTTTCTTTCTTTGATAGTGACGTATCAAAATCCAAGGAGCACGCAACAAGTTCCAAAATAAATTTAAATTCCATACAAACTTCTCACAGGCACGACCTGCACCAATTTGTATTTAAAACGACAGCCAAGTTCAATATTGCGATTAAAAATTTAATCCCATAATTGGTACGGCGGAGAGCAATTTTCAATCCTGCTAAATACATAGGCTTAGTGTGGGGTTCGAATCTGTTCACCCTGCTTGCATTCTGAATACGTGTAGGTCAGTAAGTTAGTATCTTTAGAAATTATTCAATAGATAGGAGAAATGATTTAAGTAGAGATGTACTTAACAGATCAGAAGCATAACGGCTAGAAACTTATAAACACATATTCAAAGGCAAGAGGAAATATGCATGGTTTATAAAATTTATTTAATACTAGCTTCTGCCCGCGACTTTGTTTGCGTAGAATTATATACAAAACCTTCCTCTTGAATCACTCTATCTATTAAAAAAACCGCATCAAAATCCGTTGTGTGGTTTTGAAGATATAAGCATACATAGGGACACGGGGACAGAAAAAGCGACTTTATTTTATACTATGTATGATGATGATGATGATGAATATGAATGATGATATGATGATGATGTTGATTGATGATTGATGATGATGATGATGATGATTGATTGATGATTGATAGTGATAAGTAGGAACATTTATGTTACAAATCACATAAAAAATATTTTTAAATAGGTAACTATAAAAATAACCGAGTATTAAACTATGAAAGATTCGTCTTTTACATCTCTTTCTAGAATTAAATATGGAGCTGAGGAGTGAGTGGGCGTAAAGGTAAAAAACTTAAGTAGGTAAATGCTGTTGCATGTGTGAGTAATGTGTGCGACTATTGACATTCCGAATTAGAAAAATGGCTTAAGTCCCATATCAGTTCTGTACACACTACTACATACTCTCAATAAAAAAAACCTTCTTAATTCTTTGGTAAAATGCAGTTCAATCAACTTACAATCTATAATACCAGCAAAAGTCTGTCATCCAGGTACTGCTTACTTTTGGCTAATTTCTTAATTAGGTGCATAGGTGCATTGCATAAGTCACATACAAAATCACCTATAAACTTACCCACCTATTTGTATCACTGGCAGCATTCACTGCACTCAGCTCAATTTATGCTCCATTTCCACCCTCGGATTAGATGACACATTTTAATTATTGCGGCAGCCATTTTGATTTTTAAAGTAATCCGCTTACAATCTCAGTGTTGCTACATTAAAATCTTTCGCGGTAGGGATGTGAAAACAAAATCTCTAGTGCAATAATTTATTGAAAAATTACCTATTATACGTGTGCGAATAGACAAATTGGCGTTCCAAATTAGAAAAAGGACTTAAGTCCCATATCAGTTCTGTACACCACTACATCCAACAGGTCATAATACTTAAGTTTTTCACCTGTACTTTGCGGAGGTCCATTTCAATGAACAAAAAATATACCTTGCTACTCCGCTACTCTCGTGTAACCCACCCAAGCTTGAGTGTAAAACCCTTCTGAAGTTTCTGAAGTTTCCCATTTTGCTTAAATTTTGACTTTGCCTTTCAAAATAGTAAAAAGGATGATTTTGTTGACTTTTTAACCCATATTATTTTAATTTTACCAGTCGGAATCTAATTCTTCCATGCTGGTCTGGGAGCAAAGAAAAACCATAGAATGTACCAGTTGCTTCTCTACCCGCGCAGAAGGTAAAAGACCATCGAGGGAATGGGCGATTATAATAGGAATCATGTTGTAGGCGATGAGGCTAGCAACTCATCACTATTTTGATTCCATTTTCCACCTATACGCCCACAATCTTGCTAAACGTGGCCTGTAGGTACCTGTTACCTTAGGCTCTGTCTACCCCGTAAGGGATGAAGACGTGATTTGTGTGTGTGTGTGTGGAATGTAATTATTAATAAAATAAAATACTCAAAAATATATTTTTGCTGTATCTGTTTATTAACAACACTAGCTGGCAAATAGTCAAAGAGCCAACATCCCCGTGACAATAATAACTTAAATTAACAAACCTTAATCCCTGCGCGACAGGTTCCTTATTAACACCATTTGTCACTCCTGTACTATACAACCTATCTTCATGCTAACATCAACCGTATTCTAAACAACATTAAATTCAAAATAATTCCCATAATTTACATTCAAATCAGTGACAGGAGTCTCCTTTGGTTGCAAATTATAAAAATCGTTATGGCGCTTGTATTAGGGTTGATTTTGCGGTGTTTTTTGGGGATTAAATACAAATTATAAGCGGATTCTTAGCGCCTTAATTATCGGGGTGGTTGTGGTATTAGCAAAGTTTAATTTATATAAATAATTTTATAAAGCCGCGGGTCTATTTGTCCGTTTTATTAAATACTAGCTGTTGCCCGCGACTTCGTCTGCGTATTCATTCATATCATATTCATTTATTCATAAACAATACAGACATTGTGTTTGAAATTTATCATTACAAATTAAATTAAAAAAACTAACAAGTAGGTAGATCTTCTCACATTAGGTACATTAAATATTACCATTAAATATTAAACATATAAACATTCCTCTCGAATCACTCTATCTACTAAAAAACCGCATCAAAAGCCGTTGCGTTTTAAAGATCTAAGCATACATAGACTTTACAAAAGATCCATGAGACTTTCCAAAAATAACATCCTGGTTTTTATTTACGTCAGTGTGTAAAATGTCAAGTCAAAATGAAATTTCCAGATTTTATATGAGTCCAAATCCCGTGGGATAATTGGGATAAATGTAGCTTGTGTGGTATTCCAGAGATTCAGCTATAGGTAGTAGCTAAACTTACGAACTTAGGTACTAAATTTCATTTAAATCTGTTAAGCTGTTTTAAAGTGTAAGAGTAACAAACTGTAGCAAATTCATGTCGATTGTAAATCTAACTTCAAAATGTACACACGGCAATATAATCAGGTAAGCACCTACGCACGCTCTCGCCGTATCTATCCTGCTTACCGAATAGCTTTGCTGTGTGTACACACAGCAAAGCGAATCGGTGAGCACCCTAGTTATCCACGTGTGTCATTCTATACACACATCCGCACTTATCCGCTGCCTTATTACGCACACAACAAAATGCCCTATCTGTGCTAATTGTGTTTTCTGACTACCTTCACGCATAGTTATTCAAACCTGCTGGTATTTTGTTCAATGGAAGCATAATTTTGCCACCAGTATTATAAGCGTGGTGGCTCAGGTGTATTGACCTAGAGTTATGAAACCTAAAGAACCGGGTTCGAATCCTGCACAAGTGTATCTTTTTTGTTTTCAATTTTAAATTACTAATCTCAAAATAAACTCATGTTTACCTAAAACAAGAAAAAAAGGACGTAAAAGAATAAAACAATAAAATGCAATTATTGGTTCAAATTGTTTATTGCAACATTTAATTTTTATTGTATTAGCCTCTATTTGTGTTATTATTATTATTACCAAAAGTAATTAAATTAGCTAAATAAAACTGCACACTTTTCCTTATAGAATAATATTCATAAAATAACACACACTTTAGAGGCCAGTATGATTTTATGTTTACTAAAAAGTCTTATGTCACTAACATAATAATTATCTTGCAAATTGAATACACAACCATAATAGGGCTATTTTTAAGATGACACATAATTAATATCTAAAATTCTGGTTTATTAGGTTTAAGTCTGATAAAGATGAACGAAACGTTTTATTTGCGGACGTGTAAGTCAGTGGTGAAATGAATAGACATGTTAAATGACAGCCATTAACAATAACATCATTTCACACTGGGTTATAATCTCCACTTTGAAGCGACTAAGCTACCTATCTCGATTTGGTTTGGATTTGGACACCAGGGCCCATCGATGACATCCAACCCCATAGCCTAAAGTAACACTGCCACCAGAGATGTACAAAATGGTTTTAAAAAAGCATTTAAATACAAAATGCAAAATACTTTTCAGATTTACTATTTCAAATGCAAAATACCAAATAGTTTTGCGTTTTGTATTTCAAATGCTAAATGCAAAATAGGTATTTTCAAAATACTTTTTCAAAATAAAATACCTTTTGATCAAATATCAGACATTTTTATTTATTTTAGGTATTTATCATGAGAAATAGAGACAATGGCGAGCCGAACAAAAACGTCTAATAACATGGCACCTTATGCATGACATTTTGGTCAAATTTATCAGTACGCGTATCAATAAATTCTGTTACGTTAATAATTAATAATAATAATACTCTTTTCAACATGAAACTACCGTGAGACTTAATCATCATTACACATAAACGGATAACTCACGTATAAAAAGTCGAGTGATGCTCGACATGTTTCGGACTATTTCGTAGTCCTTCTTCTTGGAGCGCTCGCCCCGGCGGCAGGGAAACGAACACTGCGCGCCAGCGCTCTGCTCGCGCGGCTGTTCGACGCAACTGACAGTGGCGCACAACTACCCTCGTTTTCATCGTCATTTTTAACGTTTTTTTGTGTTCGTTTCGCTGCCGCCGGGGCGAGCGCTCCAAGAAGAAGGATTACGAAATAGTCCGAAACATGTCGAGCATCACTCGACTTTTTATACGTGAGTTATCCGTTTATGTGTAATGAATAATAATACTCATTTAAAATAATGTAAAGCAAGAAGACTAATGAAAAGAGAGCCATGGCTCCATTTTGTGAATTGTGTGGCCATTTATTTCGGTTGATTGTGCATCTAGTGCGGCAATACAAGCGTCATTCGTTCATTTCATCTTGTTTGACTGGTAATGTTGGCTAAACTTAATCACAAAGTATTTTGCATTTTGAAATGAATATGAAAATGCAAAATACATCTCGAAAGGTATTTCAAATAAAATACAAAATGGTTTTTACAAAAAGGCATTTAAATGCAAAATACAAAATACGTATTTTGCATTTTGTATTTGCATTTTAAATAGAAGTATTTCAAATAAATCGCATCTCTGACTGCCACTCGTTCTGCACTGTAAAACATTACTGTGTTTATATATTTAATTAAGTTAAAAGTTAATATATTTCGTCTTCATCACTAAAAATCACTACATTTGATTTTGATTGATGTAATAATCAAAGTCAAGATATTCACGAGCAAAGGTTTCTTCTATGCTGGTCCGTTAAAGCATGTTTTTTGCTGGTCTACGGCAATGCAATCCTGCAGCATGCAGATGGTTTCGGTTTCGCACAGGTTGCAACGTAGCATTGTGTCTTGTTGCTGTGAAATGGGTCACTAGCGGGTGCGGCAACTACAATGTCCAAACCAAATGGCAGGAGATGAGGCTTCAGGTTTAGGCCCAGAACGAATATTTTTATCGTGTCCGAAGTCTGCGTAAGGGTGAATCCATAATTGCACAGTCTTCCGCTGCAAAATAAATGAAGTTTAAATAAAAACATTTTTCGTCAAAGAAAGTTGTTTAAAACATTACCGATAAAATAATAAGTCATTGTTTTTAACACCGTTTGTCTACTTACCCATATCCAAAAACGCCTAGCGATTCCTTATATAAATAGTTATATTGTTTTGCTCTTTTCAACAAAGATAAATGAAAATCCATGTTTTGCAAATCACAAGGTATTCGAAAGGCAAAATTAAACAGTTCGTAAGTATAACACACGGTTCATCCAGCAGCTAATAATGGCTGCCAGCGGTGACAGTTGTTTGTTCACAAAATCATATTATTAGAAATTTGAGGGTAGAAAACATTTTATATTGTTTAAGACGATAACGACCAAAATAGCCATCAGCTAGCAACTTTTAAACTCCAGTAAAAAGAGTCATACCTATTAATAATTATATTAAAAGAAAACACAATACGTTTGCGTTTTTAACATATCGACGCTTGAAAAGCAACATTGACTAAGCGACATAGGGCTAACTTTACAGGAGAGCATTTTAAAGTTTGACTATTTCGAAAAAAAATCATGTAAATTCTTGTAATCATCCTGCAGGCATAATTCTCAGTGTTTTAAAAATCTTGTTTGGTAATTTACATTGTGGCATATGGAATTATTCAAAAATACTGGTATTTCAAAGGTTAAGTGTCGCTTAGTAAATTTTACTTTTACGTCGAAACAGGAAAAATGTATTAACCGACAAACTTTGATCTGGAAAAGTCAAGTAATAATGTAATAAAGACATACTTTACCGAATTGATATCAGAGCAAAAAAATCTAACCTACATCTAGAAAGTTGGGAAATTGAAGCAAAACCACTTAAACTTCATTTATATTTTGAAGAATTTTAGTAAATTATCCTTAAGCAACTCGTATTTCAATAGTTTAGACTACTATATTCATCAGAAATTGCAATAAAACTATACATAATAAACAGTATTGAGCTGTATTCAGTCAACATTACATAATGAATACAGCAAATAGGTAACTAAAACTATTGTACTAGTACCTACTTAAAATTAAAAGGTGTTTCTTAAAATTAAGTAAGAAGAGAAACACAAAACAGTTTTAAGGCACATTTTTCTATTAGTAGTACCTAAACATAACGTAAATATTTTTAATCACTTAGTAGGGATACTGACCATTTTTGTAAACTTTTGACCTTGAACAAAAGGTGGAGGCCGGATACTTTATAGGAAGTATAGAGAAGTATAATAACTGACATTCATAACCGAAAATGCAACTGGAAATGTGCATAAGTATAATAATACATACCAATTGAGAATCTTCATTACTCTCTCTCCTATTTGGTCTCGGAACGTCCGTCTAGGCCTTCCCCTACCAACGTAACCATTCACACTCCCCATATAAATCTGTTTAGTTAGTCTACTTTCATCCATCCGCTCTACATGCCCAAACCAACTAAGCATACTTTTTTCTATCCTAGTCACTATATCCTCTTTCACACCAGCACGTTCCCTTATCACACTGTTCCTTATTCTATCTTTCAGTGATACACCTTCCATACTCCATAACGCTCTCATTTTTACTGCATTTATTCTACTTTCATGCTTCTTTTGCCATACCCAAGTTTCGCTACCGTACATTAATGTTGGAACAAGCACCCCTCTGTGGACAGCCAGACGCGCCTTCTTCGAGACCTTCTCACTGCTCACAAAGGCGCGCAGCGCCCCTTTGACCATATTTCCTGCAGTCACTCTTCTTTCAATATCACTTTCACACTTCCCATCTTTCGTAAACGCCGATCCCAGATATACAAACTCTTTTACCTGTTCGACTTTCTTACCCGCAATCACAATCTCACATTCAGTCATACTATCGTATTTTTGAAACACCATAACTTTCGTCTTGCTTACATTAACATTCATACCTTTCGTTTCCAATGCACCACATAAAGTGTTAGTTATCATCTGCAACTCCTCCTCGGACGATGCCAACAACACTTGGTCGTCGGCGTATAGGAGGCATTTGATGGTTAACCCACTCATTCTTAGTCCACAGTCATTCCCTTTCAAATCACTCAGGCATGTATCCATGAATAGGTTGAACAGCCACGGTGACGCAACACATCCTTGTCTTTTTCAATGCTAAACCATTCAGTGTACGCCCCGTTTATCCTCGCACAAGCACTAGAATCCTCATAGAGAGATTTTAGTGCTCGTATCAGATTACTGTGCACCCCATGCAATGGATAATGCTGACCACAACTAATTCCTCATCACTCTGTCATAAGCCTTCTCCGAGTCCACGAAGCAGTAAGCAGTAAATTTTCTGGCCCTTGGCCATATACTTTTCGGTTATACACCGCAAGGAGAAGACTTGATCCGTGCATTCCCTTTCTAAAACCCGCTTGTACATCCCATATTTCCTCATCGGTCTCTTTCATAACTCTTTCAATCAGTACCTTTGCATACAGTTTGCCGACGACGCTGAGAAAGCTTATTCCGCGGTAGTTTTTGCAGTCTAGTTGTGACCCCTTTCCTTTGTACAGCGGCACAATCACGGCCTTGCACCAATCCTCCGGTACCCGACCGTTCGTCCGACACAAGTTGAAAAGGTGGCACAACTGACTGGCTTCACCACGCCTTCACCGGCTCTCAGCATTTCGACCGACACTATCATATCCCGCAGACTTTCCTAACTTCATTCTTTTCATTGTGTTTACAATTTCATCTTTGACTACTTTCATTCATCTCTCCGGCATGAGCCGGTACGTGCACTGATTCTTCTGCTCTTTCAAACAAGCTTTCAAAATATTCCTTCCATCTTTTTAAAACACACTCTTCTCCTTTTATAACACTTCCATCAAGGCTTCTGATTTCAGTAATATATATCCCACCAAAACCATTCTGTAAAACAACTAGCCAAGTCTCGATGGAGCTGCTTGTTTATCTCTAAAAAGTAATGAAAACTAGACAAAGTCGTTTCAAGTCTAAGGTTGCTTACTGCGATTTCTTTATTATTATAGTTAATGTTGTGTGACTTGGCCGGTGAAGGGTAGGTACACAAGGGTACAAAACCAGGTTCATTTTCCATCGTCAATGGGTAGCGGTTCTGGCGACAGATTGGTGCAATGGTACACCTGAGCACCTGGTTTTATACCCTTGTTTACCCTTCAACGGCCAAGTCACACAACATTAACTATAATAATAAAGAAATCGCAGTAAGCAACCTTAGACTTCGAACGACTTTGTCTAGATTTCATTACTTTTGAGAGATAAACAAGCAGTTCCATCGAGACTTGCCTAGTTTTTTACAGAATGTTTTTGGTGGGATTTCACTTCTTTTTGTAGAAACGTGGGCATATTGGTTTATTTTATTAGATTTTCTAATTTGACACCTTTTTTTTTTCTTTTGAGGTGTATTTTTTTTCAAACATCAAATGAAGCGGCCCACCAAGTTGAATATTTTTTGTAAAGACAGTATATGTCGATCTCTAATAGTTTGGTTGGGCTCTTGTGTTTTCTAATCAGGGTCACCAGGTACTCCAGATCTTCGATTATCCTAGTTTTTATAAATTTCCCTTTATGTGGCCATTAAACCCTAACTCTGTACCAAATTTCAGCTCTCTGAGTTTATGGAAAGTACTAGTTCTATTTTGATGATCATGAGTAAGTGAGTGTCATAAATGCGAAACTTTGCTTTCGCTTAAATTTGGAACTAAATGATCTACATACTTGAAATTTTGGATTTTAAGTATGTGATTATAGCTTACTGGATGACGAAAATTTCTGCGTTCTGGTCTTATCCAGATGTTCTCAAATAGGGGCCTGAAAATGCGGCGAAATGGTTCCAGTAAAGAATGGTACGGCAGTGTTTGCTTCGCGCTCGACTTGGCGGGGGCACTGCCGAGCCCCTAAATAATCCTGTATTGATTATGCAATCGTAAGATCAAATATAATTATTAATTTAATTCGAGTAGTAAAACTTACAGTCTTCGTATTTCTCATTTGAGGTAGGTCCGACCGATAATGACAGCGTGACTGCAGCACGCGCGTGTTATCCAAGCGACGTCCTGTCGTAAACTGTAGTTCCCTTATTACTTTGAAGCTAAATTCCTTGTATGCGTAAACGACTGTGCTCGTGTCACCCGTAGGTGTAACCAACATTATAGAAATGTTATAACTTCAACATAAAATCGCCTAAACACCTGTGCGTGTGGCACCTACGGGTATAACCTACACTAAATAATCGTATAAGTTTAAGTATAACTTGCCCAAATAGTAAATAGAATGTTTAAGTCGGCAGGGAAAAAATATCCAACCGACAAAGTGTATGTACCAAAAATCGGTAATCTATGCTGAACCAAATGTATTAATAAAAAAAATAAAGAGGTATATTTAACTAAGCTCCATTTAGAGAAAAAAATAAATAAGTCAAAATGACTTAAATGATAACTGAAAACCTTTTTTGGCAGGAAAAAACATTCTATATGCATAAAAATATATTGTCAAGTGCGAGAAACATAACCTAAGTCGAAAAATTACCGTGACAATCTACAGTAAAAAGTTACTAAGGGCAAAAGTTGCATAGTACGATATTGATAACCACCATTTCTTAAAAAAAAATCAAAAGCTTGGTCGCTAAGTAGACAAAAAAAATCAAAAATTCGTTAAATACAAAATGCAGAAGCGACATCAAAAATCGTCGTAGGAAGACGTGAGTTAGACCAAACGACGCAGAAAAATCTGGCGGTTGGAACTGTATATATAACTTAAAATAGCCAAAATGTCGCTTAGTCAATGTTGCCTTTCAAGCGTCGATATTATATAAGAGTAAAATTAAACATACAACAGACTGCAACCACCATAAAATTAAATAGTTACGGAAAAAAATAAATTATAATTTCAACCTTATTTCAAAGCTCATAAAACAGCTATTTACACAAATTGCAATACAGTAGTCGCAGATTGAACATAATTCATAAATTCACCATGTAACTTGCATACCTCGGTGGCCTAGCGGTCAAAGACAGGTCGAAGATTTGACTTCTGCTTTAGTGAACCGGGTTCGTATCCGAAGAAAACGGAATATAAAATAGTAATAATAAAATGACATTTTTGGATGTTATTTCAATGGCCATGCTGGTTGTGAGGAATATTGCTTTGGAATTGGAATCTCAGACTTGTTGAGAAATAATAATATAACATCGTCGCATCAGTGAGATGGTAACTACTCTTCGCTAGTAATAATAGTTCAATGCGTGGGATTGCATAAATTTGAAGATTCAAGGTCGAAGGAAGCTTCGATTCGGTTCTCTCGCTTACACTGGGGATGACAATATCCAATGTAAGATTAGGTAAAATATTTTTAGGACAGTCTAAATAAAAAAAATACTTTTACATTATTTTTGTAGAAGTAACTGAAACCGGAGATATTGCATTTTCAGCCTTTGAGTGTGACACAATACCGGGGGGGATTATTTTCATTTAATTTGTAATTATTTTTTACTTAATTTATTATAAACTAACTTAAATAGTTGTAACTTTCTTCATTGTTATTTTATAGTTAGTTGTTGTTTATTCAATAAACAGGTAATTTACAGCGACATTGCTCATTCATCTTGTTGCTAAAAAATCTGTACTTAGGGGGTAGATTTTATGATCGAACTCACTCACACATTCACATGTCATAGATTCTACTTAACGTTCATGTCGATACTCAACACGCATAGACGTGTGCGTGGCTGTGCTAACCGCATTATTTTGCTGTGTGTACATACACTTATCTGACCCTTGATATATCTTCTAATATCTATGACAAATCATTGGAATCGAAATAAATGACGTTTAATTTCCATAAATAAATCCCTCGACTCCCTGGTCAACCCTATCCAACTGACCCCTTTAAACTAAATTACTACTAACATAATACAAAAACCAACCTTAACATGGTGATTGCTAGATTCAAATTAGATCCCTACAAAATTTCCATACGTGAAAGTTGCCATATAGAAGAATTAACCTATAGATTGGTAACGTCTCACAATGTTTTTGGAAGAAACCTGATCTTAATTACATATAAACGTATAACTCACGTATAAAAGTAGAGTGATGCTCGACATGTTTCGACATGTGTCAGTCGTCGAGCAGCAGCGCGAACAGAGCGCTGGCGCGCAGTTTTCGTTTCGCAGTAGGCGAGCGCTCCTAGAGGAAGGACTACGAATTAGTTCGAAACATGTCCAGCATCACTCGACGTTTATTCGTAAGCTATCCGTTTATAAGTAATTTATGATTAAGTCTCACGGTAGTTCCATGTTGAAAGCCTGATCTTATAATAAAAAAAATATTGTCCCATTGTTTCAGACTTTCTTTCAGAATTAAAGGCTATAATTCTCACGTGAGTCCAGTGCGCATTGAACTTTCCGCAGGTGCGTGCTTAGTGTAGTATGCTTAGTGTAAGTTTTCAGTCACAAAATACGTCATACTATGAGAGCACTTTGTTGCCGTTTCGATCCGCAAGTGGCGCTGCCAATTTAACCATAGTAATTGAGACGTTTACGTGAACGCGTTCGAGACGTTTTTATATGCGAAAACTTACACTAGAGGCTTAGACTTCTCGCGATGTTTCCCTTCACCGAAATGCTCGTGGTGTTCCAAAACTCACAGACGCGAGTCCTGTTTGGAACCCACGATGTCTCACAATTGACAACTAAAACAATACAATACAGAATACCACAAATCAGTACAAAACGATACAGAAACAAAGAACAAGGTAGACAATAGGCGGTTTTATCGCATAATAGCGATCTCTAGCAGACAACCAATGAAAGAAAGAAATAAGTCGGAGACAGTTCAACTTTAGCCTGCACTGAGTCGGAATTGAATAGCGTTAAGATGTCATGGCAAAGCCCCAGTACAAATGGAAAATAAATTAAAATAATTCAAAATTTGACATGCTATTCATTATTGAAATAAGGATTTTTCTCCCAAGGGACTTCAGTCCCGGTATTTCAACTGCCACATCTGAAGTTCCCGGGTCAAAGCTAGCTGAGACATATAGCCATCATTCCGCTATGATTGAGATGACGCAGTTTGGACAAATATGAGTCGTTTGACGTATAGTACGGCTCGTTTGTGGCGGTCAGTGATATAGTATGCCATTAGTTTGATAGAAACTTGGTTTATGCAGGGGTTGAGTTCGTTTGGTTAATTTGGTGATTTTCTGTGTGTTTTGATCTAATAATAACTATTATGTATTTTATTTATGCTAAAGTTAAAAATAATACAGAATGAACCAATGGTCGTTCATAAAAAATTAAAAATGATCTACGCATCGCCTGGCCGCGCCGGCTACGGGCAACACTGGGCGCGACAAGCGCCAGCGCCCTCTATCGTTTTTCTCTTCTAAACTCGGCCTGCGCACGCGACGATTTTGCTCCATGATTTAATTAATGATTTGTATTTTAAAGTCATTCAAACCAGTAAATGTACAGTCTAATATTTTATTAATCGCTGCATTAGGGCTAGAACCTACAAAAATAATATTTATATAGGTAAATTCGTAGCGTAGTAGCTTTTCCCACTACCGTACTTCGCGGAACCGTCTGTCCTTCCATCCTTAACATCTTGATGGTTGGGATGGATTTAGGGATCTTTAAAAAGCGAGCCTTCCTGTTCCTCAAAGGGCCGGCAACGCACCTGTGATTCCCCAGGTCTTGCAGGTGTCCCTGGGCGACGGTGATTGCTTTCCATCAGGTGACCCGTCTGCTCGTTTGCCCCCTCTTAGGTACATAAAAAAAAAGGTAAAGTCAGCGTCAAATAGTTCGTGACACCCAAAGTGGCCAAAAAGTTAGCAACACGACCTTATTTCAACTGTAACATTGATGTTATGTTACTTATGGGGTAGACAATACCCAAATAATAGAATGTTACCGAAATATCTAATGTCGCTTTATAAACAAGGTACTAAATAATCTTATATAATAAAAAAAAACGAACTACTCACACAATCCCTAATAATCTTAGGGATCATGTTATATAGCCGATGTGGCTAGCAACCCATCACTGTTTTGATTCCCCTTTCCATCCATACGCCCACAATCATGCTAAACGCGGTTTTAGGTCTTGTTATCTTAGGCTCTGTCTACCCCGTAAAGGATAAAGACGTGATTTATGTATGTACATGTATGTATTTACACAATAATTAAAAATTTAAATCGTGACAGTAGTAATGAATACATTTTATAGTGCCCTATTTCATTATTGTAACCAGGCTAAGTGACTTTTCTTGTTTTATTTCATGAACTAGGTTGGCAAACAAGCAAATAGATCTTATTCAAAAGCAGCACAGCCTTAGAACAACCACATACATAGGTACATAGATACATAACGTCACGCGTCCCATGGGGGTAGGCAGAGAACAGCCATAACACTAAAAGATTTCGATTAGGATTGTAACTATGCCTAAAATTAAATTTATGAATGTATGTATGTAAGTCACACAGACAACAAAGGCACCTCAAAATTAAATCAACCCAGTAAAGCCACAGTTTACACAAACCTTTCCTTAATGATCACAGACTCCATCAAATCCCATAAAAGCTGAGGGGCGGCAAAGCAAACTCTTTCAATACAGGCCCCTGTCAGAGAACAAAACGGGTTGAGAATGAAAAATGAAATCAAGTGGACACTGCGAGAGTCGGTAAGCGAGGGACCTGATACATTTTAGCGAAATTTATACACGGAAACAGAAGATTTATTTTTGTTAAAAGCTTGGCGTCATCAGACAAATGGTTTATTAGCATTAAGTAGCTACACGTGGGCTGGAACTTACACACGCGCGTATAATATTATAATTAGTATCACTGTCCATAGGGGAAATGCTGCCTGTATCTATGGTATAATGTCGCTGGGGCCTGTCCATTTTCAATTGTTTTAGTGTAACATTTTAATTTAATTATAATGTAGTTTAATTT
The DNA here is from genome assembly GCA_949127965.1 of Pandemis corylana. NCBI lineage: Eukaryota > Metazoa > Arthropoda > Insecta > Lepidoptera > Tortricidae > Pandemis > Pandemis corylana. The sequence continues at coordinate 2,902,724 of OX421869.1, forward strand.
GTTTTTCTTTTAATTTGCAATCTTATGTTATTTAACAAACTAAAATCCAGTAAAATAACTGTCAAAAATGTTGTTTGTGAACCATAATCTTGTACCATGTCCACAGGAAAGAATAGAACATTACAAAACTTATTGGGTACCTCACCTTTTCTACGGTCATCAATCTTGGAAAGCAAAGGTTATTGTCTAGTTATCCTACCGTTTAACAGCAGGGCTAGCGATAGTGGCGATTGCTTACCACCAGGTACACCGAGACTCGCGTTAGGCTGCGGCTCCACTGAGGCGGAGACGAGCGGAGCGGAGAGGAGACGTGTGGGGATCGACCAATCATATTACAGATCGGAGACGAGATGTGGGTTTCATGTAATATTAATGTAATATGATTGGTCGATCCCCACACGTCTCCTCTCCGCTCCGCTCGTCCGCACCCTAAACATCTTAAAATAATAAAAACCTGAAATTACTTATTACTCTTCGTTTTTCACGAGGTAACTACTTTTGAAATCCAATCGTAGAAAACATGTTATAGGATAGGCGATGCGGCTACCCATCACTATTTTGATTTCCCTTACCACGCCCACAATCATGCTAAACGTGTGACCCTTTGGTCTTTTTACCTAAGGATCTATCCCGTAAGGGCAAATACGTGATTTATGTATGCATGTTTATGTGAATATTTTAACCCACAGACCAAAGATTTCATCGAGCATTTTGTAGCAAGTCCACACGTTTTGTGGGCCAAGCTCGGCCATCATTTATCAGCAGCACTTACCGAATTTGCATAAAAGCATGATTAATGCGCGTACGCACAACTGACCGGCAGCTACGATAGACAGGGATAACACTACACTGCAGCTAATTATCAACATTGCTATACATACACCGACAATCGCTGGGGTAAACGTGTTCTTGAGTGGAGACCGCGACTCGGCAAACGTAGTGTAGGACGCCCTCCGGCCAGGTGGGATGACGATCTGCGAAAGACTGCCGGCAGATGCTGAATGCGTCAAGCTAAAGACAGGGCGCTATGGCGCTCATTAGGGGAGGCCTATGTCCAGCAGTGGACTAACATAGCCTGATGATGATGATGATACATACAAGGGTGGTAGGACCTCGTGCAAGGTCCAACCAGCCCACTCATCATTACCAGTCTATACACGTCCTACTGCTGGGCGCAGGCCTCCTCTCAGAATGAGAGGGCTTGGGCTATAGTTCCCACGCGGCTCCAGTGCTGATTGGGAACTTCACCTTTACCGAAATTACATACATACATACACAAATCACGTATTTATCCCTTACGGGGTAGACAGAGCCTATGGTAACAGATACCTACAGGCCACACTTAGCAAGACTGTGGGCGTATAGGTGAAATATGAAATGAAAATAGTGATGGGTTGCTAGCCTCATCGCCTATAACATGATTCCTATGATTTTCGCCCATTCCCTCGATGGGATTTTACCATCTGCGCGGGTAGAGAAGCAACTGGTACATTCTATGTTTTTTCTTTGCTCCCGAACCAGCATGGAAGGTACCGAAAAGCTCATGGTAAATTCCAAATGTGATTTCGCGCATTCCGAAAAACTCAGAGGTGCGAGCCCAGGCTCGAACCCACGACCTGTACCACTAGGGCTAGGCTTTTACACGGCGCTTCCACCGTCTTACTTGCTAATCCTGCCGCCAGGCAGTACGCTGTGTTCCAGCGTGGAGAGTAAGACAACCGATGAAATTACTGGAACTGGTATTCTATCCTCGGCTTCTAGGCTGGCAACGCATCTGCAATCCTCTAGTATTGCGGGTGTCCATGGGTGGTGGTGCTCGCTTACCACCATGTGATCCACCTGCTTATTTACCTTCCTTGTCGTATAAAAAAAACATACACTATGTATGTATACAAAGTGTCTCAGAACTATTTATTAATTTGTTCATTTATCTTCCATGCTGGTCTGGAAGCAAAGGAAAAACATAGAATGGACTAGTTGCTTCTCTTCCCGCGTAGATGGTAAAAGCCCATCGAGGGAATGGACGAAAATAGGAATCTTGTTGTAGGCGATGCGGCTAGCAACCCATCACTATTTTGAGTCCCCTTTCCACTTATACGCCCACAATCATGCTAAACGTGGTCTTTAGGTCTTGTTGCTTCGGGCTCTGTCTACCCCGTAAGTGATAAAGACGTGATGTATGTATGTATGTATTTTATTATCACAACCATAATATTACAATGATGGTAACTAATACTAAAAACGTTTCACATGGACCCCGGTGGGGTATAGCAATACAATAGATACAATACAAATGTACCACGTTTGGGAAAGCGTAGTGTGGGACGCCCTGCGCCGCGTTGGACGGATGACCTTAGGAGGACAGCTGGCAGTGGCTGGATGAGGGAAGCCCAGGATCGCGAAAGTTGGCGCAATATGATCCTTCATGCCTACGCCCAGCAATGGACGGACAATGGCTGTACACACGACAAAGTTATTCGGTAAGCAGGCTAAATACGGCGCTTGCGTGCGTGGGTGCTTACCTGATTATTTTGCCGGCTGTACATAGATAGATAGATAGAAATGTATTTATTTAGTCCGGAATATTTCAGAGGGTTTTAGTTAGTTTGACTGGACACGATTTCATAACCGTACAAATAAACAAAACAGAAAGACAAAAACAAAACATAACACATACAGACATCACAATAAAACGTCTCAAACAGCTTCAAATAAAACTAGCTTAAAATTATGACAAAGCGCTCGATATATTTCCGAACGGAAATCTGTAAATCTAGCTAAGCCTCTGGCTCCTAAACAACAGATGAGTTTCGCGAATTTCATGCGGGAATTATGAAAAAGCTATAACTCAAACTGAAACAGAAATGAGGAGTTGGCTTTCGAAACGACGTATGTTCTTCCATCGGTATATCAAATTCGGTTTTGTAGCTAGCATTTAAAGTTGGTTTTAAAACTGAGGTTAAATTTGAGGTTGGCCTTTTTAAAATTCGTTTGCGCCGTAGTGTGCGATCAGCTTTTTAAGGAGGAATTTGTATGAAATTCAGTGTCAGAATTTATTGTTTCGTGTTTGAATAAAGTTTTGTGAGTTTTATTTTTAATAGTTTATTTTCTTAATCAATACTTATGTTTTAGACAGAGCCTAGGGTAACGAGACCTAAAAGCCAAGTTTAGCATGATGTGGGTGTATAGGTGAAAAAGGAAATCAAAAACAGTGATGGGTTGCTAGCAGCATCGCCTATAACATGATTCTTATAATTTTCGCCCATTTCTCGATGGGCTTTTACCATATGCGCGGGAAGAGAAGCAACTGATTCATTCTATGTTATTCCTTTACTCCCAGACCAGCATGGAAGATCAATAAATAAAATAAATGAATGTAGCCAGTTAAATACTCGATTCCGGCAGCAAATGGAGACAAACTAGCTTTTCTTTGCAAACCTATATAAAAATACCTTTCCCATGGTACATAAATTAGCCATGGGGGCGTGTACAACGTACCATACATTACCCATTGTCCTTTACAGTACTAAAAATCCGTGATATAAAGCCGGAAAATGCAACGTTTTCTACTAATTGACGTCTCTATACTCCACGCTACACTAGCGCCTCTAGCGGCGAATACATACATTCAGCCCTCATTTTACATAGAACGTCGAGCGAGAAGACTATCTCTCTTTGTACTTTCATCATACCCTCACTACCTTTTAACAGTTGGCAGTCCACACAGCAAGTCGTTTGCCCCTTCACACTTAAGAGCGTCGCTCCTGTCGCCAGTCGTTGCTATCCTCTGATTATGGCTTCATTTTCTAGTAGACCTCACGACTTCAAATTTCTCGTCAAATTTTCGTCTTCCTCTCCTTCCTCCAGCAGAGCTGTTCAACCTGGCCAGGGACCGTGTGAAGTATGACCAACCTTCACTAGTTGGAGAGACACCATAAGAAGAAGATTCTATAATGAATTATTGTATTGTATTGTATAGATAAAGTGGAGATGACTGGTGAAGGATAATGCAAGTACATTGACTAATGGCAATATCACACCAAACAAAGAGTTGCCAGCCTCAATGTTTAGCGGAAATGAATTCCGCACAGAGCTGGCAAGCCACAATGAGCAGAAACAGATGACACTCGTTTTTCTCGCATCCGCTTTCTCGTATTCAAATTTGACATTGACAAATATCCGGTCATTTCCGGTTTGCGGCGGATTTTCATATCATTTATATTCATTCGGGAGTCAGCGAAAAGATTGTTGATGATACAGGGCGTGAATTAAAGGGGGCTACGGGGTGATTGAGTTTGGCGACGAGTTTGTTCCGATTGCTTTTTGTGAGCAGGCGTTTTTCAAAAAAAGTTCACATGTTAATTTTTTCCAGAATTGAAATATTTTGAGTTTTTCTTACTCAGAATATACCCTATCGATTTTCATACAAGAAAAATATATCCCCAATTTTACTATGGCATTATTTTTCTTCTTCGCCACGTTCTGCACTTAGGTACAATATTAAAAGAAGTGACGAAATGAAATGGACATTTTGGGACATATTTTTTCTTGTATAAAGATCGATAAAGTAAACGATTGTGAGTAAGAAAACCCCAAAATAGTTAAATTCTGGAAAAAAAATCATGTAGACTTTTTTTTTGGAAAATGGTCATGCATTACTTATTGGTCCAATAGCTGGAAAAAATATTGGGTAGGTATTTGAGAGGCAGTGAAACGATACATCCTCCTTTATTATATCTAAACACAAAAAGTTAAGTTATAGGTAGTGGAGTTAAATGGATTCTTGTTTATTTTGGAGCTCGCAAACGTTCTTGAGGCAAATTGTAAGGAAATTTCTTCGAGCGGTGAAAAATGAAGAAGCCAGATTATGTAGTCGGTTTCATAATACATATTATTGTAAAAAATCTTTAACAATATATTTTAGGAACTTAACGATTTGTTGGACGAACTAATTGCCAGAATAAAGTAGGAGTGACGTTTTCAAATTGCTGTTTTTGTTTTAAATATTACTCTAAAAATGTTTATCAGCTCTTGGAATAGACTTCAAAGCATACACCGCACCCTTCGTGGAAGAAAGACGTAAGTCCTGTAGAGCCTTAATAGGACTTACGTCTTTCTTCCACGAAGTGTGCGACACTTTATTGTTTCTTAAAAAAACAGGACATTACCAGAGGCTATTTGGGATAAAGACACCTTCTGTCTGATTTAAGCCTGGTTTATTCACTCCCTTTTGTTTCATCCTTTAAACACAACAAAACCCTATCAAATCCTTAACAAACCAAACCTATTCTGTTCTATTTTGCAACAAACCCCACTGTGACCATTCCGTTTCATTAGTCAGGACACGGAACGCATTGTCGATGTTATCAGTTTTTTCTTCTTGATTTTGTCCTCCGTTCGACAGAAGCGTGGTCCCCGAAGTGCATACTAATTCTGTGATAGATTAATCGAGTTGTGGTTTCATCGAATTTTGTGCAAATGAAGAGTAACGACCTGGACTCGATGGTAAGATTTTTTCTTGTTGATTTGCGGATTGCTGGCATGCTTGGAGAGTCGGAGCGAACGGTTCGTTAAGTTTTTGACTGCGGATTGATTGTATGTGATTGTTTCCACTGTTTATTATGGTGGTAATGTCTCAGAGTCCATCACTAGCAATTGTTTAGCTATGAGATGTGTTGCAAGGTGAATTACAATGGGTGGAAACGTGTTTAGATTGTTACCTCATTCATTACACACACACGCACAAATCACGTCTATATCCTTTACGTGGTAGACAGAGCCTGAGGTAACAAGAGCTAAAGGCCACGTTTAGCATGACTATGGGCGTATAGGTGGAAAGGGTAATCAAAAACTGTTGGGTTGCTAGCCGCGTCGCCTAACATGATTCCTATTTTCATCCATTCCCTCGAATCCATTGAATATTTATCTCAAAATTATGATGCTTCTATAAACATTCGGTACGATAAAATCCTGAAATTTTACCGGAAAAAACAGGAAAACCGACTTACACCATGCCTAGCGACCCGGTACGAAATCACCCCACGACTCAAAAGCCCGTATGCAAATGCCCTCCGAATTTATTGTTATAAGTTCTCTTTCGCTAAGTGATATTCGAGATTTCCTTCCAAATATGCTGCGAACGGTTCCCTATTTTATGTAAAACCTGTCCAGTTCCCGTAGACCTTTCAAGCTTTATTGATATGACCGAATCTCACTGGAAATCTTTTAGCTTTAAGGAGGTAACAGCTCAAGTAAGCCTGGACGAGTGACTAGCAGTTTCACAATGGTTTATTTCGTATTTTCCTTGATTGCTCCGCGCCGGCGCCATTTTCAAATTGAAGGTAATATAGTGCTAAATGAAAACTGATTGCTGAAAGTTGCAAATCAAGATAATCCTTCATTTGCATTTGAAACTTGGTTATGTTTTGGAGTTGTTTGTTCATACGATTTTAAAGTTGAGACAGGTAATCCTTTGGGGAATAAAAGAGTTTCGAATAATGCGTTTTGGGTTAATCTTTCATGCTTAAAATTGCGTAGTAAGAAGAATTTCGATTTTAAACTCAGGAAAATTTAGGCAATGTGCATCCGAGACACCCGTCATAAACGGAAGCCAGCAGCGATGCTGTTTGGCTTTGATGATGGTGCTGCTCTACCACACTCCGACTGACAGACTGACATGTCATTTTTTTCATACTCAATTAATTTATTAGTCTTCCATTTTTATTTGTTATTACTTTCTAATGTCTTTCTATGTATACTTTATAGAATATGTGTAAATAAATTATTAAATAAAAAAAATCAGGCAAATATCATATCACATACACACACGTACACAAATCACGTCTTTATCCCTTACGGGGTAGACAGAGCCTAAGCTAGTAGGTACCTACAGGCCACATTTAGCAAGATTGTGGGCGTTTAGGTGGAAAATATCACACAATTTTGTAAAACGTTTATGAATAAATTATCTTTATCTTATCTTTATCACTTTTGATAAAACCTTAGTTTAAGTAGTTACTCGATACCGTAATCGTTTTCATTTCAACTCTCTATTATATCCTACTAATATTATAAACGTTTGTAAGTATGTATGGATGGATGGATGTTTGTTACTCTTTCACGCCAGAACGGCTGGACATATCTGAATTAAATTTGGAGCACAGATAGATTATAGTCTGAAATAACAAATAGCATACTTTTTATCCCGGAAAATTGCGTAATTCCTGCGGGATAGCAATAAACAATTATATGCAGACGAAGTTGCGGGCAACAGCTAGTTATTATATAATTTACTAGTTTCTGCCCGCGACTTCGCCTGCGTAGAATTATACATAAAAACCTTCCTCTTGAATCACTCTATATATTAAAAAAACCGCATCAAAATCCGTTGTGTAGTTTTGAAGATATAAGCATACATAGGGACATAGGGGCATAGGGATATAGGGACATGGGGACAGAGAAAGCGACTTTGTTTTATACTATGTAGTGAAGATTGTGGAAATTCAATTTGGTGGTCCACGCGCAACTGCCTTCGCAACAGTTCTCAAAGCGACTTTAAGAACTGTTTAGCCGGTTCAGATGCTCGACTGAAAGTCCTTTTGTTAAAAAATCCATTTTTTTCTGTTAATGAGTTTCTGACTATGACATTTTGATTTAATTTATTTAATTGCATTGTTTTTTCGACTCATTTTGACATTTGATTAATTTAAACCCTTTATTATATTTAATTATTTACCTGTAAGCAGTGACGATCCCTAGCGGAGAATTAATTTAATTAAATTGTACCTAATTGTTTTATTATTATTGTTTTTGATTTTGACATTTTTTGTAATATTCAATTGATTTGTATTATTTAATTTCATCTTATTTACTCTTGACGATTTCAATCTAAATTCTTCTAACTTGACAATGTACAATTTATGATGTACTAATTTTTATTGAATGAATAAATAATCTAAATCTAAAAGGGAGTAACATAATTTATGAAGTGGAATCAAATTCCGATCCCCGTAATTCTACTAACAAATTGCAAATAAAACGTTTGTCGCGATATCAAAAAGCTTTCGCCCATAAATTAAAGGCAATAAACGTGTTAATGGTGTAAGGAAAATCTACATCTTCCCCTTTTCTCGCGTTTACTCGCGGTCATACGAGCTGCGAAGATACTTTATGGGTTCAATGGATGAGGTATACTGTGAGCAATAGTTATTTGTGTTACAAGGGAGCAAAATGATGTATTTGCGGCGAGGGCGCTACATTGAATCCAGAATGTAGCGAGGGATTCTAAAGTAGAATCCAGAGCGTAATGAGGGATTAAAGTGTTAACGCCCAAGATGAAAATAATTTTGCTCCCGAGTGGCTCATACAACTTTTCAAACCGAACATTAAAAGACTTGAAAAAAGAGTATTAAATATAGTTGAAGAGCTACCAACATACAATTATAAACTTAAAAAAATTGTATTTGCAAAAAAACGCTTAGAAAAGCCTCGAACAGAAAAGTTGCCCTTTGATCTCTCTCGACAGGGAGCAAAGCCTACTTTTCTGAATGAGAGGTGTGAAATAGTTGTTTGTGTCACAAGTGAGCAAAATGATGTATTTACGGCGAGGGCGCTACATTGAATCCAGATTGTAGCGAAGGATTCGACAATAGAATCCTGAGCGTATCAAGGGATTCTAAAGTAGAATCCAAAGCGCAATGAGGATTTCAACTGTTAACGCCCAAGATGAAAATAATTTTTCATCCCGCCTATTCGAAAATCGACGATTGGCTCGCATATAAGTGCGAGCAAAGTAGGTATTTTTTTCCATTACACTTTCACAGAGGGCAGAAATGAGATTTGAATTTGGAACATAAATTATTGGTGTTCCGCGGGTTCCGCGACACGACCAAAGAGGTCGAACGCTGATATTGTATGAATGAAAAAAGCCTATCCTTACATTTCATTGCTTAAAGTCACAAGTCCATTCACAGAATATACCCAAAACAGATCGTTCACTAACTCGTGCCCACTGGCGCGTGACTAAGAGCATTGTAAATTTCACACAAATGCACTCGCTGAATGTGAATTCGAGACATAGCACTCCCTAGTGACTGAAACATTTTTAAATGTAAGGTTATTATTTCGAGTGCTTGCTTTTCCTTACATGCCTTGGTTCTTAGGATTCCTTAGCCTAGGAAACGGAACCTATTGCTTTGGCTTACGCGTTAATCCCTTAGACAAAAACTGAGGCATCTTGTAATGAACGGTTCTTTATAGTATAATTTTTAAAATGTTCAGGCCTAAATAAAATATCGAATAATAAAATAGATTCGCTAAACTGAACCAATCATATTTTCAGGGACTGTTGCATCATAATTTGTATACAATAGTTAAAGAAAGTCTCCGTAGAAAACACCTAAAGATGCAGAAGTAAATAAAAGGTTGTAAGAAATGAAAAGTTTTGCTCCGCTCAATGACTAAAGATGTCGTAGTGTGTACTTTCAATTTGTTTTTGTGGCATTTTATTGTTTCCCTCGCCCCGGGCCGTAAGTAACTATTTACCGCCCGGTACGTGTGCGGTAATTTCCATTTCCTGGCCAAGTAAAGACGTAAAATTGTGTACACAGCTCGGGCAGTGATAATAAAAAAAGCCTCAGGTCACACGTTTATCGCCCTCGCCTTCGGCTCGTGCAACAATTTCCTCGGAGTGTAACGAACTATTATTGGTTTCAGAAAAAGTTTACAATCACTGATTCTAGATTCTAATGTTATCCTGAATGGAGTATAGGTAGGTAAGTACTTCCTTCAAATAATTTTGACCCAACGTAATACTGTATTTACATACATACATTATATCACGTCCTTATCCCTTACGGGGTATACAGAGCCTAAGGTAACAAAAACTTAAGGCCACGTTTAGCATAATTAAGGGCGTATAGCTGTAAAGTGAAATCAAAATGATGGGTTGCTAGCCGCATCGCCTATAACATGATTCCTAAGACTTTCGCCCATTCCCTCGACGGGATTTTACCATCTGCGCGAGTAGAGAAGCAACTGGTAAATTCTATGTTTTTTCTACACTCGACCAGCGTAGAAGATTTATTACACTTTGCTACAAATATCAAAGTCGTTGTATTAGGTACATTACCGTTGTTGAACGCTCACTTATAAATCGTAGCCCACTGGCCACGCAATGTAAGACGTGTACCACGATTCTCTCATACGTTAATGGGGCTCAATGCCATTAGTGTTAACTTTTGATGTACCCATCTAGTTAGATGGGTGACTCAGTTGAGTGGGTTCAACTATTAAACAGTTTATAACTGCTTTATAGTTTTTTATGTTCTTGTTTACGTCTATTGTGTATTTGGTTGATTGCTTGTAAAATTTATTTCACGTAAGTTTTTAAGAATTTGAAGGAATTCGATGAAGAATTTAACGGCGCGTTAAATTCAGAAAATACGTATACATACGTACATAATGTCACGTCTTTATCCCTTACGGGGTAGACAGAGCTTAAGGTAACAAAACTTTAAGGCCACGTTTAGCATGATTAAGGGAAAATGGAAATCAAAATAGAGGACAAAAGTTAAAAACCCATGAAACTTTTTTGGGTATACGCCCACAATCATGCTAAACGTGGCCTTAAGGTTTTGTTACCTTAGGCTCTGTCTACCTAGTAACACAAGGGATAAAGACGTGATATATTTATGTACGTATGTATATAAAAAAAAGACACTGCATAATCTTGGACTAAAACACGAAATGAACCAAATCTAAAAAACGCAAATGGTACACCGTCGAAAAACCGGCAGAATTTCCTCGTTGAATTGTCGACTCAATTCTAGTCACAAAAAGCTAGCCTAAATCCTAAGCTAATTGCTCGCCGTATCATAAACACAGCAACGCCTCGTAAAGTGAATCCTACAAACCACTGGACCGCTTGCGTGAATTTTAATCAGGCAGAGTGCTGTGTATTTATCACCTTAACTGCCCAAAACGAATCATGGCCGATCACCGGGCAAATTAGTTAAGCTGGAAATGCAGCGAGACATGATTACCCGTGTTTTCCATACCCAGCACGTCTAGCACGAGAGCGCACAAGAGTCGCGTCGCGCGCGAGATAGATTGCCCGTCCTTTTCTTACTGTACCAACAAGAAAGAGACGGGTAGTCTAACTCGCGCGCGAGGCGACTTTCGTGCGCTCTTGTGCTAGCGGGGCAGATTAGTTATTCTAGAGTTTGTAGGGTTTTTTTATCGAAGGCTGTTTGTCATGACATTCGCAATAAAGCAAAATACTAATTAATCAAAAACGTATTAGTTTCTAGTCTGATACTTAGTCGTGTAGAGCAAAAACTTCGAAAATCATTAATTTGCAGCTATGTGTTAATGCAATGTTTCGGTCGCAGTATGTCCACTGTTGAATATAAATGCAATTTCTTTTGCAGCAAATTTATACTTAATATTTGTAAGCCTGATTGGAATATCTTTAGGTCAGGGGTTCCCTAAGTTGTCTGGGCTACGACCCATCTAATACAAGCTTACAAACTTGGCACTGACAAATTGGTGAATTGCATCGCACTGGTAAATTGCTACTGACTGACGGCCGACGTAAAATTCTTAAAATTTGATTCTTTACTCCATACCTAATGTTATTTATACTCTAATTTGGTACTATTTGTCAACATTGGAACTCCTGCAAGCTGCATAATTCAGTAAACGTTATTTTAATGGTACTACAATGCTCCCAGTATACACCAGCTTTATCAATCGACACGGTTTGCAGTAAGTGATATTAGATTACGCTTAATGCGATACTGCCGAATTAGTTAATGAACCGCAGTAATTTGAGCCGAAAATCGCGTTTACGCGGTTAATGTTAAATTATGACATACCGACGGGATAACGAATTAAGTAGGGTTTTAGTCCAAGCGAAATTATCTCAGTAGTCTAGCCGACAAGTTCAAAATGGTCTAAAATAGAGATAGTGCTCTTAAAATGATGTGCGATAGCTCATTGGATGCGGAATGACGCCTAGAAAATGTGCTAAAAGAGTGTATTAGCACATAAAAAATTGCAAAATCACTACATAGTATAAAACAAAGTCGCTTTCTCTGTCCCTATGTCCCTATGTCCCTATGTATGCTTATATCTTCAAAACTACACAACGGATTTTGATGCGGTTTTTTTTAATAGATAGAGTGATTCAAGAGGAAGGTTTTTATGTATAATTCTACGCAGACGAAGTCGCGGGCAGAAGCTAGTGTATTAATAAAAAAAAGATAATATGATGATCCAACCAATGAGCTATCGCACATAATTTTAAGAGCAGTATCTCTATTTTAGACCAGTTTGAACTTGTCGGCTAGACTACAGTATGGAGCACTGCGTTGCAACCGTCGCAGGAAGTTTCAGTAGCTATTAAATAAGGACTTTGCATAAGCTATAGGTGAAAAACTTAAGTATGTGTAGGTACTTTCAACATGAAACTGCCGTGAGATTTAATCATAATTACATATAAACGGATAACTCACGTATAAAAAGTCGAGTGATGCTCGACATGTTTCGGACTATTTCGTAGTCCTTTTTCCAAGAGCGCTCGCCCCGGCGGCAGCGACACGAACACTGCGCGTCAGCGCTCTGCTCGCGCGGCTGTTCGACGCAACTGACAGCGGCGCACAACTACCCTCGTTTTATTCATTTCATTTATTCATTTATTCATACACATTTACGGACAAGGACTACGAAATAGTCCGGAACATGTCGAGCATCACTCGACTTTTTAAACGTGAGTTATCCGTTTATGTGTTATGTGTAGGTACGTGTGAGAATAGACAAATTGGCGTTCCCAATTAGAAAAATGACTTAAGTCCTATATCAGTTCTGTACACTACATCCAACAGATCATTTACTTAAATTTTTCACCTATGCTTTGCGGAGATCCATTTCAATGAACCAAAAATATACCTTGCTACTTCGCTACTCACGGGTATAAGACAGCCAAGCTTGCGTGTGAAAACATAATATATCTTCTGAAGTATCTGAAGGTTTAATTTGGTTAAATTTGGACTTTACTCAAAAGGCCTTTGCCTATCAAAATAGCTGGTAATGTTTAAAAAAGGATGATTTTGTTGATTTTAACTCATATTATTTGAATTTTACCTGTCGGAGTCTAATCCTACTAATATTATAAATGTGTAAGTTTGTGAGTATGTTTGGATGTTTGTTACTCTTTCACGCCAGAACGGCTGGACAGATCTGGACGAAATTTGGAACATAGATAGATTATAGTCTGGAATAACACATAGGCTACTTTTTATCCTGGAAAATTGCGTAATTCCTGCGGGATAAACAAATTCTATGCAGACGAAGTTGCGGGCAACATACATACATACACATACACGAATCACGTCTCTATCCCTTACGGGGTAGACAGAGCCTAAGGTGACAAGACCTACAGGCCACGTTTAGCAAGACAACAGCTAATTATTAATAAAATAAAATACTCAAAAATAGTTCGACTCGCGCTTGACCAGTTAGCATTATTTCCAAATACTAAACTAATTGGAGGAAACAGGCGAAAATCCTAACAATCATGTTATAGGCGATGCGGCTAGCAACTCATCACTATATTAATTCCCCGTTCCACTTATACGCCCACAATCGTGCTAAAGGTGGCCGTTAGCAAGGCTGCAGGGCTCTGTCTACCCCGTAAGGGATAAACACGTAATTAAATTTATGTTGTATGTATATATGTACTAAACTCATTATACCTAACCAAATACCAATACAGTTTCCTCAAAAGACCTCATAAATCTCGGTGACCAACTGTACTTTGTAACACATTTATTCTTCACATAATCAACCCAGCATCCCATAATCCTGGGCCTAAATCACCCTGTATAGTCCGGCAGTTTGTCTTGCCCGACGACAGTTTTACTGCTCCGGCGAAGTGCGAAGCATAAAATATTAATACACAATTTGTCCGAGTGTCCGTCCGGTAATCTAGTGTTGTGGAAAGAATTAATAAGGTGGGATATAGGATTTTGAGGGTCCAGCAGGTCCGTCTGGGTCGCTACCACTTGCTAATCGTATCAACCAGCAGGCTTATTACGTAGCCTCGTGATCGTAATCGTCGTCGAAGTTGATTGTGATTACGATTCCGAGCGCCTTGAAACATTGGTATTACGTAAAAAAATGATACCGATTACGCAATCGCTTTCAAAAACGAAAGCAATTGAATTTGATATGCGGTTCGTTTTTGGATCCTTCCGAGGGGAAGAGCAGTGCTTAGTCCGGTGCACCCTGGGCATCGGTTAATGATTTCCTGGCAGATTCTGAGGGATATGATCCGTCGGCTAAGAGCCCGACAGGGGAGAGGGGTCTTTTGACCGTCTTACCGTACAACATTGCCGACATTTTTGTCACAAGATTTTTGAATACTGTATTTATTACTTTGACATTGGCGAAATCATCGCAGCGATCGATGGGTTTTATGAGATGATGGACAATAGGCAGACCACTGTATATGCATAAAGTGTGTAGTTTATAAGTCTAGGTAGGTACCTAATTAGTTTGCGTACTTATGTTATTATTATAATTATTGTTTTTTTCCTTATTTCTTTTAATTTTAGTTGATTGTAATGTTATTGATTAAGGAATTTGGTTTCTCGGCGTATTGGTTCGCTGTAATGCGGTGTAAACAAATTGAATAATAAATAAATAAATAAATAAATGGGGCCATATTAAAAACCGCAGGAGACCGCGGATCGGCAAGCGTAGGACGGTAACCAACGAGGTGGAGGGATAACCTGGTTAAAGTCGTGGGTTCACGGTGGATGCAGGCGGCTTCCAACTGAGGTAACTAGAGGTCTATGGGGGAGGCTTATGTCCAACAGTGAACGTCCTACGGCTGATATGATGATGATAATCTAGGATAACTTTACAGACTATATTAGTCTATATTCTATCTATCCATGCTGGTCTGGGAACAAAGAAAAAACATAGAATGTACCTGTTGCTTCTCTTCCCGCGCAAATGGTATAAACCCATCGAGGGAATGGGCGAAAATCATAGGAATCATGTTATATGTTTTATGGTTATTTAATCATTCAATATAAAATTACATCACTTAAAATTAAATGTCGAGGAATTTATATTGAAATAGGCGATGCGGCTAGCACCCCATCACTATTTTGTTTCCACTTTCCACCTCTACGCCCTCAGTGTCTTGCTAAACGTGGCCTGTAGGTCTTGTTACCTTAGGCTCTGTCTACCCCGTAAGGGATAAAGACGTGATGTGTGTATGTATGTAAACCAGGCCCGGAAAGCACTAAATACCCTCCATTAATTTAATCTTTTAACCCTGGACACACACGCTGTCGGCACTAATTAAATGCGATTAGTAGCAATTTGATTGGAATGGCGTGTCACTCACATGACATATAATTAGCATCTGCAACCGGTGCGCTTCGGTGGGTTGGAAACTTGTAATTAATACTATCTGTATGCGCAGGATTAACCAAAACGAAATCGGGGTGGCGCGCAAGGGTAATAGTGCGAAATCAAAGGCAGTAGATTAGTATAGAATGAGTGTTGGCGACTGGGTTGGAGCCTCCTTTTAGTACATAGTTTTAAAATACCTTTCTTTGTGATGACGTCAACTTCCAAGACAGCTGACAGGTTGCTAGCATAAATAGTGTAATCATTCTCCACTATATAATGCATGTATTAAACATATAAAACCTTCCTCTTGAATCACTCTATCTATTAAAAAAATTTCATCAAAATCCGTTGCGTAGTTTTAAAGATTTAAGCATACATAGCGGCGGAAAGCGATTGTTATTGTTATTGTTAACACGCCGTATTTTTTATAGTAAAGGCTTTGCGTTCGACGTTGTTTATTTCTACAATAGATAGGCGACAGCACATCTGTTTAAACGCTACTAGAACTACCCTAAAATTGACTAACAGTGCGTTTACACATAGACAGGTACAATTACATAATACAGTCGAACAAATAGCTGTGCAGTGACTAGGCAATATCCTATTGAGCCTGACTTCAGGCATTTAATTACTGGTGTAGCCTCAGGCTTAGCCATTGTCCTTTTAGTGACGTATAACTAAGCATATATGTGGTAAAATGTATTAGAGTTGCAGGAAGCGGTCAGTTTGTGAGTAACGTGTTGCAACTTGAAATTTAGATATGTTTGTAGAAACACAATGAAATTTAGAATGTGTAGGATGCAGTAATAAATTAAAAAGGTTTAGTAACAATAAACAGGCTGTATTTTTGATACAAACTTTTTTTGCTGAGTGTAATTTTTCATGCACATGCGCATGCACAGATCACGTCTTTATCCCTTACGGGGTAGACGGAGTCTATGGTAACGGGTACCTACAGGCCACATTTAGCAAGATTGTGGGCATATAGGTGGAAAATGGAATCAAAATTGTGATGGGTTGCTAGCCTCATCAGCTATAACATGATTCCTATTAGTTTCGCCCAGTTCCTCGATGGCTTTTACCATCTGCGCGGGTAGAGAAGCTACTGATACATTCTATGTTTTTTCTTTGCTCCCAGACCAGCATGGAAGATATTTTTTTTCATTACAATTTCATTACATTAAAAATTAAATTAAATAAATATTTGTTTAAAACTGTTAGCTCTGACGTCACGCGGAACGTGACAACGTGACACTTTTTTGTGCGTGCAGCCGGTGTTCGTCGATTTATGAGACGTTTTCACGTCAAAAACTTGTATCAATTCTTGTCATCCGAGACCACACGAACGAGCTGAGTGCCAGACAGACGTTTGTCTATGCCAGCCAGAACTACAAGCCTAAAAATAAATTTACATTTAGTTGTCGATGCACTGTCAAAATTCCATTACAACAATGCAATTAGGATGACATGTGCAAATTAATATTGCACTACCATCAATGTTTGTCATTCTGATTTCTAACATTAGCATGGAACAATGTAGCTCAATTTACTCAATTATGTTATTGAAGCTTTACTATATATATAATACAGTCGTCTCAATATTATTATAACGTATGAACCCGTTCAGTGCTTAATAAACCCGTAAATGCACAATGGACCCAGAGATGTAGCTGTTTGAGTGACAAGATGCAACAACTTGGCGATGAGTCGATAATAAGTAATAGTCACTTATCGTAAAATATAGCGATAGATTTGAGGAAAGAAACAGTGTATTTGTAAGCTACGTCTTAGCGTGTCTAAAGTTAAATATGTTATTTATTTCAACTACATTTAATTTCGTTTTTTTTTGCAATAACATAGATTGGAACTCGATAGCTAGAATTTAATTATTTATTATGTGCTCGTCTGGGAGTAAAGAAAATAAATAGAACGTACCGGTTGCTTCTTTTCCCACGCAGATGGTAAATGCCCATGGAGGGGTGAAAATCTTGGGAGTTAGGTTAGTATAGGTGATGCGGCTAGCAAGTCATCACTAATTTTGATTCCCCTTTCCACCTATACGCCCACAAACCCACAATCATGCTAGACGTGGCCTTTAGGTCTTGTTACTTTGGGCTCTGTCTATGTATGTAATGTACGCTCACAAAATCTCAAAATTAAAAACAATCGTCCACAAAACTACAAAGATCACTCAAGATAATTCCCAATACATTTAGTTAATACCTACTTACTTCGACATACAATCCGGCTGGCCTAGCTATTATGTATACCATAATTATCCTTCAGATGTTTGTAGTTCGACATGCACATAGCTTTAATTTACAGTTACACGATACCCAGAACATCACTATGCAACGATAACACGGCTATACACTTCACCTATCAGATGTCACCATATATGCAACCACATTCTGTTCCAATTGCAGATATAATATTCCTGCACATCCCCTTTACATCTGGTTCAAACTGGTTTCCAACTATAACTCGCACTCCCTCCCCGTAAAGTCCGCTAGGGTCTAAGGGGAATTGAGGGGGGTTTGTGTGTAGAGTGAAAGGTCTTTGATTTTTGGTTGGGGTGTATTAGCCTTTGGCGAAATGGACTACGGCTAGCGGAATCCTGAAAGGCTGTTAAGGCCGTCTTTGTTTTGTAGACGGATGGATAGGATTACAGACATATGAAATGGATTTAAGGGTATCCGTTTGGAGGCACTCCTATTGTTAGTAAACGGAGCTTAATTAAAATGGGATTTTTAATGTCATTATGAAATGAAGACGGGATTTCAGATGGTCTGTTGGAAATGTCTCGTTGTTTTTGTAGCTCTGAATGTTTGGTTTCAGAATTTGTGCTACGGTTGATATTTTAGGCTCACTTTCTCATTACATTTCTCCTTTCTCATTTCTCATTCCGTTCACAGACGTCACGTTAACGTTTGACTACTACTCTATTTTTGTTAGTTTCTGTCATTTTTTTTAGGGTTCTTGCATGCTGGTCTGGGAGTAGAGAAAAAACATAGAATTTACCACTTCTCTTCCCGCGCATGGTAAAAGTCCATCGAGGAAATGGACGAAATTAGGAATCATGTTATAGGCGATGCGGCTAGCAACCCATCACTAATTTGATTTCCCTTTCCTTATACGACCTTAATCATGCTAAACGTGGCCTTAAGGTTTCGTTACCTTAGGCTCTGCCCCGTCCTTACGGTCCTCGATAGAGACGTAATATATGTATGTATTTCAGTGGTTGTAACACATTTTCTAGCTATCTAGTACTTTTTATTCGAGTCTCATTTATTTTCCCGAACGTACCGTTTTGTTGGCTCACCTCAGAAGCCAATAGTGACAATACTAACCGTAATAATCATCGAAGCGTGAGATATGCAAAATGATGCTCCTATATGTCATCCATGCTACATAAGTTAGCGCATAAATTATGTATGTTAGCACTTTGAAAGCAATTACCAGGTTTCCATTACATAACTCAGCGATGTCTGTTCACTCAAGGTGAGGGTAGGTTAGCATGGCATGGCTTCTTTAAAATTTAGCAAAAACTGGTTATTTATTTATAAAAAATATATTTTAATTACACAAACGGATAACTCACGAATAAATGTCGAAAAAATAAAATATATTCTGTAACAATCTTATGTTTAAGTTTTAGGCTGGTTTTAGTCTCACGCCGACGGCACTCGCACCGGCAGCGCTGATGGCCGAGATATAATGAACTTCTAGGAAGCGTTTTTGAATGACGCGTAGCTATCAGCGCGCACGGTGGCGCTGATTGCTACGCTAAGAGAAATGAAATGAAAATATTTATTCACTGAATGTTGTACAAGAAAGATGATATAGATATTCTAGTTTAAACTTAAAAAGTCATGCAAATATAAAGTTAATTTAGTGTTAGGTAGATAAAATGACCGTCAAAATTTAAATTGTATAAGTAATTTTTATTATACATGTCAAGAATATTAGAATTAGGTAAAATTAGAAATTGATAATAGATTGTCATTTTGCTACTATTGTCATTATAATTACAGTTACATTTTCTCTAGTATTAATTATGTAAAATGAGATTCATGTCGGATGAAAACTTAAAGTTAAAGAACTATTCAACACTGTAAAAGCAGGCATTACATAAAAAGCGGTACAACTTTGTTTTAAATTTGGAATTATATATATAGCCTTTTTATTCCGAATTCGCTACAATTTCATTTTTGTTGTTGTTGTTGTTTCTTTTTTTTTATTATTAAATTGTCGCGTAATTCGGCGTGCCTCATGGCATAGGCCTCCTCCGTGTATTGGAGGGTTTGGGCTATATAGTTCCCACGCGCGCCCAGTGCGGATTGGGAACTTAACACACACCATTGAATTTCTTCGCAGATGTGTGCAAGGTTTCCTCACGATGTTTTCCTTCACCGAAAAGCTCATGGCAAATTTCAAATGTAATTTTCGCACATAAATTCCGAAAAACTCAGAGGTGCGCGCCCGGGATTTGAACCCACGACACTCTGCTTGAGAGGCCACAGGTCAAACCACTAGGCTACCATGGCTTTATTTTTTTTTTTTGGAATTAGCAAATTTGGAATTAGCTGTAGTAAAATTGACACTATCACCGAACATTTGTCGTATTGGTGAAATAGCGGCCTGATTTATGCCCCTAATGCATGTCGCGTAGCATAGCACGCTGTTTCCCTCCAAACTGTGATAAACAGGAGCAGTTTCGCCTCTAGCCTAGCCTCACTAATCCCTTGTCCACTCCTCTAATAGCGGTCTACTGAATAATAATCAAACGTACATAAAATTTCAATAACGACCACACTAACTGCTGTTGGATGCAAATGAGGATTCACTTGTTGCCGGCTAAGTAAATTGTAAGTTTTAATGGGGAATAAATTTCCAATCTCCCATGCTGGTCTTGGAGCAAAGAAAAACAGAATGTACCATTTTTCCCGCGAAGTTGGTAAAACTACAATGGGGAAAAATCTTAGGAATCATTTTATAGGCGATGCGGCTAGCAATCCATACATACCAGAGCCTAAGGTGACAAAACCTTAAGGCCACGTTAAGTATGATTAAGGGAGTATAGCTGGAAAGCGAAATCAAAATAGTGATGGGTTGATAGCCGCATCGCTTATAACATGATTCCTAAGACTTTCGCCCATACCCTCGATGGGGTGTGTGTGTGTGTATCACACCCCATCGTAAATTTGGACTTCTGAGTTCTATTATAAAATGTAGTCTTAAATCGTGTATACTATACTCCACATTGTTATAAGGATTAAAATAGTAAGTATTTTGATTCCCCCTTCCATCCATACGCCCACAATCATGCTAAACGTGGTCTTTGGGTCTTCTTACCTTGAGCTCTGTCTACTCCGTAAGGGATAAAGACGTGATTTATGTATGTTAAGTAAGTAAACTGCCTCATACTTTTTGTCTTTGATTAATTTTCACATTATTTAAGATTTTAGTCTTCTCTAGTGGCATATGTCTCAATAACTGAAGGACCAATTCTATTCACACTCATCAAATACGGATAAAATGTGTCATTTCGCTCATTTCGTAGCGCCGAGCAAAGCCTCTTCACATTGCTAATTATGTGCAAAATCTTCAACAATTTTAAAACAAAGTCTCTCACAACGTCCTAATACCTGATTACTATGGCTCCCATCAGCTTCGCGTTCCATTTTAATTGCTGGATTAACTTCGACATCTGACACTTTTTCACCGTTCAGCGTTTTTAACTCAACGTCAACCCAAACTCTTAAAAATAAACCAAACGTAATTGGCCCCGTTTTTTAGCGTTATCTGATTTCTCTTCCACGTCACCGTTCCAGCAATCTGACCAAACTCGTCTGCCAAATTGGTCTTTCCATCTTCGAGTTTAAAGTCGACATTTTAATTCTACGATAGAGATTTCTCGAGGATTTCCAACGACTTTCATGGACATCTATCAGAACGGACAAGCGTTTTGTAGAATCGGGAATCGGACGTCGGTCGTTGAGTTTTAAATCGGGACGATTTACGTGGAAATAATAGCTGGAAAGCAATCTCGGGGTGAGACAAACGAGGTTTTTCTGTCAGAGAAACTTGTGGTTTTGCGGAGTTATAAAGTTTTCTGCTAGTGAATAAGTAACGGGAGTTTAACGTTGCAGTTGAAGGAGAGAGCATTGTGCACTTTGTCAAATATGCTTAATAAAATCACTGCCTACATTATTATAAAACAGTTTGTTGCGATAAACACAAAAACTACTGAACGGATTTTTATGCGGTTAACACCAATAGACAGAGTGATTTTCGAAGCAGATTTTGGTGTATAATGTGTCAAAGTTTTGGGTAAATTGATTGAAATGTAACGATAATTGTTAGAAGTGTCGGAAAAAGTCAAAGTCAAGCTGTCTGTATGTCAAGCACGAGACCGCACAAAAGATTTACCTGTCTTTATCTCACTGTTCGTTTTAGAAAGAGTCGAGCAGTCTATCTCGCGCGACGCGAGCCTTGCGCGCTCTATTGCTAGCCGGGCTGGGATGCCTACAAATTTAAATTCCGTGCTAATTTAGTCGCGTGCCTCAGCTCAGTTTACTCTTGTATCCGAAAACTTCCTCTGTAGGCTCAGTCCGAAAAAAAGTTAATTGATTCCGAAAAAAAAAACACAAAATTACGTCTATAGGTACGAATTAAAAAAATCCCTTGCCGCGTCAAAGATACTTAGAAGTAATGAACGCTCGGATGTTTTTAGATTGATGTAACAAGCTTTTTTCAACTAAACAAACTGAAACCCCAGAATGATCCCCTAAAATAACTGATGGTGTCCCAAAACTCGCTTGACCAACGATTTATCAGGAGCAAATTTACATACATCTGGAAGATTAATGGTCACTTGTCTGCGATACTGTACGTACACAGCCAAACCATGTGAGGTAATGGATTAAGTTCAGCTGAGGTTGAAAGTTTTGCGATGTCCTGAATCAGGTTTATCTTTTGCTGGGTGTTTACTGCTGATGTAACTTTATCAATATCATTATCGGTTCAATTGCCTTTAACTATAAAATAGCTAACCTGCTAACGAGGAAGAGGATAGACAGTGGTCCTTTGAACCAATTGCAGATGATTACATAAAAAAAACATTTGGTAGACATCCTGGTCAGCCATGCCGGTCTGGGAGCAAAAAAAAACTGTTGCTTCTTTTCCCGCGCAGATGGTAAAAGCCCATCGAAGGATTGGGCGAAAATCTTAGGGATCACGTTATATAGGCGATGTGGCTAGCAACCCATCACTGTTTTGATTCCCCTTTCCATCCATACGCCCACATGCTAAACGTGGTCTTTAGGTCTTGTCACCTTAGGCTCTGTCTACCCCGTAAGGAATAAAAACGTGATTTATGTATGTATGTATGTATGTCTTTAAAAACATAATATTCGTAGTACCACTAAAAATTGTGCTAGATCGTCTAATCTTAAAAGCATAATGAACCCAGTTAGTGTTACAAATAAACATAGAAAAGGATACATAATATATTAACCAAAATCTTTACATCCTCGTCAATGAGCAAGCCCCTTCAAATCAAGCTTCATAATGACAGCAGTGTCAACCGGTAGCCCCCCTAACTGCTCACCCTTGTCTGTAGGGTCGCCATCATCCGTGGGTTTATTGAGACTTCATGCAAACAATACAGGAGGAGAAAATGAAATCGGGACATTTCTTTTACAACTAGAACAAGCAAAACTGTCTATTGTCATGATGATGTTTCGCATATCGCCACTGTTTATGGAGATGCAACTGGAGAGAGGGATTGCTGCATTGTAACTTAGAGGGCAATAGAGAAATGCCTGTTAAGGGTAATGTCTTGCTGTGTTACTCTCTAAATCAGAACAAGTATTTCTACTTAGTGGTAGTATTAGCGGGCATAGCGATAGCAATCTGGACTAACCTTGCACATTAATGTGTTTTGAGTACAATAAAGAATTATACATACATACATATTTACATACAAGTATGTACCACCATTGTATCCACAGGGATACAGGTTACGGGACACATGTGCCTAAAATTGGGACATCCCGTTGTAATCGGGACAGTTGGCTACCCTACTAGTCTGATACAATACGCCCCAAGCTCCCCATCGATTGTGAAGGCGCTAGGGTCACTGTCCTTTGACACCACAACGATGATCCGAGTAGTGAACATGATACTAACAAGAAGATAGTTATGCCGGTTTGTATTCAACATCCGCTTTATTCATTTTATTTAGCCATATTAATGAAAAAACTAGAATGACCAAAAGATTTCTTAATAACCAAGAACGAAAAGTATAAGTAGGTAGGGTAGATGGTATAGGAAAATAAATAAGAAGAGAAAAATATGATAAGTATATTGACTTTGATGACAAAGAGACAGATGATCATAACTTTGTGCACAAACCAGCGATTGAAACGACATGATTAAAACAATAGACAGTTGAAGAAGCACTGAACAAAAACAATAAAATTAACGATGTTTCGGAATAATGTACAAGCGTAGCTAACTTAGAAACTCATAAGTCATAACATACTAAAACTAATAAATGTAAAGGAACATTTGATTGTGTACTGACACATATGACATAGCTCAAATAAGTCATTGCAAAGCAACCTCAACAACAACAAAAATGTTATTTGCGAAAACTTCTTCTTGGATAGTAATTGTTAAACTATTGAATTCAGTTCCATTTCCGTATCTGTTTCTGAGATGACCTGTCCAAGCTTTGTAAGAGCCATATAGTCCTTAGTCTACTGAGATTGCTGACTGCACTAAACCATCTTCCCCATTCTCATGCACCCGGAGCGTTGTCCGCAGAATATTGGGCTAATATTACAGTAGGTAATCCAATTAGAACCAAGGTATGTGGTATAAACGGCCTTTGATGTGTAACGCGTATGTCCGAATCCTATTGCACGTTGGTTTGAAGAAATGCTTTGTGTTCAGCTGTATTATTCATGACAATAGGATACCTCATAATAAACTGACATTTGAGGTTAATATCTGTTCGGTTTTCGGACCTAATTTAGTACGATCAAAGGCTAAACAAAAGCCCCGGATCGCAGTTATTCGGACGTGTTTCCCGCACGTATTTGAGCTCAAAAGATCATTAATTAAATCGAATTGGTACACAATTTTGAATTTACCTGTATTAAAAACTATAACTGTAGACTACAACATAATACTGAGACCAAATAAAAAGTCAAGACTACAATACTCAACATGGATTTAAATAAACACCAATCGCATAAATTCGTCAATACTTTTTATTGGGTCTGAATAAAGGCATTACTGGAAAAGGAAATTCAGGATTGACCTTATCAAACTAAAACAACGCAAGCTTAAAATAATCTAGTAAAATGAAGTAACTATACTTCTAGTTTCTTAATGTTCGGCTAACTTAGTATTTCTTTAGTTCAGACTTCAGTTTCCAGTTAAATCTTAGGAATCATTGTTATAGACGATGCGGCTTGTAACCCATCACTATTTTGATTCCCATTTCCACCGCGCACAATCATGCTAAAGATGGCCTTTAGGTCTTGTTATCTTAGGCTCTGTCCACTACGTAAGGGATAAAGACGTGAATGTATGTAAGTATGTTTAGTCAAATGAAAAAGAATATTGTCGAGAAACATTAAGAAACACTGTATTACACATTCATTGCTAACGTAATTCAAAACCAGAAGCTACAGAACAGTTATTTTTCACCCTCAACAGATGACTAACTTAATCCCGATAAAGCTTCCATAATAATTATCATGCAAAACGTTAACAAACATTCTCACGCTGCAGACATTAGCAAATAATTACAACCAAACACTTTTAAACATGACAAACGACTGTAATCCACTCATGTGTGAAGACGCGTGGCGGCAAAATTTTGACAAAGAAAAAATTTAAACTGGTGTCAATGGCAATTCGAGCCTTAAAATAGATGATGTGGATGCTATTATAGTTCAACATGTAGACAATCTAAATCAAATTGAAATGTAAACTGTAGGGCGTGTTGTCAACGCTCCTGTTTAGTGATGTTTAATGGTTTCTATAACACCCAATTGATCTCGGATTGAATCACAACTATAATATGGAAATAAATATAAATAATGAAAGAGGCATGGGAAAGTGTGGACAAGATTGCACGAATTAAAATGCAATTTATTTTATGTGGAGATTTTTAAATTTGCGCGTGGGAAAATAAGTATTTTTACAAGCTTTCATTTAACTTGCAACGTATGTTTATTTGTCCGGGTGGAATCTTGCGACTCAATTTTGAAGCAGATATCTTCAACCGATTGAGCTGAAATTTTGCATAATTATGTAAGTCAGAAGACAATACAATAATCTGGTAGTGGAGTTTTGGTGAACTAGCCAGGAACGTATCTGCAGGAGGGAACTCTTCAACGGTTGGTCCGATAGACTTGAAATTTGGTAGACATGTAAAACGGATGACAATGCAAATACAGTCAGTAAAGAAAGCTATATTGTATTGTATTGTAAAGCTTGTATTAAAACAAAGACGGAGAGGTTTATTGAATTTTATAAGTTTAGCGGTCAAATTTTAATAACGATAAATACGTATTTATTAAACTATAATTAATTTTAATGAACGCCTGGTAGACGTAAGACGGTTCCCCCAAAGGGTCGGTAGATTTTTTAGATTTAATTTAGTTTTATGGAACTAGTTTTACTTGTTTTAGATTTCGTTTAGTTGAGTTAATTTACCACTAAGTTTTAGTTTCTTTACGTTGTTTAATAACTGGTATTGCATTAAATACTAAATAATCAATCAATCATTTATTGCAACCATGGTATTTACAAAATGTTCATATTATTCTAGCCAGTACCAAAACTTAAAACTAAACCTCAAAACAAGTAACGTTATACATAATTATAATTTAATAGGTAACAAAAATATTCTTGATCATTTTTTATTATGAAACAGAACATAACTCTTATCCTAATTTAATTAGCACTGTTTGGTATTCTATTTTTACATTATTTTTATCACAACGTATGCGTTTAAGTATTTTCTTTATTCCATGAAATCCCGTAAGGAATAAGAACACTGTATATGAGATAGAATATGTATTAAGCTTCATTATACCAAAATGGAATTTAAAATTGTGTTTGTTCTTAACACTTTAAATATTAATGGACTGTTAGTCAGAGCTTAATTCTATTTGGCGGAAGAAAACAATGGTCTTAATCCAACAAAACCCACTGAAACTATTTGCTACAATTTCATCGGAGCCGATAAAACACGTTTTATTAGGGTCTGCTTACAATATAAGCTACAAAAAATCTTCGATTATCGAGATGCCCAAATACTAGATACTTTAATTATTTTTTAATGGGCTCACAGGAATGTCATTCGATAAAAAGTTACTAATAAAAATAAAAAGGCTGTATTCAGTCTGACAAAACGGTAAAAAGTCGAACTAATTTGTAGAAACTTCTGTTTAAAGGTAAAAGGGTTTGCCTTTTCAATGTACTTTTATAAACTTACTTATATAACATCCAGTTTAGAACTTTGAGTGATTATAACTTTTGTAATAATTTTTTTAGTATTTAATTCTCTATTTTTTTTGTTTTGCCTTTTTTTCTATGTAGCTCATTAATCACGGAATTAGATACACATCTATTATAGTTACATGATTTTCTCGATGCTTTTAAAGTTGGCGTTTTTTTTAATTTAATTTAGTCATTGCCAGTGTTAAAACATAAGCGGTAGCGGATCCAAAATGGACCTGTACCCTCAACCTCGCTCTATTAGTTGTCCCGGGTCAGTCGGACATCGATCAATGTCCCAACTAATTCCTTCCCCGGACGATAGGAAAGTTAAACGTTCTCTACGTGATCCTGGCCGAATTGGATGTTTTTCTTCCCCCGGGCATTATTTAGGAGTGGACAAATAGTTGGGAATGTGTCACGGATGATAAGTGAAAGTGGATTTAGGTAG
This sequence comes from Pandemis corylana, assembly GCA_949127965.1. Lineage (NCBI taxonomy): Eukaryota > Metazoa > Arthropoda > Insecta > Lepidoptera > Tortricidae > Pandemis > Pandemis corylana. The sequence goes on from OX421869.1 coordinate 2,930,124, forward strand.
TAGTTTTCAATTAGCGATGAAGTTGGTTAATTAATGGAGGTTAAAGGATACGATGATATTGAAGAACTGGTTGGGGGTGCGAGTCGGGTTACCTCCGCGTGTGGTCAAGAGCGGCGGTTCGTTTTCGGATCATCGGGGGGAAGAGCAGAGCTTGGTCCGGTGCACCCTGGGCATCGGCTAATGAATTCCTGGCAGTTTCTGAGGGATATCATTGACCGTTGGCTAAGAGCCCGACAGTGGGGAGGGGGGTCTTTTGACCGTATTACCGTACAACGTTGTCGACATTGTGTCAGAAGATTTTTGAATTATATTTTGGTTACTTTGACATTGGCGAAGTTGTCGTCGCTATAACGACTTGATAAGCCACAAATAAGAAAAAGAACAGCTTTAAATAATAATCTACTACGATCTCTCTAGGACTGTAATGTTACGTCGAAGGTTGTAGGTTATATTTTATCTATTTTTGTACAGAGTTCAGCTGCTCCCTATTCTTTTAATCGCGTCTTTCCATCTCATGTGTGGTCTACCGACTGGTCTTTTACATTCCAATAGCCTCCAATCCAGAACAGCTCAGCACCACGAATTAGTTTTTCTGCCTATACTTATACTTTATTACTTATACTTTATTATATACTATCTTAAATTATACTTTATGCCATCTTATACTGCATCAGACCTTTACGACACCTCATGTACCCAATCAATTTTTTTTCACCGTATCGGTACTATTCCTTAGTATATTGTATTTCTCCTTGTTTCATATCTACGTGTATCGTGTGTAAATAAATGTTTCTCTCTCTCTCTCTCTCTCTCAATATCTCAATAAACCCGATACAAGCCTCATCAACTCCAAAAGCAACCGTCTAATGACGTTCGAACCCCCCCCCCGCATTATCTCGCGATGCAAATCCCATCGACGCGCCGCATCGCATCGCAATTAGTGTAAACGCTGCAAATCTCTTGATCCGCATCCAGCTTCTCGACTCGCTAATCCGACGGATGTATTGTGGCGTTTGAAATGTCCGTTGCAACTTGCTTTTGCTGGATGTTGCTTCTATATAAACGGATTTAAAAAGCAGCTCAAACACATACATACATACACAAATACCGTATCCGTTACGTAAGGTAACAGGGCACATTTAGCAAGATTGAGAGCGTATAGGTGGAAAATGGAATCAAAATAGTGATGGGTTGCTAGCCTCATCGCCTATAACATGGTTCCCACGGTTGTCACCCATCCCCTCGATGGGCTTTTACCATCTCTACCCAAAAAGCAATTGGTATATTCTATGTTTATTCGTTGCTCCCAGACCAGCATGGAAGAAAAGCTCAAACAATTTTTGATAAAAAGATCTTTACTCCTTAAAAGAGTTTTTAAATGAAAAATAAGCTTAACATTTTTTTATTTATTTACCATATTAAGGAACACTAATAGCCATGTTTATTTGTGTGTGTATGAATTCTGTTTTTGTTTTTATCTCTACGAATAATTTATTGAGGAATGGGCGAAAATAATAGGAATGAGGCTAGCAACCCATTTTGATTCCATTTTCCACCTATACGCCCACAATCTTGCTAAGTGTGGCCTGTAGGTACCTGTTACTTTAGGCTCTGTCTACCCCGTAAGGGATAAAGAAGTGATTTGTGCGTGTGTGTGTGTGTAAAAATAACAGCTAAAACGTGAAATTGAATTGGAATGTTGTAAATGCATTGCCAGCCTAGAAGGCTACGATGAGTAGGATAAATAAAGGATGGACAGGAGTTAGATAAGGAAGAAAACTAGGATAAAAAGGTCGTATGATAAAAATACTTTTAACGCTAGTCTCTTCCAGACGCTAAATGCATTTGAAGCATTTAAAGCTGAGCTTTTGTACGTCTATCAAAATTAGATTCCACTTAATTAGTTCAAATTTGAAAATCTATATGCTCTAGTAGTATTTCTCTTCAATTTCAATACTAAAAACCAACATTGCGAAGCTAAATTAAATCAAATACATGAAATAGGAATCATGTTAGGCGATGCGGCTAGCAACCCATCACTAGTTTGATTCCCTTGTTCACCCTTACGCCCACAATAATGTTAAACGTGACCTAGGTCTTGTTACCTTAGGCTCTGTCTACCCCGTAAGGGATAAAGACGTGATTTATGTGTGTATGTAAATTACATCTGTCCCACTGTTGGGCTTCCTCTCATACTGCGAAGGCTTGGGCTTAGTTCACACGTAGACACTGCGGATTGGGAACTTCATACACAACACTGAAATTGGCTCGCAGGTTTCACATCGCTGTTTTTTACTGACAAGCTCAAGGTAAAAAGGCTACATACATACACATACACAAATCACGTCTTTATCCCTTACGGGGTAGACAGAGCCTAAGATTAACAGGTACCTATAGGCCACGTTTAGCAAGATTGTGGGCGTCTAGGTGGAAAATGGAATCAAAATAGTGAAGGGTTGCCAGCCTCATCGCCAATAACATGATTCCTATTACTTTCGCCCATTCCCTCGATGGACTTTTACTATCTGCGTGGGTAGAGAAGCAACTGGTACATTCTATGTTTTTTCTTTGCTCCCAGACCGGCATGAAAGACAAAAAAAAAGGTTGGTAGGTACAAAAAAAAATTCCAAACATAAACAGCAAAGAAGCTCTGACAAAAACTTGCACAACTTGTAAATGTCACAATGCAACCGACAAAATTCAATGAACATCAGTCATCTTGATCTTGTAGATGATAAAGATTATTCTATAGATCATTCCGTAGCTAAAAGTTTGATGGATCGCGAGCACGCGTCACGAGCGATCGCTTCCGATGACGCAACAAAACGAACAAGATAATTCGATGATGTATTTGTATGAAAACTGAATATTTGTGTGAATGGACACGTGGCGACTGACGTTACAAATTGCAATTTTGAAATTAGCTTTGGTTGCAAATCGATTGAGTACTAACATTTTATTATTATGGTACCAGTCATAAAGACGTTTTTTGGCAAGAACATTGATAAAAGATACCACTCAGTCTTTTTATCAAAAATGATCAGAATCACACAAATATAACAAAACTAAAAAACGTATTTAGTATACATACTTTAATACATAATATTTAAAGATTCAAGACTCGAGACCAAAAATATATATCACGTCTTCATCCCTTACGGGGTAGACAGAGCCTAAGGTAACAAAACCTCAAGGCCACGTTTAGCATGATTAAAGGCGTACAGGTGGAAAGGGAAATCAAAATAGTGATGGGTTGCTAGCCGCATCGCCTATAACATGATTCCTAAGATTCGCACATTCCCTCGATGGGCTTTTACCATCTGCGCGGGAAGAGAAGCAACTGGTAAATTCTGTTTTTTCTTTACTCCCAGACCAGCATGGAAGAATTTTCATTTCCAACCAGAGATACTGATCTGTAAACAAAACCGTGAAGGCAACCGCTCTGTTGAATGTAAAGTTACACTCCCTAAGGAACATACCTAATCTATAAAGTAACCATATTAATAATTGAAGGGGTAAATACTTAGCAGAAACCCATGTTATATCACGCCATAAATCTATCAAACCTATATCCGAAGTCCTCCATAAGATTAAAGCCGCTATTCATCAAGAAAACAATAGTTGCTGTCAAATAGTGAACAAGTTGGGACTTGGTAATACGTATGTTAATGTTGGCAGTCCCTTCGCTGGTTTATTGTTATGGTAGCTTGCCCTAAAATGTTTCTTGATAGAAGTTGAAGATGTTGATACAGATGGCTGGGTAGTTCGTTAAGTAATTTAATATTAGAGCAGAATAAGAAATGCGTTGGTATTATATATTTTTAACTTCAAGCATTAGTGAAAAAAATTACTGAAAATTGGAACTCAGAAAAATCCGATAAGTAAAGCTATAGCCGGGAATCGAACCTTGAGGCTCGTTATTCCGTGACGCGTGCTATACCCCTACACCACCCATAGCAGAAGGGTAAGCCTTCGAATTTTTCTATCTGTTACCAGCTATCACGTGACCTTGTTATTATGCGATTTTTTTTCGCTAAAGATCATCTGTTTGAATGAGGTGTCTCTACGTCATAATTTCAAATTCAAGCATTAGTTTCAGAAACTGGTTTTAGAAAAAAATACGCAGTGTTAATTAAATTAAATCAATGCTAGACTTAGGCATACGAGTATATCTGTAGAAAATTAAAGTCATTTCAAATCTCTGACTAAATAAAAAGTAAAACAAGGAACTAATGACTTTGAAGTCGGTACATGACTAACAGATTAGAACCCCATGCGTCTTATTTAGTCAATAGTTGTGTCTGTGTTACACGATAGATACTTTTATTTCAAATATTGTCAAGTGCTGAAAATGGAGGTGGATTGGCCACACGCTCCGAATGGATCCTGACCACGACTGACCACTGACGAAGCAAGCTCTCGACTGGAATCCCCAACAGACTTGAAGACGGAGGTCGTTGCACAAACGGAGAGTATAGGACAGACTTTGAACGAAGTGAAGCGCATTGCTCAATGCTGACCGGGATGGGGACGCCCTCTGACATCATGACCTTGTCAAGTAAGCCATCACAGAATACTTGTAGTTCTTCTTCTTCATCTTTTTTAATATGGCCCCATCGAGCGATGCGATGATTTCGCCAATGTCAAAGTAATAAATACAGTATTCATAAATCTTGTGACAAAAATGTCGGCAACGTTGTACCGTAGAACACGGTACTCCTCCCCCCCCCCCCCCCCCCCCCTCTGCCGGGCTCTTAGCTAACGGTCAATGGTATCCCTCGGAGACCGCCAGGAAATCATTAGCCGATGCCCAGGGTCCGGACCAAGCACTGCTCTTCCCGGACGGATCCAAAAACGAAGCAGCTCTTGATCACACGCGGAGGTAGCCCGACTCGCACCCCTAGTTCTTCATCCGCCTCGCCCGTATGTCCGCAGCAAGCGAACCGTATCTAAGAGCTTTGCAGCTCGATCGTAATGTTTGTGAAATTCAAAACGGCCTGTTAGTACGTCGACGACCCGAGCCGATTTATTTGAAGTGATTTTAGAGTGAATTTCACATTTATTGCGCAGCTCAATGGGATGTTGATCGTGGAAATGCCAATCAAAGGGAATAAAGAGACAGTTGCTGATAAAATGACGCGTAAAAGAAGGCACATGAATGTTTTGTTTTCTTACAAAGCCCTGAGTGATATACATACATCACATCTTTATCCTTTACGGGGTAGACAAAGCCTAAGGTAACAAGACCTAAAGGCCACGTTTAGCATAATTGTGGGCGTATAGATGAAAGGGGAATCAAATTAGTGATGAGTTAGCATCGCCTATAACATGATTCCTAAGATTATTTACTCTCAGACCAGCATGGAAGAGCTGAGTGATATTATGGGTACATAATACTTCCAAAATCTCACATAAAATGTCATGCTTTATCTTTGTATTTAGGAGCATCCTCAAGAGAGCACTCGCGTGTAATAAGCATTCGGCGTCAAATATTCGAGTGGTGTAGACGTTGAGCCGAACGTAACAAAACAAAGCTTACATTGAAAATGCTCGGGTAATAATGTTCTCGCTGTGGACGCTCCTTTTAAAAACCTAACTTGTTTTATCGCAAAAAAAGTGATAATTTCACAAAGACTGATAAAATACAAATGAGATAAATAAAATAATAAATAAATAAATATCTTGGGACAAATTACACCAATTGACCCAGCCCCAAACTAAGCAAAGCTTGTACTATGGCTACCAGGCAACGGATAAACATACTTATATGATGTAGATAAATACATAATAAAATTAAATACGTACAACATCCATGACTCGGGCACAAACATTCGTATTCATCATACAACTGTCTGCCCCTACCGGGATTCGAACCCGGGACCTTTAGCTTCATAGTCAGGGTCACTAACCACTAGGCTATCCGGTCGTCAAAAAAAAAATGTTAAGAAATTTTAAAATATACGTTAAAACTTTTTGAAGTGAAAATTCTTTAGCGGCGTTGTACACTTTTTTGGGACGGGTAAAAATGTTAAAATCGCGTCAGTCAGGGTCATGTGACCGTAAGACGGAGGGAGAGTTGCTGCTGGGCTGCGACGCTGGGCGCTTGCGCCAGTGTACGTGTGTATAGTTTTTACGTCTGTTGGCATTCCCGGAGTGCTACGGGTTGTTTTTTGTCAATAGAATTTATAGCGCGCATTTTTACGAGTGTTGTGCCTTATAGTTTTACAGTTAATAAGCACCACATTTACTGAAATCCATTTGTAATACCTACTACTACACTGTCCACTTTCGTTCAATCTACTACCTCACCTAACTCAGGAACTGATCGATTCAATTTACAACCTCTTAGCAAGCACTATTCAAAGTGGCCCATCAATTCCTCCATTGTGACAAATATCAAAACGTTGGGAACAAACTGTTCTAATCTTAGAGCATTAAACCAACTGGAGGTATCTACCTCTATCAAAAGTTGAATGTTTGTGAAGCTCATGTTAGTTAAGTAGAGCGTCTATCGATAGGTCGACAGTATGCCGGCACTTGAATGTCGAAAATGTCAAAACATAGAGTTAAAAGCTACATTTTTCTTTTATCTATGTGGGCAGCAGGCCCCCCTACTCTTGGCAATACCCTTGCTCATGCTAGTGCCAATTTTTCTACTTGGCGATACCAAAATAAAACAGTTAATACAATGAAAGTCATTTTGAAACTGCGGCCCTCATTTACTTTGTTGCTGGTTACTTGCAAAATACACTGACGGTTAAACGCTGTAATCAAGTAGCGGCACCAATTTTCCGGGCCGGTAAGACTTAGGGATCTTCAAAAAACGAGCCTATTCTTTTCCTAAAGGGCCGGCAACACGCTTTTAACGCCCTATGTTATGAATGTCGATGAGCAGCGGGAATTACTTTCCATTAGGTATCCCGCTTGCTCGTATTTGCCCATCATATAAAAAAGTCTTTCGCTGAACAATGACTGTTACTCGCACAAAGTTATTTTTAAGGTACAGTTAAGGGCTTTAGTATCTTATGATTTGTATCTTTCCTCGTTCAATTCGATTTATTTTTATTTTTGTGTGTACCTATTTCGTTAGTTTTATTTAAAAAAAAACGCTTTCTGCCAAGTTTTTGCGGTGGCAAGTTTCTTGGCGATGATACATATACATACATATCGTCACGCCTCTTTCCCACAGGGGTAGGCAGAGACTACTTTGTTCCACTTGCTACGACCCTGACGTATTTCTTTCGCTTCATCCACACCCACAGTCATCAATCGCTTTTTACATGCTTGGCAATGATGGTATTCTTAAATGATTTGGTAGCACAAAATAAATAATTCAAAGAGCCTTTAGGAGCCTATTTACAAAATAAATTTTTGATTTTAATTTTGACATATATATACCTACGCCAAGTTTTTTAAAATATAAATAAGAACACCTCCTGTAAGCTTAACGCTCTAAGCTCAAAACGTTGCGAACAAACTGTTCCATTAGTCAAATTAATTATTTACCATCTCTCAGACTGAAGACATTTATTTTGTCCTTTGACCATATTGCTGTAGGGTCTGCAATCTGAGTAAGAGCGAAGTTGTCGATGGAATCCGAGCTATTAATTGTTGTAATCTCGGTATAATGGTTACGCTGACGGTACGGGGTGACTTGGAACTTGGCCATTATTTGTAATGGAGTGTTTGTTCGCCAAGTATTAGTTATTCTTGGTTAACTTTGTGAAAAATTTCCGACTTTCTTCGTCTTTTCTGTTCTGCTTCTAAGAAGCTAACAATTTTTTACGGTTTTACACATACTTATATGCTTTGAAAATTAGTCAAGATGTGTCATGTGAAACATGTTGTATTAGGTCAAAATCTACCCAATTCTCACATAGAAAACACTAAAAATGTAGATAGGTAATGGTAAGCAAGTAAATTTACTAAGGCATCATAGAAACTTCCGTGCTGGTCTGGGAGCAAAGAAAAAACATAGACTGTACCGGTTGCTCCTCATCCCGCGCAGATGGTAAAAGCCCATCAAGGGAATGGGCGAAAATTGTAGGAATCATGTTATAGGCGATGCGGCTAGCAGCCTGTCACTATTTTGATTCCATTTTCCATCTATACACCCACAATCTTGCTAAACGTGGCCTGTAGATCTTGTTACCTTAGGCTCTGTCTACCCCATAAGGGGTAAAGACATGATTTGTGTATTGTATCATAGAAACACTATTTATTGTCTTGATTAGATTGCGAATTAACCAAAACCACATAAACATCCGAAAAAAGACATTGCAATAAATTTAGTTTGTCTCTTTTAAGTTTCCAAAAAACAAAGCAGCTAAGCAAAAAAACAGTAGGAATTACAACAGTTGCCCCTAAATTTGACCCTATCAGGGTCAAGTCAGGAGTATCATAAACAGACGAGCGAGAAATTGATGAATGTGGATGAAACGAAAGAGGTATGTCAGGATCATAGGAGTGGAAGCAACTAGTCTCTGCTTATTCCTATCAGAAAGAGGCGTGACGGTACGTATGTATGCATACTTACATACATAAATCTCGTCTATTCCTTATGGGGTAGACAGAGCCCAAGACTTAAACCGTTTAATAATTATTGCGGAGTGAAGGTGGAAAGGGGAATCAAAATATTGATGATTCTTAAATTTTCGCCCATTGCCTCAACGCGCTTTTAGCATCTGTGCGGGAAGAGAAGCAACTGGTAAATTCTATGATTTTTCTTTGCTCCCAGACAACGCATACACATACACAAATTACGCCCCTGTCCCTTACGGGGTACACAGAGCCCAAGGTAACAGGTACCTACAGGCCACAATTAGTAAAATTGAGGGTGTATAGGTGGAAAATGGAATCAAAATAGTGATGAGTTGCTAGCCTCATCGCCTATAACATGATTCCTATAAGTGTCACCCATTCCCTCGATGGTCTTTTGCCATTAGAGACATTAGAGAAGCAACTGGAACATTCTATGTTTTTTGTTTGCTCCCAGGTAAGCATGGAAGAACACAAGACACAGACAAGGAAGGTATATATTTTCTTTAGACTATCGACGTACATCCCAAACCCTAGCAATTTGATATTCAGCGCAATCGTAATCTGTGTCTGTCGCGAACAATACGCCGGAATACATTAACTTGAAGTCAACAACGAAACCGCTACCAGTTTCAGCTTCCTTTGATACCTTCCAGATTACAGTGCGGTCGGATGATTTACCGCAATTGTGTCTGTAGCAGCTCGAATAGATTTATGTCTAAAATCTGAAACTATATCTTGATTTAGATTAAAATTATAACGTTTTAAACCTAGTACAAAATTGGCGGGATTAGTAAGAATATTTAATTGCCAACGCAAAAAGTGTTGAGTTGTGGAGTCTGTGGCATCTTAGGCTCTCCAACAGACTTTTTCATTCGAAAGTCAGTTTCTTTGCGGTGGATTTTGGCCACGTTTGGTAAAATCGGCCCAGCACTTTGAAGAGTAGGTATCAGCTCTTTTTCAAAATTATGTAAGTCATTTTTGGCATATTTTTCTTATTTTTTTTTATTTTCACGTATGATTACTCCAATAATGCGTTGGGGGTTAACTGTTGCCCGCGGCTTCGCCCCCGTTCTTTTTCTTCTTCTAAATTTCAGTATTTTTTCACCGTTTAAACCTTCCCTGGGCTTCCACGAATATTTCAAGACTAAAAGTAGACAAATCGGTTCAGCCGTTCTTGTGTTTTAGCGAGACTAACGAACAGCAATTCATTTTTGTTTATATAGATTTCATTGACGTTATGTTTGATTTAAATCTTGCAACTTCATTTGTATTGACCTCCACTGTAAGAATAACATAGCTAGTGATAATAGAATTAAATACCCTTAAATCAAAGATTAGGCAATGAACAAACCAAAGTTGATGATTGTAATTGAATAATTTGTTTAACCAAGCTAGCAAGCAAATGATCACTTAAAAAGGCGTTAAGAAGAACAATACCAATCCAATTTCTCTGTTTAAAATCTTCTATACATATAAAATTCAAAGTCCTGACTGACTGACTGACTGACTTAACTATATATCAACGCACAGCCCAAACCACTGGACTTAGAGACTTGAAATTTTGCACATAGATACCTTATACGATGTAGGCATCCACTAAGGAAGGGTTTTTGGAAATTCCCACGGGATAAGGAAAAAACGGGAATTATATATTCGACTCCGACGCTATCTCAGTAACTATAATAACTAGACTCTTCAAATTTGATACAAAAGTAGGTGATTACAAAACAAAGAAACTGATTTCAGGATTTTTGGAAATTCCCACGGGATAAGGAAAAAAACGGGATTTATATATTCAGTTTAACGAAATCCTATGAACTATAATTACTAGACTCTTCAGATTTGGCATAGAAGTAGGTGATTATAATAGTAAAATAATGTCTTAATGATTTTTGGAAATTTCCACGGGATAAGGAAAAAAACGGGATTTATATATTCAGTTCTACGGGATCGATTTTTCGTTTTACTGGTCGTATAAAACTGAAATTTGGCCTTCAAGTTCCCTTGGGGAGTGTAAACAATAAAAAAAGGATTTCCCGAAATTCCCACGGGAACGGGAAAAACGGGACTTTTCATTTTACTGGTTGCAGAAAGCTGAAATTCGGCATGTAGGTTGCTTCAGGAGTGCAGAGGAGCATTAAGAGAGTACTTTCCCAAATTCCCACGGGAACGGGAAAAATATTTGTTTACAAAGAAATACTACGGTAGGCATAATATGGCTAGAAACTTGAAATTTGGCACACATATACCTTGAGTAACCTAGAGGTGCACTAAGAAGGTATTTTTCGAAATTCCCACGGGATAGGGAAAAAACGGGATTTTTTGTTTTACTGGTCGTAGAAAGCTGAAATTTGGTAAGAGCCTTCCTTGATGAGTGTATGGGAGCACTAAGAAAGGATTTCCAGAAATTCCCACGAGAACAGGAAAAACGGGGTTTTTCGTTTTACTGGTCGTAGAAAGATGAAATTTAGCATTTAGCTTCCTTAGGGAGTGTAAGGGAGCATTAACAAAGGATTTCCTAACATTTTTACGGGAACGGGAAAATCCGGGATTTTACGTTTCCAGACAAAACAGCGGAAGAAAGAGACTTAATATTTATAACGTGTGTTTCTTTAAAGGCTTTAAGTGTACTCCGAAAGCACTCGCCAAAATTTTCACGGGAACGGGAAAAAACTTATTTTTTCGTTTTACATCTTAGCGCGTACGAAGTCGCGGGCAAAAGCTATTTGGGGTAGGTATATTTTAGGACAGCCCTTTAGGTTAGGTTAGGTTTGTTTTATAAAAATCCTGCAATATTTACAGTTTCAGAAGAATTAAGGCAGCGGGGCAATGCGGGGGCTTGCTTGCATGCTTGCTTGAGTCCTTGCTTTGCATGCTTGATTGCATGCTTGCTTGCATGCATGCATGCTTGCGTGCTTACTTGCATGCATGCTTGCTTGCACGCTTGCTTGCATGCTTGCTTGAGTCTTTGCTTTGCATGCTTGATTGCATACTTGCTTTCATGCATGCTTGCATGCTTGCTTGCATGCATGCATGCTTGCGTGCTTACTTGCATGCATGCTTGCTTGCACGCTTGCTTGCATGCATGCTTGCTTGCTCGCTTGCTTGCATGCTTGCTTGCCTGCTTGCATGCCCGCTTGCATGCCTGCTTGCATACCTACATGCTTGCAGGTTTGGGTGCTCACTTTTGCTTGATTGCTAGCTTCTTTGAAATACTCATGGTTCACGCGTGCGAAGCCGCGGGCAAAAGCTAGTACAATTATAATTTCTTACCCGAAACCGGCGAGCATGTATGAAGAGATTGATGAATGTGGATGAAGCGAAAGAGGTATGTCAGGATCGTAGCAAGTGTAACAAAGAAGTCTCTGCCTACCCCTATGGGAAAGAGGCGTGACAGTATGTATTGAGAAATCACCGTCGCTTAAATGATCAATTTCAATCTTACTCGCTAATCCTGCCGCTAAGTAGCAGTACTTGCACTGCTGTGTTCCGGTGTGGAGAGTAAGACAGCCGGGGAAATTACGGGCACAAGAGGCATTTCATCTTAGTCCTCTAGGTTGGCAACGCATCTGCAGTCCCTCCGGGGTTGCGGGTGTCTATGGGCAGTGGTGATCACTTACCATCAGGTGACCCACTTGCTCGTTTGCCTTCCTATTCATATATAAAAAAAAAACCTCAACTATTGCACCAAAAAATATACGTTGCATATTTGTGTCCCACTGTTGGGCGAAAGCCTCCCCTCTCGACCTCCATATCTCCCTATCCAGAGCTATTGCCGGCCACCCTGTCAGTTCCACGTCCAGATCTCGCCAACTCCGCCTTGGCCTGCCTTGCCGCCGGTAGCTGGTACCCACCTTGTTGCTGAGTGTCAGGCCCAATCCCATTTACGCTCATTTAACCATACATAATATACACAAATCACGTCTTTATCCCTTACGGGGTAGACAGAGCCTAAAGTAACAAAACCTTAAGGCCACGTTTAGCATGATTAAGGGCATATTATTATTATTAATATATATCTAGATGGAAAGGGAAATCAAAATAGTGATGGGTTGCTAGCCGCATCGCCTATAACATGATTCCTAAGACTTTCGCCCATTCCCTCGATGGGCTTTTACCATCTGCGCGGGAAGAGATGCAACTGGTAAATTCTATGTTTTTTCCTTATTACTCCCAGACCAGCATGGAAGAACCATACATATATACACAAATCACGTCTTTATCCCTTACAGGGTAGATATAGCCCAAGGCAACAAGACCTTAAGGCCACGTTTAGCATAATTGCGTTAGTAAAGGTAGAAAGGGAGAGCGGCAACTGGTACATGCTATGTTTTTTCTTTACTCTAAAACCAGCGTGGAATAAAACATTTAACAATATAAGTGCAAATATTGACTTTTAAAATACAAAGAGCTTATCATGTCAATAAAGTAAAAATAAATTGATGCTGTCATCATAATCCGAAATTGGTTTCCAAACATCAAACTTTAAAAAGGAATCTATGATTGAATCAACACGCGATAAATCGGGGTTCTGTTAAGGGCTCCCCATTATATTCTTAACAAAGAACTATGGAAAGGGAAGGATGTTGTATACTTTTGTGTTTAGGTGTAGTTTATGACATCTTATTTGGTGTTAAATGATATCGCCTAAATTTGTTTTTGTAATGTTTCGCTTAATGTATATTTAAAGAAATGTTTGCATAATTTAACTAATCATAACAATCAAATATTTTAATCTTAAATTCTTATTGATTTGGCATAAAATCAATGATGATAATACAGTTTTTACCTTTTTTTACTACCAGCTGTTGACCGCAGCTTTGACACGTTCTAGATTTTATTATTTTCCAAAATTTAGTTTTATAAAAACCTTTAGTTGCCTTAGGAACCATTACGAAAAAAAAGCCGCATTCTCGAGTTTTGTGCTTAGCAACATTCATTTTTATTTCTATACCTAGATAACGATTCGCATGGCTTATTTTGTTTAAAATTACCATCGTAATCACATCGTTAATTCTGTCCTTCTGGGGCCCGATTTTTGAAAGCACATGTGTGAAAATACCACTCGAAAGTGGTGAAAAATTGTGCTGAATTTGAAAAACGAGTAGCTTAGAAGATACTTATAGCTCTCATTAATATTGTGAACTAGTCAAAAATTTGATTAGAGCTGTAGTTTTGAACTATTTTATACCACTGTTTTATACGACGGTTTTATACCACTTTCGAGTAATGTGCTTTCAAAAATCGGCCGCCTGATCTGTTTCCTTCAGTGGAACCAAAATTATTGACCCCAAGTCCATTCCAGTATTGTTAACTCTTCAAACTTTCTATTGTGCTCAAAGCAATATGGAGTGTGAACGTAAGGGCAAGTAATTGTGAAGATGCTGGCTTCGGATTACGAGTACCCGAGGGGTTCGTTTGAGGGATAAATGATACATCAGTGTCGGTTACGAAAAGTTAAACTATTGGAGACCACTGTAACAACCACGTCATAGTGACGTTTGATGGAATTGAATTAACATTGATGACGGATTTGCTTGCTGTGTAGGTATACATACATAAATCACGTCTTTATCCTCTTACGGCGTAAGCTAAGCCTAAAGTAACAAGACCTAAAGGCCATGTTTAGCATGATTGTGGACATTTTTAGGTGGAAATGCGGCATTAATATGGTGGGTAGCCGCGTCACCTATAATATGATTATTAAGATTTACTGTGACTTGGAAAAAGTCCTATGCATCTGAATTATGATGATCAGTTAAGTGGAACTTTGCCAGTAAATGATGCTTAAGAGTGAAGGTATATCAACATTATATGGATTACTGAATGGTTTGGTGGTTTCAAGGTATTACAAGACTCATTGCGCCGCCTACTAACAAAAGAGTTTATCAAGTTCCTCTGTTATCCTAACTTAATCGAAGAATAAAGAGTCGGATCGATACTTCAGATAATAGCAGCCTCATCCTGAGCCAGAGCCTATAGCCACCTACTGTTGTGTATTGTTTTGTGTAATTGTGTTATGTACATATTTTTCTTTTTCAAAATTATTATTGTGTGCATCTTTAGGTTAACTGTGTATCATGGTCTTTTTTGTGTTGTGGCAATAAATATCTTTATTATTAATAATGTAAATGTAGACTCGTACTAATTTGATCAGAAGAAGCGTTACATTAATTAATAGAACAACTTAAATAAAAAATAGCACTGTCAAAATATCAGAAGTCCCTTTGTTTACTGAAGAGGAAATAATTAGAGCAGATTCAAATGGGGAAGGAAGCAAAAAAAATGCTATAATTCATCAGGTAAAGGAAGATAATCCAGAATTTTTAACAATAGGAAACAAGAGAATTTTATACGCAAATGGGATATAAGGAAGGGAGGCAAATTAGCAATTATGTTATGAAAAATTCACCCGAGTGCCTTGTTTTAAAAGCGGAGTGGATTTCGTTTTATTTTCTGCAATCTGATATCTGGTAAACGTGAACGTATGCGAATTTTATAATTATAATTGTCTTTTTCTTGTTTGGATTTCGCGTAAAATATAAGATGTTCAAGGAAACGAAATATTTTTTTTTCATACATACATACATACATAATATCACGTCTTTATCCCTTACGGGGTAGACAGAGCCTAAGGTAACAAAACGTTTAGCATGATTAAGGGCGTATAGGTGGAAATGAGAATCAAAATGGTGATGGGTTGCTAGCCGCATCGCCTGTAACATGATTCCTAAGATTTTTTTTTTTTGGTATTTTTTTCATTGGGGAAAAAAACAGATACCGACACAATTAAAAAAAATGATTAAGAACGTAGTGCAGTAAACATAGCCTGTACCCTAAACCAATTCCCACTAAGAGTTTGTGGTAGACGTGGCAATAGGTCAGAAACAATGGGCAGCAACATGGTACCCAAAACCCAAACCAAAATAACATTACTCAAAAATAGCATGCGAATTTTACAAAAACTTATCTTATACAAAGCAACCAAAACGACATTAGGTCTTTCAACATGAAACTACCGTGAGACTTAATCATAATTACATCTAAACGGATAACCCACGTATAAAACACGAGTTGTGTGCTCGTTTGGCTGCCACCGGGGCGAGCGCTCCGAGAGGAAGGACTACGAATTAGTCCGAAACATGTCGAGCATCACTCGGCTTTTATGAAAATGAAAATGAAAATGAAAATGAAAATGAAAATGAAAATTTATTTTTGCAAATTGGCCGCCAGGGGCTCTTTTACATGTCTTTTTGAAACTACCAGCACATTCGGAAAGACCATCATTGCCAAGAAGAATGCGCCGCAAGAAACTTGGCAGAAAGTCATTTTTTCAAAATAAAATACAGTAAGAATACTTAAGTTCTACTTAAATTAAATACATTTATAAAAGGGATGTATACGGTCCCCGAGCCTTAAATTATATTAATCTATAAATAGTAGAGATGTATAAAGTCTCTACTAGTCAAAAATAAAAAACAAAGAAAAGAAAATAATAACAATAAGTTAAGTGGAGGTGTAAAACGCCTCTAACGTCAAATAAATTAATTGGAGATGTCTCCAATGTCGCAGGAAAAAAAAAATATATATAAAACAAAATTATGAAATATACATTTCATGTCAAGTAAGTAACCAATAAGCTTTTGGATTCCGAAGGCAAGCTTGCGTCTGCCGCCCCCAATGTTGGCTTCCACGCACTCATGTCCTGCTCTGAAAGCAGAGCGGTACCGAGGGCATGTTTCGCTTCCGTCCCCACAGGCACACTATGGGAACGTTTTAGGAACTTCGACGTCGTTAGCCTGCAACTAAATAGTAAAAGAGAAAAAAAAAAAAAAATGAAACCGGAAATCCATAAGCTTAACAATATACCTACGCAATACACAATATACAATATGACATAGCAATATTTACGTCATTGTAAACAATAATAATTATGAAAAATAATATAAATATTTAAATAAACAATTACAGTAGGTACAATATTTATATTGATAATACCTATCTTAATATTCATAATTAATAATAGCTATATAATTTTGAATCATAATAAAAATCTTAATTAATCAAGATCAGCTAACCTAAACAGCAGACGGTAGCAACAGGGCCAGAGACCGCCGTATCTAGAGACACTACACGCATACACACACACCCACACACACACGTATATACACACTACAGGATCACTCACAAAAAACACTGGATTCTTATGGTAATTTTTCCAAAGATGGCCATGTCATGTTCTCATCACACATGTACTCATCGACTGTGTAATATGCTTTCTTTAACAGCGTGTTCTTTATGTATTTCTTGAATAACACATATGACAATTTCCACGCATCTACAGGCACTTTGTTGTAGAACCTGACACAGTTTCCCAGGAAAGATTTACGTGGGTTATCCGTTTAGATGTAATTAACATTAGGGCTCAGTACTATTTACTATCATTTTTATTTTTTTAGTTAAATGCTGCTTTTTTATTGTTGTCTTAGATCAACTCTTCAAATTATTATGTCCTATTGGCCGAAAATAGAAATATGTCAGGATCGTAGCAAGTGGAATAAAGTAGTCTCTGCCTACCTCTGTGGGAAAGAGGCGTGGCGGTATGTATGTATGTATGTATTGGCCGCACTGTTTTTTTTCCATTTATTCCTTGACGTACCTTCATAGATTTTATATTTGCTTCACTTATTTCATCCCCTTATAAATTAAATATTACAAGGACTGTTGAAGGGTAATCAATCACGCTACAACAATAGAGATTTGGTGGCAAATCCCAAAAATTTGCAACAATTTCAGAAATTCTATTACAATATCACCCCAAAGCAATCTTATACATATTCAATAGGATCGGTCCACTCAAGTGACGTGCGTGGTGCTCGAAGTTGTCTCACAATTAAGACAGATGGCGTTGAATGGACCTCTTGGACAATGGGGGGAAAATTATTGTCTTTCTTATTATGTATTAAATTTACGTTTTTAGTGACGATAAACGTGTATATAGTGTAGTAATAAACGCCTTAGTTCTTAAAGAGATAGTTTCAATTAATTCAGTCATTGCCGTATATTTGTTTCCAATTTTTTAAAGTTTATTCCTGAAAGTGTAGCATTAGCTTCATCTTATTGAATGTAGTGTAGCCTAATTCCACTTCTGCCGCTTAAAATACTCAACTAGTAAAAAAAGCATAGTAAAATCCATTCCATGCTGGTCTCGGGGTAAAGAAAAAAATAGAATGTTGTTGCTTCTCTTCCCGCGCAGATGGTAAAATCCCTTCGAGGGAATGGGCTATGCTGCGGCTAATGCGGCTAGCAACCCGTCACTATTTAGATTCCACTTTCCACCTATACGCCCACAGTCTTGCTAAATGTCCTAACATTTCATGATTTCTCCACTGCCCTCTATGCGATGGAAATGTGGCATACCCTACATAACTGCAAATATATCGTACAGAACTGCGTTGCAACACTATCAAAGTATCAACTCAATAACAAGGAAGCTCCAAATTTAAAACTCAACAAAGACAGAAAACAACTGACTCATTCTACCAAAACTCAGCAGCATCCGTCCGCGAGAAATTTCAATTTATAGCTTTAAAAGTCACGAAGCATTATGAATGCAGATTTATCTGCCGTCTTAATTTGCATATTGCATGTGAGGACACATTTCCGAGCGTGTGTCCCCAACCGTTATAGGGATTACATTTATTTCCAATCTTCCTTGTTGATTAAAGTCGACATTATTTGAATACTTTTCCAAATTTGAATAAACAAGGGATGTTGATTCCGAAAAATTTAAGGCGGTAAAGGCTATTGTCAGAAAAACAATGCGTTCTTTGATACGACAGCGCCAAAGACTTAGTTGCTTCAGAGATATTCTGACACACTAGATGCATTTCTATCGCACTCACTTACTGGATAGAAAAGGACTGTAAGTCCGACATAATTCCTTAGTTAGATGGAGATAGTTAACAAAATGTAATCAAGTCTATCAGCTTCAACAAAATGTTTATCAGTTCATACATATTTGACGACCGGATAGCCTAGTGGTTAGTGACCCTGACTATGAAGCTAGAGGTCCTGGGTTCGAATCCCGGTAGGGGCAGACAGTTGTATGATGAATACGAATGTTTGTACCCGAGTCACGGATGCTGCATGTCTACATTATATAAAGGTCTTCGCACATTAAAACAACTCAACGGCGACTCGACTCTATGCTAGACATTGAAATTTAAGCCCTGTGTCATATGTTCTAGGTTTAATTTCAAAAAATGATTATAAAGTAGTGTACAACGAGTGGCCTACGCATCGTACACTAAAGGTCAACCCCGACACGTTTGTCACGCAATGACCACACGTCGTCCACGCAACGACCACACGTCGTCCACGCAACGACCACACGTTGTCCACGCAACGACTATGCGTTTGCGACTGACGCGTGACGGGCAACCATTTGGTTAGACACCGCGTTGTCCACTCGTTGACAACGCATTGCCCACTAGTGACCATTGGGTGGATCAACTAGTTGACTACTCATCGAGAGTGTGAGTTGAGTTGGTGTCGGATTGGCGTGGAGTTGGTCTAATGTGCGAAGACCTTTAGTATGTTTATCCGTTGCCTAGTACCCATAGCACAAGCTTTGCTTAGTTTGGGCTGGGTCAATTGGTGTAATTTGTCCCAATATATTTATTTATTTTATTTATACAGCTGCAGCTAGGTACTTGAGCTACTAAATTGAGTTTAAAACATCCGTTGATTTATTTCCAATTAAAACAAATGTAGATATGTCTTTAAAATAAACAACTTGAACACAATCTTGTAGCTATTCGTAAATTGCATGCACCGGTAAACACTGGAGAATTCCGTTTTCAAAGCGAAATATCAAAGCCAATGCATCTTTGATGAAATTGTTTCTAAGACGTTGTAATAACGGTCCACTGATTGGATTAATTTTCTAAACGTGTTTTCGTTTGTAAAAGGACTTCAGATTCTGGCGAACGTCACCTGCTGTGGATATTTAATTAAGAAATTCATAATTAGTAAATAGAACACCACAATAATACAATCCTACTAATATAAACTCGAAAGTTTGTAAGCTTGGATGGATGGATGTTTGTTATTCTGGATGAAATTTGGAACATAGATAGATATAGTTTGGAATAACACATAGGCTACTTTTTATTCGGGAAAATTGCGTAATTTCTGCGGGATAGCGATAAGCGAATTCTATGCAGACGAAGTTGCGTCGAACAGCTAGTGGTTTTACATAAATTTTATTTTAAAATATACGGAGCGTAATGATACACAATTTGTTTGTTGAACATAACTGAACCACTGCAAAATAAAAATATTCCGCACACGTGTTTCACCTCTCCCCGAAGCAAACTCAGTGGGCTTATTTTGTAAATTTGTATCATTTTTGTGTTAATATTTATTAAAAAAACGGCACACTTCAGTTGACAAAACTTAATTTTCCACCCCAATATGAATGCGTATCGTTTTTGGATCCATCCGAGGGGAAGAAGAGTGCTAGGTCCGGTGCACCCTGGGCATCGGCTCATGATTTCTTGGCAGATTCTGAGGGATATCATTATCCGTTGGCTGAAAACCCGACAAAGAGGGAGGGGTCTTTTAACCGTGTTCTACCGTACAACGTTGCCGACATTTTTGTCACAAGATTTTTGAATACTGTATTTATTACTTTGACATTGGCGAAATCATTGTATCGATGGGGCCATATTAAAGGAGAAGATTTATCATGGACAGGCTTCTAATCATGCCACCAAAAAGCTCATCTTCTAGAATAGAATAGAATAGAATAGAATATAATAGAATAGAATAGAATATAATTTATTACCACAAATAGAGTATACATACATTTATCTGGAGTATTTACTTACAGTATTTACTTACGTACAAACTTAAAACTAAGCGTGGCAATTGGATTGGGCTCAGCGTGTGCTGCGGTTGTTGAGCTCCAACAGTCGGCCGATTCCTGTGTCCTAAGCCGTTATTTCCAAGATGAAAATAAGACTTGCAATGTCCTGCCATTTTCATTAAAGCAGACCAATATGAAGGAACAAATTATCCAGGAGGGGTCAAGCAAAAAACTGGGAGCCGCAAGATGTCCGGTGCACTTTGTCTTCATTGCGGACAGGTTTATGGGTGGGGTGCGGTAAATAATATCAGCGCCAGAAACGTCATGCAACATTCATGGGAAATATTGGGTGTACAGGGTGCCCCTGATTAGGAGTGATTTGATGTTTTAAGTTTTTTTTTCTAGGTCTTGCAAACATACCGATTTTGATTAAAAAAAATTGCGGTAGGCACGAGTCTTGTCATGAGGTTTTTGAGCTCTTAATTTTTATTATGTACCGTAATTAACTAAAGAAGAAACATAAAATTTACCAGTTGCTTCTCTTCCCCCATGTGGTAAAAGACCATCGAGGGAATGGACAAAAGTCTTAGGAATCATGTTATAGCGGCTAGCAATCCATCACTATTTTGATTTCCCTTTCCACCTATACGCCCTTAATCATGCTAAACGTGGCCTTAAGGTTTTGTTACCTTAGGCTCTGTCTACCCCGTGAGGGATAAAGACGTGATATTATGTATGTATTAGAAAATGTTTACTTATCGTCAATCACTCTTAAACGATTTTTTGTTAATATTCTCTTGATTTTTTAATTTATAAAAATTTAGCTCATATTTGAGATTAGAAGAAAAAACCACAGCGAAATAAAAATTAAAATCAGGCTGCAAATAAACGATTGAACATAATCTGTCCTAAACTTAAGTAATACAAGAGCCAAAAATAATCAAAAATGTAATATTAAGAGAACACGTAATAAGTTCAAAATACTGCCAAGCGTTTGTTTACCCAAAAATAATCCCCAATTTCCTTACAGGAGCACCCTCTACACCAGCACACCGCAACTACCCTCAAATACCTCAACGGAATTATCTTTGTTTCTATTGAGCCTAACAAGAATTATGTGGGGGCAGCTGGCGCCGGTATTGAGGAAGTGCGAGACCCATGTGCGACCAGGACAGTGCAACCTTCTTATAGGGATTGTCACTGTGGGATGATACTTTGTTTCTGAGTACCTACATAGAGTTTTTCATTCAAATTATTCTAAACTACTAAGCTTCCATGCAGGTCTGGGAGCAAAGAATAAAACGTACGTACCAGTTGCTTCTCTTCCCGCGCAGATGGTAAAAGCCCATCGAGGGATTGGGCGAAAATCTTAGGGATTATGTTACATAGGCGATGTGGCCAGCAATCCATCACTGTTTTGATTCCCCTTTCCATCCATATGCCCAAAATCATGCTAAACGTGATCTTTAGGTTTTGTTACCTTAGGCTTTGTCTACCCTGTAAGGGATAAAGACGTAATTTATGTATGTATGTATGTATATCATCACTACATAGAATAAACAAAATCATTTTCCGCTATCTGTTCGTCCCTATGTATGCTTAGATCTTTAAAACTACGCAAAGGATTTGGATGCGGTTTCTTTGATAGATAAGAGTGATTCAAGAGGTTTATTATGTTTTTTCTTTGCTACCAGAGGGGCTACTCCGAAATTCGATTTTCGAAGTTCGTTTCGTTCCGTTCCGCTCACACTAATAGTCATTAATTTGAGAGTGAAAGGGACGGTATGACACGAAGTTCGAAAATCGAATTTCAGAGTATAAGGCCAGACCAGCATGGAAGCAATAAGTGATGATATAACACGTTCGTTAAGACGTGCGGGTGGTAGGGCCTTGTGCAAGGTCCGTCCGGATCGCTACCACCATCTTACTCGCTAATCCTGCCGCTAAGTAGCAGTGCTTGCACTGCTGTGTTCCGGTGTGGAGAGTAAGACAGCCGGGGAAATTACGGGCACAAGAGGCATTGCATCTTAGTCCTACACTTCCTAGTCATATAAAAAAAAAAAGTTCAGAAACGCCTCCTGAAAAGATGCGAAATCGAGCTTCCTTAGTGGGAGGGTTTCGCAGCACAGCGTCCTGAATGGCGCAGGTTGGTGCAGGACAAGGTTCGCGAGTTCGAGGAGCAGCGTTTAGTTGACCTCGACGCTAAACGCGATGAATTGAAGACTCGCCAGCCGGTTGCCATTCTCTACCATTATGTGTGAGAGAGAGAGAGAGAGAGAGAGAGAGAGAAACATTTATGTCAACGGTGTGTTCACGTGCATTCATTGTGCGCGAGGTTTCACCGCTAAGATCGGCTGTATAAGCCAAGCCATCTTTGGGCGCATGAGTGTCGTACTAACTAGGAGTCGAAGTGGTCACCATAGCCGAAATCGATCGGAAGGATCATCAAGGGTTCTATCGATTTATTGCTTGGTTTACGTAAAAGTTTATGGATTATGTAGTATATTTCATCTGTGTATCGTTTCGTGACTCATTGACGGTTCTGGCTGAAAATCAGTGCTGCAGGTGTCTAACACCTCAGCGTAGTGCCAGCGACCGTTTCGCTTTTGCGAAGACACACACAACGCTGGTGATCTATTTTTCATGACTGTTTTTTTTTCTTGTTTATTTTCAATAAAATTGTGTATATTCTTTTATATTTGTGTGTCTTGCAAAAAGGAATTAATGTCTTCTTTCTTTCTTTCTTTGATGCTATAACAGCAGTGTTTATCTGATTGAACAGTCAGATTGAGTTGTTAGAGCAATAATTATAATTGGGTGATTTTGATTTTACCTAAAGTATTTGAGTTCGAGGTCTTCGTTATCTAGGTAGAGTTATTTCGATAGTAAATATAATGCAGAGGCATTTAATACTTGTACAGCAAAAATAACGGTTCGCTTGTATGAAAAGTGGCCCTTTATTTTGCTCGTCAGTGTCGTTCTGTAACTAAAGAGTACTTATTAATTTAACGTCTCAACAGATGCATCGCTTGCACACTTAAGCTGCGATCAAAACGAGATGTGCAATAACACCAAACGATATTATGATAATGAAATTTGTAAAAGAAAAAATATTCACCCCAAAACGCACTAATCCGTAGTTTCGCCCCAAAATGCGGTTGGAAGCAACTATTTCTGCTAAATCGAAGTAAAAGGGAGCTGTAATCAAATCACTGGATACCAGGATCGAGGGATAATCGAATATTATGATCCATTTTCGTTTTTTTCTCAATTTGATGTACCTAATGGTAAATGATGATACATTTTCATGGATGATATTCATGGTCTGTTTTTTATGGAATAATAACAATGTGCCGGAAAAAACTGCGATCCATTGTTTACTGAGTTTACTTAGAAATCCCATTTAGCAATAATTAAGTAAGATTTCGATTTATCTTCCACGCTGGTCTGGGAGAAAAGAAAAAACATAGAATGTACCAGTTGCTTCCCTTCCCGCGCAATGGTAAAAGCCCATCCAGGGAATGGGCATAGGAATAATGTTTTAGGCAATGTTTTAGGCAATGCCACCCATACGCCTACAATCATGCAAAAAGCGGTTTTTGGGTCTTGTTGCCTTAGGCTCTGTCTACCCCGTAAGGGATAAAGACGTGATTTATATGTATGAATGTATGTACCTATTTAGATTTAGATTATTTATACATTCAATAAAAATTACATCATAAATTGTACATTGTCAAGGATTAATGGATCATTGTGTTAAGGATTCTCTTTTAAGGGATCATCTTATAGGCGATGTGGCTAGCAACCCATCACTGTTTTGATTCCCCTTTCCATCCATACGTCCGCAATCATGCGTGGTCTTTAGGTCTTGTTCTTGACTTGCTCCGTCTACCCCGTAAGGGATAAAGACGTGATTTGTATACATATATATGTATGTATGTATGTGTGATTCTTTTATATAACTATTTCAGCTATCATGTTATTTTTTTTAATCTTATAATTAAACTAACTTACATTTCTGTCGTTTCTAAAAACTTTTCCTAAAGGCATACTTTAACTTGACTAATTTTTGACAGCAATTATGTAGCTTAGTTATCCAGTTCTTCGTTTCTATGCGGGAGTCTATCTCATCTAAAACCGATTGGACAGATAAAAATACCAAAACGCGACCAACGTTAAGCCTGTACAAATTAACAAAACAGAATATTTCACTTTTCTTTTAAATTCCTTGTTTATCGTCGTCCATGCAACAAACAAAACCACCCTAATACCATGCCATCTTTTCGCCATTACATGAAAACAAAATTCTATTTGCAACTCATAAATCACATATTACCTGGCAAGATTACAGAGCGTAAGGGTTGAAGACAATTTGTCATGTGGCCAGCCAAGCGAGGATGAAGACGATTCCGGGATTCCCTTTCGGGATTTCGTAACTTGTTATTGTTCCGCTCTTGTGGATTTGCTTGTATGTAAAGATTGTAAAGGTATAAAGAGGATTGCTATAAGCTTTTCTAAATCGATAGCGCAAGAAATCGAAATTGGCCTCGGATTAAGAGTAAAGAGACATGAAATGGAACATAACAATAAAGATGCTGATGTTTTTGATGAAGATAAAATGGAAGACGTTGTTAGTGAAGAGTAAAATTTAAATGATGTAGGAAATGCAACTGAAATTATAATGAAAGCAAATTGTAATAAATACTCTTCTCTTTTAAAGGACTATGAGTTTGCGGCGCTCGCAGTGGAGACAATGGGTCCCTGGTCGGCTGACATGAGGGCTTTCATGAGAGCCTTGTCGTCCCGGCTGATAGAGACCTCAGGAGACCCCAGAGCTGGCGCATACCTCTCCCAGCGAATTTCTCTGGCTGTACAGAGAGGTAATGCCGCCAGTGTGTTGGGGTCTATGCCGCAGGAAGGCCTTTTAGATGGTGTTTTCTTTTTATACTTAGGTATATTTATTTAGTTTTAAGTTTTGTATATTTAGTTAACTTTTAGATCTTGTAAATATGTTTGTAAACCATAAAAATGAACAGATGATTGGAAAAGGGATTAAAAATATGAATGTTGCTCTAAAATTAAGCCAAAGCACTCTTGACCATTAAAATTTCAAACGTTATCCAAATAAACCCCAATTAACAATAATTGAAGCCATAACAAGCATCCAATATGAGGCAACGCAATATTTTCCTAATTAATTAACATTTATTCTTTTAAATCATTCATACGATCCCTCTAATCCCTCGTACGGAGTGAAATAACATGCTTGTGGGGTAAAAAAAGGGGTTAAAAAAAGGGTAAAAAGGGTGGAAATAGGTCATGCGGACATGGGCTTTAATCTGTTTAATTAACATGGTGAAAAAAGCTTCGATTTTCACCCTAAGGGCATCATAGTTAATGATGTGTTAATCTTTAACGGATCGAATGGAAAACATTACCGGGCATACCGTAATACCGATGACAGAAAGGCACGATGAAATATGAGACCGGTTGTCATGCGTTTATTATGATTTATGAAAATATATAATTTTATCTGTTATTTCTGAAAATGCAGGCTTCGTTTTGTAAGTAGCGTTACGAGTAAAAGAGCGTTTTCTAAAAAAAGTCCACATAAACATTTTTTCCAGAATTTACAGTATTACTATTACAGTACAACAATACACTAACTCTTTATTGAACACCACATATAACAACCAAAACAAAAAAAGGTACACAGAATATTACAAGGTAACAATAGGCGGCCTCATCACGACAGAGCGATCTCTACCAGGCAACCATAATGGACTGGAGAACAGAACAGATCTGAGCAGGTGGTGCAATTTAGAATATATATTAATATACTAAGTACTGAAATACAGTCATAATATATTATACATGAAACACACATTTATAATAAATGGAGATATAAATAGAAACATATACATATACCTAAAAAAAGCCAGCTACAAGATTCATGCACAAGGTGACAGATACGAGATAAGGTAGATAAGGTATAGATAGGAGACTATTTTTCTTACTTACGGTTTTTCTTACTCAGACTCGTTTACCCTATCGATCCTTATACAAGAAAATATGTGTCCCGAAATTTCCATTCCAGTTCGTCACTTTTTAATACAGGTATGTATAGAACGTGACGAACAGGAAAATAAATTCCATAGTTAAATGTGGGACACACTTTTTCTTGTATGAAAATCGATAGGGTAAATGATTCTGTGTAAGAAAAATCCAAAATATATAAAAAATGTTCATGCGGGCTTTTTTTGGGAAACGCTCAAAGGTATGATAATACAAGAGTGAAACTTAAAAAAAAAACTTTGTTTTTAATTTAATGTATTAGGTACGTGTATTTCTTCATGATATTTAAGAAACTGCATTGAATTGAAGTTCTTATTATTATTATCTTTAAATTAGTTAAGTTAGTTATCCTGGTATTATTAAATGTATGTATGTATGTATGTATAAACAAGACAAAATACAATTGACAAACACTGAGATACATGCACAAAGGCGGACTTATCCCTTTAAGTGATCTCTTCCAGTCAACCTTTGAGTGGATGAAAGGAGTATTATATTAGGGATGGACGAGTGAGTTTAAAAATTGCAAACACTGAGAGCCACAATACATAACTTTACCCACAATACATAACTTTACCTTTACTTTAAATGTAAGTCATACGTCGATTATTTTTCAACGTATGTCGTCAGTATTAAATTTTAATGAAGAATCGACTGCGTTTCCCATACTCTATAATGCCAGATGAAGCAAATTTTAAAATAATCACCACCAAAATTAATAGCCTACAGCCGAATCCATACGAAATTATGTCCAATTAAAATGGAATGATCGCTACAGTAACAAGGCTTTAAAATTTAAGGCCAGATGAGACCAAATTGTCTCATTTCATTATATCTGAGGACGTTTGTGAGGGCAATCTCAATGCGGATGGCGGATTCCGGGACACCTGAGACTACGGTAATCAACAGGACTGTGATGCGAGAATTCTTCGGGTAATTTCATATAAACAGATGACAATCCACATCTATTTGAGCAAATGAGATGGTTTTCAAATTGCTGAGCGCCTTTTGTTTTAGAAGCATCAGGTTTAAAGTTAAATTGGCTGTCGTGTGACAATATTCAATTATGATTTCCAAATATTTTTGTTTAATGGTTTTTTTTTCGTTTGTCTCGGCAGCGTCTATATATTTTGGAAAAGTAATTGAGTCGAAATTTGAATGTTTTATGTTAGTACATAAAGTGATTCTTCCATGCTGGTCTGGGAGTAAAGAAAAAACATAGAATTTACCAGTTGCATCTCTTCCCGCGCGACGGTAAAAGCCCATCGAGGGATTGGGCGAAAATCTTAGGGAACATGTTATATAGGCGATGTGGATAGCAACTCATCACTGTTTTAATTCCCCTTTCCATCCATACGCCCACAATCATGCTAAACGTGGTCTTTAGGTTTTGTCACCTTAGCCTCTGTCTACCTGTTAGGAATAAAGACGTGATTTATGTATGTATGTATGTATCAAAAGCAAGCTACCTACCCTAAAAGTGTAACCAAAAACCGGTAAATTCGTAAAACCACCTTCAAACCGACTTAATCGGCATTTGGGAGTGCCTTGTGAACGCGTCACTGACCTTTTGACGAGTGCGGGATAAATTCAGTTAAGGGCTTCATTATTTACAAACCTCAAGCTTTACTATGACGGGATACGGTCCATTTTTGAATAGGACGAATATTAAAAGAGTTGGGAAAATGATAGAAGTTGGGATTTTATTGCAAACTCAGTGATAACGGTTGAATAAGTTCAAAGGTAAGATTTAGCGTAATCTTTTAAGTATTGGTACAGTTTCTTCAAAGTTATTTTTCGTTTTGTAACATTTTGTTGACGACCGGATAGCCTAGTCGTTAGTGACCCTGACTATGAAGCTAGAGGTCCCGGGTTCGAATCCCGGTAGGGACAGACAGTTGTATGATGAATACGAATGTTTGTGCCCGAGTCATGGATGTTGTATGTATTTAATTATGTATTTATCTACATTATATAAGTATGTTTATCCGTTGTACAAGCACTGCAGTTTGGGGCTGGGTCAATTGGTGTAATTTGTTCCAAGATATTTATTATTTGTTTATAAACTAGGCAATAAATATTCAAAATATTATGCAAAATATTATTAATGGTATGCAAAGTTTCAGCTCAATCGGTCGAAGATATCTGCTTCAAAAATGAGTCGCAAGATTCCACCCGGACACACATATTTGCATGCATACGTTAATAATCCTCGGAATAAAAAGACGCTTAGCTTCATCTATCTTACAAAAAACAAAAACACATCAAAACATTTCATCAAAATTTCATATTCGCAGTCATTTGTCTCTGAAACAGAGCGATTCGTTGTTCACCGCGCTCCACCCTGTTTCCGTGTAATAAAAGTAAATGATTCCATGCTCAAGTTGAGCGTGGTCCTGATACAAGAACTTATAGCGTATCTTTTTTTTAATGTTCTTTTTACGTATGACTGACCAGTGATTGACCTCTGTCTCATGTGTGCAGACGTAGCTGAATGTGTACTCACTTGTCACGGAGTGACTAGATGTGGAGAGGGAAGAAAACTCATAGGAGATGATGGATATGGAGGAGGTTGTTTATTTAGATTATAAAAGTAAAGGTAAAGGCACGAATAATGCCTTTGGAAACAATGAAGAACAATATTATGATGATAACAAAGGAACTGGCAGAAAATCACAGCACAGCATAAGATCGGTTATTTATTAATAAATGCACTGCACAATCCTAGTACTTTAAAATGACTTTGAATAAGTAGGTGTGATGTGATTTTAAATTTTAGTGAATAGATATGGATTCTGCCAGATCTCATTTAGTGATGACATAGAGTCATGAAAGATCGAACAAGACGATCGATATGAATACTAAATTTTGAATTTGAAAATCGAGAAAAATATTAAACTGAGGACGGAGGATGAAAACAGGCAAGGCTAGATACCGCCTTCTTACACACTGGTTCAGTACCAGCCTAATTCACTCCAGCCTTGAAGAACCCAAGGGATATATTTTTCCGAAATCACGGACGATGGGAGCAATTCCACTCCATCATCATTACCATTCCATTTCGTCATTTACGCCCAACGCCACGTTTTTAGTTAAGTTAGTACTACACAGTATAAAATAAAGTTGCTTTCCGCTGTCTGTCAGTCTGTCTGTCCCTATGTATGCTTAGATCTTTAAAACTACGCAACGGATTTTGATGCGGTTTAGAGTGATTCAAGAAGAAATTTTATATGAAATAATGCATGCATTTAGTAGAGAAACATTGATTTTATCCGTGTGTAGCGGGGGCGAGTCGCTAGTAATTGTGTAAAAAAATATGTACCTAGTTCCTTGTTTTGTAGTCACTTTAATCACAATAATTATTAATTTTGTGTTTATGCTAATTTTTGTTTGTTCTATAATGAATTAAACAAACAAATTAATTACCTCCTTCTTGTTTTGTAGTCGCTAACTCAATTATTCCTACTATGTTGTAACCGCCCGTCTTTTGTGCAAAGCGCCATGTTGTTTAGTCAAATCATTTGATGAGTCCTATGTTGAACTATTCATTTAAATTACCTCCTCCTTGTTTTGCAGTCGGTAACACCACAATTATTCCGGATGTTCTATCCGCCCGACGTTTGTGCTAAGCGCCATGTTTTTTTAGTTCATTAAAGGTGCGTACGCGCGGAAGCAGTCGCCGGCGGATCTCTTTGGCGGCGAGATCAGACGACTGCCAATAAATCACAGTGGAGCGGAAGATTTGAGGCTGTGTCTGTTAAAGCGTGCTGTTTATTAATTAACATTATCACTAATATTTTAAATACAAGTAAAATGTGAATTTTTTTAAACCACTTAAGCAAAAAAGACTTATCCCGTTATTCATAAACGCTCTGTAGGCTACTGCTAACTTAGCGATCGGTTGTCCTTATCTGTTACCTTTTACATACATATAATATATCTCGTCTTTATCCCTTACACAACTGATGCATAAAACAGCATAGTACCGATGATAGCAACCTATTAACAACTATAGCCACCACCACCACCATCATCATCATCATCATCATCATCAGCACAATACAATACAAATACTCATGATCATTACCCCCATCTCCAGCCTATACGTCCCATTGCTGAGCACACACACACACACACACACACACACACCTTCATATTAATTGTTTTTTTTTTTATGTCAAACCTTGAATTAAGATTAGATGACAAATCGAATGTTTAAAAAAAGTGCTGTCAGCAAAAATACTTGTAACAAATTTATTCACACACAAACTAAATTTTTCCACCTGTAAATTAAAAGAAGACTTGTCCCCATTACAGACTAATGCATAGCCACCCTACGTTTGAGGCACCGCACAAACAATAATGCACACAGCTACCCCGAGGTATTGCTTTGTCGTGAAAAGATCAGTCATTCCCAAAGGACCAAACCAGGTTTAAAAGTAAAATTAACGAGATGGATTTCTTTGCAGCCGTTGCCGACGTATTTGATGAGCATTTTATGGCAATATCAAAAGATTTTTTGAATGAACAGCTTGATTAAAGATGAAAGATCGTCATTGTCATATTTTTGTGTAGCTACTTTATATGACTAATAAACGAAAAATATACATACATAAATCACGTCTTTATGCCTTACGCGGTCTACCGTAAGCCAGAGCCTAAGGTTAAAAGACCTAAAGGGCACGTCTAGCATGATTGTGGGCGTAAAGGTGGATATGGGAATCAAAATAGTGATGGGTTGCTAACCGCATCGCCTATAACACGACTCCTAAGATTTTTGGCCCATTCGCCGAAAAGAAGCAACTGGTACATTCTATGTTAGTTCTTTACTCTCAGAGCAGCATAGAAAAAATAGCATACAGTTAGTATTACTTACAAGATAAAAGCAAAATGTTACAGCAAATAAAAAAGGATCAACATGAAACTACCGTGAGACTTAATCATTATTACACATAAACGGATAACTCACGTATAAAAAGTCGAGTGATGCTCGTGTTGCTGCCGCCGGGGCGAGCGCTCTTGGAAAAAGGACTACGAAATAGTCCGAAACATGTCGAGCATCACTCGACTTTTTATACGTGAGTTATCCGTTTATGTGTAATAAAAAAAAGGATTTTGAAAATCGGTCCACAATTGACGGAGCAGTCGGTGAACATACATAAAAAAAACATGCAGTCGAATATAGAACCTGCTCCTTTTTTTGAAGTCGGTTAAAAATACAAACTTCCGAGCAACAGATTGCGTTATCCTTTCAAACTACAGTTTATTTGGTCGAAAAACCAATTTTCCATCCATTAACCTCTGTGTGCGACCATATTGCCCCAATTTCCTCTAAGCGCCTGGTCTTATTCAATTTCGTCACATAAGTTAAGGGTCAGTTGGGGGAATATGGACTGATTCAGTTTTCTCGGCAATTTTCATTGAAGTTATTTGGCTTTCAGTATTATTTCAGATCAGAATATCACTACATGGTATAAAACAAAATAGCTTTTCACTGTAAAACTACGCGGTTTGATGCGGTTTTTTTAAATATATAGAGTGATTCAAGAGCAAGCTTTATATGTAGACTCAGACGATGTCGTGGGCAGAAGCTAGTAAAATACAAAGATTAAAATGTATAATGAGTTAAAATGTATTTTTTTTGATAGCGTAATATGTAGATTGGTTTAGGTTAGGTTCAGTTTACAACAATTTTGTTAATTTTAAATTTTCTGAGAAAAATTGGTATGTATTTACCCATTATACATTTTAAACTTTATGTATTTTAATACGTACTCTTTCAATTAAATAGAAAAAAGTTATACTGCGGTGATTTAAGAATAAAAAATTATGTTGTAATATTATGTACGTCTCAATGCTAGATTGGCACAAGATGTTTGAACTGACTTAATTTACTGTAGCGTATGACATGTATAAGGAAAAAGACTATTATAGGAAAAAATGTACAAACGCGAACATAACAAGAGTTCCAAGAAAAAAAACGGTGTCTTTGGAAGTTTCAGAAAAAAAAACTTTTATCACCACGTACATTCTGCTTGTCCAGGACATTCGAAGGTAAAATAAAGACTATTTCCAAAATAGAACAAACATGTTCGCGACTTAGGGGTAGCCCAAGGGCCACCCCCGCCGCACCTAAACCTAAATTTATCCTAATTAAGCATCCCTTATTGGTGTTACCAGTGCCGGTTATCTAACTTGGTTATGCGGGTGGTAGGGCCTTGTGCAAAGTCCGTCCGGATCGCTGCCACCATCTTACTCGCTAATCCTGCCGCTAAGTAGCAGAGCTTGCACTGCTGTGTTCCGGTGTGGAGAGTAAGACAGCCGGGGAAATTACGGGCACAAGAGGCATTTCATCTTAGTCCTCTAGGTTGGCAACGCATCTGCAATCCCCCCGGGGTTGCGGGTGTCTATGGGCAGTGGTGATCACTTACCATCAGGTGACCCACTTGCTCGTTTGCCTTCCTATTCACATAAAAAAAAAAAATGTACAGGGAACAACGTGAACATTCACAAAATGTACACTTGAATAAAAAGGTAACTAACCGACCGACCCAACGAAACCCATAAGTCATTGACCTCAAGAGACCCTAGTTAATAAATAAATAGCACCTGAAATAAAAGGACAGTAAACGTGGGTAGTCCAAGAATGCAGTTAATCGCGTTTCGGCACCGCCCCGCAGCCGAATGGCTTCATTTACGATTTTTATTTCCGGTTTTCCGTAGTTACGATGGGGGCAGAAAAGTAAGTTCCAAGTTTTTCAGTTACATATATAGTATACATACATTCATACGCACATACACATACACAGTTATACACAGTTACATAGTTACAGTACAGTTAGTTAGTATACATAGTTAGTTATAGTTAATGACTGCTTGCCTTTTTGTTGTCAACTATTCCTTTCTGTAGGTTAGCTGGAAGAGATCCCTTCTTAGGGATAAGTTCGCCTTTGTACTTTTTGTCTGAATTTCTGTATTTTTTTAAATTTTTATGTGCAATAAAGAGTTTACATACATACATACATACATACAAATCACGCCGAAGACCGCCTTTCTATTTTTTTAACGTATGGAAAATGCACCTTATGCATTCCCGCGCTCGGGGCAGCAACGGGAGTATGACGGGCTCTCCAGCTCGCCGCTGCTTTCTCTAATGGAAGGAGGGGAGAGGCCTACCGTCTAAAAACACACACGTTCCTGGCCATGGACTGTGAGCGTTACGGGGGCACTAGGTGACACCGCGACGCCCACTGGCCGCCCCGACGGGGTAGACAGGGCCTTAGGCAACAAGACCTAAAGGCCACGTTTAGCATAATTGTGGATAGGTGGAAAGAGTAATCAAAATAGTGATGTGTTGGGTAGCCGCATCGTCTATAACATGATTCTTTGGATTTTTACCCAGTTTTTTAGTTAGTTTACAATATACAGCGTGTAAATCCAATACGATCAATTGTTTTAATGGTACAGGAACTAAGAAGCATTAGATAACTTTTACTAATAACTAGCTCCTGCCCGCGACTTCTTCTTCGTAGAATTATACATATAAACCTTCCTCGTGAATCACTCTATCTATTAAAAAAAACCGGTCAAGTGCGAGTCGGACTCGCGCACCGAGGGTTCCGTATCATTATCTATAAATATATAAAACCAGTGTAAGCAGAGCCCTGCTCCAAAGCAAAATGTACGCAGTGTGGGGTTACTTTATATTGGTCACTGCTATATACAGACATACATACACATTTACGGTTTTCGCAATTATTCTTTAATCTGTGCTATAAGACCTACCTTCATACCAAATTTCAAAATTCTGCGTTCACGGGAACTACCTTGTAGGTTTTGATTCCCTTGAGAGTTGAAAAATTGCGGAAATTTGCGGCATAAACGGCTGTATCTTTTGATTGCGTTGGCTTAGAATTTTGATTTTTTCACAGCTCCAAGGGGCAGTAGACCTAAGTATTTGATATAAATTTCAGCTTGATACCTCCACGCGTTCCTGAGAAAAAGGGTCTTGACAGACGGACGGACGGACGGACAGACGGACAACAAAGTGATCCTATAAGGGTTCGGTTTTTTCCTTTTGAGGTACGGAACCCTAAAAACGCATCAAAATCCGTAGCGCAGTTCTATATATCTCAGCATACATAGGGACAGACAGTTTTAAACTATGTAGTGATGTTTACAACGAAAAATTTGCCATAAAAAGTAATTCAGCCCGCAACGTAAAGTTAATATTATAGTTAAGGCTCGTTGACAATTACTTGTAAGCTGCTTAAATTTCGGACATGAGAGATTTGTGTTGAAATTACCTTACTGTTATTTAGCTATACTGTGAACGTAGTGATGTAACGGTATTACAAAATTGTCGTATGTGCGATTAAGAAATTCTGAAAATAATATGGCTTGGTAGAAATTCCTTTTTATACCTCTAACGAATTGTCAACGTAGAAAGAAAGGAAGAAGACATTTATTCCTTTTTGCAAGACACACAAATATAAGAGAATATACGCAATTTTATAGAAAATAAACAAGAAAAAAAACACAGACATGAAAAACAGATCATCAGCATTGTGTGTCTTCGCAAAAGTGAAACGGTCGCTAGCTCAGCATTACGCGGAGATGTCAGACACCTGCAGCACTGATTTTCAGCCAGCGCCCTGATGCTGTGGTGAAGTGATTTCTGTTGGATATCGATAAACGTATCGCACATCACTACGGATAATAAGCGCTATCGGTGTATTGAGATTAACTCGGTTTTATAGCACCAGGTTAGTATGCATTAAATTTAACGGTTTGCCTTCATTGGACCATTGCTCTAAATTGGTACGGACAAAGATGTTTAAGTGCTATTTTAACTATTTATTTTATTCGAGCCAGCGTTCCAGCTATGAAAATAACGATCTAAAATAGCGAAAAACAAAGGTATAAAAATGAATTTTTTGAACCGATGCGAGTTTATTATATTTTCATTCCAACGCTTTTATTGTTCAACGCTATAGTTTCAATGACAGTTTTTGCTGAATTATCGGTTGAATGGTTTTTGTTGACTGGTTCTTCAAAAAAAATAACACATACTAGTATTATGTTTGATTTAGTTTATTGCGTTGCTTCGGCACCGAGTCATGATATAGGCGATGAGGCTAGCAACCCATTACTATTTTGATTCCATTTTCAACCTATACGCCCACAATCTTGCTAAATGTGGCCTGTGGGTACCTGTTACCTTAGGCTCTGTCTACCCCGTGAGGACGTGATTTGTGTGTGTGTGTGTGTGTGTGTGTGTGTGTGTGTGTGTGTGTGTGTGTGTGTGTGTGTGTTCGGCACCGAGTTACCTCTAACTATCTGTATGTTAAAGCCA
Organism: Pandemis corylana; assembly: GCA_949127965.1. Classification (NCBI taxonomy): domain Eukaryota; kingdom Metazoa; phylum Arthropoda; class Insecta; order Lepidoptera; family Tortricidae; genus Pandemis; species Pandemis corylana. The sequence continues at coordinate 2,965,967 of OX421869.1, forward strand.
TATATGAGATTAAATAAATAAATAAATAGTTAGTCAAGCTTTTAGAATGAAAACTAACCGGCTTGAATCTCATTTCTTGATAACCTTGCACTTTTTAACTTTATTTAATTTACTTGTAATAATTTTGCATATATAACATAATTTTTTTAAACTCCTATAAATAGGTATTAACTGGCTGTTGCCAGAAACTTTGTCTGCATAGAATTCGTTGATCGCTATCCCGCAGGAATTACGCAATTTTCCGGGATAAAAGTAGCCTATGTGTTATTCCAGACTATAATCTATCTATGTTCCAAATTTCATCCAGATCTGTTCCGCCGTTCTAGCGTAAAAGAGTAACAAACATCCATCCACCCATACTTACAAACTCACGTTTATAATATTACTAGCTGTTGCCCGCAACTTCGTCTGCATAGAATTTGTTGATCGCTATCCCGCAGGAATTACGCAATTTTCCGGGATAAAAAGTAGCCTATGTGTTATTCCAGACTATAATCTATCTATGTTCCAAATTTCATCCAGACCTGTCCAGCCGTTCTGGCGTGAAAGAGTAACAAACCTCCATACATCCATACTTACAAACAAGCGTTTATAATATTAGTAGGATAAAAAAATATTCTTAGTATCAAGAATTCTGTACAATCTCCAATGCAAATTAAACTACATTAGCAAAATTACAATTACAACAGTCTTTGAACCAGTAAAACCCTCTATTTATTTGTCACTCCCAAGATACGTTACGTTAAGAGTACTAATTACATGCATTGCCAATTACAGAATCCTGTTAAAAGAATACTTGCCCGAGGCACAGACAGTCAATAGAGAATAGACAGTTGAAGCACAGTATAAATCCAGTAAATAATCAACAAACACGCCGTTTACTTTAACATAATGATGCGCTATTCGCACGAGTACACAGTGGTGCATTCGTTATTTGCCGTTTCACCGGTATCAAGGGGTGACAACGGGGGAGAGTGAGTGGGCAAGAAAAAGTGTAAAGTTGTTGGTACATTCTTCAATACATACTCGTAGTACATAGTATAAAATTAGTCGCTTTTCGCTGTCTGTTTGTCTGTCCCTATGTATGCTTAGATCTTTAAAACTACGCAACGGATTTTGAAGCGGTTTTTTTAATAGATAGAGTGATTCAAGTGAAAGGTTTATTATGTATATTTCTACGCAGATGAAATCGCGGGCAAAAGCTAGTACTATACATATAATTCGTTGCCTGTCCGATACGTGGACGGATCATATTTATTAGAGGCTCGTATTTATTTTGCATTGACATAAAAAGTAAGTAGGTAATTTAAAAGGCGAGCGGTGCAGAGTCGGCAACATTGTCATTTGATAACTTTCCTTCTGCGTCATTCATGCTAATTTCTGTGTCCTTGTTCGTGGTGTAGAATAACACCTGTAAAATACAAACAAATCGTACAAACTTTAAAAAAATTTCGAGATCACATCCAAACACCGATCACTTACTGGTTTCACTGTGCCCGCTGTCTCCCTACACGCCAAATACCAAAAACAATTATCAACGTAATCAAAAGCACCCTCTCTGCGACTAATTAATCGCACCAACGATTTTCAATAATCGTCCGTGCGGTCGAGTTAATGAAAAATCGGCCGGAACGGGATCCGGCGACCGGCTGACCGTGGTAATTGGCTACGGATGAAGGGAAGTGAATGGAAAGGAATATGTTTTGTCTGAAGACGTGATTTAATGTCAACAGGTAACTGTAACTTGGGAAATAGGCTTCAAAAATGGACACCGTATTTTTTAGAACAAGGAACAATCCTGCAGAATTTCGCAATAGATTAGATAGATTAGATTAGATTATTTATTCATTCAATATAAAATTACACCATAAATTGTACAATGTCAAGTTACGAGAACTTATATTGAAATCGTCAAAAATTAAGCATATAAAATAAAAATTGAAAAATTAATTGAATGTCACAAAATTTTGAAATTTAAAATAATCAAGAAGCAACAAATAATTACATTTAAATAGGTTCTCCACTCAGGATCGTCATAGCTATATGGATGTCACCAAACAAGGATCATCCAATTAAAATACATAAAATAATTAAAAGAACAGTGTGCAGTGAAATAAGAATTAATATAAAGAGTACAATTCAATGTCAAAACAAACAATATCGGTTAACAGTAGCTGACGTGCGCTTGTAGCAGTGGAATAGGAAGACAAGATTTCAGTTAATTGATTTTGTATTTTAACGTTAAATTTTTCCATAAATAAAACTATTTTGTCGCACTTTAAGAATTTTTTAAATTGGCGCCCAACATGGGGCTTAGCCAAAAATGATAATTTTGAAAGAAATTAATCGTATTTAAGTGACGTGACATTGTTTTTAATAAAGTGGCTTATTCTACCCTTTTCATATGTTAAAAAGGAATCAGGTGTCTCAAATTAAGATTCATAGTGTTTGGATAGCGATTCAAGAAAGAAACACATAAAATTAGAAATTTCTCCCCTGAGAAGGTCCCTTATCCCGGCAAGTCAAGCTTTACGATCCTATTATAAAATGGTCTTTATGAGGAATTTTATTACTAAAAGACTTTACGTAATTCCGTCATGGAGTGGGGCCAGAGATGAGATTCCAAGAGTTAAGGACCCATTAAAAGTTTAAAGTGGATTGAGATATTTCGGTCAGCGGTGCCTCAGGTGGCTTGGTTTGATTGGTTGGTTGGTAATTAACAGAATTGTTACCAAAAATACCCATTTCATGCTTGAGATAAAAGGTGCAAAAATGCTTTGTTTGCATAAAGTACGCGTGAATTGAGGTAGAGTAGTGATTTGACCACGACCCTCTGTTTGAGAGAGGTCTTACCTCTGAGTTTTTCGGAATTTATAAATCTTTGTAAATTTTCTATTTCAATCGAAGAGTTTTTGCTACTTTCTCTTTCATAAGCCGGACGTAAAACTCAAATCAAACATAACCTTTCGCTCACGTGTGTATGTATATCCATCAATTCAACCCTTGCTCATAAACAATAGATATAAAGCGATCCATGTGGAACGCCCCTGCGACGGTGCAAGCTCAGCACCCGTCATGCCTGTCAACGATACAGGAGGATTTGCGGATATGTGATTTTAAAATTTTATTTTACATAAAATAATACTTTCGTTTTGGTCTCACGACAGAGGAGTGTAAAAGATTTTTTTTTCTCTTTCGGTGTTTTGTTTGAAATGATCGGCAGTGAAAATTTCAACATAAAATATCATAGTTAGGTACACTAATATTGTAATCACTACATAGCATAAAACAAAGTCGCTTTCTCTGTCCCTATGTCCCTATGTCCCCATGTCCCTATGTCCCTATGTCCCTTTGTATGCTTATAATCTTTCTTCAAAACTACACAACGGATTTTGATGCGGTTTTTTTTAATAGATAAAGTGATTCAAGAGGAATGTTTGTGTGTATAATTCTACGCAGACGAAGTCGCGGGCAGTAGCTAGTAATATTATAAATAGATAAAGTTTGTGAGTTTGTCAGATTTTGAGGGGTAATCGGGATCTTCTGAATGGACTTTGAATTTTTTTTTGACAATAGAAAGCCACAATAGCTAGTTCAATTCAAATCATAGCTAAAAACCTCTCAAAATTATGGCAATATAATAATCTTTATGCTCTTGACAAGGGCGAGTGAAGGAAAGAAGGGGATGCGTTTGCCCAGCAGGTATAAAAGATAACCAAAAATGCAATGTCTCGAAATTAAATTCAATAGGTCCCGCGGACCTGCGTGAGAAGTATATCCCAAGCCCTCTCATCCTGAGAGGAGGCCTGCGTCCAAGAGTGGGCCGTATAAAGCCTGTTAATTTGACTATACACCTCTGCTAATGTTTTTAGTTTTTTTTTGTGGCTGTCAATTTATTTTTATAAATAGGCCGCTAACGGCTGTTTGTTTCACATGTATTTATTGAAACTACCATCGATGTTTAAGGTTACCTATGTCAGAGATTATTTGTTTTAAATCAAAAATTACGATGAAAATCTTTAATAATTCAAACTAACCTGCTGGAATATTCCAGATCAACTTTAAAACACCTTGTATTATGTACAGCTGCATATTGACGCTTGAAAGGTGAAATGTCATAAGCGACAAAAAGGTAATTTTATAGAACCAAAAAACCGCGCAATTTTTTGAAAAAAATCACTATAATTTAATTTATAAACTGGTTTTAAAAAATCAACTTCGTACATGATCATAGTGTTGTTCTCTATATAGTGTTTAATACATTAGCCAAAAAAGTATTATTTCAGGATTTAGCGTCGCTTAAGCAAATAGTACCTATAGTTCGTTTCGTGAACACACTGTACTAAAAGTATCGTATTTTTACTGATCGTTGTCCGTTCCCAAATCAATCACTGACATCTTCTTCCGGCACCTGATGCCATCTGTCTTTCTGTCCGTCGCAAGACGTTCTGTCGATGTTGAAAACGCTATTTTGATCGCGAAAACATTCTGGGATCTAACCATGACGTCTCGATGCGATTCAATTCAAACTCAGTTCAGGTTTTAGCTGTCAGTTTTAGTATGGATCTGACAGCGAGCAAACCTAAACTGAATCGGGACTGAATCGCATTAAGACATCATGGTAAATCCCCTGTTCAGATTGCTTTCTCGTACATATAAGACAAAAACAGTGTAATAAATCAAACTTCATAAAATCGTTCGTCAATTTCCTCTAATCCGTCCGAATTCAAAAGTACGTTTTGAGAAATGGGCGATTTCAGTTTTTCGTTTATCGCACTTTTTAAAATTTAATGAAAACATTATTATTTTTGTTGTTAAACAAAACATTTAAACATTTAAATTGTTAAAAATTAATTTTTTTTTGGACATTCGTGTTTTGAATTAGGACGGCAGTATACTCTTCTTATCTTAGGCTATGTCTACCCCGTAAGGGATAAATACTTGTTTACATTTTTTTTATTTGGGTTCTGGATTTTTAACTCCATTTACACAAACATTCTCCAATTTCAAACTTCGATTAACCGGCGGCCAATACGAAACAGATTCCCATAAAGTCAATATAAGTTAGCGTGACCGCGATGGACAGCAATACGTTTTAGAACTTAACCATAAGGATAGCAGTTAATAAGACTATGTCACGACACCAATCGGACCTAAGAACAAACGCCGAAAAGATACGACACTTCGTTACAGTTTTTGGTTTTATTACCTACGGTCGGGAGCAAAAATAAGTTTCGATACTATCTTCTCAAAAAATATGCCCCACGATCTTATTACGGTGTAAGAGCATATCTTATTTATTTTTGAAACTTTGACTAGACCCCTTGCAACAAAATCGAGCACCGATGTTTAGGCAGTAAAGCTTAGAAAGTAAGCTTTTATGCACATAAAATACAAGTACATTGTACATACAAGCCAAGACATAAAGGAAAACACATTTTAGCACTTCTGTTGTTTGCAAACTAAGGGATTTTAATTGGGATTGAGCTTTTAAATTTAAAATGGCCATTGTAACGGTTGGATTGAAGCCGGGTAACAAAACCTTAAGGCCACGTTTAGCATGATTAAGGGCGTATAGGTGGAAAGGGAAACCAAAATTCCCGGGCAGATGGTAAAAGCCCATCGAGGGATTGGGCGAAAATTTTAGGGATCTTGTTATATATATTATATTATAAGCGATATGGCTAGAAACCCATCACTGTTTTGATTGCCCTTTCCATCTTACTACTACTACTATTCTTAAGTATATTGTATTTCTTCTGAAATTTACTATTGAGATTTAATTATAGAGCTAGGTCTCATCTCTGCGAATACGCATTTTTTTGATTCTTGGGAAAGCATTGCTTGGTCACACTAGTACTTTTTACACGTATTCACACATGACCTCGTTTAGATATTCGCAGAATTCTGTCCTTACTTTTTCTTCGGCCTTTGGCGTGTTTAGAGTATTTTATTCTATGTTCGTTTATTCTTTGTGGCCAGCTTTTGTTTTATCGTTAATACCACAACGTATCGCGGTATGGTAGCGTGAGAACATACAATTTGTTACACCCTGGACTTAGCCAGACTATCGCAAATAACGTGTATGAAGATGCATTACGTTTTTAAATTGCTGTTCATTAATTGATCGAGCATGATCGAAACCCGAGCGAAGCGACTCCGTCTAAGTTTGAACAGAAATTATTTTATTTTAGTCTGATGTTCATCTCCAGCCGAAAAGCTCATGATAAATTTCAAATGTCACATCACTACATAGTATAAAATAAAGTCGCTTTCTCTGTCCCTATGACCCTATGTATGCTTATATCTTCAAAACTACACAACGGATTTTGATGCGGTTTTTTTAATAGATAGAGTGATTCAAGAGGAAGGTTTATTTGTATAATACATGCATAATATACCGTGCGAAGCCGGGGCAGGTCGCTAGTATCACATAAATCCCAAAAAAATATTAGAGATGCGAGCCGGGGTTTGAACCCACGACCCTGTGTTTGAGAGCCCGTAGCTATCACGACTTCCGACCGTCTGTCCGGTAGTACGGCTGTTTACCTCATGTTTTAATGTGCAGATGCATTTCACAACCGATTCTAATGAAGTGAACGGGCTCAATAATTATTTGGAATTTCTTTATCGGTTCAGTTTTTTTAAATCAGAGAAAAGACATGGATAGGATGAAGGAAACAAAGGAAATTAAAGAGCTGCTATCGTAAATTGGTAGAGTATCTAGTAGATGATAAAATATAATTAGGTACTTAAATGTTCAATTTATATGTACGTATAAAATTTAATAGCGCAGGGTCATCTTACAAACATTGTACTGGAAAAATATAAAATATTCAAATTAATTTTGTTCTTTTCCTTTTTTAATCTTTCAATCTCTTGTCACAAATTTTCGGGGCTCTTTGTGGTCCACGCAGCTTCACCATAACTTCTGATACTGGTTTCAACTTTTCAGGGGTCGTACTCTGAAAACAAACATGCATATATTATATTATGTTTATGTTGTGTTAAGTCTTGAAAATATTACATTCTTGAATACCGGTGATTACCGGTGATTGTATTTTGTCTTGTTTATTTTGCACAATAAAGAGTTTACATACATACATACATACATGCATTATTGCTTGTATCGTCTAACAATATCAATTGTCCTATGTTATCTGAAAATAAGGGATTAGCGTTAAGAAGTATAAAAGGTGTATCACTGAAAGATAAAATAAGGAATAGTGTGATAAGGGAAACGTGCTGGTGTGAAAGAGGATATAGTGATTAGGATAGAATCAAGTAGGGGAGACCGAGGAGAGTTGAGACGAAGGTGAGTTGATACAAAGCCGATTTCTCTGAACTGTGACAGTTTATCGGGCTGGTAACTTCGCTAATCCGTTGCTCTTTCTACACTCTAGTTTGTGTGAAGTTGTGACCTCGCTAACTGTCATAGGTGCAGAAAAAAAGGCTTTGTATCAACTCACCTCTGTCTCAACTCTCCTCGGTCTCCCCTATGCTTAGTTGGTTTGATCACGTAGAGCGGATAGATGAAAGTAGACTAAAGTAGACGTTCCGAGACCAAATAGGAGACGTTTTGTAAAAAGGTCAGGTCATGAGTACCCGAAACCGACGAGCATGTATGAAGAGATTGATGAATGTGGATGAAGCGAAAGAAGTATGTCAGGATCGTAGCAAATGGAACAAAGTAGTCTCTGCCTACGCCTGTGGGAAAGATGCATGATGGTATGTATGTATGTATGAATATGACCTCCGAAACTACCAAGGCGATTTTCATAAAATCCTATAAATGTATATGAATGTGTAGTTACATATGATTGGTTTCGGCAGTCAGCTTGATGTTTTTGACCCGATAGATGGCGCTGTTATTAAGCTAGTGTTTTATGGGGCTCAGACCTGTTCCTTTTGGAAAATAACTCCAGTAATGTGGTGCCCCCACAGCATCTGCAGCAGGAACGGTCCTGACTCCTTGCCAGTCTCAATGATGTGAAGCTGCATCCTGGCATCCTGCGATAGAGCTCGTTCTGGAAAATATTTGCTTATAGGTTACTAGCTTCTGCCCGCGACTCCGTCTGCGTAGCATTATACATAATATAAACCTTCCTCGTGAATCACTCTATTAAAAAAACCGCATCAAAATCCGTTGCGTAGTTTTAAAGATCTAAGCATACATAGGGACATACAGCGGAAAGCGACTCTGTTTTATACTATGTAGTGATACCTACAACTCTGTATTGTACAAAGGACAAATAGATGCACTAAGGGGAACTTATCTCTATACGAGATTTCTTTTACCTTCAAACTAAGGGAGCGTTCAAGTATTACGTAACGCAATTATTGAAGATTTTTGACCCTCCGTCCCCCCTTGTAACGCGCCGTAACGTTTTTCTGTACCCCCCCCCCCCCCCAAACGTTACGTAGCACTCAAGTGACCATTTTTACCCTAAAGTCAAAATTTATGTTGCGCAAAGTACAAGAAAGTCGCTCTAATATCCTTGTTATAGTTTTAATTGCCTTTACGGTAATAATACTAAATAAAACAAGAGATGTTTAACCCGCAATACATGCGTAGTTTGTTAACTTGGCAGTTCTAATTCCTTATTTTTTATTTAAAAAAAGAAAACGTTACGTAACGTGTTGTATGAAAGACCCCCTGCCGCCCCTGTAACGCATCGTAACGTTTTACGATACCCCCCTCCTCCTCAAATTGCGTTACGTGATACTTGAACGCCCCCTAATCCTCTCCATTCCTTTTCCTTTGAGAATATCAGAAAATGCTGGCAACGGAACTGGAGAAATGCTAGAGCGTGCAGCTGTGAGTCGTTAGGGTAGACAGCGCATACGCCACCCTCCCACTGCCTACTGCTTTGCCTACCGTCGCAACCCCGCACCACACGTCACTGATTACAGGGCCTATAGTATTTATGTATGTTCCACGTTCAATGACCAGACCAAATTGGCTGCCTGCCTTCTGGTAGCACATGTCAGATCAGCAAGAGTTTCTTCACACCTGAATCCCGTAAGGTTTACCTACCTATTGAGTTTAGAAGTGTTAGTAATTAATACTTCGGCGCAGCATAGGACGTCCACCAGCGAGGTGGATGACCTGGTTAAAGTCGTTCACGGTGGATGGAAGCCGCTTCCAACCGAGGTTGGAGGTCTATGGTGGCAACAGTGGACGTTGGCTAATGATGATGATGATTGATTAATACTTACTGACGCTTATAGAAACGGGTGCAGTTAGTCGTTTCATCGGCCCATCGTTGGGACGGTGGCGTGGCGGTATGCCAAATTCGGACGGACGATCAGCTGAAGCAACCAAAGCAGTTAGCAACCAAAGGTTAAGGCGTGAGTTCGTTTTTTTGTGAATTGTATTTCGATACCTCCGACGCAAAAGGGTCGTAACCCGTGTTTTATGCAAAATGAGATTTTTCAATCGTCATAAAGCCATTAATCCAAGCTATAACTTCCTAAAACTCCAGTTTAAATATTTTTGATAATTATGGAGTTTTGTGATTGCTAATAGTCGTATCATTTGAACTTTTCCACGCAAATCGTCGCATCACAACATTCGACGATTTGCGCCACTCCATTAGTATTCATTACACCCCACGCAAATAGTCTTAACTTCTAAGTTACTTTATAGTTTTGTTTCTTTATATTTGTACAATAAAGCATTTACTTACTTACTTACTTCACAAAATGCGACTACACCTACGTCTACAAGTTAAAATTGCCTAGAAATTACTCTGCTTTAGAGCGTTTGCCAAAAAAAATCCACATGATCATTTTTTCCAGAATTTAAATATTTTGGGTTTTTCTTACTCAGAACCATTTACCCTATCGATTCTCATACAAGAAAAAGTGTATCCCAGATTTAACTATGGAATTTATTTTCCTGTTCGACACGTTCCATACTTATATATAAAAAAAGTTACAAACTGCGATGGAAATTTTGGGACACATTTTTTCTTTTATAAGGATCGATAGGGTAAACGATTCTAAGTATGAAAAGCCCAAAATAGATAAATTCTGGAAAAAAATTTCATGTGAACTTTTTTTTGATAACGCTCTTTAGCTCGAAATCAGAGCTTCTATAAACGTGTTTATAACTCTCGACGCAAAAAGAGGGCTGTTATAAGTTTGGTCTTGATGTGTGTGTGTGTGTGTGGCTGTCTGTGGCATCGTAGCTCTCAAACGGATGGACCGATTTCGACGCGGTTTTTTCATTCGAAAGCCAGTTTCCTTGGTTAAAATCGGTCCAGCAGTTAGAAGAGCATCAGCTCTTTTCCAAAACGTTGCAAGGCATTTTTGGCATACAATTGTTTTTTTTTATCTACGTATGATTAATCGATTTATATAATAATAGACAACTTCATATTCAACATTTGTTTCTGTCACGGATCCCAATTACGCGAATAAGTCCCGATGAAATGTCAGTTTAGTTAACATAGCGTATGTTTAAGACATTATATAGTTACTTACTTATATCACTCAAATCTGTGTTCAAAGACATCACTTGCTGGAAGCAGCCGTTGGCTCCATCCAGAGACTTGGACCAGACGTCGAAAGGGTGTTCCGAGCTGTACCTCTGCCTTATCGTAACTCCTTTGTTTTCTAGGAAAATGTCCTTCGGGTGTGGTGGGGTATGTGTCTTGTTCATGAGCCAACGGAGTCCTGACTGGAATCAAACACTTTTGGGACTAATAGGTACACTATTGTTGTTGGGTTACTTCAAAATATTTATAACTCAAAGACTGACTGACTGACATGGTGATCTATCGACGCACAGCCCAAACCACTGGACGGATCGGGCTGAAATTTTTCATGCAGGTAGATGTTATGACGTAGGCATCCGCTAAGAAAGGATTTTGATCAATTCTACCCCCAAGGGGATAAAATAGGGGATGAAAATGTGTATGAAACTTTGTCAATTTTAAACCGATCGGTTCGACTTTCCATGCATAAAGCTACTACGACGTAGGCATGCTCAAAGAACGGATTGCGTAATTTCTGCGGGATAGCGATAAACGAATTCTATGCAGACGAAGTTGCGGGCAATAGCTAGTCAACTTATATGCTCCTATAATCTTTTTCAGGGTTTTTCTTTGTGGTACGGACTACGTCTCAACACCGAAAGGGACAAAGTTATAATCGGCAAGACCCCTAAGTTTTTATTGAACTTGCAATGTATGTACGACTATTTATGCTTGTCCGGGTGGAACATGACAACTCAATCTTGAAGGCGACTTCCAAGAGTTAATATCTTCATATGTATGTACATGACTTGACAATGAATAAATAAATAAATATAATGGAGGAACCAAATATGGGCGCGTACATTATTGGCTTTCCAAATTGTAAATTGCAACGTGCAAAGGTCGCATTAGAAAAAAAAACCCTCTACTTTTTAAAGTTACGTCCTGAAGCGGATATCTTCATCCGATCGAGCTATATCTCTCCAACGTTGGTCGGATCGACTTAAAATTTAGTACACATAATGTTGGACGGATGACAATCCAAGTATAGTTAGCAAAAAGATCTTGCACTCAATGGTTTTTTACCAAAAACTTATTCAATTTTACACTTAACTTTGGACATCGATAAAAAATGTTACGCGCTCAAGGAAAATTGCTACCGTTTTACGTTTTGCCGCAATCGGTCTTCTGATTAGCATTACATTAGCTTGCGGGTGGTAGGGCCTTGTGCAAGGTCCGTCCGGATCGCTACCACCACCTTACTTGCTAATCCTGCCGCTAAGTAGCAGTGCTTGCACTGCTGTGTTCCGGTGTGGAGAGTAAGACAGCCGGGGAAATTACGGGCACAAGAGGCATTGCATCTTAGTCCTCTAGGTTGGCAACGCATCTGCAATCCCTCCGGGGTTGCGGGTGTATATGGGCGGTGGTGATCACTTACCATCAGGTGTCCCACTTGCTAGTTTGCCTTCCTATTCATATAAAAAAAAAAAAAAAAACTGGAGAACTCACCTCCTCTGTCTCACTGAATTCCACCTCGTAGCATGGCACCTTCTGTTTGTCAGGAAACATGGCTTCAGGTATGATGGCCACCACGTACCACGTCCCTACCACCTGAGCCAGGTCGAAGTTGGCGTTGAATCCGTTGCATTTCGTAACATTGCCAGATGCTTCCACGGTACTGGTGATGACCAAGAAGAGGGCGAGGAGGCGATACATCCTTAGAACTGTTCTTAACATTGTGTTTATTAACAGGTCTGTACGTGTTTAGGTTTTAGTAATGGTTAGAGGTGACAGAGTTTTTACAAGTTTGCTAAGTCGTTTTGATTCTGATTTCTATTTTTTATTGGATCGCGGTGTACGAATACTTTAAAATGGGTTACATTTAGATTTGACATACAAATACATACATACACATAAACAAAGACCTAAGCAACGATTAGCAAGATTGTGGGCTTATGGCTTATAGATGGGAAACAATGGAATCAAAATAGTGATGGGTTGCAAGCCGCCGCTTATAACATGATTCGTATGATTTTCGCCAATTCCACGGGAAGAGCAACATTCTATGTTTTTTCTTTGCTCCCAGACCAGCATGGAAGTAAAATGGTGTGGTTAAATTTAGTATTGAAAAATGTCTCAAGCTTTCAAAATAATGGAAGACTGTTTTTCGTTTTTATTTCTACTACCTACTGTTTGTTGAATGTTACTGTGATCAGTTGAAAATATGGCAATTATTATGTCTGTATTTTTTACCGTTTAGTAAATTAATGTGACAGCAGAGCTTGAACAGAAAATTTCAAAAAATATATCAGCTAGATTTCAAAGGACCCTGCTTTATAATTGGTTGGTCATACCTGTGATGACGAAATAAACGTATTTGTATTTGTATTTGTATTTGTACTTGCTTGTTAAGCTAGGTATTTATTTGCATACAGCGGTGACACCGTAGTGCTCTCGCAACGCCCACAGTTCATGGCCAGGAGGGAACGTGTGTGTTTTTAGACGATAGGCCTCTCCCCTCTTTCCATAGGGAAGGCAGCGGCGAGCTGGAGAGCCCGTCATACCCCCGTTGCTGCCCCGAGCGCGGGGATGCATAAGGCGCATTTTCCACACGTTAAAAAAAAACCGGTCAAGTGCGAGTCGGACTCGCGCACCGAGGGTTCCGTATCATTATCTATAAATATCTAAAACCAGTGTAAGCAGAGCCCTGTTCCAAAGCAAAATGTACGCAGTGTGGGGTTACTTTATATTGGTCACTGCTATATACAGACATACATACACATTTACGGTTTTCGCAATTATTCTTTAATCTGTGCTATAAGACCTACCTTCATACCAAATTTCAAGATTCTGCGTTCACGGGAACTACCTTGTAGGTTTTGATTCCCTTGAGAGTTGAAAATTTGCGGGTATTTGCGGCATAAACGGCTGTATCTTTTGATTGCGTTGGCTTAGAAGTTTGATTTTTTCACAGCTTCAAGGGACAGTAGACCTGAGTAATTGATATAAATTTCAGCTTCATACCTCCACGCGTTACTGAGAAAAAGGGTCTTGACAGACGGACGGACGGACGGACGGACGGACAGACGGACAACAAAGTGATCCTATAAGGTTTCCGTTTTTTCCTTTTGAGGTACGGAACCCTAAAAAGAAGGTATTTATTTACATTAGATACATAAATGTGGCCATGTCTTCACAATTCTAAGGTCAATCCTAAGTCATTAAGTAATCAGCGTAGGAAGTAATTCAAGCAACGAGATAATGAATGCAGATGACTCACATGGTTCACAGGATAATCCAATTTACGTGAAAAGGTGGAATGACCGACATACTAATGTAACCATTCGTACAATTAACCTAGTAAGATAATGTTTGGCATAGTTGTGAAATGTTTTTTTTAAGAGCATTTGTTCTAACATCACCAGATTTTAACTATACATACATACATACATACATACACACATACACAAATCACGTCTTTATCCCTTACGAGGTAGACAGAGCCTAAGGTAACAAGACCTACAGGCCACATTTAGCAAAATTGGGGGCGTATAGGTGAAAAATGGAATCAAAATAGTGATGGGTTGCTAGCCTCATCGCCTATAACAAGATTCCTATGATTTTCGCCCATTCCCTCGATGGGCTTTTACCATCTGCGCGGGTAGAGAAGCAACTGGTACATTCTATGTTTTTTCTTTACTCCCAGACCAGCATGGAAGAAAAAAAAAATACATACATACATACACAAATCACGTCTCTATCCCTAATGGGGTAGACAGAGCCCAAGGTAACAATTTTAACTATCATGATGGTAAAAGCCCATCGCGGGATTGTGGCTAGCAACCCATCACTGTGTTGATTCCCCTTTCCATCCATACGCCTACAATCACGCTAAATGTGCTCCTTAGGTCTTGTTACCTTAGGCTCTGTCTACCCCGTAAAGGATAAAGACGTGATTTATGTATGTACTAGCTGTTGCCCGCAACTCCGTCTGCATAGAAGTCGTTTATCACTATCCCGCAGGAATTACGCAATTTTCCGGGATAAAAAGTAGCCTATGTGTTATTCCAGACGATAATCTATGTATGTTCCACATTTCAACCAGATCTGTCTTGCCGTTCTGGCGTGAAAGAGTAATAAACATCCAAACATACTCACAAACTTTCACATTAATAATATTAGTAGGATTTATGTATGTATGAAGTGTTTCTGATTGCCCATTTTTATTTATACCAGACCATAACTTTGCGGGTAGGACCTCGAGCAAGGTCCGTTTGTATCGCTACCACCGCCTTACTAATCCTGTCGCAAAGCAGCAGTGTTTAGGCGTGGAGAGTAGGGAAGCTGGTGAAATCACAGGCACAAGAGGTATTTTTTTTTATATGAATAGGAAGGCAAACGAGCAAGTGGGTCACCTGATGGTAAGTGATCACCACTGCCCATAGACACCCGCAACCCCGGAGGGATTGCAGATGCGTTGCCAACCTAGAGGACTAAGATGCAATGCCTCTTGTGCCCGTAATTTCCCCGGCTGTCTTACTCTCCACACCGGAACACAGCAGTGCAAGCACTGCTACTTAGCGGCAGGATTAGCGAGTAAGATGGTGGTAGCGATCCGGACGGACCTTGCACAAGGCCCTACCACCCGCACCCTATTCTATCCTAGTCCTATAAAAAAACCACCAAAGCCTTCAGTTCCGTTAAAACTATCCAAATTTGCATTCCATCTTTTGTTAGCTCGAAAGCCATAAGAAGTCTTAAGAATTATCAGGTTTTCTTTGGAAATATACGGTCATTGTTTAAAAAGTCAACCTACATACATTTACTTGAACAAAGGCAGTAAAAACGGTTTATGGACTTGTTATTGCCGTACCGACGGACAAAAGATTCGGTCCAAGTTACAAGCTAAAGGCTTTGAAACAACTCTATTGTTTATTTATTTATTAAAACTTACTCAGCATAACAATTTACACCAAAGCACTGAGTAAGGCAAAGCAAAACTGTACCTACAAAAACAAAAAGAGAAAAAAACTTATTTTGATTTTCTACCAGATTTCTTCTATTACTTTCTGTATTTAATACCCATGCCTTGTCTACTAATAACCCATAATTTTCCCTCTCTTAAAGTCAGCAATATTTTGGATTGATTTCCTCTATTCTTTCCATAATTAGTGACGCTCTTGGTTCATCCCCGCTAACACCATATCTTGAATACCTAAAGGTTTCTCATAATGTCATACAAACGTCTCGGCTTTAATGTAATTTAATAGTTTAACTAGCTATTGCACGCGGCTTCGTCCGTGTAGTATTAATTACAGCCTATGTTACTGAGAGATAATGTATATTCTAATAGTGAAAGAATTTTTAAAATCGGTCCTGTATGTTTTGAGTTTGTTACAAACAAAAATACAAAAATACAAGTGTTATTTTAAATAATATACCTACTATAGATAAAGATATTTTTTTAATCGATCCAGTAGTCTTTGAATTTGTTAAAAACAAATATATAAAGATATAAGTGTTATTTTAAATAATTTACTATAGATAAAGATAAATAATTACCTATATTAAAAATTAGATCTAATTTTTTTTCGTCCACTTACTTCAACTTAAACATCTCTTGTAACTTATCCCTCACCCGACAAACAGAGCTGTGGAAACAGATTTTAATGCATCCTATGAAAATCTTCATTCAGAACTGTTCCCTTTGAATTTTAATATAAATCTCAAATCGTGAGTTTATTAGCGTCGGAGGAATCGGAAATGCTAAAATTATTCAGTCTTTTCAAAATGATTCCCTTGAAATAAACGTCAGAGTTGCTGAAACATGATTTTTTAGACTAGTAGGATTTGTCACTTTCAACATGAAACTACCGTGAGACTTAATCATTATTACACATAAACGGATAACTCACGTATAAAAAGTCGAGTGATGCTCGACAATAAAAAATAAACGAAATAAATAAATGATGAAATAGTCCGAAACATGTCGAGCATCACTCGACTTTTTATACGTGAGTTATCCGTTTATGTGTAATAATAGTAGGATTTGTATGCCATAAACAGAGTATAGACATAGGTAGCCATCTGCCATCATCATCGTCTACAGCTTATACACGACAATAAATAGGCTCGAAAATGACCTGAACTGTTTCGAGAAAAAGATGGTTGCTCGACTTGGTGGGCGCACTGCCGTGTCCCCAGATATATCTTGGGATAAATTGGCACTATACCATGTCCATGATAACGAGTTAGTACTAGAAAACTCAAAAAGCACGCGATTGGTCAGCGATATGAGTCACAAATACACATCGGACAGGTTTACATGGCGGCCAGAGTTCAGTTAACATCTGTCTCTCGTACGGTGCGGACGCGTTATACTCTCTGTAACACACTCCTTGCGCCGGCCTCCTACATTTGCTTTATATTTTTTAATGTGGACTTTTGTCATGAACAAACGAATATACTAATGGTTGACACACACTTAACCGCTCCGCGCCGGCACGGCACCCGCTCAACCCGACCCGACAGTATTCTTTGTATGAAACTCCATCCTGCAACGCACACTTTTTGAGTTCGGTACGGCAACGCCTGGGCGGAGAGGTGTACTCCGACGTGGCGCGTCCCTGGGTGGTGGCAAAGGGAACGCCTGCCTCATAGCAGGTAGGGACCCGCAAGGTTTTAGGTATACCCCTTCGGGGGGGGGGGGGGGGGGTCCCACATAACCCTAGGCCTCCTCGTGCCTAGGGCATCCGTAAAGATTTCCTCTCCGTTAAAAAAAAGGCTCTGTTTACTCATTAAGGGAAAAGACGTGTATGAAAGTAATGCAGTTTACTGTTTTTTTTGTTGTAAATGCTTACTTTCTTTTTTGTTTCAAATGTTAATTTGTAATTTTATAAGCCTTTCGTCTCCAAGGGGAAGCGAAAATTATTTTTAAATTGGTGTCAAAAACAAAAACGGCGGTGATTAATCTTACCCTTTCACGGGTTGTTAGCTTCTGAAATATTACGTTATTCTTTGATGAGGACGCCTCATTACCCGGAATATTCACAAAGTATTCTATGGAAGAGTTCATCGTTCAACCCTTTTGATTTTTTGAAATGTCGGGCGGAGGGAGAATTATATTCCTTAATAATCTATGGTTCTAAATTGGTTTAAATTATATTTTAATTTTTTTTTAATTTACTTCCCTGCTCGTCTGGGTGCAAAGAAAAAAACATAGAATGTACCAATTGCTTCTCTTCTCGCGCAAATGGTAAACACCAATCGAGGGAATGGTCGAAAATCATAGGAATCATGTTATAGGCGATGCGGCTAGCAACCCATCACTATTTAGTTTCCACTTTCCACCTATACGCCCACAGTCTTGTTAAACGTGGCTTGTAGGTCTTGTTACCTTAGGCTCTGTCTACCCCGTAGAGGATAAAGACGTGATTTGTGTGATATCGTGCGCGCTGTCCACAATTTTGAGTTCAGTCACGATTTGAAATACGCCGAGACAATTTTACGCATTTTTACCCGTAGGTGTCACCAAAACCCTGGATCCTTCCTATTTAATACTAGCTTTTCCCCGCGACTTCGTCCGCGCACATATCGTCAGAGTGACGACACACCCCATACATCCACTCATGTCTCCAAGTATAAGGTTTTTATTGCCTATCCCGTGGGAAATTCGGAAAATCCCTTCTTAAAGCACCTACAGATCCTCTAGGAATATTATCTACTAATTATAGCCTTAATTATTTACCTTGTGTTTTTATCCCGTGGGAAATTTGAAAAATTCCTTTGTAAATGCATCTTTATACTAATCAAGGAATAATGTGTAGGCATGCTAAATTTAATGTCTGTAGCTTTATTAGTACAACATTTCGGAATTTTCCAATCCCGTGGGATAATCGGGATAAAAAGTATCCGATGTCCGTCTCTTGGTTCAAAGCTACCTCCCTACCAATTTTCAGCCAAATCGGTTCAGCCGTTCTTGAGTTATAAATAGTGTAACTAACACGACTTTCTTTTATATATATAGATAATATGTTACACATAAAACTAGCAGTTGTCGTCTGTATGTCACGATTAATACAGTTTCATCTCGTCTCAGAGCAGGCAATCAAGCCCGAAGCCTCTTATTGAAATCTCAGCCTTTTGCCACAGAGAAGGGAACACGCAGAGGCATTTTTTCTTTACTATCTTCTAATTAACTAGCGACCCGCCCCGGCTTCGCGCGGTATATTATGCATGTATTATACATATAAACCTTCCCCTTGAATCACTCTATCTATTAAAAAAACCCGCATCAAAATCTGTTGTGTAGTTTTGAAGATATAAGCATACAAACGGACTTGGGGACAAAGCGACTTTGTTTTATACTATGTAGTGATAGTGAAGTGATGCCACTTTAATCTCGAAGGTTGATCCAATTCTAGTCTGCATTAATACATTTTTGTTATGTTAAAATTTTAATAATACATAATTTGTCTACACTTCTATACTAATATTATAAAGAGGTAAGTATGTGACGTAGTCTATTAAAACGATTTATAATGATAAAAGAATTTTCGGTATTAAATATCTTTTTCAGGGTATGTAATTAATAACCTAAAAATCAATAAAAACATAAATTATTTAAGTAATGTACATACATACATACATTACGTACATACACAAATCACGTCTTTATCCCTTACGGGGTAGACAAAGCCTAAGGTAACAAAATCTTAAGGCCACGTTTATCGTGATTAAGGGCGTATAGCTGGAAAGGGAAATCAAAATAGTGATGGGTTGCTAGCCGCATCGCCTATAATATGATTCCTAAGACTTTCGCCCCATTCCCTCGATGGGCTTTTACCATCTGCACGAGAGGAGAAGCAACTAGTAAATTCTATGTTTTTTCTTTACTCCCAGACCAGCTTGGAAGCATGGATGTATTTTCTAGCGTGTCAAAAATCAGCATTCAGCATTTTTCATGGGTATGTTAGTCAAATATTTATTCAACAAAATGTAGTCTGTAGATTTTTTTTTAAACTTACACTATTAATATCCACAAGGCAATCTGCCTCCTATAATATTGTATATGTGTACCTACTCATATTGTATGTAGTGTGTATGTATGCTGTGTTTAGTAACATTTAGGAGTTTATTTATGAATTTTTTGTTGTATTTTGAGATGTACGCTCTATTGAGGCTTTCACTATACGGATATTTTAAACTCACTCTTTATCGGTCTCTCGCTTAATGCTCCTCTCATTTACTCAATAGTTAACTGGTAGAGATCCCTTATAGGGATAAGTTCGCCTTTGTGCATATATTTAAGGTATTTTTTTGTGATTTGTCTCTTCTTCTTTATATTTGTACAATAAAGATTTAGTTACTTACTTACTTACTTACTTAATATGTTGCCTCTGACCGCCGACACTCTGCTCAAAACGATGGTGCAATAGTTCGAGGGCGGTACTTACAGTTCGTAAACTTTTACGAGCACATTCAATGTCAGCCTTCGACGCCCCTCTGTGATATTCTGTAATCTCAGTTACTGCTGATAAGTGTCACCAATATCAGGGTAGATATTTCACCAATTGATTGGCAAGACGTTTGAACTCAGCAATAAAATCCTTAAGGTAAAACTTTGTGATGAAACATAAAACCTCGCACTGATAGTAAAAGCCCATCGAGGGAATGGACGGAAATCTTAGCTCACTTATACGCCCACAATCATGCTAAACGTGGCATTTTGGTGTTACTTTAGGCTTTGTCTACCTCGTGAGGGATAAAGACCTGATATATGTATGTATGTAACTATTTTTTAAGGACGAAAATTTTGATAAATCGCGTCATTCTGTACAATCCATTAAAAGTATTGAAGAACTTGATATAACAACTTTCCATGCACAGATTTTGGAATGGATAATTAAAATTTTAAAAATGATAAGAGACTTATGGAAATACCCGGTAAAGATAGTATTTCCCATCCCACTACACACGTGGATTTATCAAAATTAAACTTTAACATCAAGACCAGCATGGAAGAAAAAATACTTAATTAGATCCAAATTTAAGAGGTTGAACGCACGATTTCATGTCATATTTTTGTCTTTGAAGATTATGATTCTGACAGAATTTAAAATTGTGATCTCATATTGAAAATGCATTATTTTGTGATCGCAACACACTTTTATTTGTGATATAATCCAATACATGTTATATTGTTTGCGAAAGACCAGTGTCATCAAATTAAAAGTCTAACTCGTGTACTAAACTCATTCTATCATAAAATTACAAAGAGTGTTAGTGAATTCGATAGTCGTTTAGAAATTAAAACATTTACTATCATTGATCATAATAGCTGCCTGCTCTGCTCATTGGCTTAATTTTATCACACATGAATTACATGGCATTTCCTCTATTAGGTTGTTTGCTCTATGATCGCAATGAACAAAATTACGAATTAAAAAAATACTGTAAAACAATGAAAGTGTAGGTTAAGATGAGGCTGGTGAGTGCTAGCAGGAGCGAGCTGTCAACGGTCGCGACGCGCAGCAGCCGGAACCGGAACGGACGCACCTTCAGGTACCGGATACCGACGGACAACGCCACCCGCATCTTCACGTCTAAAAAATGTAAATAACATCACATTCTGAGGGTGGTGAATGAAAGAATGTCTCAGATCGCAGGAACTTGTCACACGAAGGCGAGGGCGATAAACATGCGACTCGAGGCTTTCTTTATCACCGCCCGAGGTGAGTACACAATTTTACGTCTTGACCTGGCTTGGAAATGGAAATAATGCGGGAAAAAACCGGGCGATAAATTTATAAAACTGCCACAAAAGACTTATAGTTTAAGAAACATTGCAACCAAAAATACCTTACATCATTTTGAAAGCTGCGACACACACACACACAGAGAGAGAGAGAGAGAGAGGGAGAGAGAGAAAGAGAGAGACCTTGACTTTTAAAATTTGGTTTAGGTATATATCGTCGAGAATATCTGTTACCACTTTTCGCGTGTTCAGTGGAAACCTTTTTATTTATAACGCGTATTCAACAATTTTCATTTAAAAAAATTCAGTCTCCTTATACCTACTTTTATTAATATTCATCATCATTATCATGCCTCAAATCAGCTCGTTGAAGTGACAATAGACAAGCCATATAGCACAGAGAACAGATGGTCGTTGGGGCCGAAAGATTCTAGAGTGGGGACCGCGAGGAAGTCCACCAACGAGGTGGACGGATGACCTGGTTAAAGTCGCGGGTTCACGGTGGATGCAAGCCGCTTCCAACCGAGGCAATTGGTCTATAGGGAAGGCCTATGCCCAACAGTGGACGTCTAATGGCTGCTATGATGATGATAATGACTGTTCCCATTTTTAATATTTATTAAAATTACATTAACATACCTGTAGCTCTGAACAGCCGTTTGCTTAGTTCCAATCTTATTCTATCTACTTCGTTGGCCGTGAATTCCGCAAACATTGCCGGCGAACAAACAAGCAGGACTGAGTAAACGGTTCCAAGCAAAAGTGGAGCAAAACTTGAGGTTTCAATCTGGAATTAACATCTTCTATATTTCGCGGCAGGTAAGCTAAATCCCATCAAAAACAAAACTTGTAAAAAAAAAACAAGTCTCTCAACTCAGTTTTCTACCGTACAAAGTTGTGAGATCCATGTAATACCAAGACGGTTAATTTATTCAGTCCCTACTAAAGAGACTCCTGTCTTAAGTTATTACGTAATTAGCTAACCTAACAACATAATTATGTTATATTGCCCATTATATAATGCCCATATCAAAATTAAAAATCGTTTATGTTATAAATAAATAAATTGACTTGGCATTCGCATTAACCCATCAATTTAATATAATCTGTATTACTTGTGAAAAAAATTGTGTTTTGTACGTGTATAATTATATTAAATTGCTGGTTTAATGCGAATGCCAGTGAGTGAGTGAGTGAGTGACAAAGTTAAGAAACGTGTTTATACAATGCCTGCTTGGTTACAGAAAATTCAGGCGTCTAGTTTTATCCACAACGAAGTTAAAGGGGGGTCGAAAATGGCCTGAACTGCTTCGAGAGAAGGATGGTACGGCCGTGTCACTTTTTTTGCTCGACTTGGCGGGGGCACTACCGTGCCCCCAGATATATAAAAATGTATGTACCTATATTTCTTGGTCACGGCATCACGGGTGAACGGCTGAACCGATCTCGCTGATTCTTTTTTTGTTGTGTTTGTAATTGTCAGGAGATGGGTTCTTATGTAACACACACTCTTATGTAACAAACAATATTTTGGAAAAAAAACTGGTTAGGGGGCGAAGCCGCGGTTAACAGCTAGTGACCAATAAAAATAACCTAATACTAACATTTTACTTAATAGGGCTCTACTTTTGACAGTGGACGAATTTGTACGGTACCTTTGGTCGGTTTTTTTTATAAAAAATAGTACACAAATTTTTAAAGCGTACCTCGTTTCTGCTGTAGACCCATGTAACTAAAGAGAAGCAAATGACTGGACGCAGAAAACATAGCAAAAGTGCTGCAACAAACTGAAACAAAAGTATTGTCGTTTATTATTTAGGTATTATGCAAAAATATAATTAAACAAAAAACAATTATACGTTTTGGAAGTCGGTTTTTAGTTATCGAAAAATTATAAGATTTTGATAAAACCAAATGTTTTAATTTTGAAAATTGACATTTTTTTTTTTAGTGTTGGAGACTTGGGGCCTGTTCCAACGCTCTCTTTAAAGTTCCGGTTATCTATGACGTCGTCTATGTCTGTTTCGTAGTAAAAAATAGAGAGGGAATCATAGATAACTGACACTTAAGATAATTGGAACTTTACAGTGGTGAGATAGGCCCTTAATGTTACTCAGAACATTATCACTATTTAGTCATTATTATATATAAATAAATAATAATAATAAATATCTTGGGACAAATTACACCAATTGACCCAGCCCCAAACTAAGCAAAGCTTGTACTATGGGTACCAGGCAACGGATAAACATACTTATATAATGTAGATAAATACATACTTAAATACATACAACATCCATGACTCGGGCACAAGCATTCGTATTCATCATACAACTGTCTGCCCCTACCGGGATTCAAACCCAGGCCCTCGAGCTTCATAGTCAGGGTCACTAACCACTAGGCTATCCGGTCGTCAAAATATTGATAATAATTCATTATTTACCGTTATTTGGACCTCTAAATCAACAAGGCGTAAGGTGTTAAGCAATTGCTGGTACAGGATCATGTTTTGTCTTATCTCAATAGCGTTCAAAGCTGGTACATTTTCAAACATAACTCTGAGAAATTTCATTCTCTGATACATCACGTCAAATATTAAGACTCTGAGTAAGTTCTCGAGATCCAGTGACATCGCCAAAAAAAATAAAAATATTGTTGAAACATTAAATGTATCCTCTGAAAAGTACCATAGATGGAGGGATAATCGGCTAAATATAATAATCAAGGTAACAATACAGATATTTCTACTGTCAATTTGTGTGCTACGATTCATCTTAAGATCGATCTCGAAGATTGCAGCGAGATATTTGAAGACATACAGCTCCTCAGTTACAAGTGACGTCATAATGTTGAATAGGAAAAACAGAAGGTTGACCATAATTGACAGATTATATTTAAAACCAAAATTGGCAAACGGAGCCGATACAAGAAGGAAAATGCAATAAAGTTTGGCTGCAAAAGACGCAGCGCATGAGTTCATGTGAAAACACAGGCCGAAAACCAAACGAACGATTAAAAAAACCTTCAGTGGTAATGTACGCATCCATTTTCGGACAATATCACAATAATAGTTGAACATGATGCAGTCTCTAGCGCAACACTACTAGTAACTGTGGATGACGGATTGTTTAATAGCTTTTTCATTTGCAGCTACATTTTTTTTCTCTATAATTACGCTACGATGTTATGAGTTTTCAATTTTAATTAGAATTGAAACATTCGTTGATTACATTCAATGGAATTCAGACACGCATACAGCTGACCTATAAGTAGACCAAAATAAAACTTCATTACTTAAAACTTAACTAAATTAAAAAAATAATCCAGGGACATGGCGCTCAAAAGTCAAGATTTAGGTCATGATAACAAGTCATAAAACAAATAAGTCGTAATGCCCAGTTCACATTGTTCCAGTAGCATTCCAGTCCAGCGACCCAAGCCAGTGCTGGAATGCTACTGGAATAATGTGAACTGACACTGGGATCCACTGGCATGTACCCATTCCAGGAATCAATCCAGTCGTGACTGGAGAGACCGTTTACTTTTTCATTCCTGCTCACCCAATCCAGCGCCACTGGAATTGTGTAGACAGCCAATAACATTCAGTGTCATAGATGTAGAATGGAACGTAAGAGGGTGACGGACGACATTATGAGTGAGATGACGAATATTCGATTTGAAGAATAAGATGACGTATGTAGGCTGTTTAGGATTTAGTTAGTTTCAGTCTGCGGTACGATTTTGATACGATATAATGTAAAAATATGAAATATATATTTTCTTGTGACTAAATGCTTTCCTTTAGTAATTTGGTCCCACATATCTATACATATAAAATTCAAAGTCCTGACTGACTGACTGACTGACTTAACTATATATCAACGCACAGCCCAAACCACTGGACTTAGAGACTTGAAATTTTGCACATAGATACCTTATACAATGTAGGCATCCACTAAGGAAGGATTTTTGGAAATTCCCACGGGATAAGGAAAAAACGGGAATTATATATTCGACTCCGAGTGACGCTATCTCAGTAACTATAATAACTAGACTCTTCAAATTTGATACAAAAGTAGGTGATTACAAAACAAATAAACTAATTTCAGGATTTTTGGAAATTCCCACGGGATAAGGAAAAAAACGGGATTTATATATTCAGTTTAACGAAATCCTGTGAACTATAATTACTAGACTCTTCAAATTTGGCATAGAAGTAGGTGATTATAATAGTAAAATAATGTTTAAATGATTTTTGTAAATTCCCACGGGATAAGGAAAAAAACGGGATTTATATATTCAGTTCTACGGGATCGATTTTTCGTTTTACTGGTCGTATAAAACTGAAATTTGGCCTTCAAGTTCCCTTGGGGAGTGTAGGGGAGCACTAAAAAAAGGATTTCCCGAAATTCCCACGGGAACGGGAAAAACGGGACTTTTCGTTTTACTGGTTGCAGAAAGCTGAAATTCGGCATGTATGTTGCTTCGGGAGTGCAGAGGAGCATTAAGAGAGTAGGTACTTTCCAAAATTCC
Organism: Pandemis corylana; assembly: GCA_949127965.1. Taxonomy (NCBI): domain Eukaryota; kingdom Metazoa; phylum Arthropoda; class Insecta; order Lepidoptera; family Tortricidae; genus Pandemis; species Pandemis corylana. Next base: position 2,991,737 of record OX421869.1, read on the forward strand.
CACCGGAACGGAAAAAATATTTGTTTACAAAGAAATACTGCGGTGGGCATAATATGGCTAGAAACTTGAAATTTGGCACACATATACCTTGAGTATCCTAGAGGTGCACTAAGAAGGTATTTTTCGAAATTCACACGGGATAGGGAAAAAACGGGTTTTTTTGTTTTACTGGTCGTAGAAAGCTGAAATTTGGTAAGAGCCTTCCTTGATGAGTGTATGTGAGCACTAAGAAAGGATTTCCAGAAATTCCCACGGGAACGGGAAAAACAGGACTTTTCATTTTACTGGTTGCAGAAAGCTGAAATTCGGCATGTAGGTTGCTTCGGGAGTGTAGAGGAGCATTAAGAGAGTACTTTCCAAAATTCCCACGGGAACGGGAAAAATATCTGTTTACAAAGAAATACTGCAGTAGGCATAATATGGCTAGAAACTTGAAATTTGGCACACATACCTTTTTTTTTTTTTTTTTGCTTTTGGTGTGAAAAATGCGCCTTATGCATCCGGCCCGGTACGGGGTTACCGAGGGTATCTGGGGCTCTCCCGAGGCGTCAGGCATACCCAGTAAAAAACACACGGCTTCCCTCACATGGCACTATTGCAGGGGGCTGCGTGATCGCGTAAGCATTTCCAGCCGCAGACACCCCTGCAGGCCCACCCCGGGATGGGGCTACCTCCTTGCGACACCTGTGCAATGCAGGATTGGGAATTCCCGCCCTCCCCCGCAGGTGCCGCGGATTTTTTATAGAGGTTTTCTCCTCACAGTCACTGCAGTAACCCGCGGCCTCAGCATTAGGAACACCAAGGTTACGCGTAGCCACGACAGGCACCCTAAGGCGCCTCCGTCACAAAGGGGTGGTTTTCCAGGACAGAAAATGTCCCTTCAAGCCGCCCCTGTCCTCTCAAAGTCCCGAAGGATTCCTCACAAGGGGGTTGCTCTCCAGGGCTGAAAATGCACTTTCGAGCCACCCCCTCCCACTTTCGTCCTGAAAAGGACGTTTGCGTCCTTAAAAGGACGGTTTTGGTTTCGTCCTAAGAAGGACGTTTTGCCGACATCCCGAAGGATTCGTAATATCCCGAAGGATCCCTCTCTCGCCCTGAAAAGGACGTTTGCGCCCTTAAAAGGACGATTTCGTCATGTCCCGGAGGACCCCGCCGCTCTGAAAAGAACGATTAAGTCTTGAAAAAGACTGTTACCCGCTCGCTCTGAAAAGGACGAGTGCGGTTGCGGATGCGCCCTTAAAAGGACGGCTTCGTCATGTCCCGGAGGACCCCGCCGCTCTGAAAAGAACGATTAAGTCTTGAAAAAGACTGTTACCCGCTCGCTCTGAAAAGGACGAGTTGGCACACATACCTTGAGTATCCTAGAGGTGCACTAATAAGGTATTTTTCGAAATTCCCACGGGACAGGGAAAAAACGGGATTTTTTGTTTTACTGGTCGTAGAAAGCTGAAATTTGGTAAGAGCCTTCCTTGATGAGTGTATGGGAGCACTGAGAAAGGATTTCCAGAAATTCCCACGAGAACAGGAAAAACGGGATTTTTCGTTTTACTGGTCGTAGAAAGATGAAATTTAGCATTTAGCTTCCTTAGGAAATGTAAGGTAGCATTAACAAAGGATTTCCTAACATTTTTACGGGAACGGGAAAAACCGGGATTTTACGTTTTACCTACTTGACATAAAAAGTTGAAATTTGTCACGTAGGTTTATTCGGGAGAGTAGGGGAACACTAAAACGGGAAAAAACGGGATTTTACGTTTCCAGACGAAACAGCGGAAGAAAGAGACTTAACATTTATAACGTGTGTTTCTTTAAAGGCTTTAAGTGTACTCCGAAAGCACTCCCCAAAATTTTCACGGGAACGGGAAAAAACTTATTTTTTCGTTTTACATCTTAGCGCGTACGAAGTCGCGGGCAAAAGCTATTTGGGGTAGGTATATTTTAGGACAGCCCTTTAGGTTAGGTTAGGTTTGTTTTATAAAAATCCTGCAATATTTACAGTTTCAGAAAAATTAAGGCAGCGGGGCAATGCGGGGGCTTGCTTGCATGCTTGCTTGAGTCCTTGCTTTGCATGCTTGATTGCATACTTGCTTTCAAGCATGCTTGCATGGTTGCTTGCATGCATGCATGCTTGCGTGCTTACTTGCATGCATGCTTGCTTGCACGCTTGCTTGCCTGCTTGCATGCCTGTTTGCATGCCTGCTTGCATGCCTGCTTGCATATTACATGCTTGCAGGTTTGGGTGCTCGCTTGCTTGATTGCTAGCTTCTTTGAAATGCTCATGGTTAACGCGTGCGAAGCCGCGGGCAAAAGCTAGTATAATATTATGACACGTTCAGGCTAAGTCCTTAAATGAGAAATTATTTATACACATACATACACAAATCACGTCTTTATCCCTAACAGGGTAGACAGAGCCTAAGGTAACAGGTACCTACAGGCCACATTTAGCAAGATTGTGGGCGTATTGGTGGAAAATGGAATCAAAATAGTGAAGGGGTGCTAGCCTCATCGCCTATAACATGATTCCTATGATTTTCGCCCATTCCCTCGATGGGCTTTTACCATCTGCGCGGGTAGAGAAGCAATTGGTACATTCTATGTTTTTTCTTTGCTCCCAGACCAGCATGGAAGAAATTATTTATCTATAGTAAAATACCAAAGTGCCGCAATAATCTAGTCATAAACAATTAAGTATACACACAGATACTAACTAACTTAGACATATAGTGCTGTCCTGCACGGCTAGCACCAAATAATTATGTTATTTTCCCTTTCATTACTTTACTTCACTGTCATTTGTTATACTGATCCTATGAGATTATAGTGATCCTGAACGTTCAACATGAAACTACCGTGAGACTTAATCATAAATAGTCCGAAACATGTCGAGCATCACTCGACTTTTTATACGTGAGTTATCCGTTTATGTGTAATAATGATTCTGAACGTATAATGATTCTATAAGACTTCCGTTTTGTACACGTTAAGGTGAAATTTTGCATATGAGTAAGTCGGATGACAATACAATAATCTGGTAGTGGAGTGGAGACCTAGCCAGGATCTTGTCCGCAGGAAGGAACTCTTCAACGGTTGGTCCGATTGACTTGAAATTTGTTAGGACGGGTGACAATGCAAGTAGGTAGGTACAGTCAGCAAAAAAAGCTTGTATTAAAAATGTTTTTTTTAAACTTATTCAATTTCTAAACGACACTGAAAAATCCGAAAAGTAAAGCTATGGCCGGGAATCGGACCCGGATCCTCGTCACTCCGTGATGCGTGCTATACCACTACAGCACGCATAGCAGGTAGGTACTTAATCCTTTTGAGGTACGGTATTCGAAAAATAACTACCTATGAATTTGCAGTTCTGTCTGTGTTTATGAAGTAAATTATAAAGGCACACCCGCAAGCATTTTGCAAATGGCGGCGGTGACGTCCAACTGATAGGTGCAAATGGGTTGCATGCCCGCACCCAGACTTCCTTCTAGGTGTGTAGAGTGCTTTATCCTCATTAATGAGGACTAATGGATCAGGGAAATGCTTAGTTTTGTGCCCCATCGTAGTTTTTGAAGCTAGCTTAAGCATGTGTCTTTGTTCCAGTTGAAAAAAATTGGGGTTAATGCTAAACTGAGCCGAGCTTAGTATGTGACTAGGAAAGGGTAACCAGACTCATGTAGATGAATACATAATTAAGTATAATAAAATAATTTTAAAAAACACAGTGTTAGCAAGCCCTGCTCTTAAGCAAAATGTATGCAGTGTGAGGTCATTAGTTGCGCTATAAGAGCTACCTTTATAACAAATTTCAAGGAGAACTGGAAGTACTTCATAGGTTTTTCAAGCTCGGCAATTTGTATGGGAACACTTTTGTTAATGACTGTATCTTTTCATTAAGTTGACGCAGAGGGTTAATTTTTTCACAGCCCCATCGGACTGCAGACTTCAGTATTTACTATCAATTTCAATTTTATATCTTCTTCTTTTTCTTATTCTTATTTGTCCGTATCAAGTCGTTATAGCGACGACAACTTCGCCAATGTCAAAGTAACAAAAATGTAATTCAAAAATCTTGTGACAAAATGTCGGCAACGTTGTACGGTAATGGTCAAAGACCCCCTCCCTCCCTGTCGGGCTCTTAGCCAACGGTCAATGATATCCCTCCGAAACTGCCAGGAAATAATTACCAGTTGCCACGGGTGCACCGGACCAAGCACTGCTCTTCCCCCCGGACGGATCCAACAACAAACCGCAGCTCTTGACCACACGTGGAGGTAACCCGACTCGCACCCCAATTTTATATCTCTACGCGTTCTTGAGATCAAGGATCTTGACGGACAGATCGACAGACAGACGGATAACGTAGTAATCTTGTAAGAGTTACTTTTTCATTAAGAGGTACGGAACCCTAAAAAGTCTAGTGTTCGACAATCGTTAAGACAATTTTGAAATATGAGCCTCCGCAAACTAACGCATGCTTCGATTATCCAAGAATAAACACCCACTTTTAACCACTAATTTCACTGGTTACCTCATTGAAACACTCAAGGAATAACTAACGAAGCGTCCCGCGTTCAAAGTCGGCTAATTCCCACCAAAAGGTTTCATTATTTCTATAATGAGACCTGGCAAGTGCAGACACTTAGCTAATTTCACACCTGACTTGGCCCTTTTAAAGTAAAGGGTGAAGTGAAACACTTAAATTAATGCGCCGCGTTCTAAATGAGATTTTTCGGTGGTTTCGGTGTGCGCGAGATTTAATTTCGGTGTCTTGCAGATTAAATGGAGGGGTAGAGAAAAATTCTCGTCAGTCACGCCTCTTACCCATAGGGATAGGCAGAGACAACTTTGTCCCCCTTGCTACGATCCTGATTTACCTCTTTCGAAAAAAAAATTCTATATGTCACTGAAAATTAGAACACAGAAACATCCGAAAAGTAAAGCTATGGCCGGAAATCGAACCGGGATCCTCGTCATTCCGTGACGCGTGCTATACTTCTACACCACCCATAGCAGGTGGGTAGCCTTCCAATTGTTCTACCTGTTACTACCTGTCACGTGACCTTATTACTATGCGATTTTTTGTCGCTAAGCGTCATCTGTTTTGAATGATGTACAACATCTACTGCTCACCAGGGACGAGAGAAGGCGCTGTTTTTCAAATGATAGGTACTATCAAACCTTACTTCCTTACCTCTTTCGCTCCAAACACATTCCTTCAATCTCTTCATACATGCTCGTCGGTTTCGGGTACTTTTGACCTGACCTTTTTTTAAAACGTCCCCAATTTGGTCACGGGACGTCCGTCTAGGCCTTCCCTTCCCAATGTACCCAGTCATACACCCCATATAAATTGTTAGGTCGTGCATTCCAGGCACCCAGAATCGCGAGTTAAGTCATGAACATGCAGTTGAAATAAAAATAAACGCAAAATTAATTGAAAAAGCGATAAAGTCTGTTCATTTATAAAGAACTAGCAGTTGCTCGCGACTTCGTCTGCACATAATTCGCTTATCGATATCTCACAGGAACTATGCTATTTTCCGGTATAAAAAGTGGAATATTTTATTCTTTAATACTCGAATTTCATTACGTAGGATCAGTAAAGCGGTTTTGCCGTGAAAAGTGTGCAAATTTTTTTTTTTTTTTTTTTTATATGAATAGGAAGGCAAACGAGCAAGTGGGTCACCTGATGGTAAGTGATCACCACTGCCCATAGACACCCGTAACCCCGGAGGGATTGCAGATGCGTTGCCAACCTAGAGGATTAAGATGAAATGCCTCTAATGCTAAATGCCTCTAAAATAAATGAACGACAGTTAATTTCACTAATATGTAAGGATAACGCTACCATAGTAATTTTTAAATCAGAATAACGTATATTTACGTATAGTAACTGATCTGTTTGAAGTCGGTGCCTCAAAACGAACATCTACCCACGTTCCATAATATCGCAATATGTGGCATGCGTTTCTGGAGTCGACCTTAGCTATCTACCAACATAGTACAGTTTGACAACAAATATAATGCGCATCGGCAGTATTCGTTTGCGCAGAGAAGCGCAGACCAGTTTCCGATTTCCGATGGTAGCCGAACGTGTAAATAATCTATGGCGGCATTGGCGCACGGCCCGGCCGCCATGTTGGTACGAAATCGATCGACCAATAACAGCGCCAGAGTTTAGCGCGCGTAGAATTCTATTTTATCATTGGTGTATCGTAATTTCCCGCGCTACTAAAATTGGTCTACTGCACAGGTACATCGTGGAGCATTATTTTTGTTGTCAAACTGTACCTATTGGGCTTGTCACCGAATTCAAATGGATCAGTATGTAGCACGCACTGAAATATAAAAAAACTATGTTTTTTTATTGCAAGTTAAATATAAAATTTTAAAAACAGTGAATCCATCTATTCTGTGAAACATCTAAATCCCTTTTTACAGCAATTTTCAAAGCTTAGCAGTCCCGCTGTTTCTGTCTCGAAATATATCTCAAATAAAACGCTAGAAATGCTAGAATTTTGTTTAGCTTTTACCATAACGAAGCTAAACATCTAATTCGCTAAGTTACGACAGCCATTCCTTGTTTACGGAAGAAACGGGGCGGCACTGATGTGCATACTGAACATAGAATACTGTGGAACAGGAATGTTTAGTAAACTTACTTTTCCTTGTAACATTCCCTTTGGAATGCCAGTACTACGGTACTATGTGGGATTGTATGAAAGCAAAGCTCCAGAATCAGCCATTCACATAATAACTGGTCGAAATGTCCAGTGTCATTCCAAAGAAGGCGACTGTTAAAATAATTAAACACAAATTGTGAAAACTCTTTATTAACCTACCAGTAGCACCATCTATTATATCCTGTAGTAGTTAGTTATGTTTTTAATACACTCGCTGTCATGTCGCCATCTTTGACTTGTTGCTTTATTTACCAATCTTAATAAAAGCATAATAACAATAGTGATCCCAACAAATAAGATATTTTAAAAGCGACAAAGTGACAAAAGTATTTCGAGAAAATTAGCAAATACATTTTTCAAATGTCTGTGTCTTAAGCGTAGCTTGACTTAGCAAAATGACAATTGGATCCCAGAGTTACGAGTACATTCGTTTCATTCATGTTTTAAAAATTAGTAGCAACATTAATAGACTAGTTGAACATTTTGTTTCTATCAAGGTGTTCCTTCCAATTTAAATTGGGAGCAAGACGTTCAATTAAATATCTGTCACGGATGACGTATGGCTCCCTAGAGAGGCGCTATCTGAATGGTGACGGATATAATGCTTATAGTGGGAATCAGCAGAGGGGCGACAGTCATCGACCGAATAACCGGATGAAAACCGTATTGTATCAAAAATAATGTGTTTCCAAACGTATTGCAAGTAACAAAAAAAAAACATTTTGTTTCGTCATTCCAATTGAAAGAATATGAAAAAGTGGCCAGTTCTTTAGTTGCTCCCTTTGGTCTGTAGATAATAGCTTTCCCGTTAAATTTATACGTATCTTCTTCTTCTTTTTTAAAATGGCCCCATCGATCTATGCGATGATTTAATTTTCGCCAATGTCAAAGTAATAAATACAGTATTCAAAAATCTTGTGACAAAAATATCGGCAACGTTGTACGGTAGAACACGGTCAAACGACTCCCCTCCGCTGTCGGGCTCTTAGCCACCGGATAATATCCCTCAGAATCTGCCAGGAAATCATTAACCGATGCCCAGGGTGCACCGGACTGCTCTGCTCTTCTCTCGGATGGATCCAAAAACGAACCACAGCTTGACCACACGCGGAGGCAGCCCGACTCGCACCCCAGGGACTTAAGTCATTTCTCTAATTTGGAACGTCAATTTGTCTATTCGCACACATTACTCATACATACCTACTCATACATACTTTAACAACGAAGAAGATATTTTGCAGTCGCAGTTTCAAAATACGTCTGCGCATCCGTTTACTGCAATGCTATATATGGCCCATACTTCTATACGGATGTGAAGCCTGGACCCTTAAAGAGCAACTCCGTAAACGTGTAGAAGCATTTGAAATGTGGGCATGTAGACGCATGTTGGCCATAAGATGGACGGATCGGGTGACCAATGTTGAGGTCCTGCGTCGGGTTGGAAAGGAGTGTGAACTGATGCAGACCATCAAAAGAAGAAAAGTTGCTTATCTGGGACATGTGCTTAGGCACACAAGATACGAGCTTTTACAGCTTATAATCATGGGCAAAGTGGCTGGAAAAAGAGCTGTTGGGCGCAGGAAGAAATCTTGGCTGCGAAATATCCGGGAATGGACTGGAATCACAAGTGCAGCGGAGCTTTTCAACCTGGCCAGGGACCGTGTGAAGTATGCGGAGCTGACTGCCAACCTTCACTAGTTGGAGAGGCACCATAAGAAGAAGAAGACTCATACATACGCTTAAGTTACCTTACCTATACATAATGAAACCTATTATTTGCGCAAACCACGCTATCCGTCTTCAAGGACTGGTCTTCCCTTCGGGCGGATCCAAAAACGAACCACAGCTTGACCACACGCGGAGGTAACTCGCACCCTTATACGTACCTGCTCCTGAGATCTAGAAAAAGTAGGCCTGCAGATGACGCAGAAGTTTTTTTGTTTTTGGCAACAAAGATGACTCAAGAAGTACTGCATCAATTCAATTCAATTTTTAAAAAGAAATAGCGCCATCGATACTGTCGATGATTCCGCCAATGCCGAGCTTGAAGAAGACAGAATCGTTATTTATTTAATCGTTGTTCGGTGGCTTTGATGTACGGTAGCGGAACTCAGTTGAGAATCTAAACCGTACTGCATCAAATGCCTGCAAAGCCCCAATGTGTCACTGTTTACATCATAAAGATTTTAACTGCCACCGAACTCACAATTATTCGCGCAGAAACATTTTAAATTTTTAATTATCCTTTGTACGTGGACACGAGTTTATTGCGACGGCTAAATATAAAACTTGCTCGCTGAATTGTTAATTTCGCTGAGCATTTTTGATTATATCTAGTGCTAGAGCTAGGACACACTAGGAAATTTTAAATATTATTTAAACTCGTGTAACATCACTACATTATTATAAAACAAAGTTCTCCACCGCGTCTGTGTGCTTGTCACTCATAGTCCAGTACGGAAACGTGTTAATTACTATCTATACTCACAAAACTCACCAGTGTGCAATTTTTTGTAGACAGTTAGAATTTACTGAGTACTACTGGTAAGAAAAAATATAACAGATTTTGACATTGCGTTATTTAACATTAAAGTTTTTGTTAGTAAAGCGTGTAAATCCAAAGAAAAATTATACAAGTGTAATTTTTCTGTACTAGATTATTGCATTTAACTATAAGAACATCACCTGTAGTATTCTAACAGTTTTGTCAAGTGCTTACGTCAGCATAATTAGAAACTCGAAAAAAAAAACTCTAAAAAAAAACTTACAAGTGAATGGTGGCTGCTGAAATGTATTCAAAACTGTCAAAGTAACGACCGTTTTGAATTCTAACAGATTTGTCGTTGGAAGAGTCGGGGAAAGTCGAGCTGTCTGGTATTTTTTTTAATTCCGTGCGAACGGAGGCTCGGTCTACTGGTTGCTTAGTTTTGCTTCCACTGCACACCAACTTTACCCCGGAACTCCTTTAAAACCCGGCTCACATACCCCGTAAAGCAGAGATACACCAGAGCAAAAGTAATATTTTAATTATATTTTATCACTACTAAAGCCGTGTAAATGAAAAACTGTTTTCTCTGCTTTAATGGTAATCGTAAAAACTTGTGTCGGATCCCGAAGGAAACTTTTGATGGTTGAGCATTGTTCGAGTTTCATTATGAGTTTTATGCTTTAGGTGGTCTTTGTTATGCATTATTTTGTGTTTTTACGCGACGTGTTGCGGGCAAAGGCGATTGTTTACGACCACAATGGCGCCGTGATGTTTCCATATTCAAATTGTTATATTATACATCTCTACACACACACACATACACACAAATCACGTCTTTATACGGGATAGACAGAGAGCCTTAAGGTAACAAGACTTAAAGGCCACGTTTAGCATGATCGTGGGCGTATAGGTGGAAAGGGGAATCAAAATTAGTGGTGGGTTGCTAGCCGCATCGCCTATAACATGATTCGTAAGATTTTTGCTCATTCCCTCGATGGGCTTTTACCATCTGCGCGGGAAGAAAAGCAACTGGTAAATTTTATGTTTTTTCTTTGCTCCCAGACCAGCATGGAAGCAAATTGTAATATTATACATATCTACTCTACTATAGACTAATATAATTAAAGGCTCGGGGACCTCATACATCCCTTGTATAAATGTACTAGCTGTTGCCCGCAACTTCGTCTGCATAGAATTCGTTTATCGCTATCCCGCAGGAATTACGCAATTTTTCGGGATAAAAGTAGCCTATAAGTTATTCCAGATGCACATACAATCTATAATTTATAGTTGGTGGGAAAAGATAACTTATTAACTAAATTGTAAATGTAACGGGGCTTGGCAAAACCATTTTTGTTATAAATAATTCACCTTCATTGCAGACATAATCCGCAGGGACGTCTCAAAAGAAACTAATTATATTCTCTCTTAAGGTTTAGCATAATTAAAACGAAATGTGAAAGGCAATTTTTCATTCGCTTTGTATTTTATACGCTAGTATCACGGGGCAGAAAGAGCCCATGGTAACAAGACTTAGGTCACGACCACTTAGACCACGTTTAGCGTGTTTGATGGAAAGGGGAATCAAAACAGTGATGGGTTGCTAGCCACATCGCCTATATAACATGATCCCTAAGATTTTCGCCCAATACCTCGGCTTTTATCACCTGCGCGGGAAGAGAAGCTACTGGTGCATTTTATGTTTTTTCTTTTTCCCAGACCAGCATGGAAGAAATTGTATTTTATGGTGAAGGAAATAATAATATGAATGGTGTTTTTTTTTTTTTTTTTTTTTTTATATGAATAGGAAGGCAAACGAGCAAGTGGGTCACCTGATGGTAAGTGATCACCACTGCCCATAGACACCCGCAACTCCGGAGGGATTGCAGATGCGTTGCCAACCTAGAGGACTACGATGAAATGCCTCTTGTGCCCGTAATTTCCCCGGCTGTCTTACTCTCCACACCGGAACACAGCAGTGCAAGCACTGCTACTTAGCGGCAGGATTAGCGAGTAAGATGGTGGTAGCGATCCGGACGGACCTTGCACAAGGCCCTACCACCCGCACCCGCCGTGTTGTAAGTTACTAATCCACATTGGGTCTGTGTGGGAACCAACCAAACCCTCTCATTCTGAGACGAGTGGGTTCAGCAGTGGGACATTTATAAACTGGAGATGAGGATGCTGCTTGTAACAAAGTCAGAAAAATCATTGAAAGAAGGTGGGAAGGTGTTTCGTTTACCTAGGAAATAAAGTAAATAGGCTAGAAGACGATTTATTGCTTTAAGGAGCGACCAACCATTCCTCAATCTTTCCATAGTTATGCTAGCAACACATACCGACTCTCCTACAGGCTTTGTCTTCTTGTGCGTATTCCACAGATTTAGCTCATGGTTCTGGCAGAATATCAGTGCAGCGGTTTCCGCAGTTTTATGCTGAGTCAGCACCTTTTTTTTCACAACACATGGCATCCGCAATTCGTTTCAACATACTTAGTTGATTGTTTTTCTTTATTACCTCTTTTGTTCTTCAGTTGTTGTAATTGTACTTATGTTGTGTTGTATGTATTAATTTTCCATCTAAATATGTGAACTCAATACATGTTATGTAATGTACCTGTGTTGTGAGAAAAAAAAGTTTTTATCTAATCTATCCATCTACCACACCGCCGCGTATACGCAGCGACGTGACGTAGGCGTCACGTTTTCTCACCGTTTTTTTATACATTTTGTTGCGTAAACGCACCGTCAGTCTTTTACGCACCGGTGTGCTCGCACCTTTACTATGTCGAAAAACTATTGCTTCATTGGCCCATTGGAAAAGTTGGTTAAAGAAAGAGGAGACAAGGGCAGAGAGTAATGGTCCTGAACTATTCCGATGCATGTTTTATTTCAGTTGTATTCATATAGAGTTGCTAATCTGTTTTTTTTTATTTCAGAATATATCCTTTTAGCTTTAGTTGGTACGATAAAGACCGAAAAATTGTAAGTTTTTCATAATTTTCTATATAATTTGAGTAATAATACCATTAAAACCAGTTAGTTATACCTTAATTGTTGTGATACTATTTATTTTTTTAAGCATTTATATACTGGTATATATAAACAAAACATTAGGTACAATTTACAAAACCACAAGGGCATACCCCACTGTTTTTGTAGATTTATTCATAGATTTGTAATTATTTTTTTGTAATTACTCATTGACTTAATCGCAATCCAAAACAATGGGAAATTGGCGTGAGAGGGAAGACATAAAAATTATAAAACCACTAACAAAAAACACAGTCATACTGTGCTATTCGAAACACTTCGTATAAGTGAAAAACTTAAGTAAAGATCTGTTGTATGTGTGAGTAATGTGTGCGAATAGACAAATTGACGTTCCAAATTAGAAAAAAGTTCCATAACAGTTCTGTACACTACTACTACTACATACAACAGGTCATTTACGTAAGCTTTCACCTATACCTACTCACTAGGAGCGGATCAGAATACATAACGTTTAAAATATATAATGGGTTAAAATACATAATGGTTCAAAATGTATAACGCAATTTTCTGTAAAACTATTAGCTAAATGAACTTTTTTGATATCGTAATCTATAGATTGGTTTAGGTTAGGTTAGGTTTGTTTTATAACAATCCTGTTAATTTGTAACTTTCTGAGAAAATCGCATTATATATTATAAACCATTATGTATTTTAACCCATTATACATTTTAAACTTTATGTATTTTAATACGTACCCCCACTTACTTTGACTTTTTATTTGGTACGAGGTGGTAATAACAGCTCTAGATAAGAGTACCTACACCATTCCTGTCGTCATCGATCCGACCTGATGACTCCAGATACGACACAGACGGGATTGGCCAACTTTTTCTTCTTTATTTATTGGACCATCCGACTGACTAATGCGGACAACAAATAGGGTGCTTAACAACTCACTATCTTCACTTGAGCGCAGTTCGAATTAGGACCTTAATTGGTTAAGTTAGGACCTCAAAGTAAGTCGTTTGGAAGTGGAAATAAGCTGTTTAGGAATGCACATGTTCGTGACGTCGTTTAGTGTTGGAGTCGATTGAGATGTTCTGTCAGTGTTTTGTTTTTATTGTTTTGAGTTTTTGTGGTGTAAAAAGTAGGTGAACGTTTTCCAAAAAAAGTCCACATTTGCGAACACACACACAACGCTGATGATCTTTTCGGTCTGTGTTTTTTTTTCTGTAAAAGTGTGTATACTGTCTTATATTTGTGTGTCTTGCAAAAAGGAATAAATGTCTTCTTTCTTTCTTTCTTTCACATGATCATTTTTTCCATAATTTAACTATTTTGGGTTTTCCTTACTCAGAATTGTTTACCCTGTCGTACCTTATGCAAGAAAAAATATGTCCCAAAATTTCCATTCCAGTTCGTCACTTCTTTTCATATAGGTATGTATGGAACGTGACGGACTCAAGTACACAATTAAAAATGTACTTCGATGGGTTCAACAGTATTTTTTTCCATTACGTTCGATCGATAGTTATAATTATGTTAGACGTATTCGCTATAACAAAGTTGCCTTAGATAGTTCTTGCATTAGAACGTCCTGGCCCGGCAGCTAACAATGATCGACTATCAGAGGCGACTCAAAAGACATACCATCCAGGAACTAAAGTCACGATTCTAGTCTCGGTTACCTCAAATGAGTGATTGCGTCTCACTGGAGAGCACACCCTGAAACGCGAAGAAGCCTGCAACACATCTGATCATAGTCTTTTCGGACTGATAGCAGATTACATAGAAAAAAAAAAGATAGTTCTGATTGCTTTATTCTATCCAACATTATCACATTATTGTTACTGGTACAGCACGAATAAGAATACGAAGCGCCGCCGTTATATCTCTTCATAAATACCAACCGAGCTGTAGAGGTTATATAAGGGTCATTTAAGAGCCCGCTCGGCTGCTTATCGAGTTTAGTGTGTAGCTGTCCCAGACGTTTGTACTCTCTTTATTTAAACGCTGGTGCGTTGGAAGTGGGGTCTGGCACAAGTTTTATTGTCTTTCGGAAATTGTTTGAAGATTCTGTGAAGTTAAAGTTTAGCCATAGCTAATAATAATATGTCTTACTCGTAATAGAGCAAGTGGCTTGAACACACACGGGGTAGACAAAGCCTGAGGTAATAATACCAAAAGGCCACGTTTAGCGTGATTGTAGGCATATAGGTGGAAAGGGGAATCAAAATAGTGATGGGTTGCTAGCCGCATCGCCTATAACATGATTCCTAAGACTCGCCCATTCCCTCGTTGGGCTTTTGCCATCAGCGCGGGACGAGAGGCAGCTAGTACATTATATGTTTTTCCTTTGCTCCCAGTAAGTGTTACTTATACAGTAAGTGGCTTGAACATAGACACTATTTCGACACCTCCTAAGTATACTGAGGCAACTGCAAAATCTTGATTTTACAGGAGAGCCGTGCAAAGGTAAAATCATTTGTAACTTTTTAATCTGTAAAGTCAATTCCATAAAACTTTGGATTCGCTGGAACAAAAGTACCTCTTTTCAGACTACATATATGGAATTCTGAAATTAATGTTAGTTTTTGAGAAAATGGTAGATACACTAGTGTACGCGTATTTTACGTGTTCTGATTTGTGGTATACTGAGGCAACTACCCCTTGATCCAGTATACACCGTACTAAGTTAATTGTTATTTTTTTCTATTTTTCATTTAATAATTAGATAAATATGTTACATAAATCCATACTGTTTAAAAATAAATACTTAGCTCATGCTCAAATGCCCTTTATCATTATTTGGTCGACATATTAGTCACTTGCACCAGTATACGCTTAAATTAAGGTCGCTTACACCTGTATACTGTTAAACATATTTAATGTTTTGCTGTTTAAAACGGGAAATTATGTATATTTTTTTATTAATGATAATAGAAAAAAGTTTTTTTTTAATGAACAAACGTAAATTTCAAATGAAATCTGTTTCTATTATGTTCGTAAATATTTTAATCATAGTTCCATCATTCCTAAAAGTAACTTATTCAACAACCACAGTTTGAGCAATATTCGTTTTAGTTTAAAAATCAATATAAATCTATCCAAAATAGTCTTCTTTTCTTAATTATTGAGACTGTACTATTAAGTACTTATAAAAAATATTAAAACTTAAGTCGCTTCTTCTAAAGATAAAGGTTCGATTTATCATTAGCAAGGATTCATTCCTTATTTTTAACGCCTTAGTAGGATTTATCATTGCACCTTTATTCATAACTTCTAAAATTAAAAAATATTTATTTAAAAATTACAATATGAGGGATTACTAATGTTTGGCAAAGAATGTTCCCCAAAGCATCACATCGCAAATTTTGTTTCCCAAATTTTTATTTGGCAAAAATTAAATTGTCAAAACTACTTATCGCAATATTACAGTTATTATCGCAGAATATTTATCATTTAATATCAAAATCACAATTACGAGTAAGTGCCTTTATTCCGAATTGACAAGGTACTATTTCCTTTAGTCATCGTTTTTTGTGATCACTCTGTTGTAAAATTCAGTGTGTTGCGATGGTATTATATTATACCACAATTGTGGAGGGCAAAACCGTAACCGGATTGTATTTCTCATGTACATGTATGTACGCTTGTTGGAAGTACATAACAATGACCTCATAATTGGCTTAAGAAACATTAAAGTAGCGTACCACGAACGTTTGCCAATTGACAAACAAAAATTTAAAGATCTTAAGATCATTAATGATAACTATAATGGATAACTAGAATAGAATAACATTAATGAATTTGATAATATCAATGTATAGCTTTAATGTACTTAATTAATTTGAAGGCATGTTTTGACGTTATATTACAATCCTAGATTTAGATATTAACTACTATTGTGTGCCCTTGCAGGGCGTCATGGACTGACTTAGAACAACGTTACCATCTTCATATGTATGTACATGACTTGACAATGAATAAATAAATAAATAAATAAATCTTTGTCGAAGTGGTATAATACCATCTCAACACACTGAATTTTACAACAGGTTGGTCACAAAAAACGATGACTAAAGAAAAATAATAGTACCTTGTCAATTTGGAATAAAAGCTTTTACTCATAATTGTGATTTTGATATAAAATGATAAATATTCTAGTGCCATTATAATTAAGAGAGAAACGATTAAGACAGTTTTTTTTTATTTGTATCAATTTGTTAAGGTCAGTTGAATAACTTGTCAAGAAAAGCTTCATTTTGCAAGGTTACAAGTATAAATAATCATTAATTTTACGGAAATCACAGTGCATTAGAAAATAAGTGGTTGTATCTTAGACAAAATAATTTAATTTCTATCGTAAAAGGTATATTTGACGTACGCCGCGTCGTTGGTCTCTCGCGTATACTGAGGCAACGTCAGGTTACACCACGCTTGTGCCGCCCCTCCACAATATCTGTACCGCGTACAATGGTGCAAGCGACTTGCCTCAGTATACAACGTACTGATTTACAAAATTGTGTTGTATACATTTATATACGTCACTTTATTTTCGAAACAAACAGGAATTTTACCATGAAATTTTTGTGGCAAGTAGATATTAGTATTTTAGTCAAAATTATGTAAAAAACCGAAAATGTCAAAATGGTCACTTGCCTCAGTATACTTAGGAGGTGTCGATTTGTTATTACAATCTTTTGTTCGATTGCAATGTACGTATGTAAGTATCATTTATTATCTATACTAATATTATTAAGAGGAAAATTTTTATTGTTTGTTTGTTTGTTGGTTTGCATTGAATAGGCTCCGAAACTACTGGACCGATTTTAAAAATTCTTTTGCCGTTAGAAAACTACATTATCACTGAGTGACATAGGCTACTTTTTACCGCGGGAAAATACCTATTCCTACGGGAAAATTAATTTATCGCGGGCGAAGCTGCGGACGGAAGGCTAGTGACACTGTACTTGACACTGTAGGGAAATGGCTAGGCGACAACAATTTGGACATTAATTTAAAGAAAACAAAAATAATACAATTTAAACCTATACAAAAAAATCCTTTACAATTAAAATTACAAATTAATAATAATGACATCGAAGAAGTAACAGAATTTAAATTATTAGGAGTAATGATTGATTCAAATGTAAACTGGCGAGCTCATGTTCAAAATATAAAAACAAAGCTATCTAAATTTATATACGCCCTAAACGTACTAAAAATTAACACGGATTTTGATTGTGCACTGTCCGCCTATTACGCATACGCGTTTGCTTGGCTCCGATACGGTGTGGTACTGTGGGGAAACTGCAATGAAGCCCAACAATTATTCATCATGCAAAAAAAGTGCATTCGTATTCTAACTAACATTCGTATACCAGAAAGTTGTCGTGAGCATTTTAAAAAACATGAAATATTAACCCTACCCTCTATTTATATATTAGAAGCGGCAATGTTTGTCCGCAAACACCCCGAGCTGTTCAAGGCCAGCAGAGAAGTAGGTACTACTAGGCCTCAATATAGAAATAAACTGCTATTACCGAAATCTAAATTAGCCATATTTAAAAAAGGCCCCCAATATAAATGTACCCAGATCACTAATAAGATCCCAGACTATATCCGAAAAGAAAGCTGTATAAATATTTTTAAGAGTAAACTAAAGAATTTCTTAATTAATAAATGTTACTACTCGGTGGATGAATTCCTGAACGAAGTCTAAATCTTAATGTTTTAGTAAATTAGATTAAATTAAATGAAACAGACATCTCAATAATGTAATTATCGCTTAAGAATTTAAAATAATAATATTATGGCTAATATTTCTGACATATAGGTACCTATTAAATTTTATTATTATTGTTCATGGTCACTTTCTCTTTTTTGTATTGTAATGTAATCATTTGACAACTTAACATTATTATTGATTAAAAATAGACATAGAATGCATGAAATGAAATCTAATTTAGTCTTTAAGAGTTTATTAATCTAAATTGTAATTAATATTGTGTGCCCTTACAGGGCGTCATGGACTCACCTAAATCCATAATCTTATAACAACTGTAAATTATGTACATGACTATACAATAAATATTATTATTATTATTATTATTATTATTATTAGTATTGCATAAAGTGACGGCCAAAAATCTACGAATAAATATCCAGCACAGACTGGCAAAGATTCCATAGAGCTTTGTTTTGAGTTTTACGGCGTTAATAAACACCGTTTCATTGCTAATTGTATAGATGTATTAGAATTATGCATGATAATCCGAATCTAAATTAACTTTAACTTAGTAACGGGTTTTTTTATATATATAAGAGGGGGCAAACGAGCAGACGCGTCACCTGATCTGATGGAAAGCAATCACCGTCGCCCAGGGACACCTGCAAGACCTGGGGAATCACAAGCGCGTGGGATAGGTCACGATTACTCAAATTCCATCGTACCTATTCCATCCACCCCAATTTCACTTAAATATTAGTAACAAAACTCCTAATTTCCACAAAATAGTGACCTCACTCCAAAACTATACCCAATTTATCTATGCATTGCCTCATCTATCACACTCTCGAGTTTATATTTACGTCACATATCCAGTGCTATAAAACCTTTATAGCTATTGCCGTGCTATGCTAAAGTTAGTGCATCTATCACGTGTCATGTATGTTGGTACAGTTTGTCTTGTAAACAAAATGCATTCTGTGTTTTAGGTGTTTTGTATGTGAAAATTTTAAGGAAGGAAACTCACACTTTCTTATGGATAGCCTGTATTAAAAACTGCTTTAAAATTTTTCATCTTTGTTACACTAGTAGAAGCTACGAATCTGCGTGCTACGTCGTAGAGCTCTCGTAGCACATCTGCTAGCAGAAATAAGTACGATATTATATTTGTGTTGTGGGTCTGGCGGATTGACCTACTACCACAGTATATATATAAGCTAAAGCAGTAAGGAAGCTACGAACAAATCGGTTGAAACGAAACACGCACACAGGCGCGCGCTTTACACGGCCCCTAAGCGGACCTCGTCCACTCCACTCATAGGGGCCGTGTAAAGCGCGCGCCTGTGTGCGTGTTTCGTTTCAACCGATTTGTTCGTAGTTTCCTTACTGCTTTAGCTTATATATATACTGTGCTACTACTCTCAAGCGAGGATCACGAGATCAATTCCGGACTAACACCTCTGAGTTTTTCAGAATTTATGTGTGAGTCATTTGTTATTTGCCATGGGCTTTTTGTTCAGGGGAAACCTGAAAATATCTGCGAAGCAATTCAATGGTGTATGTGAAGTTTCCGATCCGCACTGGGCCTGTGTGGGAATTGTAAACTTGACCATCTGTCTCGCTTTGGGCGGGACAGTCCCGCTTTTAGGCAGTCTATATCAGTGTTGTTATGGATATCCATATCCGTAACCGAAACTATCGGATATCCGAAATAAAAAAATATCCGTAACCGTAACCGAATCCGATATAAAAGTTTTGGATAGTTTCGAATAAGGCGGAGTCTAACTAAATACAACTTAGTAAATATGACGCGTCGTAACAAGTTTTTGATTTTGCCCGGCCGACAGACCAGCCGCGCGCGCGTTTAGTCGAAACTTGTAGAGGTTATTGTGGGATTACGTAAATTTTATATCCGTAACCGAAACTATCGGATAATCCGAAATAATTTAATATCCATAACCGTAACCGAAACCGATATTATGTTTTACTAATATCCATATCCATATCCGGATCCGAAATTTTATATCCGTAACATCCCTGGTCTGTATACCTATCTATCAGTGTGTTTGATATCCCGCTCTGGCAAAAAAATGGTCATGTTAACTATAGCCCAAGCTATTTCATTCAAAGAGGTCTGTGCCCAGCAGTGGGAGCTATATAGGCTGGTGACGACGATTTATTTGAATACAAAGCTATTCATTCCAAAAAGAAGACACAGTTGGTGACCAAAGCGTTTGCAACGCCATCTGTTAGCGCATACCACGTGGCGTACGTAACGCCATCTCTCGTCACACATAGGCACTAACCACGTACTCCATCTTTACGAGGTACGAACATAGATCGTTTATTCAAAATAGGTGATTCCGCGCTTAGATCCTTTATGAGCATCCGTCCGATAGCGTAGTGTAAGGAAACGGCTATGAAACAGCGTCGTAAATTGAAAATCATGAAATGGATCGCCAGGTCGCGTTCTGCATATGGCGAGATAAATGGCATAAAAATATGTTTAGAGTAAACATTTACCTACATAATGTTCGAGGGGGTAATTGTATTAGACTACAAGCCCATGGACAAAAAAACATGTGAAATGAACCAGCGTGAATGAAGCTTAGAAGGCTGTTACTAGGTGTATATCATAAAATAACTCTGTAACGGTGCGCGGGGCGCACTGGTTGCATACGGTCTAGCTCAGAAGGGTCTAGGCTATAGGACGTCTAAATATGAACAAAGGAACAAACCATAATAACTATTTATTTATAACTTTACAGGAATGTAATTTCTTATTTACTACTCGCGAAGGGTCGGGGCGGACGGAATCCCCTTTGTCCTGAAGGGACTTATCGCGGGCTTATGCTAAGGGCGTGAGGGAGGAAATACGGGCGGTTACAGGCAGGATGAAGGAGAGAAACCAGCTATCGCGGTCGTGCCGCAAGTGATTGCCTCGGGAACACGGTGAATAACAGGAGCTGAAGGGGAACCAGCTAATCGCGGACGGGCCGCAAGTGATTGCCTCAGCAGCGCGGAGACTTACGGAAACTGAAGAGGAACCAGCATCGCGGTCGTGCCGCAAGTGATTGCCTCAGCAGCGTGGAGACGACTGGAACTGAAGAGGAACCAGCATCGCGGTCGGGCCGCAAGTGATTGCCTCAGCAGCAGGGAAAGGGGAAGGGGGAGGGCACTAGATCAATGTGGCCTGCTTGGCTCCGGGGCGACCCGTCGCTTGCTGAGCACATTGACAAGTGCTGCCGGTCCGCGCCGCGGCTCCGCTTTTATACTCTCCGGTCGGCGCGTGCATGCGTGTGTGCGTGAGCCGCGCAGTGGTGACGCGCCGCCGCGCCCGGCTGTGTGCGCGCGGGCCGCGCGTCACATTCCCCCCTCGCGTCCGGAGATTTTTACCTGGTAAAAATCGAACATTAAAATACATAGGTACACTAGGTCCCCCGTGCGCAACTTGGGTGGCACTGGGTATCTTTTATGTTTCTGGTACACTGTACCAATGTTTCAACGGTACGGTAAGGCTTACGTTACTAAAAATTAAATTTAATCGACACATAATCGATGGGGAGAAAATAGAAAAATAAGAAAAAAAATATATCTATAAAAGTAAAATAAAAATACTTTACCCTACTCTTCTGGTTAGTAAATAATAGTAAGTATAATACCTTCTGGTTCCCTTTACCCTATTATTGGGGCCGTGGATATTTCCGCAACCTCACCAGCCCTTTTTTTGTGCCTCCGTTTTTCTTTTGCTTGGAGCGGTTTCTATTTCTCCGGCGGCGCGCTGGTGGGCCGTCATCTCTGGTCGGTGGTGTGGGCGTAGGGGCTAGCTGGCACCCCGCTACAATTTCGTCGTACTCGTCTCTGGGGACAATTATTTGCAGCGGGCTCGGGTCCGGCCCTGGCTGTGCGGCGCGTTCTCCTTCGCCTGCGCCGCTTCCACTCGGTCCACACTGTGGGATGTCCGTGGTGTCGGCTGTGGTCGGCGTTTCCCGGTCGGTTGGTCCGGTCGGTTGGGTGTTTCCCGGTCTCTTCCGCACTTCAGGGATCTCCCTTGCGGTTTTCCCTGCGTATACTGGGCGGGGTCTGGTAGGACGGCGTTCGAAAATAAATTCTTTTTCGCTCGGCATCTTGACGTGATATTTTTGTCATACTGGACTGCGTCTCGGCATTTATAGCCTTCTCCGTCATATTTTTTTTGAATTTGCGGGTGCTTCTTACTTTCTTGTCTTCAATGGTTTGTTTACCCGTCCCGTCGTATTATCGATCTTATTTTCTATGACTTAAAGTTTTTTATATCTTTGACGTGGGCTGTGACTACCTTCTTTTGATTATTTATTTGTTGCAGTAGGAATATTACGGGCGATTTTTTCTGTATTATCTTATACGGGCCGGTGTACCTTGGGGCTAATTTAGCGCAAAAATTCTTGTTTGCATCTGACAATGGAAAGTTTTTTTTCAGAACGGTATCTCCAATGGCCGGGTGGTACTGCTGTCTGTGTTTATCGAACGATTGTTTTTGATGTTTTGATGCGCGGTTTTGATTGGTTCTGACGATTTCGTAGATCTCGTTAAGTTTATTTTTTTCTTTTAGAATAGGTAACGGGAATTGGTTCATATCTCCTGGGTATCTAAGCTCCTTTCCAAACAGTAAAAATGCCGGTGTATACTTTGTTGACTCTTGTTTTGATGTATTTAATGCAAAATTAAATTCGGGTAAATATTGATCCCATTTTTTGTGGTTTTCTTCTATGAATGTTGATATCATTGTCTCGAGTGTCCTGTTAATTCGTTCGGTCGCGTTCTGGTTTGGGGCGTATGGTGCCGTTAGTTTATGTTTTATGTTGTAATTTTTCAGTAGATCTGTAAATATTTTACTCGTATATTGTCTTCCATTATCACTCAATAATATTTCGGGGCATCCGTATCTCATGACGATACATTCTTTGAATGCTTTTGCTACACTACTTGCGGTTGCAGTTCTAAGTGGTCTGATTTCGGTCCACTTTGTAAATTTATCATGAAAGACAATGATCCATATGTATCCTTGTGATGATCTTGGTAGGGGTCCTATTAGGTCGGTTGTCACAACTTCCCACGGAACTGTAGCATTGTTTATATGCATTAAGCCATGTTTTTTCTGTTGTTCTGGTTTATGTGTCTGACACGGTATGCATTTTCTTACATAATTCGCTACTGTTTTGTACATGCCTGGCCAGTAGTATCTTTGTGCGATTTTATGTAGGGTTTTTGCTGTTCCTAGGTGACCTGCGGTAGGTGAGTCGTGGTTTTGTCTTAGAATCTCTTCCTTTTCGGCGTTCTTCGGGCATAGTTTCCATTCGGTTCCAGGTTCGACTTTCGACCCGTATGATGGATTTGTAATTTTTTTGTACAGTCGTCCTTCTTTAATCCGGTAGTCGTCGGTGTGATCTTGGTGGGTTCTGGTTTCTTCTAATTTCCTTTCATACCATTCCGGTATTTGTGTCTGTGTTGCATAAACCGGGTTTCGTGATAATTCGTCTGCTACTTGATTGAATCTGCCCGCTCTATAGACTATTTCGAAGTCGTATTGTTGTAGCTCTAGGGCCCATCTTGCCAGACGTCCGGACGGGTTATTCAGGTTGTGTAACCACTTTAATGCTTGGTGATCGGTTATTACGGTGAATTGATATCCCTCTAAGAATGCTCTCATTTTGCGTATACCCCATACTACTGCTAAGCACTCTTTTTCGGTCGTGGAGTATCGTGTTTCAGCTGGTGTTAGCGTTCTACTTGCGTACATGATAACTTTCTGACCTTCTCCTTTTTCTTCTTGCAGTAATACAGCTCCTAGTCCTTGATCACTCGCGTCGGTCTGGAGTATGAAAGGCTTCGTGAAGTCAGCTCTGGTAAGTACTGGATCCTGTGTTAGAATTTCTTTAATGTTGTGGAACGCTTCTTGTTGTTGTTTATCCCATTCAAATTTCTGTCCTTTCTTTAATAACTTTACTAACGGTGTGGTGATCTCTGCATAATTGGGAATGAATTTGCGGTACCACGAGGTCATCCCGATTATCCTTCTTACCTCTTTTACACAGGTTGGTGGTTTTAGTTCTTGAATAGCTTTTATCTTTGCCTCGTTCATCTTGATTCCTTGGTTTGTTACTATATGACCAAGGTATTCTATCTGTGGTTTAGCAAATTCACACTTGGCTTTGTTTATTTGTAAACCTGCTTCCCGGATTCTTTTAAATATTTTCTGCAAGTGTTCTATGTGTTCTTTGAAGGTTGAACTGCATACTATAATGTCATCTAAATAGACGTATGCGTATGGTTCCATTGTTGGACCTATAACTCTATCTAAAAGTCTCTGGAAGGTTGCTCCACTGGAATGTAGACCAAACGGTAGTACCTTGAACTGGAACAAACCTCTTCCTGGTACTGTAAAAGCGGTCACCGGTTTGCTTTCATCTTCTAGTTTCACGTTCCAATATCCGTTTTTGAGGTCAAATTTTGAGAAGTATTTTGCTTTTCTTAACTTTTCCAAAGTATCGTCAATTTGCGGTAAGGGGTATGCGTCTTTTACTGAAATTTCGTTTATTTTTCGGAAGTCGATGCAGAAACGGTATTCCCCGTTTTCCTTTCTTACAAGTACTATCGGTGAACTGTAGGGGCTCTCGGACGGTTCTATTATTCCCTGCTGTAGCATAGATTTGATTTGTTCATCTATTATACTTTGTAGTTTCGGATTCTTCGGATAATATTTTTGTTTTATCGGTTCGTTATGTTTTAACTTGATTTTGTGTTTCACCCATGTGTTTCCTTTTGGGCTTTCATCACACATTTTAAATTCCCTTTCCAACATTTCTCTCAGTTGTTGTTCCTCTTTCTCTGGTCGTTTCTCGTCCTTTGTGGTCCCTTCGCTGGGGTCCCTGTTGTTTGTTTCGGTTTTATTTTTCTCCTCTGTCCCTCTTAGTTGGTGTGATGGTTTCGTTCTATCGGCCCATTCGATCTTCATTCCCACTCTTCTTAGCACATCCATTCCTATTATTGCGGTCCGGGCTGTCGGTAAAACTCTCAGGCAGTGTTTCATGGATTTATTGTTTATAGTTAACTCGACAAATACTGTTTTGGTGACTTTGACTTTTGTGCCGTCGGCTAATATAATATCCCGGGGTTTCTCCCCTTCGGTCGCTCCATTCTCTATGCATAGTTCGTACATGTTCTGGTTTATGTAGGAGTTTGTTGAGCCGGTGTCTATGAGTCCTTGAAACGTATGACCCATAATATGGACGTCGGTAAACGGCCGGTTGTCCTCTCTCGGTACCTCGTTAGCAGAGCTTATGTGTGTTCCTTTCCCTGTCTTTCCGGTTCTCTTACAACAATCTTTACTCAATGTTCCTGTCTTCCCGCACACACTGCAGAACAACTTTTTCATATTTCGGCACTCTTTCGTTAGATGGCCGTGTTTGCCGCAGCTCCAACAGCATGTTGCCGTGTCGTAGGTCGGGTTTACCTTCGGCTGTGTCGGTTTATGCACTGAGTTCTGCTCGTGGTACTTACTGTTTGCGGTGTAATGCCTTGATGTTCCTGGAGTATCTCTCCCGGCCGGTACGCTTTCGTATGTCCTGTGGGTCTGGTTGCTTACGACTTTTTGCAATTCCTCCGACTTATCCTTCTTGATTTTCTCGTATTCGGTTGCGAGTCGTATTAACGTTGGTATTGTGTCGAAGTCTTGTCTTTTTATGTACATTTTATATGTATAATGCATGTTCTCGTATACCCTATGTATCTGGTCGTTGCTTGACATCTTTCCATATCTCCGGATTAATGTTTGTAGTTCTATTAAGTAGTTTGTAAAGTTTTCTCGAAATTTCTGTTTTCTTGCTATAATCTTTTCTAGTAGGTCTGCCTCGTAGTTGTAGGGAAAGTAGTACAGCTTGAATGACTCCAGAAAGTCATCCCAACTTTGCCAGTCTGGGTTATTGTTTCGGTACCAAAGAAGCGCTGTTCCTGTCAATAGTCTCGGTAGTACGGTGAGTATGTCTTTTTTTTGTACGTTATTGGCGGATATGAGTTCCTCTAGCTTTTCCAGGAACTCGACTGCGTCGCGTGTGACGTCGAAGTGTATGTTCCAACTTGCTACTATCTTCGCCACGTCTTTCCCTGTCTCGTGGTTGTCGTTTCCCATCGTGGTAGATTTGTCACTGGTGCTGGTGTCTTGCTGACTTCTCAGGTGTTCTACTAGGTTTTTTCTTAACTGCTCTACGGTTAGGTCTTGAGTAGGTAGGTTTCTTTCGGCGGATTCTCGTATTATTTCTGCCTTTTTCAACTCGTAAATCCAGGAGGTTGACATCAATAAATAACGGTGCGGTGAGCGCTATGCCGTCATTTCTGAGCAGTACAGGTTTTTTCTCATATTTTGAAAATTAATTGCACTAATTTCCGGCACCACCACTTTAAAGCGGCACTAGGTTTTTCGACATTTATTTTCAATCATCTATAAGCTATAAAAACGCCGTAAATTAATAATTAGTCGTACCCATTTTTATTATATTATCTAATATACTAAATTAATTATAAAATATGTTTCATTCTATTATCAGGTCGGTGAAGGTCGACGTTATATTCGGATCTTAGACTATATGGGAATACTGTTTGGTTTAATACCTCCAAGCGTGTCTGAGAACCTGAATTTCTGCTTCCATGTTGGTCTGGAAGTAAAGAAAAAACATAGGATGATCCAGTTGCTTCTCTTCCCAGGCAGATGGTAAAAGCCCATCGAGGGAATGGGCATAAGAATCATGTTATAGGCGATGCGGCTAGTAACCCATCACTAGTTTGATTCCCCTTTCCACCTATACGCCCACAATCATGTTAAACGTGGCCTTTAGGTCTTGTTACCCTCAGTCTACCCCGTAACGAATAAAGACGTGATTTATGTGTGTGCGTGTGTGTTTCTGAGAAAAACCGTCTTCTGAAAAAAGGTTCCCGTTTGTCCTATTTGAGGTCCAGCACCCTAAGAAAGAACTCTCATTCCAATTCACCAAGCTGCAGAAAACAAACTGTCTCTTACGTACTAACCAAAACAATAGGGCCAATTTGTAACCCCCCTTCCTACTTGAGTCAAGCTTTTTATTTCCTCAATCAAACGTCAAGAATGGCCTAATGAATTCCACAATTCACGGGGCGTCTTGTGAGATACGACTTGAGTGGCGTTTTGTACTCAAGAATGGGGATTGCAACGTTGAGTGCGGTCTTGAGTTTGGGGAACGGCATAATGATACGCAAAGACACTTTGTTGTTCGTCTATGATTGGATGTCTAATTGCACGTTTGTCATTTGAAGATTTAGGTGCGGGAAGCTTGCACACAGCTTTTATTTTTTTAATGGCACTGATCAAACGTCATATTTAGCAAGTAAGTAAGTAAATGCTTTATTATTCTTTTTTTTTTTTTTTCATATGAATAGGAAGGCAAACCAGATGGATCACCTGATGGTAAGTGATCACCACTGCCCATAGACACCCGCAACCCCGGAGGGATTGCAGATGCGTTGCCAACCTAGAGGACTAAGATGCAATGCCTCTTGTGCCCGTAATTTCCCTGGCTGTCTTACTCTCCACACTGGAACACAGCAGTGCAAGCACTGCTACTTAGCGGCAGGATTAGCGAGTAAGATGGTGGTAGCGATCCGGACGGACCTTGCACAAGGCCCTACCACCCGCAAAACAAATAGAAAGAAATGCTGGTCTGGGAGCAAAGAAAAAACACAGAATGTACCAGTTGCTTCTCTTCCCGCGCAAATGGTAAAACACATCGAGAGAATGGGCGAAAATCATAGGAATCATGTTATGGGCGATGCGGCTAGCAACCCATCACAATTTTGATTCCATTTTCCACCTCTACGCCCTCAGTGTCTTGCTAAACGTGGCCTGTAAGTCTTGTTACCTTAGGCTCTGTCTACCCCCTAAGGGATAAAGACGTGATTTTGTGTGTGAATGTGTATAAAGAAACAGAGACAAATCACAAAAAAGACCTTAAACGTATGCACAAAGGCGAACTTATTCCTATAAGGGATCTCTACAGTTCATCTTCGAGCAAGGAGAGAAGCATTAAGCGAGAGACCGACAAAGAGTGAGTTTAAAATATCCATATAGTGAAAGCCACAATAGAGCGTACATCTCAAAAAACAAACAATTCAATTCAATTTTGTCTGTGGTCGAGTTGCAAAGGTTGCTAGTGACCGAAAGCCTTGCCGCAACATTGTGCTCGGGTTTCTGACTTAAAGTCAGAGAAACGAATGGTAATGAGCAATTCCAATATTCTCGCCAGCCTTGATGCTCCTATTTGCCTCAATAAAGGCACTGTATCCACTTATCGTGTTTTTACGCCATTCATGCCGTTTTTATTTGCTGGGCTCTATCGTAATCCGGATAGTTCGGGACCGTAACTATAAACAGGACAAGTATGGAGATTATACTTGTGTTGTTGATATCTATGTATAATTTGGGAAGTAATCTCTAGTACACTGTAAAGGGATAATCTTGTAATATCTCGTTGTCAATAGAGACTATACATGTGTATAGCTTAAGTTTATAAATTTGTGAAATCAAAATTACTACGCGTTTAGGAATGAGAGAGAGATGGTAATGATTAAACAGCGTCTATTTCTAATTGAAATGAGGAATTTTGTCAACTTGACTGTATTTTAGAGTCCATAGTTCAAAAGTTCATTCATTCACAAATCACGTCTTTATCCCTCACGGGTTAGACAGAGCCTACGGTAACAGAACCTTAAGGCCACGCTTAGTATAATTAAGGGCATATAGCTGGAAAGGGAAATCAAAATAGTGATGGGTTGCTAGCCGCATCGCCTATAACATGATTCCTAAGACTTTCACCCATTCCTTCGATGGGCTTTTACCATCTGGGCAGGAAGAGAAGCAACTGGTAAATTCTATGTTTTTTCTTTACTCCCAGACCAGCATGGAAGAAAAACTTCGAAAGTAAAAGTGTCTTGTCTTTAAAACGGTTATCTCACGAACGCACAGAAATTAAAATTATATATTTACAGCTTAAAGCCTTATTAATTTCATACATAAACCTCGGTGCTTCACTAATACAACATAATACCAACAATATTAAAAATTTAAAAATTATTATCAATCACTCCTGATGCGTATTTAAACATAGTACCAGACATGACGAGTTAATTCAGAGCGTAAATGACGACCAATCATTGTGATACCGAGTCATTTCCAAATAATAATGCACAAACACGGAATAGAGTCATTACCAGAAACACTTCATTACAAAACTTTACTTCATCGATACTGGCGAAAGCCAAAATGATTTGTCCGAGCTCCAGCTAAGGTATACATTTGTTTATACTTTCATGTCAAATTTAATACAGAATGAGTATTGGTTGAGTGAAATTATAGGCGGTTTTAAATTAGTCGGGGAATCATTTTAAAATCATTACCGTTCATGTACTTGCCAGTTATTTTATTGTTATGACGAAGGAACAATGTCAATCCATTGACATAGAAGCAAACGATCTAATAGGTAAAACTAAGTAATTAATACAATTTTAGGACAGTGATTATTATGTTACATGATGTTATTTTAATGCATTTTTATATGCAAAACTGTCTGGTGTTGATATTTTGCTGCCAAGCTTTATTTATTTTATTTTCTTTATTGGGGAAAAAACAGATACAACAACAACTATAAAAAAACTATTAGGAACACAGTGCATTAAACATACTCTAAATCAATACCTACTAACTATGACTGTATATGACTGTAATCTATCACCCTAAAATTTAAAATCATTTGCAGGTCATACAATATAATGACGTAAGACTTGGTTGTCACCTTAAGTGTTAACAAACTGTGCCGAAGGTACGCGACCGAAGTTCGCCATGATTACGCCTGCAATGGTATTTGAATTTCTTCAACGTAGTTTCGGCGTAATTGTGACGTGCCGATGTCGAACGGTGGTGTACTTTAGCTTAGAAGTTTTAGCGACATTCATTTGACAGGAAGTTGGATGAAAAGTGATAGTTCACTTGCTTGGCCAATTGTGCCTACTTAAGTAGGTGCATGTTTTTCTAATCATGCTAAACGTGGCCTTAAGGTTTTGTTACCTTAGGCTCTGTCTACACCGTAAGGGTTAAAGACGTGATATTTTATATGTATGTATGTTTTTTTAGAACAACAATAAATCTCCAAAAGCATCTTAGAATATACAAGTTTAATTTAAATGTTATATTATAATGGTTAGTTATTTCATTAAGACCTTGTAGCAGAATAAATCATCACCATCCAGTTTCAAAGAAGACTTAATTTAAAAAGATCATTACTGCTCTAGTCATCAGCTAGCAATCATCCCTTGATGACTGGCTAACCAGATTACTATTCGATCACACCCCTCTATTGTTACCCCCTCTTAATTGAAATAGTCAGACTAGTAGCTGAGCACTGTGTAGATTCCAGCGCTAGTTTTTAGGGCATGTTAAGTAAAATGGATGAAACTGTAATGTATGGAGGGTTATCCATTTAGTTAAGTAGGTAAATTGTTTAGTACTGGCCAGCAAATCAAGCGCACTTTTAAAGTTATTTTTTAATAGTATCATGTATTTTTTGTGGCGAAAAGAAAGGCCTTTGCCTATCAGAGCTACACTTTACCAGTTTAAGAAGAATAAGGGTGCGATTTTAATTTGATTTACGAACATAATGGTCACTAAACCGACGTCATTTTCTCTCGAACATTTCTACGTAAACAGGACGTCGGTTGAGCCAAAATATAGATATTGATACCTAAGAAGTTTCTAAGGACCTTGAATTCTGTGAATTATATTTTGACAAATAAGCCAAGTTAATATAGTATTTCTCTGTAAGACCTGACAGTTTTTAGGGGACGACAAGTGTGCGTCATGGGCAACAACATTTTTTTTATTAGTTACACGTTGACTAACCGACTCGGGGGAGTGGTAAGATCAATTTCATTGAATAAATAAATAAATCAATCAACATCATAGGACAATTTACCAACCGTAAAAAAACCGACATATTAACAAGTTTTAAGTTAGTCGGGGAATCAATTTAAAATCATTACCGTTCATGTACTAGCCAGTTATTTTATTGTTATTACGAAGGAACAATGTCAATCCATTGACATAGAAGCAAACGATCACAACACAAGTAACAAGCCATTTTTTATTGAATAAATTATCTTTTTAATGGCCAATAACAAAAAAGCGCAAATCGCTTGAAAGCGCTTCCAGCAAACTAGTTAAACACGTAATCCAATTTTTTCACCGGCATGCTGGTTCGAACTAATCCGTTCAGTTTCACACGCGTCTGCTCCTAATGGTTTTAATTAAACGAATAGTTTGGTACGTGGAATGAAACGTCATCGCCCTGATGCCATTGTTCCCCGCCGTTGGTTCTGTAATATAATAAGGCTTTACCTGATTGCGAAGTGCTGTTCGTTCAGTCTATACTAACAAGCAAGAATAGTGGGTACATTTTTATACAAGTTTATGTGAAGGAACACCCTTTTTTTGGAACGTTACTGTATTTGCAGCGGATTCAGGGAGGCTACTTCTTTGACTCGGTTCACTTTGAACTTCGATCAAAGTATTTATTTAGTAGTAAAGAAAATTTTTATGTCACGAAACACGCCAAAACCAGTGAAAAGAAAATGTTATTGGACCTCACGCGACACTAGCGCCTCTAGTGGCAAATTCACACGTGCCCCAATTGGCATAGTAGTTTCAAATTTTGAACAGTATTTTTCTTAATTAACATAACTGGCCGGCTACACACCTTTTAAATTTCGAAATGAAGCTTGAACTAAGATCGTTAATGTTAGGACAGGGGCACACTATACAAATACAATACAGCGCACCAAATACAATACGCTAGTGCTGCACAATGCCAGCACTAATGGATTATCAGTGATTTGCATTTAGCTGGATTCGCGGGACGGCAGTATGCAAGCATGCATACCGTTTATAACAACATTTTAATAAACCGAAAGAGAACGACATTTATTTTTAAAAGTTATTATTAGGCATTTTGGTGGCCAGTATCATTTTTAGGTTCGATGAAACAAAAAAGTTTTTATGTTACAAATTCTACATTAACGTTGGTATTGTAAGTTGTAAAAAGTTTTACAGGAAAGAAACTCATCCAAGGAGTTTTAGCCAAAGCAAAAGGGTAGAGGCACAATATTAACAAGATAACGGCGTGGTTTTTAGAAAATAATGGCAACAAGTAATGAAAAAACCTAATTAAAACAGATCACGTTACCATTCACACTCCCCATATAGATCTGTTTAGTTAGTCTACTTTCATCCATCCGCTCTACGTGACCAAACCAACTAAGCATACTTTTTTCTATCCTAGTCACTATATCCTCTTTCACACCAGCACGTTCCCTTATCACACTATTCCTTATTCTATCTTTCAGTGATACACCTTCCATACTTCTTAACGCTCTAATTTCTACTGCATTTATTCTACTTCCATGCTTCTTTTGCTGCTTTTTCAAAATTTGTGTACGAATAAATAAAATTAAACAATAGTGTCATCATGCATAACATCATCCCCAAAACAATGATTGGGAACACTGGTGGCCGAACACGGCCGAGTGCAAAATAATTGTCTCATCCAAACTAGTTGCCATAAAGATGGCGCAGATTAATACAATGTGGGACGAGATACCAGGCTGGGTGTGGGATATGAGGATAGAATAGAATTACAGAAGAAGCGTTGCTCAAAAAATTATTACACAAATGGCAGTGAGCAAGTCGCGTGGATCGTAGGACCAACAGTCGATGGAGCCTGAAGATTCTCGAATGGAATGAGAGAGGGAGAGAGAGAGAGAGAGAGAGAAAGAAAGAAAATAAAAGGAAGAAACACAATATACTTAAGAATAGTACCGATATGGTGTAAAATGGGCCCCACTCAGCATAATGTGAATAGCGATCGCGTACCGGAAGGCGCCGCGTAGGAACGCCCCCTGCAAGACGGTGAAGATCACGGAAGTCCGCTGGGTGAGGGCCGCGCAAGACCGGTCCTTGTGGCGGTCTTTGGGGAGGCCTATGATCAGCAGTAGACGACTTTTGGCTGATGGCGTATAGGTGAAAAACTTAAGTAAAGGTCAGTTGTATGTGTTCTGAAAAAAAATGACTTAAGTTCCATATCAGTTCTGTCTACTCTTACATACAACAGGGTCTGGTTTTAGCTGCCATTTTTAGTATGGATCTGATGCGAGCGAACCTAAGCTGAATCAGAATTGAATTGCATTAAGACGTCATGCTAAGGCTCCAGGTTTTTGACTTGGTTATGTCCATATTTTTTAACATTCCAAAGCTTCTAGGCAAGATGCCTAGGGTGAGTTCGATCTGGCTGGGCTGGCCAGCGGGTGCCGTGGTTCACACTATGTTCCCATAGTACCCGCTGTCTGGCAGTTGAGGGAATACCGGAGGCTTTTAATCGGTATGCCTCCTCCATTCCTTCACTCCCATATAGGAGGGAAGGAATGGAGGAGGAGAGTCCTATACACCCCGCCGTGTCGTCCCAACGGCACGGTGGATAGTGCGTAACAGCATTTTTCCTCCGAATAAAAAAAAGGGTGAGTTCGATCAAACTTGAAATTCACGAATAACTAGGTTTACCAAAATTGCATGATTTATTTATTTATTTCTCGAGTAAACCACTAATTTCAACCATCCATTAGCCATTTTTTTCTGATACTATGAGGTTCAAACTTGCAGCGGAACTTTTTACAAATTCACACAATTGCTAACAAATATCTGAACTCTCATAAAGGTGTTCAGATTCGCTCTTTTGCGGGTAAGTTAGTGCGGCCGCGGTGTCGCGGGCAATCAGTCGTTTTACTGCCCTTTGTCTTCTCGAATCGCCGCAGTGAGACTGGCGCGCACTCGCGTTACGGAGAACGGGTTTGAACCGTTTTATTTGCCGCTTGAGAATAAGGACAAAGGGCAGATTAAAAGCGTTTTCATTCGCAAGATGAACTTTTCACTTTTGTTTTTAATTGCTTGGCATTTCAAATTTTTATTTCAGCGACTTGCTTATATTTCAGCCTGTTACTACGTATGTTTTGTTTATATTGTCCATGCAAGTCAAGAAGGAACTGATGACGTAGCTAGCCGTGTTTTATCTTTAAATGTACAATCAAGTGAGTTCAAACGAATAACCACAGTGTGCTATCGCAGTAAGCACACGTTAAAATTCGTTCAAATTATACACAAGTCCAATGAGAATTCATTAAAAGGTATAAACGTTGTACGACTTGCAGTACAAACGACGTGTGAATGGTTCCATTCACAAAATATGTGCCACTATGTTTATTCGTTACTAGCTTCTGCCCGCGACTTCGGCTACATAGAATTATAAATATAAACCTTCCTCTTGAATCACTCTATATATTTAAAAAAACCGCATGAAAATCCTTTGCGTAGTTCTAAAGATACAGAGGGACAGACAGACAGCGGAAAGTGACTTTGTTTTATACTATGTATTTAAGACGTATACTGCAATTACTGCGAAAGTCTTGCATGACATTGCCGTGTACTGTAATAGGGAGGGAAGCTCAGAGGGAGCCTAATCATTCTATGGAGCGGTGGTACAGTGAAACGATTTAAAAACTGCTCTTCAGTCCATTTAAAAACTAATTTCTATAAGTCACACGTCTGCTCCTTGCAGGAGCCCTAATAGTTCTGACAATTCGTCCCTGTATAAGAATTCTTGGTCTTTGTTTTTTTTAAACCTTCGTAGTACATCCAGCCTTTGTCCTAAATACAGTAATGTCAAACGCATTGGCAGCAACAGGAAAGAATACCTAGGTGGACGATGTCCGTATCAGATTTTTGCAAAGGTCGTAAACAGTCGCAAACAGTCGTATCGTGTGTAATGGCGCGGAAGCGTAAACTGGCGTAATTCTCGGCGTAATTCTGAGCGTAATTCCGCTCGGTGTTTCCGCTTAACTTGTCTTCTAGTTTGTCGTAAAGTGAAAAAGATGAGAGTGGGATTTAGAGGTGTTTTGTACATGATTTCGTTTTATAAAAGCTGAAAAATGGAATCAACTTTAATTAAACAGAAACATTTTATTGACTAACATGATTATGAACCACCACAAGGAAACTGCCTGTATTTCACCCGCTTGAGAGCAACGATCTCACAGGCAGAAACACACACAGAGACATCGACACCAAACTAATAACCATCCTTCTTACGTTGGGGGTTAAAAACTTAGCTTACATCACACACACACACACACACACACACAAGTTCTTAAAGCTGTTTTTTGTTTTTGTGTTTCGCTCCTATTTTTATTTTTATTAATTTTATTTTTAGTTAGAAATTACCTTAACTTCTAACTGACGTCTACTAACCACTGTAAGCTAATTTGTCTTGTATAGTGCACTCCAAGGTCCCAAGATACAGGCTCTGCCTAGTTTGGGGTCTGCCATATAATCGTTTTTGTATACTGCTTATTTATTCTTATTATTCTTACATACATACATAGGTACATACATAAATCACGTCTTTATCCCTTACGGGTCACATTTAGCATGATTTTGTATAATTTTATTTTATTTACTCTTGACGATTTCAATCTAAATTATTTTAACTTGACAATGAACAATAAAGTGTAATTTTTATTGAATTAATAAATAATCTAAATCTAAGGGAAATCAAAATAGTGATGGGTTGCCAGCCGCATCGCCTATAACATGATTCCTGAGATTTTAAACAAAAACCTAACAAACTAAAACTAAGTTTGCCGAAATTAACAACAATATTTAGAAGTGCTGTCTTACTAAAATTGCGTTTCCTTGATTTTCCGTTCTCTTCTTTCGTAGTCAAAATAAATGAGGCAACGCTATCAAAGACCACAGTTCATCCCGTCACTTGCCTCCGCCTCCTACAAATGACACTCAACACGATGGGAGGGCTCCAATGATTTACACCCTCTTGCTCATGCTAATCGAGCCCTAAGTAGCTGCCCTGATTTATGATCCGGATTAAAATATAATTATTTATCTGCAAGCATTTATCACGGGATTGCTAATGTCT
This sequence comes from Pandemis corylana, assembly GCA_949127965.1. Lineage (NCBI taxonomy): Eukaryota > Metazoa > Arthropoda > Insecta > Lepidoptera > Tortricidae > Pandemis > Pandemis corylana. The sequence continues at coordinate 3,027,724 of OX421869.1, forward strand.
TATCGCAAGTGTGATTTCGCTTTGTTTGATTTAGGTTAGTGAATTTGTATAAGGTTTTCTATAAGCTTCCGTCAAAAATCCCTTCTTATTTGTGGCGTATCAAGTCGTTATAGCGACAACTTCGCCAATGACAAAGTAATAAAATTATAATTCAAAAAGTTTGTGACAAAATGTCGACAACGTCGTGCGGTAATACGGTCAAAACACCCCCATCTCTGTCGGGCTCTTAGCCAACGGTCAATGATATCCCTCAGAAACTGCCAGGAAATCATTAGCCGATGCCCAGGGTGCACCGGATCAAGCACTGCTCTTCCCCCCGGACGGATCCGAAAACGAACCGCAGCTCTTGACCACACGCACACGTAACCCGACTCGCACCCCCAAAACACCCTTAATGGATGCCAATGCAATGACAATTTTTAAATTTAAACTACTTGATGATGATGATGATGATCCTTCCGACCTTTTTAAACTACTTACATCACTTTGAAAAAGAGCTGATATTCTTCAAACTGCTGGACCGTTTTTGACCCAACATGCAACCACTGCAAGGAAACTGGCTTTTGATCAAAAGAAACCGCATCTAAATCGATCCAACTTTTAACACCCTCTTTTTAAAAACGGCTTGTACTAACACTTTTATTATTATACTACCTGATTTTTCACATCTTTTTGAACAGTAGCCAAGTCTCAGCTCAGTGTCTATTCGCTATTCATCGAATTAAGACGTGCATCTGTGCGATAACATTGCGCGGCATAATAACCGGTCTCGGGTTGTTTACGCCGACTGCGTTATACCTAACGCATCAGCCTATCGGACGGTGTATTGAGTTTGGTGTTAGTGCAAATGAACCTTACGGATAATGGGTGAAAGTGCTAATTTGGGTTGCAGTTCGCTTGACAGTAACGTGTATTATAGGCATGACATTGAGGACGACACCGAAATTGTGGAAGAAATGGAGATAGTAACTACGAATAATAATATTATACAAGGGGAGGAAATTACACGAAAAAGATGCTTAGAACTAAGCCAAGAGGAGGGATGGGAGGAAGTAAGAAGAAAAGCAAAAAAAAATCTTTCACCGCGACTAAATACTGACAGACAGATACTACAAGAAGCACCAACTTGCCAAGTTTCTACAACATGCAAAAGTCTATTCCCGAAACAATTCGCGTTGGCAAAACTTCTACAACTACACGGTATAACCGGTATCTTAAAAGTGAAGTATGTTAACCCATACAAACTCTTAATTAACTTTGAAAACGAAGAAAAGGCTCAAAAATTTATTGACAACCAAGAATTTACACGATTAGAATGGAAAAGACAAAATACTTCAGAAGTAGGTTTATCATACGGCATTGTAAAAGATATTGACCTGGATCTTACGGAGGAAAACTTGATACAAAACATTGAGAGCGAGTGCGAAATAGCTTCCGCCAAGCGTCTCAACCGAAGGTGCCCAGAAGGATGGACAGCAAGTGAGTCAGTTAGACTTGGATTCAAAGGACCTAACTTGCCTGCTTACATATACTTATGTGGTCTTAGAATCAAAGTTACTCCGTATGTGTTTCCGGTTACGCAGTGCTCGCGATGTTGGCGATTTGGACACATGGCCAAACTGTGCCCTGCCAATAAGGCAATCTGCCCTAAATGCGGGGAAAGGCACGCAAATTGTGAAACTATGAGATATAAATGTGTCAACTGTTCCGGTCCACACATGGCTTTGTCCAAGGAATGTCCTACATATATAAAAGAACGACGTTTGAGAGAAATAATGACAGAGTTCCAATGCTCGTATCAAAAAGCACTTACTGTATATGTACCACCATCACCAACACCGGACTCTGCCCTGAAATACCCTGATAACAACATCAAAACTTACACTGTCAACCCTGGTTTCACCAGTGCACCTAACACAATTTCCCCGTCATACAGTGATATACTTAGTCAACCACAACAAAAAGGACAACAAACAACAAACATTAATCCCCAAATAAAGCATAAAAACCATAAGCAAAAAGCGCCCTACGTCGCCTCGCAAAAGACAGATAATGGACAGGAGACCACCTCGCAAGGTCCTCAAACACGCGAGCCGCCTCTACAAGCCGGAAATGATAGTACAAGAAGAAGTGTACCCCTGCAGCAAGATGGTAACGACAGAGAAGGGGATGGCGAAGAGATTAAATGCTTTGCTGAGCTGCTGGAAAGACTGAGAGAAATCATTTTTATAAAAAATTTAAGTTTTAGTGACAAAATCCAAGTTGCCTGCGAGTGTATAAAAGAGTGGTTTATATCCTTTGTTCGTAAAACGTTAAGTGAGATACCATTGATGAAAAATCTTTTGCGCTCCTTTAATGGATAACAGTCGAAACAAGAAAATCATTAACTTTAATATACTTCAGTGGAATGCACGTAGTATTAGGCCTAAATTAAGAGAGTTTGAAAATTTACTATACCAGGAAAAAATACATATTGCTGCTGTGAGCGAAACATGGCTTGATCCTGAGAGTAATTTATCTTTAAAAAACTACAATATCTTTCGCAAAGACAGAGACCTGTCTTACGGAGGAGTTGCGGTGTTAACTCACAAATCTATACAGGCTCAGGAGTGTGTCGTCCCTAGTACTACAAACCCTGGTATGGAAATAGTACATGTTAAAGTTTATAATTGTGCCCCACTGGAACACATACTATCTGTTTATTGTCCATCTGATATTTCTACATCTCGTAGTGATTGGGCAGCATTGTTTTCAATAGTCAATCAACAAACTATCATCCTTGGAGACTTTAACGGCCATCATACGGGTTGGTCATATAAAACTAATACAAGAGGCTCTCAAATTTTCGACTCATTGCTAGATCATGACTTTGTTTATCTAAATAACGGAGAGCCAACCCGTTTTCAGTTAGTTGAAAATAATCTCCGATTGTCATCGCCTGATGTATCCTTTGTGTCAGTGGACATTGCGTCTCTATTCTATTGGTCGGTGACGAATGAATGTTTGGGTAGCGATCATAAAATAATTAAAATAGGAACTCGACTGGAAGTGGATGCTAATACATTGAAAAGAAGAAATTTCATGAGGGTGGATTGGGAAGCGTATAAATCATACACAGAGGAATTGTTTAATAATTTTGAACTCCCGGAGGATCCCCTAGACGCCTACGACGCTTTCTTGGAGTGCCTAAACAAAGCAGCAGAAAAACATATTCCACTTAAAAGAACAAGCCTTAACCCAGAGACCAAATTTAAACCCAAACCTTACTGGAACACGGAGTTATCGAGATCAGTTGCACTTCGTAGGCTAGCTTTAGCGAAGTTTAGGCGCAATCCCACACCAAGTAATCTAAATGTATTAAAAGAGAGGATTTCCGAGACACAAAAGCTATTTAGGACTTGTCAAAGCGAAGCATGGCAGAAGTTCTGTTCCAGTCTAGATGGTAAGACGTCCACTAGTGCTGTGTGGCAGCGAATGAGGTGGCTAAAAGGTTACCGCACACCCAGACAGTATGTTGAACCTGAAAGAGCCAGCAAGCTCTTGAATAGTTTATCCCCGGATTATGTGGCACCAACTAAACCTGAATTTACCTCCAGGAATAGCAAATTGGAAGTTAACGTAAGTCTGTCCGAGATGGAAAAGTGTGTAAAGGCAAAAGATACTTCGCCAGGCAGCGATGACATATCTTATAGTATGATTAAAAATCTTTCTTTAAACGGGAAAAAAGTTTTGCTCGCCTTATACAACATCTTTTTGGACAAGGGTCTAGTCCCCAGACAATGGAGAGCCACGAATGTGATCCCCATTTTAAAATCTGGCAGAGATACCCGGTTGCTTTCTTCTTTAAGACCAATAGCCATGCTTTCATGTGTATTAAAAATATTTCATTCTATTCTACAAAGGCGACTAGAGTGGTTCTTTGAATCGAAGGGTCTATTTTCGGCAAAAACGGTGGGTTTTAGGCGATGCAGATCGTGTTTGGATAATTTAGCTCATTTGATCACTAGCGTACAGAACAGTTTTTTGAATAACGAGGTGACTATCGGGTGCTTCATTGACGTTGACAATGCGTATAATAATGTGGAACTGACTAACCTCATGCATGTCTTAGATCGCTTCGGAATTGGTCAAAAAATTTGTAATTATTTATGGGAATATCTCCGAGAAAGACATCTTAACATTCAATTAGGCAATGCACAAATGTCACGTTACACCAACCGGGGCTTGGCTCAGGGCGATCCGTTATCGCCTCTTCTTTTTAATATAGTAACTATAGATGTATGCGGAAAATTGAATGAAGTCAACATCTCTCAATATGCCGATGACTTTGTTTTATTCACTTCGAACTCAAATATTTATACTGCGGAAAACAAATTACAATCTGCCTTGGATAAGCTGTCATCCATTTTGAGTGAGACTGGTCTGGAGATATCTCCAAATAAAAGCGAAGTATGCATCTTTCAGAAAGGCCATAAAGCGCTACATGTGAACCTTAAAATCAATAACCGACAACTGCAAGTTGTACAAAATGTCAAATATTTGGGCCTCTGGTTAGACAGATCTTTACGCTGGGCTAAGCACATTAACGAGATCACAGTGAAAACACAGAAGTTCTTGAACATTCTTAAGGCACTGGCGGGGTCTAACTGGGGTGTCCATCCTAAGCATATCAGAAGAGTATATATGACAGTTCTCAGAAGTCGATTGGATTACGCCAGCTTTTTATTTGATGAGGCTGCAGAGTGTCATATCAAAAAATTGGACACAATTCAAAACCAAGCTATGAGGATAATTGGTGGATTTATTAAGACAACTCCGATTCACGTGATGCAAAGCGAACTTTCCCTCCAGCCCTTAAGTATAAGAAGACGCTATTTGGGTAGTAAATTTTGGTTTAAGTGTAAATCACTTCAATTTAACAGGGGCATGATAGAACTGCTAGATGATCTGAGTCATGACACAACATTCTGGAAAAGAAAGAAGGAACCACTATTATGGACTATCCGGAGAGATTGTGAGGCTATGCCAGTGGCCTGCAGCAATAAGCTAGAAATGTTCTCAATGGATTGGTGGCTAAGTTATCAAGATATTTCAGACGTGATTATGTGGCATATCGATGTCGTCAAAAAAGCAAAAAGGAAATACAACAGTTTTGACTTAAGACAAGTTTGTATATCATATCTGAATAATAAATACGCCGAGTTCTATAAAATATATACAGACGGTTCCAAGGATGCATGCGGATTGGGGGCGGCGTTTTTTGATCCGCAATTGGACGTAGGTCACCGTTTTAAATTTGAATCTGATGTATCGATTATGTCCCTTGAACTTCATGCCATTTCAGAAGCATTAGCGTACCTTGAAAATACCGATCAAACGAATGTCGTTATATTCACAGACTCGAAAAGCGCTTTGCAACATATAGCTCGGTGTACCTCGACTTATCGAGGAACACCGATAGCGTATGGGATACTAGATCTAATTTGGAAACTAAAATCCAAAAGTGTAAATATAGTGCTTCAGTGGATTCCCTCACATATAGGCATTGAGGGCTACGAAGTGGTAGACCGCTTAGCCAGAGAAGCATGCTCAGAAGGAACACTCATACATGCGTTGCCATACTATACAGAGGTGTTGGGTAAGGTTAGGATTCGCTGCTTACGGTTATGGAAAGAGTTTTTTGACCAACGATCTCAGGAAAAGGGCATTTGGTATAAAACAATACAACCCGAGCCTTTACAGTCTCCGTGGATAAGCAATTGCTCCCAATCGCGATTGACACTGGTGATGGCGATGAGACTCCGCTCCGGACACATTCCGACTAATAAATTTAAATTTTTGATCGGGAAATCCGATACTCCCAACTGTATTGAGTGTGGTGTAGTTGAAGACATTTACCATGTGTTGGGGGAGTGCGTACGGACTGGGCCTCACCGCTATACCTACGACATAGGTGCTTGTAACACTGCATTGGCTGATCCGACATCAGACGAAGCCAAACGGCTATATAGGATGTATAAACTCTGCATGTAACCTTTAAACTAAGTTAATTTGTACCTCTAAGATAACGTATGGAGCGGCGTGATCGTTTGTCGACCAAGCTCCTTAAATTAAAGAATAAAAAAAAAAAAAAAAAAAAAAGTCTCAGCTCAGATCGCTTTCGATGCAGTAACATTTTGTTTGTCGGAATCGTTACGCGTCGACATGAAGACATTGCTCTTCTGTTGTTGCGGATGTTTATTACTCAGGCTCTACCTTCTAAAAATCACGACGGAGCTACGCCTTTCTGTGTACGCATGTGCATGCGTGCAAGCTTGATTGAATTTAGGGCGGTTTTAGATACCCTTTTTTTGACGGGGTAATGTAACGTTTTCTGAAGCTCATCATTTTGTTTTAGTGAAGTCAAATCGACCCTTTTTAAAGTGACACTAAGCTGTGGTATCCCTACTGGAGAAAACTGCAGCATTACATTTACGTACTACTTATACGCTATATATAGCGTCACTGACGCGGCGTCACAAAAGCCAAAGACGCATTCAGTAGTCCACCTTTAAACATCGGCTTCACCTGAACGCGTTTTGACTAGAGATTATTCTGAAGTCAATTGACGCATTTAAAATTGCACTATACGGTTGTGCCGCTACTGGAGAATACTGCAGCATTACATTTACGTACCATACGCTGTATTATCGGGGCTATAGTATCATTGACGCGGCGTCACTTACGCACCAACGCCAATGACTAGTAGAGACTTTATACATCTTTACTATAGACTAGTATAATTAAAGGCTCGGGGACCTTATACATCACTACCCCGTAAGGGATGAAGACGTGATATGGATATGTATGAATTTTGAATTTTTGAATTTTGAATGACGCATTCGGGAGTCCACCTTTACGCATCGGCTACGTTTGACTAAAGACTGTACATTTTAGCCGTCAATTCATTCTCTTTTACCCTCTTCTAAATGTAGCATTAAATATCACTTAACACGTATCACAAACGATACATACAAGTGAAAAATGAATCGGTTGAGGGTAGATCGCCCGATTCTGGACCATTTCCTTTTCCGTTCTGAATCCATCACCGTCGGATGCCCGGCACCCTTTTTAAATGACGTCTGGAGGATAGACCAACGAACTGTGGTGAGAGTAATAACTATACCACTAAAAGGAGAAAAAAAAGAAAGAAAAGAAGAAGGCATTTATTCATTAGTACATAAACAAAAGAATATACACAATTTTATAGAAAAGAAACAAGAAAAAAAACAGACTTTGAAAATAGATCATCAGCAGTGCCCTGCTACAGGGTTTCATGGTGGGAAATTTATTAGCTTGTAAGATCCAATGTACACATGAAAGCGACAAATAAATGACTTATTACTAAGGTTTTGTTACCTTAGGCTCTGTCTACCCCGTAAGGGATAAAGACGTGGTATATGTATGTATGTAGTCTATTGCATAAGGGGCCATTTGATACTAACAATAGTTGGCAACGTTCGAGTGCTTTCCAGTGGATAATAGCAATCATTACTGGACATCTTTTGTCTGTCCGTATGCCCCTAATTGACCGGCTTTGCTGCGGGTAGCACATAATTGGGACTCCCATGAGGTAATATTGTATGGGGTATAATATTCGCGTGCCCAGAGAATGTTTATAAGGTGAACTAACCTTGGTCTAAATAGTTTTTTTATACGACAAAGAAGGCTAATGAGCGAGTAGGTCAACTTGGATTATTACTGTAATTATTAATTTTTATATATTTTGTTTTACTTTCATTTTTAGTATGGATCTGATAGCGAGCAAACCTAAACTGAATCGGATTTGAATCGATTGAATTCGACTAGGTGTAACATGGTGAGGATGTAATGTGTTGAAAATTCCATTGCTTGGAAAACATTTCGAAAGTTTGAGAACGAAACTCGGGGCCATTGTCTGACATTACAATATCCGGTATTCCATGATGACTGAAAATTACATTGAGTTGCTGTGTAACGTGATCTGACGTTAAGGAATTTAACTGTGCTAGTTCAACAAATTTGCTAAAATAGTCAACTATAGTCTGTCCAATCATTTATTTTCTCGATGACAGCTCCCGTAGAATGTAACTGCGCTTTTTACGCAAAAAATAACTTTTAAATGCGAGGTATAAAAAATATGACAACTGGCTAATTTTGTTCCTTGATCCCATATAATATGCATCTAAGACAAATTGATTCCAGATATGCAGTAATATCTTTTTAAAGTACGATAAACAATAAACGTTTTAATAAAGTTACATTCTATGGGAATGCAAATAGTGATGTTATGATTGAAATATCGATATGGTATCGGTATTGTATATATTGAACTAGATGTGTTCCTGCGAATTTGTACACGTTGTAATTTTTTACCGGGATAAAAAATAGCATATGTTACTCAGGAATAATGTAGCATTTTAATGTTGAAATATTTTTTGTTTGTCCAGTAATTTTTAGTTTATTCATTACAAACATACTGTCATTCGGCCATTTTGCACGCCTAGTAATAAATTAGCATTCAAGTCGGTTGTTTTATTGGCTCCATAGCTGAATACTTCTCAACTACTCGTATATATAATAAAATTGGATCGATATCGTATCTACTGATCACTTATTAGGTCACAACACTATAACTATCAAACTACATCTGTCATCGAGAAAATAAATGATTGGAAAGACTATACAATTAAGTACTTGTTGCCTTTAAAGTGAAAAATGTCAACTCCAATTTTTGACCAGGCCCTGTTCGGTATTTCATGAGGAATGAGAGGTTCCTTTCTATTTTCGTTTTTAAATGTTATGCATGCCTGACAGTTGTTTATCAAATCTCCCAATTGCGTATTTATATTTGGCCAAATTTGGAGTATTTGTATTGTATTGTATTGTATCTGTGGCGGTGTGCTCGCTCCTTTACTCTTTGAATAAAATGCGGCCCAAAATTTTCAGCCCAGCCTTTTGCGGATCCTCGAAATATCATTACCGGTAAACCGAAAGACAAAGTGAACTTGCCACCAAAGGGATTACCCGTACCGGTTTCTTTTACTTTTTTTGTATATAATTGAGCGCTTTGTGCAGGAAAGTTTTTAAGTCCTCTGGCTGTTTGGCGGAGTGGTTCGCTGCCAATGACCGGGAAGTTTAAAAAGGATGACGTAAAATCGTGGATGTGAATTGGACTTCAATTAGCCTGATACTAATAAATCATCATCATCATGCTCCTTGCTGGTCTGGGAGCAAAGAAAAAACATAGAACGTACCAGTTGCTTCTCTACCCGCGCAGATGGTAAAAGACTATCGAGGGAATGGGCGAATCTTATACGAATCATGTTATAGGCGATGAGGCTAGCAACCCGTCACTATTTTGATTCCATTTTCCACCTATACGCCCTCAGTCTTGCTAATTGTGGCCTGAGTAGGTATCTGTCACCTTAGGCTCTGTCTACCCCGTAAGGGATAAAGACGTGATTTGTGTATGTATGGATGTATCATCATCATCTACAGCCTATATATACGTCCCACTGAAGGCACAAAAATTCTCTCAAACTCAATACAAATATTTTCATGACAAAAGGGTGGTCTTTAGTTCCCACGCGGGCCCAGAGCGGATTGGAATTTTACACTCACACATACTGAATTGCCTTGCAGGTGTATTGAGGTTTGCTCGCAATGTTTTCCTTCACCGAAAAGCTGTCATTTCAAAGAAATTTCGCACATAGTACAAGCATAGTGTCGTGAAAAATATTTATTGCCCAGTGCCCACATAAAACAATGAATCTGTCGATAGAAAATTATTTTTCAAATCCACTTTTTAAAAAGTCCCATATTTACAAAAACAATGTAAAAACAAAGTCATCTATAAATATATTACCGAGAGCGTGGAATTGTATTTATGTAGTGGTATTGTGTGTTTATAGGCATTAGAAAGAGAGGTCTCCCTATTGTTCTCTCTCTCATTAAAGTGGAATGCCTATAACCACAATACCACTGCATCTTCAATTCCACGCTCTCGGTAATTTATCTATACATCACTAGTCATGGCAGACTACATGAAATTTTAAAAGAAAAAAAGAATGCCACATCAAGACTACGTAGCTCGTCGTGGCAGACGTAATCCGGTACTAGTGCCTCAAGTAGAAAATTGTACAGACTCACTTCCTTTGTCCACTGACCACTCGGTAGAATTTTTTACTATTAAACTCCCTAGGAGTTGCCATGGAGGCAATTTAGGTCCTTTGTGTCTTCCAACATATTAGCAGCATAATCTGTATACTATTCATAAAACAAGCCCGCTTTTTCTTACATACATACATACCGTCACGCCTCTTTCCCACAGGGGTAGGCAGAGACTACTTTGTTCCACTTGCTACGATCCTGACATATTTCTTTCGCTTCATCCACAGTCATCAATCTCTTCATACATGCTCGTCGTCGGGTACTCCTGACCTGACCTTTTTGGTCTCCTATTTGGTCTCGGAACGTCCGTCTAGGCCTTCCCCTCCCAACGCAACCATTCACACTCCCCATATAGATCTGTTTAGTTAGTCTACTTTCATCCATCCGCTCTACGTGCCCAAACCAACTAAGCATAGGTACTTTTTTCTATCCTAGTCACTATATCCTTTTTCACACCAGCACGTTCCCTTATCACACTATTACTTATTCCACCTTTCAGTGATACACCTTCCATACTTTTTAACGCTCTCATTTCTACTGCATTTATTTTACATTTTTTGACATTAACTGCGAAAAAGTTCAACAATGGGTCAGGAGCGAGGAAATCGAGCGAGCGTAGGTAAATCTTAGGAATCATGTTATAGGCGATGCGTCTGGCAACCCATCACTATTTTGATCCCCGTTTCCACCTGTACGCCCACATGCAAAACGTGACCTTGGTCTTGTTATCTTAAGCTCTTCTACCCCGTAAGGGATAAAGACGTGATTTATGTTTATTTTTGTTCGAGAGTCATAACACCTTTACGTTCCACTCTAAATCACAACAGCAAGACTGTTTTCACACAAAATTATACTAGACTTCAAGCCCATGGAAAAAAAACCTGTGGAATGAACCAGCGTGAATAACGCTTAGAAGGCTGTTACTATATCATAAAATAACTCTGAGCGCTATGCCGTCATTTCTGAGCGGTACAGGTATGGAATTTCTTAGGTACAAGTGAGGAATTACGACTAATTATTAATGTACGGCTTTTTTATAGCTTATAGATGATTAAAAATAAATGTCGAAAAACCTAGTGCCGTACTAAATTGGTGCCGGAAGTTAGTGCATTTTTTTTCCATGTACTCACATAGTCACCTGTACCGCTCAGAAATGACGGTTTACCAGCAGGGTTATTGCTGGTAATTCTTATAGTGGTGGAGACAGAAACAACTTTTGCAGTCTATTTCAAATCTGATTTTTAATGTAACAAATGCGTGCTTATATACTAAACTGTATCTATCCTACTTAACAATCTTCTTCTTAATTTAATCAGATTGACGTGACCAATCTGCCCAAGAGAAACACGTACAAACGTGTTTAAACCAATGTCACGCAACCATGTGACATCCGTCACATAGCTCCCCCCTTAATAAAAAAAAACATGTGTTGAACAAAAGTACCTAAATAAATAAAATAACACACTGTACATGTTACGCCGAAAACTGACTATTGTTAACTCCTGAATCGCACGACGCGCCCAGACCTAGTGACGCACGCGCGTGAAGTTGCTGAGTCGCCGCTATTGCAATCTACATCTGTCTGACCCAGGGTTGTAAATCCCCATCAACCGTTCGCACTGTCTGTTGACTTGCTTTGACCGTAATTGCAGGCGTTGAAAGCTCTGTAACTCTTGTCTGTCAACTTGCGACCATATCACTAAAATCTTGTGATACTCCAAAAAATCTGCTTCCAAGATAGCTTGCTTAACACAGATACAGTTGCTCCCGTGTCCACCAAAAAACTTATACCACCTTGTCGGTCGGTAATTGTAAGTCGGTTAGAGGGATGAATAGCACAGAGTTCCGTCGTGTCTTGTGCTAATCTTAGTTCCCCTGACGCTGAGCACCGTTTAAATTCCTCCACGCACATGGCTTCAAACATCTTTGTGTATTCTCGCGAAACCTTGAATGAAAAATGCAGAATCGATTCCTCCGTTCTCTTGACCTTGATCTTGATGCAAACCGCCAATTCTGCTGACTACTGTTGATGGAAACCCACTCGCCCACGTAACCCGTTTATGTCGAGTTGCATTTGCGCGAGCTGGGTCGAAACGCCAACTAAACTACTTGTGACGTCATCTGCCTTGCTACTTCGATTCGACTGCTTACCACGGTCACTTCCGACGTTTTAATCTTCTCAAATATTCTGTCTGCAACCTTGCACTTGCACCTCCAAAACTCCGGAATTCGGGACACCACGGACGCAGAGGCAACCTCCAACCCATCGGAACTTGCCCCAGAAGTGGCTGCTGTCTTCGGCGGTGACATCTCGATGATCTTGCGGCAATCAAAACGTTGACGAACTTGTTCTTCGCGGGGTCACCACTTTACCAGCAGGGTTGTTGCTGGTAATTATTATAGTGGTGGAGATAGAAACAACTTTTGCAGTCTATTTCAAATCTGATTTTTAATGTAACAAATGCGTGCTTATATACTAAACTGTATCTATCCTACTTAACAATCTTCTTCTTAATTTAATCAGATTGACGTGACCAATCTGCCCAAGAGAAACACGTACAAACGTGTTTAAACCAATGTCACGCAACCATGTGACATCCGTCACAGACGGCATAGCGCTCGGAGTTATTTTATGATATAGTAACAGCCTTCTAAGCGTTATTCACGTTGGTTCATTTCACAGGTTATTTTTTTCCATGGGCTTGTAGTCTATACGTACCTAATTTCTAAATGTCTGTGAAAATCAGAACACATAGAAAAATCCGAAAAGTAAAGCTATGGCCGGGAATCGAACCCGGATCCTCGTCATTCCGTGACGCGTGCTATACCACTACACCACCCATAGCAGGTGGGTAGTCTCCGAATTTTTCTACCTGTTACCGACCGTCACGTGACCTTTGTTACTATGCGAATTTTTTGTCGCTAAGCGTCATCTGTTTGAATGATGTGTCTGTACGACACAATTACAAACTCCCGTGGAACATCTACTGCTCACCAGGGACGAGAGAAGGCGCTGTTTTTCAAATGATAGGTACTATCAAATGAATCAAGAAAATTTTTATTTCTTGATTAATTGTGTCGTACAGACACATCATTCAAACAGATGACGCTTAGCGACAAAAAATTCGCATAGTAACAAAGGTCACGTGACGGTCGGTAACAGGTAGAAAAATTCGGAGACTACCCACCTGTTATGGGTGGTGTAGTGGTATAGCACGCGTCACGGAATGACGAGGATCCGGGTTCGATTCCCGGCCATAGCTTTACTTTTCGGATTTTTCTATGTGTTCTGATTTTCACAGACATTTAGAAATTAAATTTCTAACGGTAAAACCGTAAAAGTAAAACATAAAAATCAAGAAATAAAAATTTTCTTGATTCATTTGATAGTACCTATACGTACCTAGTTTGAATTAGAGACAGTGGGGGTAATACCTTTCGTCCCTATTGGGGCAAATTGAAAGCAATGAAGTCGAAACCTTAAGTTCTCAATCATTCAAGTTAACTACATAGCGGAGGGTCCCTATGTTCGGGCGAAGAAATACGAAGGATGGATGTGGTGTATTACTAATTTTGGCTGGTTTATATCTACCTATTTTTTTTTATTATTTATGGGATACACTAGATTATTTTGTATGGTGAAGAAAAACATCGCGAGGAAACATAATGGCTTAAAACATATAATATGATTTTCTCAGAGATTGGTAAATTAATGGGATTGTTATAAAACAAGCCTAACCTAAACTAATTGCGATACCAAAGAAGTTCATGTAGCTAATAGTTCCACAGAAACAGCATTATATATTTTGGATCATTACCTATATTTTTTATTCCATTAAACAATTATTTATATGACTGTGCTCATTAAACTTTAATATGATCCCGTAGAGGGATCGAAACGCGTCAGTGTTTGTGTGGTGTAAGGGATCATTAAGTTTGTGGGATTTATACGTGTTAAAATATATAATATATTTCACACAGGTTTGGTTATATTGCACGTGAGTAGCGGAGTAGCAAAGTAAATATTTTTATTTTATGTATTCATTGTTAATTTAAAAAGAAACAAAAATAATGTAGCGTATCCACTTTATGCTAGTCGTCGTAGGCTAAGATTCACAGGGCAACAACTTAATAACGTAAAAGCGAGCAAAATTGACGACTTGTGCTACTAATGGTGGATCGTCAACTATTTATTTTGCTTCGCTAATGATTGGTTTTTCCTTGAAATTTGGCTTTGTTTGTATGTTAATGTTAAAACTTGTAGTACTTACTCGTATCTCTGTCAATATGTTTCCAATTTTAAAATAGCAGTATAGGGTTTTAAATTGAGGTGCGAGTCGGGTTACCTCCGCGTGTGGTCAAGAGCTGCGGTTCGTTTTTGGATCCGTCCGGGGGGAAGAGCAGTGCTTGGTCCGGTGCACCCTGGGCATCGGCTAATGATTTCTTAGCGGTCTCCGAGGGATATCATTGACCGTTGGCTAAGAGCCCGACATGATGGGGGGGGGGGGGGGGGGGGGTTACTTTTGACCGTGTTCTACCGTACAACGTTGCCGACATTTTTGAATACTGTATTAGTACGTATGTAGAGATTTTGAGGGAATGGGCGATTATAATAGGAATCATGTTATAGGCGATGAGGCTAGCAACCCATCACTATTTTGATTCTATTTTCTACCTATACGCCCACAATATTGCTAAATGTGGCCTGTAGGTACCTGTTACCTTAGGCTCTGTCTACCCCGTAAGGGATAAAGACGTGATTTGTGTATGTATGTGTATGTATCTTAAGCTATATTTGGTTCGGCGCGGACGAAGTCGCAGGCAAAAGTTAGTCATGAATAATTCCACACACAAAGTGGTTCTTGAACAATAATTTTTACACAATAATGTCAAGCACAGCATTGTGGGTAAACGGCCTTTGTGTGTTGGTGCCAGGGCAAAATGAACAGTAAGCTATAGCTATTAGAATCTATAGTGCGTTTCGTGGAACTTGTATGAGTATGGAAGCTTTGTGCGCAGTGGTCAGTTGACGTCAGTTTAACGTGATTTTCGACAAGCTTTGACTAGTTTAGGGCATTCTCGTTAATGCGAGCGAGTTAGAACTATCTTAAATACGTCACTACCAGGAAAACTATTCCGTCTCCTTTTGAACTACAATCAAATACGTGAAATCCCACACCCCCATTTAGGTACAGGACATTCCTACATCGAAGTAACAAAACTACCATTCAAATTAAATCTTCGACTGATTGACACATTTATTTAGAGCTCTAATTATCTGCACTACTCGTATTTCAATTTCAACATGGCTTTTTACCATTCTAGAGTGCTATTTTCACAGATGCCTTTACAAATATTGGTCCCTGTGCGACTCAATGTACATATTTTAAAAGCTTTTCTTTTGTTTCACCTGTCTCGGTGTCTGTCTCAATAAACTTGCAAGTGAAATTTGACTCACTTCAGTGATCGAACTGATTTTAAATTCGGAACACAAGACTGTGTAAGGATGACAATGCAATGCTGCAGGTGTCTAACGTAGCGTAATGCTGCGCCAGCGACCGTTTCACTTTTGCGAAGACACACAACGCTGATGATCTATTTTTCATGTAACTGTTTTTTCTCGTTTCTTTTCTGTCTTGTAAAAAGGAATAAATGTCTTTTTCTTTCAATTACTATCAACAAAAGTGAGCAAAAGAAGCTTTTATCAAAAATATGTTGTTAACATCTCATTTGTAGCAAAAATCCTACAGCATTCCATTTAAATGTTACCAACACCACACAAGACACTTCGTCAATTATATGTTTTAATTCATGAATATCGAATTCCGTATGTAACGCTTGCTTAAACTGGTATCTGTTCGTTTACGCGTTAGCGCTGTGGGGAAACAGCACCAACGCTAGCAATCTGTTGGTCCTACAGAAAAAGTGCATTAGGATCCTCGCAAACATAAAACCTAAAGTCAGCTGTCGACCATATTTCGAAAAACTTGGAATACTTACCTTAAATTTTGTTAAATCCAACATCAGTTTTTTTCTCTCAAGCACAAGATCACTTTACCCGGCCGCATAACTCACGATACCAAAACAGACTAGCACTGCCAATCTCCAGCTTAAAAATATTCCATTCTAAATAAAAAATTATAATAGAATTCCGAACTTCATCCAAAATATAAAAGACATTAAACCTTTTAAAAATACACTAGATAAATGCTGGAGAAATCCTACTACACCCTTCGGGAATTTCTTGATGATAAGCAGACATGTTTTAGAAATTGAGAAAACTTGTTTACAGTTAAAATTTATAATATAATGTACTACTATTTGTACATTACAAATGTAATATTGGCAGTGCCCCTACAGGGTTTGATTTTGTATATTGTATTTTGTATCAAAGCAAATAAAGGTTTGAGTTTGAGTTACGTTATTTTATGGACAGCATCCAACGCATCATCCACAACGAAACCAACAATCCTTTGACCGTGTTACATTCAAACCTTAATCAAACACACCGCAACACCAAAGCGACCACGATTGTTAATAACGCTTCACAAATCCAAACAAATCTCACAAAATGTTACCAAAATCCTTGTCACAAATTAACCTAGTGCAATTTCACAAGACAATATTAATAGTTTTATTGATATGCGGATTCGACTTCAACGTTTGGAAATACAAATTATGTTTAAAAGTGTGTGTTACGTCGTATTGTGTTTCTTTAGTTGCAATTAATATCTATGCTAACTTTACATGTTGTGCTGGCCAGGAATTGTCTATAGTTTGGTCTGTTATAGAATATACAGCAACTGTGGGTGTGACTTTAGCTTTAAAAAATCAAGTTCGTCCATATTTCCAAAAGTTAACTGACATAGATAC
This sequence comes from Pandemis corylana, assembly GCA_949127965.1. Lineage (NCBI taxonomy): Eukaryota > Metazoa > Arthropoda > Insecta > Lepidoptera > Tortricidae > Pandemis > Pandemis corylana. Next base: position 3,044,788 of record OX421869.1, read on the forward strand.
TTATTTACGAATCGGCCCAAAATACTACACTAGCACTGAAAGAAAAATGTTGTTCTGTGCTTTCGTTTTATGGGCTATAAGGTTTATTTATACTCTTTTGTATTCAATTTGGTTCCCAAATTTCGAGCATTTGAGCTTGTACTTGATATCGCAATTTTCTCTTATGGCTCTTGATTTGAATCGAGTATGGCGATTCATAATATTCGATATGACGAGGTATCGATTGAAAATGTTGCGACGTCGCATGGAGGAGATGAAGAATTATAATTTTTATTGCTACGTCAGCAATAATAAGACGTTGAAGCAATCGAGGATTCGTTTTTGTTTAGATTTGTATAAAAGTGTAGCGGACGCTTTAGATTCGGTGTTGCCTGAACTGAACGCATCCGTAAGTTAAGGGAGTTATGCCTATGAGCTCATTTAAAAAATTTAGAAGAATAATTTTATTCTTGTTTTTTTTTCCAGCTCTTCATCAGCGTGGTTTGCACTATACCGAAAATAATATTAAACGCTTATCACATATTGCTGGTTATTGAAGATATGGTAAGTTTTTTACCTTTTACCGATCATATTTTTAATTCACTTCTGCATCAAAATCGAACTTACTGCCGCAGTTTTTACTTATTTTGCGATAAAGTTTGCTGTATCATTTGTAAAATTAACTGTGCGTATGTACAGTCAAGGGCAAAGATATGTAAACACCACTGAGTGTCAAAAAGCATGGTCATCTAAATGGTCATAAATTTGGCAACATACAAAAGTACATAAATTAGTATACATGATTTGAGAGATAACTATGTATACAACATTTGCAATATTATGTCCTCATGTATTAGGCCATAAACTTAGAAACACCGTAAAGTTCAAAAATATGTATACACTATTTAACCATTAATTATGTATCTAATATGATAACCAAAAATATGTAAACAATCCAAAATTCTATTAACACAACTCTATTGTCAGGAGCTTATGAACGTATTTGCGTAACATCGAACTCTGTAATCTTAATGTAATCAGCCAACCACTTGAAGCTTCAAGTCGTATACAACAACTGCTATTCCAAACTCTTTAACTGATAATTTACTCTATTTATTTTAAATCATGTCATGTGCCCACAATCTTGCTAAATGTGGCCTGTAGGTTGTAGGTACCTGTTACCATAGACTCTGTCTACCCCGTAAGGGATAAAGACGTGATTTGTGCATATGTATGTGCATGTGTCATGTGTCACTTTTGGATTTTTTAATTCCATTTGACTTACCGTTTCTTATGGTTTATCTGGCGGCTTTTCATTAATTTTGAAGGAGAAAATGTATCGTTTAAGCGATCATTTAAAACATAGGATTGTTGCCTTATGCGAGGAAGGTATATCCGTGCTTGATATAGCTCTGCTGACGAATTAGGCATCACGGTAAGAAATATTAAACATGTTAATAATAACGTACTATAGAAAATATTATTCTCTCATCACTTTGTCTTAAGTTTAAGGAGTGGTTTTCTTTATTATACAGTTATTTTAAGTATACTTTGCCTTTTATTAAGTAAAAAAGTGGACTTGTAATGGCTGAAATGATGATGATGGTGATGAAGTAAAAAAAAAATTGAAAATAGCGTAAATCGCCAATTACTGTATGATTTGATATTGACGACACGGATGGCTCAGTGGTGAAGCAACCGCTTTCTGAGTCGAAGGTCCCGGGGTCGAGACCCGGCCAGGGTAATGTTTGTGTGATCAACTTGAATATTTGTGCTTGGGTCATGGATGTTCTACATACATACATACATACGATATACATATATCACGTCTTTATCCCTTACGGGGTAGACAGAGCCTGAGGAAACAAAACCTTAAGGCCACGTTTAGCATGATTGTAGGCGTGTAGGTGGAAAAATTAATCAAAATAGTGATGGGTTGCTAGCCGCATCGCCTATAACATGATTCCAAAGAATTTCGCCCATTCCCTCGATGGACTTTTACCATCTACGCGGGACGAGAAGCAACTGGTACATTCTATGTTTTTCTTATACATACATACATTCACACATACATACATACATACGTACATTCTATGTTCTATATATTTAAGTATGTATTTATTTATATAGGTATGTATATCGTCATCTACTCGTAACTAGTAGATACCCATAACACAAGCCTTCTTGAGTTGTCCCTGAATTTACCTAGCGTTTTCATCTTCAATCAAAATCAACGAAATCTGAATCTGTAAAATCTATTAAACATGCCGATTGATAACGTCGTGGTGACAGGTCAAAACATGCGACAAACATATGCAATGACAAGTCTGTACTGTTTTCGTGAATTGTCAAAACATACTTTACAAATTTGTTTCGTGTGACTAGGCCGTAAAGTTGATATTCGCAGATTACATTTTGTATACATATTTTTGTGGCAATTACTGAATCTATATTTAATTACATAAGTATGACTATAATATTTTGCATTATTTGCAGGATACTAATAATGGAATTTTGATTGTATACAAGTTTTTGGACTTGCCAGGTACATATTTATGTTGCCAGTGTAGTTTGCATATTAATTCCCATTTGAATGAGTATATATCTTTTTAACTTTATATGATTACTTATTTTCTTTCACATTACTTGCATATATATCTTTGCCCTTGACTGTACCAATACCACCTTGGGCACCTTTTGAGTACGAAACCCCAAATAGAAGGTTCCGTGTTCGACTGTATTTATTTTTTCCTTTATACAGGAACCAACGGCATCAGTGGGATTTGCCGCGCTACATGTGACGCAAGTGACGCTTTTCATCTTCGCGCCTTGCTTGGTTGTGGAACAATACGGGGTTGAAGTTGAGCGGATAAGGTTGCTTCTCACGCACAAGCTGTTTGATGAGCCTGGTCAGTGATAGTTAAAATCATTTGGTAAAATAAACACTAAAATATTCCGTGCAATAACCATATAGGTAATGGGATAACTTGAGTCGTGTGCGTCTTTCGCTTTTGTGTAATAAAAATGTTTTAATGTAAGTTTGTAATGTAACAAATTTTGACATAAAAGTGAATACAAGCAAATGTACATGTCTACTCTGCCATCAGAAAAATATATTCAAAAATACACAGCGCAAAGTCATGCTAAATGATATCCTAGTCATAAGTGTTAAGGTGCTACGTATGACGCTTCTTATTTTATTATGTACGTAGTTTAATTCTATGGTAGTATGGTCAAAATGAAATGATTAAGACATCATTATCGTACTATTAGGAGTACCTATTTGATCAATGACGCATCTAAAGCTACGTATGACGCATCTAATTTTTACGTACAGCGAAATTATTTGCTTAAATATCGACCTATACGACAAAACGTAACAAATCAAATTAAAATAAGACTATTCGGCACCATTTAATTACCATCCGCCTTTATGAAAGCCAACCCTAACAATAAAGCTTTAAACTAAATGTAATTCATTTAAAGAATAGGCAATAAAGAACTCCCACAATCACACTAAACGTGTCCTTTAGGTTTGGTAGCCTAGGCTTTGTCGACCGCGCGGAGGATAAAGACGTGATTAATAATGTATGTTATTTTACAGATGCATCGACAAAGGAAGAGGTGGATCTGTTCCTGCGTTACACAGAGTTGCGGCCGTTCCGGTGTTGCGTTTGGCGTATTCTGCCTATCACGATCGTGCTGCCTCTGGACTTGCTTAATCTATGCACTACCTACGTCATCGTACTTATTAACTTCACCCATCTCTACGGATAATGTATTATCATCATCATCATCATCAGCCAGAAAACTTTCACTGTTGAACAAAGGCCTCCATCTAGCACACCATAATGAACTTTCACGATGTCGACGGCCCACCTAGTGGGAGTCCTGCCAACACTGCGCCTTCCAGTTCGTGGTCGCCACTTGAGAACTTTTCTCTCCCAACGGTTGTCTGTTCTAAGAGCGTATACGTAAATATGCACGTACAATGTATTGTAATACCTATTCAATTATTTTCTCAAACTAAAACTACTACTAATTATAAAACTATGAAGTTAATATGTCGTCAAAATATACCGGCACAGGCATCGACCCCAAGACGCTGGCCGCATTGCCTCTCTGAACTGCTATTCCTGACCTTTGAGAGAGGTAAGCGCCAGCCCTAGGGTCACCTGTGGCCAGCTGTGGTCTCTCTGTCCCTATGTATGCTTAGATTTTTAAAAGTACGCAACGGATTTTGATGCGGTTTTTTAATAGATAGAGTGATTCCAGAGGAAGGTTTATGCCGTTATTTATTTTCTATACATTCCCGGTCTTCTATTGGCATGGATGAGACGGTCATATGCATGGATGACACTTAAATATTGATATTCACGTGTTATCCAAGCATATCGCGATCCATATCACAACAATACAGATGCGTATACAACGAATCCGGTTGTTTTGAGTCCACGCTCTTATATTGATATTCAAGTATCACGATATTGGCGTTTTATAAAGTAAATATAATTTTAAAAAGGAGCCGAATAAGTTCTATCGGTGTGGTTTCTTTGAACATTTTGACGGACTGTGTGCACATTGGTTTAATGAATAAAATTTGAAGCAAGGGGTGTTGTTTTTCTTCCCAAAATTTAAAGTGAAGTTTTCTTTGTTGCTAAATTGTACAGATAAAATAAAGTTGTTTTGTTTTTTAATTTAATTAACTTTGTAAAAGATCTGTTCTTTACTCCAGTCCATTATGGTTGCCTCGTAGAGATCGCTCTGTAGCGATAAGGCCGTTTTTCTGTTTTGGTCGTTATATGTGATGTTCAATAAAGAGTTATTGTATTGTATTGTAAAAGTTCTTTCATGCTGGTCTGGGAGTAAAGAAAAAACATAGAATGTACCAGTTGCTTCTCTACCCGCGCAGATGGTAAAAGCCCATCGAGGGAATGGGCGAAAATCATAGGAATCTTGTTATAGGCGATGAGGCTAGCAACCCATCACTATTTTGATTCCATTTTCCACCTATACGCCCACAATTTTGCTAAATGTGGCCTGTAGGTCTTGTTACCTTAGGCTCTGTCTACCCCGTAAGGGATAAAGACGTGATTTGTGTATGTATATGTATGTGTATGTATTGTAAAAGGGTATTGCAAATGTAATGTAATGTAAGCTATTCGCCAACTATTTCTTCGGTAAAGATTTGCTTATTGCCGTCCATTGAGAACTACGGGATAAAATTAGCCTATTTAATATCTCAATGTTCAAGCTATAATCTTGTCAAGATGTAGCTAACAGACACAGAGATTTTACATTATTAACTATTTCTTTTTTTGCTTTTTTAGCAAAATGCTGACACTACCTTTGTTAGCTGCGACCTATAACATGAAATTATAGCAATATGTAGTACATTACATCCCGAGGGTGGTATAAAGAATGTCTCAGATCGCTGGAACTTGTCGCACGAGCCAAAGGCGAGAGTGACAAACATGCGACCTGAGGCTTTCTTTATCACCGCTTGAAGTGTGTACACAATGTTACCTCTTCCGGGCTAGGCAACGTAAAATTAATTACTGACGTGTATATCGTGTCAATGACCTTTACATCTCTTCCTATAGTTGTACAGCCAAAGACATTGATATGTTATTGTAAACCACATCTAATGACCCGATCGATCCGTTATTATACAGATATGAATGCGATATTGTTGCTAATTGAGCGCCAATGGTCCAAATCACTGGATCGGAATCTATTAGCGACCTCATTACGGAATTTACATAATGCAGGCAACATTGCATCAGTATCATGCCATTATGCAGGGCGTCTTAAATTGTAGGTGTATCCATGGCACTATATACTACATGGCACTACAGACCAAAATAAATATTATAAATGGGAGGTAGGTTTAGGTTATGTTAGATATTCAGCAGGCCCGAAGGGCCAAAAATACCCAGAAATAGGAGCTCCGCGAAACGGACGAAGTCGCGGGCACAACTAGTCACTACATAGTATAAAATAAAGTCGCTGTCCGTCCCTATGTATGCTTAGATCCTTAAAACTACGCAACGGACTTTGAAGCGGTTTTTTTAATAGATAGAGCAATTCAAGAGGAAGTTTATAATGTATAGTTCTACGCAGACGAAGTCGCGGGCAGAAGCTAGTTAAATATAAAACACTAAAGATTGTAAAATAGCGCACCGAACTGAATCCCAAGAAAAGTCAAAAAGCAAAGCGACCCAAACTTATAAAAATGTCCAGTAAAAAACAAAACAAAAGCAAACAATTTAATTTACTCCCAACAAAGACAAGTCCTAGAAAAAGGACGATGAGTGCCCAATGCCCCGGCAATTGAATCCTGTACTTTTGCTTGTGTTCTGCAAACAACATGGTAAACGACGCGACGATTGAGTCGGTCCTCTGTTTGCTTTTGGCAATCGACTTTGGTCACACAGTGCTTGTAAGTTCCACAAACACTAAAGTCTCCAGTGTTACCCCCTTATTCATAAACGCTCTGTAGGCTTCTGCTAACTTAGCAATCGTTTGTCCTTATCTGTCACTTTATTATTTACCTTTACAGATAAGGACAAACGCTTGCTAAGTTAGCAGAAGCCTATAGAGCGTTTATGAATAAGTAATTAAGCAAGTAAGTAAGTAAATGCTTTATTGTACAAATATAAAGAAGCAGAGACAAATCACAAAAATAAGGGGGTAAGAATGTAACAAACATTTTTTTTCTGACTGTACTTTTTGTTGAATGTACTTGCATTGTCATCTATTCTACACACATACATAAACCACGTCTTTACCCCTACGGTGTAGACACACCCTAAGGTAACAAGATCTACAGGCCACGTTAAGCAAGATTGTGGGCGTATAGGTGGAAAGTGGAATCAAAATAGTAATCGGTTCCAAGCCGCAACGCCTATAACATGATTCCTGAAATTTTCGGCCATTCCCTCGATGCGCTTTTACCATTTACGTAGGAAGAGAAGAAACTGGTGCATTCTATGTTTTTTCTTTACTCCCAGACCAGCATGGAAGAACATATAGGAATATGGGTGTACCAAATTTCTAGGCAATCCGACCACAATACGGTAACAACGACACTGACTAGAAACTAAGACTTGTTTTCGCCCAATCAAATTAACTAAAATCGAAGTATGACATTCATTTAAGAGGAGAATGGCATATATAATTCATTATTTTCATCTTCATCATCATCATCATTGTCAGCCAGAAGAAACAAAGGCCTTTCAGCTTCCCGCAATCTTTACCAAGAGCGCTATAATTTAGGGTTTCTCATACGGTTTCTCGTACTAATTACTAATTTAGTTTCCTAGCCTTCGCATTAATGTCCTTGTTAAGCTTACAAACTCATAGAGATAAAGTCAGTTATGCTATCTGTCATTGTAAATTCATGCGAAAGTTATATTTCCTTGTAAACCGTGTGTATCTCGTCGATTCATCTGTATTCTGCACAGTTTTTTCTCCCTCTCTGGTATAGTTTGTATACGATTGTTTCCCATCGCCTTGATTTTGAATTTCATTAGCAAGCATATCGCAAGCTTATTTACAATTTAATTTGCTAATGCAGGAGTCTGGAGGTCCCTTATTGGTATATTTGTTTAGCATAAACTTCGAACCTGTATAAGAATATTTTCAATAGGTACGTATTTTTATCAACCAGTCTCCATGAACCAGAATGTTATCTTTGTGTCATCATTTATCATATAATTCATTATTTTCATCATCATCATCGTTGTCAGCCAGAAGATGCGCACAGCTGACAAAGGCCTTTCAGCTTCCCGCGATCTTTACTAAATGGTGCGTTCACCTCGCGGGCCTACCATCACTTTACCATATTGTACTAATGGCTACTCCGGATCCTTAGATACTATGATGCGCAAGTGATTGCAAAGTATGAAGGTAAATGTTTTTCTTGGTTCTGCTAATAACAGACTGGACTACAGCCATTCTACAGGGATTAACAACCTTCAAATTGCCATATCACCATCGGCTATTAACGAAATGCATTCAGCCACCACAACAGCGGCAGTCTAGTCTAGACTGATAGCTTCTCAGGCTATTAATCATAGCTTTTTGTTGCCTTGCACTTAGCATAATTACCGTACCCATTTTAGCGGGATGCTTGTTTCCTATAACATAACAGTATCAAGCAAGAAAGACGTTGTTTACTAATCTATGCAGTTATTAAGTATTAGGGAAGCATTTATTTATTTCAGATTTTTTTTCAGAAGTTTCGACTTTTCGTGCATCATATCTTGTCCCTTAATTTGGGGTTCAGTTTCAAAGAAACCCGCCTTTAGTACTCCGTCACACGGTAAAAAGAAGCCATTGCAAAATTTTATATAACTAGCCCGGTGTTGACGTTGTAAATAGTTATTTTATATTTCTAATATTGTCTATTACTCCATTATTTGAAGTTGCTTTTTCATTATGTGCTTCTTAAGTTACTGTCTGTGTGTTTCTGTCTCATTATAATTACTATGTCAGCTGCTGCTTTGATTTTTACTTGTTTCCTACTTTGCTGTTCCTTTTCTGCTGAATAGTTATTGAATCCGCTTCATCCGCTAATAAATGAGTATCGGTTTATTTTTCTTGTCTCCACTCCGTAAAGCTATTAAAAACATTGCGAAAACGTCAGTTTCTCCGTTTTTGATACCCTTTAGATTAATACTTCAGAAGAAATACAATTAATACTTTAGATTAATACGGCAGAAGAAGTGTAGGCAGACCGCCTGCCCGATGATCCGATGACATAAGACATAAGCAGGACCAGTCTGGAAGAGGGAAACGGGCAACCGTTCAGGATGGTGACGGATTGAAGAGGCGTATGCCCAACGGTGGGCGTTTACACGCTGAAGAAGAAGAAGAAGATTAATACTTCATACTAACCTATTCTGTTTACCTCAACATCATCGTACAAGACAAGTACGTACTTGTTTTCAAATCGACTCAAAGAGACAGTGCAAAAGCTAAACCTTCTATCTGAAACGACAATATCAAGGAAACTCCTTATTCCAGTAATATCCGGGCTCTCTCGCTTTAGCTTCATTATATCCGTGTTATAGTTTTCTTATCGCGCTACTTTCTTTTCATAGCGGCGATTTAAGAACTTTTAGCTGGGACCGTCTTTATTTTGTTTGGGAATTGCAAGCTGTAATAAGCGGAGATGAGTTTTATTTTCACTTTTTATTTTAATTATAGTTTCTTTTTTATTTTTAGTTCGTGTCTTCTGAACAGGGGATAAAAGGTATACGTAGTTTACGTAGGACACGTTTGGTGTTACGAGTCATAATATCCAATTTTAAGATTTAAAAGGTATGGGTGACTGGACTTACTGGAGATGACAATGTTGATAAATATGAAGGTTTGTAAATTTGTTGATTGATTGGTATGTTCGCCGTTTGGTAACACGGTATGACTACAATAAATGACAATCAAGTACAAAAAGAATATCACGTCTCTTGGGAGTTTGAGTTAATATACTAGGTCATCGTAGCATTATCCTCTTCCTCCATGCTGGTCTGGGAGTCTGGGTGTAAAGAAAGAACATAGAATTTACCAGTTGCTTCTCTTCCCGGGCAGATGGTAAAAGCCCATCGAAGGAATGGGCGAAAGTCTTAGGAATCATGTTATAGGCGATGCGGCTAGCATCACTATTTTGATTTCCCTTTCCTGCTATACGCCCTTATCATGCTAAACGTGGCCTTAAGGTTTTGTTACCTTCGTCAACCCCGTAAGAGATGAAGACGTAATATATGTATGTATGTATGTATCGTAACATACAGAAATACCAATTTCTATTAGTATGGTTGCCTTCTATGACTGTTGATTAGCGTTTTAAAATTACTATAAATTTACGTAGACAGAGTAGCGGGTAACCATTAGTCATCTAGAGCTATAATAAAATTAGTCGGAAAAATCATCATGGCCTTGTCGTACATTAACAAAATTTTCTGTCACAAATTCCTTCCTTTTCTCATCTGCCGCATCCGTTTGTACCTCTGATTTACTGATTAAAATTTCTGACAGAAATAACTGATTATGTGCGCCCAGCTTTACGCCAACGGGGTAAATATAGAGAAGAGAACCTCGAGTAACCGTGTATTGTTCGGAAGTGACAACATACAAGAACAAATCCAATGCATTAAATCCAAATAGGTATTCAAGGCAATCCATTTGCAGATGGAACTCAAATTTGTTGGGTTAATTGTCGCAGAACAAACTTTCTCATTCCGCACTGTAATTAAAAATTAAAAGAAAATGAATCGTATTCCTCTTTCACAAGACTCACGTGAAACACAACGACTTCAAAATTAACTTGGTACATGCTGATTGACAAAGTTACATTAGAAACTAAAAGCTGTTGCAAATTAGAATTTCGGTGGTCGGTATTAGAGTGATTGTAGATTTTGTCGGATGCAAAATGTTTATGGTTTTCGAATTCGGCTGGAAAATACGAGTATTGTTCATTCCTTCTAGTGAATTGGCTCTGAAATGAAGGGTTTTGGACGTGATGTTTATACTTAGCTTTCATGTGCCTAATAGTAATCCATTAGCTTATTATCTAGCTATATAACTAGGTAAGGCAAACCTTGTATTTATTCACATCAAAACCTTCCAAGATTGATCTAACCGTGGAGGCACTGCATGATTGATCTAACAGTGGAGACGTTTCACATCTCCACTGAAAGTAGATACTTTCTCTTCCTTAGATCAGTAGAAACTATATCTACAATTCTTTGATGGCTTGTATAGATTAGATTAGATTAGATTAGATTATTTATTCATTCAATAAAAATTACATCATATTGTTCATTGACAATTTAGAAGAATTTAGATTGAAATCGTCAAGAGTAAATAAAATTAAATTAAATAATACAAATCAATTGAATATTACAAAAATGCCAAAATCAAAAACATGACATGAACAACAATAATAATGAAACAATAAGGAACAATTAAATTAATTCTCCGCTAGGGATCATCACTGCTTATAAATAATGAAATAATAAAGGGTGAATTTAATGTAATGTCAAAATGAATAAAAAAAACAATTCAATTAAATAAATAAATCAAAATGTCATAGTCAGAAACTCATTTACAAAGTAAAATTGATTTTTTAACAAAAGGACTTTCAGTCGACGCTCAACTGTTTCGTCATTTTGTTCATTTTAACTTAGGGATACTATGATTCCTTATTTTTTTCTTTTACATATTTTTACTTTTTATAGACTAAGCTATCATAATAGCATTAATTTTTGTCTGACACCGTAAAATACGCAACAAAACTGCCAACGCTTAACTAAGTAGAAAGGTATAATTTTGATCAAAAATTGATTTTCCAAACCTCGCTATAGGGTTTCCCTTGTTAAGGGTAAAGCAATATAACATAATAAGACAAATACCGACGAAACGTGATATTTTAAAAGAAAAAACCGGACATGTGAAGACCTTTAAAACGAGATCCCGGGGGGAACGCAATTTAATTTTCCGAGGACAGTATATTGAAAGAAATCCTAAACATATTGGACAAAAAATAAAGCTTTGATGTAATTCTATCCCCTGATATTTTTCGGGACATGTTTGCGTTTGTAATGCGGGTATAGTTTGTTTAAATTTGATCAAAGCTGACCACGGCTGGCTTTGTTACTATGATTGCTTAGAATGGCTAATTCAAGACTTTTATCCCTTATTAATAAAAATGAGTAAATCAAAGCTAACCTGATGTTTTGTCTATGTCCGGCAATGGCTGAGTTACTAAGAAAGATTTGAGGGGGAAGCCACAATAAAGAGGTAGATGTTACGTTACGCCTGATGACTGAAGTTCGAAGGAAGAGTGGAAAGGTGTATTTATACTGGAACATGAGATGTTTCATCTTAGCTCTGTAGGCTGGCAAAGTATTGAATCCTTTTGATTTGCGAGCGTCCATGGTAGGTGACCGTCACGTTGGATAATTAAATTTGTCATTGCTCGTTTGTCATCCTATTTAAATAAAAATAAAAGTTTTCGAAGGAGGGTTTAGCAGATGCAATCGTGACACTAATTTACGATTTCAACATACATACATACGTACGTAACTCACGTCTTTATCCCTTACGGGGTAGACAGAGCCTAAGGTATCAAGACCACGCTTAGCATCATTGTGGGCGTGTAGGTGGAAGTGGAAAGGGGAATCAAAACAGTGTTGGGTTAGACGCATCGCCTATAACATGATTCCTAAGATTGTCGCCCATTCCCATAGGCTTTTGCCATCTGTGCGGGAAGAGAAGCAACTGGTGCATTCTATGTTTTTTCTTCACTCCGAGACTAGCATGGAAGAAACGATTAAAAAGTCTTAAAAAGCACATTCCTTACTAATAAAAAATCAGTGTTCAAGGACTCGGAAATCGAGCTCCAATTTCGAACATGAAAAGCTATTGCAAATTATAAGCATCCTCATTTGACGCCAAATGGAAATTATTAAAATTCATTGAATTCATGACAAATTATTTGCTAGTATCACAAAGACCTACGTTCATATCCAAAATACCCTAAATTAAATCCTTGCGCTGTAGACACAAAGTGAAAGTGAATCTATCGAAACATGACAGCGTCGAAGCGTGACCGTTTCAAAGGGAATTTGCCTTTGACCACCATTAAGGCATTCAACTTTTTCCAGCTGCGCCGCTTTTTGATGAGTTTAATTGTTTTGTGTGTCTGTATTACCATTTTTTGGCTATAATGATGCTTTGCGATTTATATTTGAGCCTTGAACATAAGAGAATATTGTGACTTTAAACACCCTGTAATAAAAAAAAAAATCGTTATGTTGACTTACGATAAACATTATAATTATACTTCTAAATACATACATACATCACGCCTCTTTCCCACAGGGGCAGGCAGAGACTACTTTATTCCACTTGCTACGATCCTGACATATTTCTTTCGCTTCATCCACAGTCATCAATCTCTTCATACATGCTCGTCGGTTTCGGATACTCCTGACCTGACCTTTTTCCAAAACGTCTCCTATTTGGTCTCGGAACGTCCGTCTAGGTCTTCTCCTCGCAACGTAACTATTCACACTCCCCATACTTCTAAATGTCACTGAAAATTAGCACACAGAAACATCCGAAAAGTAAAGCTACGGCCGGGAATCGAACCCGGATCCTCGTCATTCCGTGACGCGTGCTATACCCCTACACCACCCATAGCAGCATATAATGATCAAGTAGGTACTAAGTTGTCCTTCTCTTACCGTTTTACCAATTGTGATAAAATTTGTCAAGAAAACTCTGAACATTAAGGAATAAAATGCCTATTTTGCCAGTGGCAACAGGTTAGCGATAAACAAATACTTTGCAGACGAAGCCACGAGCAACAAATATAATTTAGTGCTCTTTATTATTTCTGTAATGTGTTCGTTCGAGACTTATATTGAAAGATAAAACTTACGCTAAAGACTCAGAAGCATGTCATCATCAACATCATCAAGCAAATTGCGTATTCTTCTTTTTATTCAGCCTATATACGTACGTACGTGGATGTTTCTGGCGATGCGGCTAGCAACCCATCACTATTTTGATTCCATTTTCCACCTATACGCTCACAATCTTGCTAAACGTGGCCTGTAGGTCTTGTTACCTTAGGCTCTGTCTACCTCGTAAGGGATAAAGACGTGATTTGTGTGTGTGTGTGTGTGTGTGTGTGTGTGTGTGTGTGTGTGTGTGTGTGTGTATGTGTGTATACGTCCCTCCGCTGGGAGCAGGCCTCCTCGCACAATGAGATGGCTTGGACTGTAATTCCCACGCAAACCCAACACTGATTAAAAACTGCACACAGCCCCAACTTCAAAATGAACATAAATTTAGCATTACAGTAACAAAGCTTAAAACACGCAGTAGCAAGTAACAGACCTATAACCGTACAGTTATCCTACCCGCATCTTATACGACTACAGTTACGTCAGCACGTGCCTATAGATAAGGGTTACGCGCGTTTTACGCCCGGCGTAAGTTTTACGCGACAGCCGGATTAGCGCGTAACGTTTACAAGCGCGTTTACGTTAAGTGCTAATGAGTAAAGTTGGCGTGTGGGTTCGAGATATTTTTGAGGCGTGAAGGAATTATTGGGCAATAATTGGATTGAAATAAGTGTGACATTGGTAATTTGTTAGAATCAACCGTGTCTTTATGGTTCTAGAATGGGCGAATAGTGTCATAATCTTACTTATAAGTACATTGTACTAAGTACATTGCGGAGAAGCAAATTAATAAGTATTACATTTTGACATTATCCGATTTTAGTATCGCAAAAGTGCGATAGAAAAGTTTCGCGACCCTAAGTCTGCTTTTTACGAAAATATTACATTTTACGAAAATAGTAAGACATACACATGGATGTTTCTGGTAGCGAAATGTTGACCTTTTTTAATTTATTAATGTTATTGACTTCCATGCTGGTCTGGGAGCAAAGAAAACACATAGAATGTACCAGTTGCTTCTCTACCAGGGTAGATGGTAAAAGCCCATCGAGGGAATGGGCGAAAATCATAGAAATCATGTTATAGGCGATGCGGCTAGCAAACCATTACTATTTTGATTCTATTTTCCATCTATACCTAGCCCCACAATTTTGCTAAACGTAGCCTGTAGATCTTGTCACCTTACCCTACCTACCCCGTAAGGGATAAAGACGTGATTTGTGTATTGTATTATGTAATGGTATTACAAAAATGTCAACCGATTTGAAATTAGAATAAAATTATACTTAATTGCTGAACGAAGCATATCGAATTAATTTAATTCGTTGCCAGTATTATTTTTATTATTCTAAGGTAAGTACAGAATAGCTTCCAATAAGTCTTAAAACACAAAAACCAAAACAAATGCAATCCACCTGAAGTCACGCGCACGTTTTGACAACAAAACGTATCCTCAATCACAAGCATCAAAACAACAACGTAAACAACCGTACATTTTCTCATTAACTTAAAACATTAAGAATCATTGCTCGCGAATCATTAAAGACTCTCATAATCATTACCAGCCAACAGCTCTCAAGTCTACATCAACGATAACTCGGGCCCTTTAACTGCGTCTTGGAGATGGAAGTCTGTCTATCATCGTACGTCGTCAAAGTATGCTCGTTTACCGTAAAATATTGGACTGAATGTAGATGAATTGAAACGAATAGATGCGGAGTCTATGACGGGCGGGACCTTGTGTGGGTTACGAGATCGCTGCCGCGCTAAGCCATGTCGCGATGCGTAGTTTTGGGAAAGCGACACTAGCGACACCCTAGTTGTCGACTACATAACTACTACGACACACGAGTAGCTAGCGCCAGTTCTAATGACAGCTGTCACATCGTTCTACATGCCGCTAACGAAGTTTCTCAATGCGGCTGCATAAATACAACTCTCAACTCTCTTCCTTCGGACTTCGGTCCCCAGGCATAACATCTGCCTGGAGACAGATCTCTCTATTGTGGCACTCCCCACACTAGTTTTCTTTTCAATGTTTTGGCAATATCTTAGGATACATGTCTGCGAAAGGCTGCAGGCAGATGCTGGATGCGTCAAGCTGGAGACAGGGCGCTATAGCGCTCATTAGGAGAGGCCTATGTCCAGCAGTGGACTAATATAGGCTGATGACGATGATGACATGTCATAGGCGATGCAGGTAGCAGCCCAGCACTATTTTGATCCCTCTTTCCATCTACACGCCTGCAATCACGCTATTCGGGGAAGGTCTTGTCACCTTAGGCTCTGTATACCCTGTTTGGGATAAAGACGTGATTTATGTATGCTAAACAGAAGAGCTTGGGGTATTGTGTTCATTGTGGAGGGTAAGACAGCCAGGGAGCTAAGAGATGTCGAATTTAAAGATGTCCTTATGTGAATAAGAAGATTCGAGGAGAGTTGCTGTGTGGGAGCGCTGCTGAGACAGTAACCGGTGGCTCCAACCAAGGGGAACTGGGCTGAATGATCGCCAAAAGGAACCCACCTGACCCAGCTAGGCATCCCCAACATCATCAACAAGACAGCTGGGGAAATAGTGACCAAGTAGCCGAAGGTGCGCTTGCTCTAGCTAGACCAAAGCAATTATTTTATCGCAATTATTAGTGCCGAATGTCAGTGTCTTAAAAAAACTTAGGACAATTAGTATTGTGTATATCACAGTTTTATACTTTGAATTTGCTTTTATTTGTAACGTTTGTAGATTAAGTAGGAATGTAATGTTATGATGTAGATGAAAGTATCTGCAATTGTAAAGTATTTTTGAAATCGGACAAGATAAATCGTATAATTCGTTATTTTCCTCCAAATGCTTTTCGAATTGGACCATACTTAAAAAAGTGAACAATGCCAACACATACCGACCTAGGTCCAAACTAAGTGAAGCTCGCAATCATATTGTCTTGTCTATGCTTTAGCACATCTACACAAGATAAAACGCGCGTCACCGCGGCATTAACTTCGGGTTTACAACAGCACGAGCGCTAATGAGTGAGCGGAGCGATTAAACGCCGCTGATGACTCATTGCTCAAGCCTTATTATTTCGAAAAGTACTTTTCGTACCCAGATATCACAGATGAATTACCGGTAAACTCCTAGAACCGCCCAATTTCAAATTAAGATTTTGTCATAATAGCGCTGGACTTTTCCGCAACAGTTTTTCTTTTATCTTCTTCTTATCTGTGGCGTATCAAGTTGTGCAAGTATTTTGAATAATAATAAATTTTTAGGGTCTCAACCTTTTTGGCTGTTGGTGGCTGGCTGTCGCTAGTCCGTTGCCACGCGCCGCGGCACATATTAAAAAGAACAATAAGGCGGCTGTCACTTGTTTTCATATTTGTTGGTGCACGGTCGGTCTTTTTATGCGGATTTATGTTTAAACTATTGTGAATATTGATTAATGTGTGTAATGTTTGGTGTAAAAATGTAATTAGTGTATATAACATCACGGATAGTCTTCGCGGGTGTGGTTTTACTAAGCGGCGGCACTGGCTAAAATACTCTACGGACGAACTCTACACAGCGTTGGTCGAAGCCGGCTTCCTCAAGGTTTGTGGCTCTGAAATTGATTGTTAGACCTAATACTCCACAAGGGACAGTTAAACCACGGCCTTGGTAACAGTCACTATTTGTCTATCGAAGGATATATTATACACAAGTCGTTATAGCGACGACAACTTCGCCAATGTCAAAGCAACAAAAATATAATTAAAAGATCTCGTGACAAAATGTCGGCAACGTTGTACGGTAATGGTCAAAGACCCCCTCCCCCCTGTCGAGCTCTTAGCCAACGGTCAATGATATCCCTCAGAAACTGCCAGGAAATCATCAGCCGATGCCCAGGGTGAACCGGACCAAGCACTGCTCTTCCCCCCGGACGGATCAAAAAACGAACCGCAGCTCTTGACCACACGTGGAGGTAACCTGACTCGCATTCCTATTCTTTTATCCGTTACTAGTTTTGCTCGCGAGAACATCGTAATTTTCTGGGATAAAAAGTAATATCCTATTTGACAAATTTAATCCAGATAAGTTGAGCCGTTCTGGCGTAAAAGAGTAACAAACATCCTACGTCCATCCTCACGTAGGTTTTATAACATTTGCAGGGTGTTTACGGAACAAATCCATTTTAATTAGGTACTAAAAACTAAACTAAAAATTAATATTTCCTTTCACAAAAAACCAATGTTTTCACCAAGCCACGCAAAGTGTTTAAGTACGATAAAAATATCTGCTTGCCTAACTCCAGTGTCATGTTTGACCTTGGGTCAATCAGAGTGCAGCAATTGCAGCTGTTGATGTGTGTTTTTTAATCGTAAGTTCCACGTAAACATTAATCATCATCTCCAACCTAGGTATATACATCCCACTGCTGGGCACAGACCCCTCAGAATGAGAGGGCTTGGGCTATAGCTCCCGCAAGCCCAGTGCGTACCTATTGGGAACTTCACACACACATGTTTTCCCGTCACTTTTTTTTCATTATATTTAATAAAATTTCAGCCACGTAACAAACCATTTTTGTGCTAGCAATAATCTGACGGGGATACCAGCATAAATCACTATTCTGGCAACACTAGAGCAAAAGGAACTCACACGAGACACTATTTGTCATGAACAAGATGTGTCAGACTAAAACAGCGGTTTCTTTTGATAATATAAACGCTATTTTCACTACGTAACTTTGATGCGCTGGCGGCCAGAAAAGAGTGGCGGCGTGTTGTGAAGCTTGCCACCAATCCCTGAAGTGATGACCACGACCGCTCTTTCAAGAGTGATACCGGCAGTGATGTAAAAGTTACCGATTTATCGGTAGAACTCCCGATGTTGGCGAATAAATACCGATAAAACGATTTTAGGGTATGATCTCCCGATTTACAATATTTTAGCACATTACATTAAACTAAAGTTATACTAACATTATCTTCCTTCGTGTTCAACGTTTTAGCGTTGCCACACTCATCCGCCAATGTAGAAAGAGTGTTTTCATCTATTAATTTGATGAAAACGTCTCAACGTAATAGACTATGTACGGAATCTATAGTTGGCTTATTGCACACTAAGAGATATATTGGAGAAAAAAAATGCTATGATTTTGTAATTGGGAAAGAGTTGCATGTAAAAATGGCGCAGAAGGGTTGGTATGTACAAAATACAAATTAGTGAACACTAGGTAATATAATTATAACACGTATTTTACTTTGTTTTATTTAAACAAACAGTCTCCCTATTTCTCCCGATTTTTAGTTGGTGGCAACACCGATTTCTTAAGAGTCAGTTTTTCAACACTGGATACCGGGAAGAAGAACTTTGATGCTGGTCTGAGAGATGGTAAACATGTTGGGAATCATGCAACCCATCACTAATTTGATTCCGCTTTATACTTTTACGCTTACAATCATGCTAAGCCACGTTTGTTGTTGTTTTGCTACCTACTTATTTATATATGTGAATGTAAAGTCGGTGCCTCAGCTCAAATAATACCAAGCGAATAGGTACTATATATACGCAGATAGACCAGTAGGCTTCTTATGTAACTCGGTCGCAATCGCCATCGTGTTCGTTTTGACAGTTCTTGTATAATGTGACAGCTAGCTGATTCCGATGCCAATTGTCAGCCCATACATGAACTGTGAAAATGAACATGACGGCGATTAGGAGCTAGTTAGACAATAAACCTACAGGTCCACCTCTGCCATGCATGCCACACAATGATGTTATGATGGGAGCGTGGGTGGGGGCGCGGGCAGATTTCGTACAGATAAATAGGTAGCGCACACCGAAAGAAAAAAATTTGATTAGAAATTTCTGTAGTAGCGTAATTAATACAATTTATTACGAATAGTTCCTTTTTTTATTTAAAAATTTTCTTACCTAACATCCGCAGTATTTTTACAACACATTCAGCCGTTTTTCTCTATGTTACGTGAACCAACACGTGCGATGCTCTGATTACACGCCGCGGTTTTGTGAGCTAGATTTTTCTAGAAAATCTCATGAGCTCCCTTACTGCCTCGGAGCTGTTATAATGATTAATCTCTTTTCCCTTCGTTGATTTATCCAAACCGTGTTTGCACGAATTTTTAAAACCGCAGTGGATCGAGCTCACATAATCTTAGTGTGAGATTTTGGTCAAAAAATGCGTCTCGAACGCGTTTGCGTTAAAATGTCAAATACTACAAGAACAGTTTGTTGCCGACACGCACCGCTAATGGCGCTGCCGATTTGCCCATAGTAATTGAGACGTTTTCGTGAACGCGTTCGAGACAGTTTTTTAGTCCCCAACGCAAAAAGAGGTGTTAGCTTCACGTCAATGTTTGTGTGTGTGGGTCTAGCTCTCAAGCAAATAGACTGATTAATATGCCGTTTCTTTCATTAGAAAGCAAAATTCCTTGCGGTGGTTTTTAGCCATGTTTGGTAAGAATTGGACCCGCAGTTTGAAAAGTATCAGCTCTTTCCTAAAATCATATAAGGCATTTTTGGTATAATATTGTTTTTTTTAATTAACGTATGATTACACGATTAATGCGTATAGGTTATTACATATGTTCCTTTAATGCTATTGTGTGAAAAACTTAGAGGCTTTGGCGTGTTCTCTAAAAGAAACTCGAGTGATCCTCGCGCATGCTGTGCAAACATAACATGAACCGTTCTCTCGAAGGTATTATACGGAGTCATATGTCTGGTCAACTGGTCAATGCACGGCCAACAAGACTCCACGGTATTTAAAAGGTGGATGGATGGATTTTCTTTCATGCTGATCAGGGGCTCGATTTTTGAAAGCACGAATCTGAAAATACCACTCGAAAGCGGTATAAATCAGCTTCTAAACTACAACTCTTATCAAAGTTTTGACTAGTTCACAAGATAAATGAGAACTGTGTCTTCTAAGCTACTCGTATTTCAAATCTAGCACAATTTCACCACATTCGAGTGGTATTTTCACATTATGTGCTTTCAAAAATCGGGCACCTGGTAGTAAAGAGAAAACATAGAATTTACCAGTTGCTTCTCTTCCCGCGCAGATGGTAAAAGGCCATCGAGGGAATGGGTGAACGTCTTAGGAGTCATGTTACAGGCGATGCGGCTAGCAACCCATCACTATTGATTCCCCTTTCCACTTTCATCTATACGCCTACAATCATGTTAAGCGAGGTCTTGATACCTTAGGCTCTGTCTACCTCGTAACGGATAAAGATGTATGTATAAATTCTAGATAATGAACCATCAAAATTAAACCATTCAGCCCTTTAATAACACCTCAAATACCTTCCTTTTACCACCCATTAAAACTAGATTCCGAAACTACCGTATAACTCTCGAAATCTTTAAGCCCAGTGTTACCGTCACTCGAAAACAAACGACCTCCTCAAAGCCAGGCCATTAACTGTCCGATTCACTATTTAAACGTGGTTTAATGCGAGTCGTTAACTCCGTTCAATCTGCTTAATTGGGAATGGTTTTACTGGCTCTTTAATGGGTATATTAGATCGCGTTGTGGATGTGTTTGTTTGTTGTTGCGTGTACGAACATGTTTGTCTGTGTAAGTAAAAAATATGGTTGCGTACTACAGTTATAAAATGTTATAGCTATAATGTATTCTATCACCAACTGTATAAAAAGTATAAAAGTTATAGTCCTCCGTGCGAAAATCTTAGGAATCATGTTATAGGCGATGCGGCTGACAACCCATCACTATTTTTCCCCTTTCCACCTATACGCCCACAATCATGCTAAACGTGGCCTTTAGGTCTTGTTACCTTAGGCTCTGTCTACCCCGTAAGGGATAAAGACGTGATTCATGTATGTAAGTATGTATGTCAATAAAAAATTAAGTGCAAGAGGACGGACGTGCATCCATCAACTCACAGAACCTCAAACATTCCTCGCACACACTCCGCCATCGAACAGCGAATACATGACAGCTGATGCGAGATTAGCATTGACAAATATGCAATCTAAACAAAACAGTTCTTAGCACGTGATATTGTATTCCAATATCTTCATAAAACAGCCCTCAATAAAAGCCAAAAACGGAGATATTGCGTGCCGGACAGCCGTACGGATATTTTTTATGATCCGACTCCGGTCCGGTGCCGGGCCGGTGCAATTTACTGCCCCTGGTTTATGCTTTGATACGCCGCAGTTGTTATTATGGAACTCTGAGAGATGTCCAAATTAGGGGACAAACTATGTCGTGATTCCCGAAGCTACAGTAAAATTGGCAATTCGCACACATGAACGTTAGCTGACGTTGATTCACACACACATTCACAGATCTATGACGTTGACGTATAGACAAAAACATAGACAAAACCGTGTTTTATTGCCGAACGAAGGCGATTGGGATCGTGCCAAAATTAACAAATTATCAAACAGCGAAAAAATATTTATTATTAATAAACAAAGCTATGTACTAGCATAATATTCAAATTGGTTGCTTGAAATAGTCCAGTTTATCAAATAAAGGTGTTAAAAGCACAGCTTAAAAAAATGAACAATGCCAATTTTTACTAGGCTAACCTTGTAAAGTTAGACAAACACTCAACCATTGATAGATTAGATTAATGAGTCTAGTTTAGGGCCAGTAAGTACAGACGGACTGCATTCCGACTGCAAAGTAACCGCCAACTGCCGACTGCCCGCACATTTTCTATTGCAGTTCCATTGCAGTCGATACAAATGCTTCAAAGTTGAGTCGCAAGATTCCACCCGGACAAACATACTTAGATGGGAATGACGTCTAACAGAAAATTTAGTTACATTAAGAGAAGCATCTGGTGCATACATTCAATGTTTTTTCGTTGCTCCCAGACCAAAAAAAATAGAAAAAAATAGCTACTCCGCGATATAATAAGGCCAAGTCATGCAGCCACATTTCTAATGGTCAATTTTTATTTATGCAGTACCTATGGTACGGCCACACCGGTGCGTAGAAGACGTCCACGGTGCGTTTACGCAACAAAATGTATGAAGAAACGGTGAGAGAACGTGACGCATGCGACACGTCACTGCGTATACGCAGCGTGGTCGCTCCTTAATTCATTTTCTGTGGAATAGCAAAGTAAAGTTATCCATCACTACTTAGTAAAACAAAGTCGCTTTCCGCTCTGTCTGTCCCTATGTATGATTAGATCTTTAAAACTACGCAACGGATTTTGATGCGGTTTTTTTAATAGAGTGATTCAAGAGGAAGGTTTATTATGTATAAATCTACGCAGACGCAGTCGCGGGTAGAATCTAGTTTAGTCTAAATATGTCAGGACTTAAGTAAAAAGTCACACTTTCAGAGAATCTGTTTATTGAAAAAAGCAATCAACTTTACAATATTATTAACACAAGAGCGCCCGCCATTACAGAATCTTAAACAAAGCTTACAGAGGACACTGTCGAAGACAATTAAAAACATAAGGACATTGCCAGGACAAAATATGTTATTGCCTCCAACAAAATACATACATATAATCACGTCTTTATCCCTTACGAGGTAGAGCCTAAGGTAACAAAACCTTAAGGCCACGTTTAGCATGGCGTATAAGTGGAAAGGTGATACAAAATAGTGATGGGTTGCTATTCGAATCGCCTATAACATGATTCCTAATATTGTCGCCCATTCCCTCGACGGGCTTATACCATCTGCGCGGGAACTGCAACTGTAACTTTAGTCTAAATCGTTGGTTTTCATTCATCTCACAATGTGGACATGGGATCTTGAGGCGGGTTGCCGAGCGACTATTTCTTTGTCCATTATTGTGTAATCCGATATTATTGGGGCTCAAATTGAATTGTCATACACGACGCAGGTTTCCTAATGGCGATCGCGCACGACTGCCTGGCAACCGTTGCGGTTGGGGTTCGATTCAGGCCGGTACTTTACAAAAGGTTTTGGCTGTGTGAAGCATTGACTAAATGTAAGTGTTCCATCTATTCCTACTAGTATTATAAAAGCGAAAGTTTGTGAGTGAGGATGTGAGTGAGTGAGAGTGTATGTTTGTTCCTTCTTCACGCTGGCTACTTCTTATCCTGGAAAATTGCATAATTCCCGCGGGATAGCGATAAACATGTCCAAATTCGTGTCTGTACATTAAATAAATTAATCAAAAATAGAGTGTTAAACTGTTAGACTGATTTAAATGAAATTTTGCGTGGTGGAACCTTTTATCCCCAGTCAATACCTTAAATACTTTTCATCCCGGAAAATTGAAGATTTTCCGTGGGATAGTTAAAAAACTATAATAGCTTATGCAGCTTAGTACACAACAACTTAAGCATCTAATTAAGTACAATTGGCGCGCTGACACCTTATATTGCCGCAGTTACATTAAACATACACACATAATTAGTTGAAATTTGGTATACACTTAGTTTCGGTTTCAGGGACGGACATAGGATAGTTTTTATCCCAGAAAATACTAGATAGCGATAAGCTAATTCTGCGCGGACGGAGTCGCAGGCCACAGCTAGTAATGTAAATATGTACAAAGTTGAAAAAGCTCTTCAATATATTGCAATGCACTCAGCGGGAGCCCTCTGAGACGCCAACTCAAACATGCTGCAACCATTGTGATTTTATCGAACAAATTTTAATATAAAATATATTACTACAGTCTCATAATTCTCTCATGTGACAAGTGATAAACAAGTGAGACGCAGGAGTTGTATTTTTTTTTTATAGTATCGGTTAACAAACGCGCATGCGGTGCACCGGATCACCGCCGCCCATGGACAACTACAGCACCAATGGGACTGCTAGCGCGTTGCCGGCCTTGCAAGAAATGGTACACTCGCCTCTTAAAGGTACCCATGTCATAGCCAGTTGGAAAAACCCCAGCCACCAGCCCATTCCAAATTTTGCACGTACGGGGCAAGAAAGACCGCTTAAATCGCACGGTGTTGGAGCACCAACTATCGAGGTGATGTTGGTGGAAACTACTTTTGCGTCGAGTAGTACGGTCATGGAAATTGGCAGCTGGGATAAGCTGAGTTTGATTTAAACCGACCACCGCCGCGTATAAGCAGTGACGTGATAGTCGTCACGTTTTCTCACCGGTTTCTCATACATTTTGTTGCGTAAACGCACCGTCAACGTCTTTTACGCCCGGTGTGGTCGAACCTTTAGACGTGTATATTTACGTGGTGGTAATATCATAATTTCCAAACTATATACGGCACAGATGATCTCAGAATAAGAGAGCTTGGGCTTTAGGTCTCATGGGGCCCGGTACGGATTGGAAAATTCACACACACCATAGAATTGCTTTGCAGATGGTATGCGGTTCACGATGTTTTCTTCACCGAAAAGATCATGGTAAATTTCAAATGTTTGAAAAACTCAAGAGTTGTGCTGACTGCACTCAGACCGCGTGTATGGTTACTATGACGTTTTAATGCGATTAAATTCCAGTTCAGCAGTACGCTCGCTATCAGATCCATACTAAAAATTACAGCTGAAACCTAACCCTATTACCTAACTCTGGCTTATTACCTAACTCGCTCGCAATCGCCGTCGTGTTCATTTTGACAGTTCTTGTATGAATGTGACAGCTAGCTGATTCCGATGCCAATTGTCCCATACATGAACTGTCAAAATGAACACGATGGCGATTGCGAGCGGGTTAGGTAATAAGCCTACTGGGAGTTTCATGGTAACTCACCAGTATGCAAAGTGAGTTTCCGTAGTACAGCTTCAATATGCATCAGTCGAACGGAAACTTCTCAATATTTGAGAGAAAACTCAGCTTGAGCGAAGGTTTCACCTGCATTAAGCGATTAGTCCCATTTGCGAAGAACACAGACGGATGGGAACTGTTCGTTTATGCCAAGTTTTCCCATTCATTGTTAAGTTTTTGGCAGTGAATAATTTACGAGTATAGTTAAACTTATCTGAACTTATTGTCATTTGCATTTGTACTTTATTATATTTCTAAAAGACACTGATAATTCGAATACATACATATATATATCACGTCTGTATCCCCTACGGGGTAGACAGAGCCTAAGGTAACAAAACTTTAAGGCCACGTTTAGCATGATTAAGGGCGTATAGGTAGAAAGGGAAATCAAAATAGTGATGGGTTGCTAGCCACATCGTCTATGTAACTCATGATCCCTAAGAATTTCGCCCAATCCCTCGATAAATAGTTAAATTTATCTGAACTTATTGTCATTTGCATTTGTACTTTATTATATTTCTAAACGACACTGATTATTAGAACACTTAGAAAAATCAGAAAAGTAAAGCTATGGCCGGGAATCGAACCCGGATCCTCGTCATTCCTATACCCCTACACCACCCAAGCAGGCGAGTAAGCCTAAAAAAATCGAGAAGTATGAATTCTTGATTCATTTCATAGTACTTTATTACAGACTAGCTGTTAGCCGGCACTTTGTCTGCAGAATAAATTACAGCCTCTTTTCTTCAGACATAAAGAAGCAATGTAAAGGCGTTTTTTTTTTTAAATCGGTCCAGTAGTTTCGGAGCATATTTAATGCAAACAAACAAACAATCAAATCTTTCCTCTTGATAATATTAGTGTAGACAAACCATACTTTACTACAAATAGGTGTGCAACTTTGTGTTATCTCTCTTCTCTCTTGGTCCTGGGCGTCTTGGCTTTTGACCCATTTTTATTTGGGGTCAGCCCTAGTATTTCTGCATCACATCAAACGATCGAGGGTTGTCTCTCTCATGGTGATCTTTAGGTCGTTCTTTATGGTTTGTGTCAAGGTCATAGGGTGGTCGTCCTCGGCCTCGCTTACCCTCCTCCATAGCGAGTACTCGTTTCGTCATGTGGTCACCCTCGTGTCTTTTTTTTTTTTTTTTTTTTTTTTTATTACGAACTGACCAGTGATTGACCTCTATCTCACTTGGTGGAAGGTGCAGATGAGGCCAAAGGTGTAACTCCCTGGTTCAGTAATAGCCTATTCACTCTAGCTTTGAAGAGCCCTAGGTTGTATCTATCCGGAAATACAGACGATGGGAGCGAATTCCATTCCCTAGCAGTTCGCATTAGGAAGGATGAAGCAAACCGCCTCGTGCGGGCCAACGGTATGTTGACAACAAATGGGTGAAAACGCTCCCCCCGCCTGGAAGTCCGTTGGCGAAACGGAGATGGAACTATAAGGTCGTGCAATTCCTGCGCACACTCACCAAAATGTATCCGATAAAAAACAGACGTGTCTCATGACGTGTCCGTACCAACACAGACGAGGCTCCCTCATCTTGTCAAAGTTAAAGTAAAAAAAGACGATAAAAAACTAGCCAAGTCTACTACGTATACCTTGTATGAGAAAAAGACCGTTATTTTCGCCGTAGTATATTATTGTATACGTAGTTAAACCTACAAAAATAAATGGATATCAGCGTATCTAAAATCCATCGTCGCGATGCTCGGTAGCTATTCGAAGAGAAACAGGAAACGGATGTGCTTGTACGGAGAAGATATATTTCACATCGTTTCGTCACTGTTGAATGTATACATACACACAAACAGAATGTTAAAATTGAATATTTGATGCAGTGCATCACAGAAATTACTTAGTATTAAGTTAAATAATTTTTATGAACTTTTTTAAATACATTTTTTTTATACTTTTTGCCAGCCATTTTGGGCAAAGAATTAGCCTCGCGATTCAACGCGACAATGCTGCCAGCCTTCTGGGTGCAATGAGCAGTGACAGCTTAGTGACCTGGGAGGGGTGTTTTATTTGTAGTTTAAGTTAGGCTAGGTTTAGGTTAATTTTAATTTAATTTTGTAATATTTAGTTAATTTATAATTTTTTTATGTACAATTTCAATGTAATTTTTGTTTACTTTTACTTTTGATAATTTGGGTACATAAGCCTTATTAAATACGAATTAATAAGAAGAAAACATGAAGTCGTGGTAGCCTAGTGGATAGAGCTTATAGGACAAGCTTCAGAAGCAGAAGGTAGTGGGATCAGACCAGGGCTAGTATCAAATTCTCTTGGAACTCATAAGTGAAAAACGTTATCTCGTCGTGAGGTCACTGATCCTTAAGGAAGTTCTTTCGTCAAGACTGAAACTGGTCGGACCGTTCTCAACTTAAAACAGTTTTCTGTTTGAAGTCATATCACGCGAGATTTTGCATCGTTACAACGTGTATTTTTATTTTTGTACATAAACATGTTTAATTGTAGTCTCTGAGTGTACAAGCACTCCAAATAGTAACCCTCGGTAAAGTATGATGTCTTAAACCGTCATTAGTCTGTGTCGCCTTTTGTATGTTTGTCTGTACCACCGAGGGCGATAGAGCGCGAAGTCTTAATGTCAACGCTTACGCAGCTAATGATCTTTGTTGTCAAGCAAGGGAAGTATTTAATCTTCCTCGTGTGGAATACGCTTTATTTCACACTTACGAGACATAAAATATATCTGGAATTAATTTTCTTCCATGCTGGTCTGGGAGTAATGAAAAAACAGAATTTATTCATTGTTTCTCTTCCCGCGCAGATGGTACAAGCCATCACTATTTTGATTTCCCTTTCCACCTATACGCCCTTAATCATGCTAAACGTGGCGTTCAGGTTTTGTTATCTTAGGCTCTGTCTACCCCGTAAGGGATAAAGACGTGATTTATGTATGTATGTATTAATCTGCCAAGAAGAATGCGCCGCAAGAAACTTGGCAGAAAGTCATTTTTTCAAAATAAAATACAGTAATAATACTTAAATTCTACTTAAACTAAATACATTTATATAAGGGATGTAGAAGGTCCCCGAGCCTTAAATTATATTAATCTATAGTAGAGATATATAAAGTCTCTACAAGTCAAAACAACAAAAAAAAAAGTTTAGTGGAGGTGTAAAACGCCTCCACCGTCAAATAAATTAATTGGAACTCTAAACTACACTATCCGGTTGTCGTGGAAAAAAATCTTAACACTTAAGATTATTGGAACTCTTCTCCTGCCGCTTGCCACTATAACCTACAACGGTTCAATGGCACCAATACCCCTTAAAACAGCATTATCCAGTAAATCCACTGTTTTACGATAATATTATGAAAGCTGCCGTTATAAAAATATCAGGAGCAAATTACCGTTCTCGTAAAGTGGGCTCTCTCAGAATTATTACTTGTTTACCGGCGAGCCTTTACGGAAGCATTTTCAATTCTATTTGACAATACCTTTGAGGAAAGTTGAAGGAAGTTTCTGGTGAAATAGAGTTAGCGAACGGGCGCTAGTTTTACGTGTTCTGTTTTTGGTGGAAGTATATTATCTATGGTGGTTATGGCGATTGCTTCAGCGTCCTTATTAAATTGTCATGACGTGCACAAAGCCGTGGTAGCCTAGAGGTTTGACCTATGGCCTCTCAAGCAGAGGGTCGTGGGTTCGAGCCCAGCACGTCTAGCACGAGAGCGCAAGAGTCGCGTCGCGCGCATGATAGGTTGCCCGCCTTTTTCTTACTGTTAATCCCAGAAAGAGACGGGTAGTCTATCTCGCGCGCGACGCGACTCTCGCGCGCTCGCGTGCTAGTCGGGCAGGCTCGCACCTCTGAGTGTTTCGGAATTTATGTGCGATATTAAATTTGGAATTTACCATGAGGCAACCTGCACAACATCTGGGAAGTAGTTCAATGGTGTGTGTGAAGTTCCCAATCCGCACTGGGCCGCGTGGGAACTATAGCCCAAACCCTGAGTTCTGAGAGGTCTGGGCCCAGCAGTGGGACGTATAAAAATGACATGTAATAACTATAATTATTACAAATAAATGAGTATGAGTATGAGTATGAGTATATAGGCTGGAGATGACGTTCTTTAACGTGGCTTGTTGCCAATGTTGGCTGTGGAAAAAAAATTTGCATAGATAAGTTAAAATGTCATCCACATAAAATATCTAGTTTTGGAATGCAAGAAGCAGGTAAAATGAATAAAGAATGCGTACACGAATGACAAAGTGCTGGGCACAGGTTTTACGGCAAATTACGAGGTTAAGGTTGAGTGTGGTACATTATTCCGAATTTGGAGATGAATAATATTTTTTTTTTTATTAAAATTTATGATTGCCTTTAAAACGAAAATTTTTTGATCATGAGTAGTGAAGATGTCTTTTTGTGTTCATTAATCGGTTTTTTAGTTGAATATATTACCGCTTAAATACGAACACAACAACGAACAACATTTACCTCATACCACTAAGCTGTTGTTAAACTAATCTGTATATTTATAATCACAAAGTTGGCACAACAGACAATACGTCCCTATTCCTAAAAAAGACCTAGTTACAAATTCATTACACTCATCCACCGAATAAAAACCGCACGTGCGAAATTTAAATTTTCAATTTGAAAATAGAACGAAGCAAGAACAAAGGAGTGTTCTCTGTCAACGGCATTTCCGTTTGGAAATGGAATGCGGCGATCCGCGACCGTTGGCAATGGCCACCGTCTGTGAAAAAGAAAAAGAGTTTGATTGTATTGGTGCATGTGAGGGAAAACAGATTTTTCATTAGGGTCACTGTTTAATGGGTTTCGTAATGGGTCGAGAAAGACTTTCGAATTAGAAATAAGTAATGGAATTATTTAGGTACAATTTAAAAAACCAATAGTTTTAAAAAAAAGGTAATCAGGCGGGTAGCAGAAATTCTTATTTTGAAATCGAAAATTGGTCTCGTTTTTCACAAATTCCATGAAAATATTCCTAATGAGAAACTTTGTAGCCGTCATCAAAGCCACTTCAAAATCAAATACAAGATGGCGAAACAAATTTCCTGTCAAACCCTTTATTACCAGAACTTCAATAACCCATTGGAAAAAAGGTTTAATAACAGAAACTGACATCAAACGTTAATAATTGCTATATTTCACCGTCAGAAAGAAAACAATAAGTCTAAAAGAATGTCTCGCTCCGTGGAATAAAGGCTTAAAGTTCAGGCTTATGTGTGCTACTTGCGCCTTTCTTCTTTTTAGTTGATAATAGCTCGGAGCGATTTTTACAATCAGAGATAGGGTTAAAGATTTAACCCATTGGCGTCGAGTGTAATTAATGGGTCGCCAAAGCCTCTTACATCTTTCTTTGATGTTATTGTTCACGTGAAATAATGGACTTTTGACCTCGTTCGTCATTTTTAAACCGGTTTTTTTAATTGTGATTCTAGTTTCAAATGATAATTAAGAAAACTAATGGTCTGTTTTTTGATAAAAACTAAAACTTTACGAAGAAATATATATTTTAACTAGTAGTGTTTTATATTATAGCCGGTATGGGTAAAATTTTACAGATTGTTGGTCTGGGAGAAAAGAAAAAACATAGAATGTACCATTTGCTTTTCTTCCCGCGCAAATGGTGAAAGCCCATCGAGGGAATGGGCGACAATCTTAGGAATCATGTTATAGGCGATGCGGCTAGCAACCGATCACTATTTTGATTCCCCTTTCCACCTATATGCGCCCACAATCATGCTAAACGTGGCCTTTAGGTCTTTAGGCGGTCTACCCCATAAGGAAAAAGACGTGATTTATGTATGTATGTATGTATGTATGTATGATTTTTATCAACTTTTAGCATCTGAAACATGATAATTGTGTAGTATGGATAACAATGCAAGTACGGTCTGCAAAAATCTTATAAAAAAAAGATTAGAAACAAAATGTTATTAATTTCTAAAAGGTTATTGCCTTATGATCTATCATTAATTAATGAATTTGCACAACCAACCACTCGTAATCCGCACAAAGACCATAATTAAACCATTGAACCAACCTCATTACACCAAATCAAACACTGGCAATCAATAAAACAAAATCAACAAATTACTCATACATTTTCGCGCGAACAAATTGCGCATTCCTAGCATGAGTAATTCGCGCCGTACTTCATTAGAATACAAACATTGGTTGCATGATTAAACGCCTTTACGGCCGTAAAGGTCGCCATGCGACTCGATTGCGTGCTAGGGTTGTCGCAAACACTAAATACCTACATAAAAAGTTTTTTTTTTAAACTGTACCTATTAGTTTCTCATTCTCATTTCATTAGTCAATAGGTAAATTCTTGAAACGGAGGGAAAACGGTAACACACTACATTCTACATTAAGAATGTGACTTTAAAAACCAGTCATAATTAAAACCTAATCTTAGGAATCATGTTACAGGCGATGCGGCTAGCAACTCATCACTATTTTGAGTCCCCTTTCCACCTATACGCCCACAATCATGCTAAACGTGGCCATGTCTTGTAAACTTAGGCTCTGTCTACCCCGTAAGGGATAGAGACGTGATTTATGTAATATAATGTAATGTATGATTAAACAAAACAGTTATAACTATCCCAATAGGAAAAGGTGTTTCAAAACTTATAAGAATTGAAATAAAATAATTATACTGTGGTTTGTTTTTTTTTACAATAATAATCGACGGATACAAACGGTTTTTACAAAAAAATCAAAAGTGACAAACTTTACTGTACTCATATTGTCATGAATCCGACCTACCTGTACACCAAACTTCGAGTTATTCCTCTTGCTTTTGTGTCATCACATGTTTAATATTAAGTTTTATTGTATGGTGGCTGGACAATTCGAACTACAATAAGAAATTCTTAACCCTCGACGCCAAAAGAGTTATTCTTTCCTTCTTTCATGTGAATCCGACTACTAGTCGTCGAATAACTTTCAACCTACAAACTAACAGTGCAAAATACATACGTACACAAATCACGTCTTTATCCCTTACGGGGTAGACCGAGCCCAATGTGACAAGACTACGGGCCACGTTTAGCAAGATTATGGGCGTATAGATGGAAAATGGAATCAAAATAGCGATGGGTGACATGTTATTATAATAATATTGCCACCATTACACATAAACGGATAACTCACGTATCGTCACGTAGTCACAATCACGTAGTCGAGTGATGCTCGACATATTTCGGACTATTTCGTAGTCCTTTTTCCAAGAGCGCTCGCCCCGGCGGCAGCGACACGAACACTGCGCGCCAGCGCTCTGCTCTCGCGGCCGTTCGACGCAACTGACAGCGGCGCACAACTACCCTCGTTTTCATCGTCATTTTTATTATTGTCAAATGTCGGGCAGCACACAACACTGATCACGTCACTCCGTAAAGGTTCGCTCACACTCACCGTTTGGTCAATATTTAAAACAGTTTCATGTTGAAAGTAATATTGCCACCCCTGGGTAGCGAACAACCCGTCGATCTGTTAACCATCGGCGCACGCGCTATATCTTCACAATTGTTATTTACAACCAGACCACGACTCGATCGGTTCGCGGTTTTTGGTCTGATTTATGTTTGCGCCCGATTTAAACATTTAATCACGGTTTTAATCTCATCATCTCATTCTCAACGCGTTTGAAAACGCTTGCGTTCTGATTAAGGGTGAAGACACATATATCAGCATCGAATCGCATCTAGCTGGATGATTTTGGACACACTATACGCATTTATTTGGTTGTGTCCTCTATGGTGGCAACCCTACCTTTACCTAGACCTCTCAATTACTTCTAACTCCTTTTCTATTACAACTAACGTACTCTGTTACAGAGTCCCTGCTGGGTGATCGAACAACATCACCTTGTACCACCTAGCATTTACGACAGGAGATGGCCATGCACGCCAAAAATATTGACTAAGTGTCGTGGTTTGGTTTGGCTTATGGCTTCTCCAGATGAAAATAAAGTGTAGTGGCTCGCAGTCTCGCATCTGTGAGTTTTGTACATCTGCTGTTCGCTTTTCTGTGATTCTATGTAAAATAATAGTACCTATATGTATAGTTACCAATTCGCCCAAGCCTTCTTACTATTCTCGTTTTGCTCAATGATCTCATTTGTCGTGAGAAATACTTAGACACGTGCGTGTTTTGTTTTTGTGTAACGCACACGCAATGAACAAAAAACATTCTAGCTACGCTACTCAATGTATGTAACTGTGTATATATGTGTGCCCGAGTGGAATCTTGCAATTTAATTTTGAAGCAGATTTATCTTTAACTTATTGAAATTTGGGTACTTGTGTAAGATAGATGACCGTCTCCGCAGGAGCTAACTCTTCATCGGTTGGTCCAATTGACTTGACATTTGTATGTTTTATAACTCTTTATTGTACATAAAACACATTCATTTGGTACATGTAATGTAGAATGGTTGACAACGCAAGCGCAGTCAGCAAAAATGCTGACTAAATTAAAAAGGTCATTTTTGACAGAAACTTATTT
Source organism: Pandemis corylana (assembly GCA_949127965.1). NCBI lineage: Eukaryota > Metazoa > Arthropoda > Insecta > Lepidoptera > Tortricidae > Pandemis > Pandemis corylana. Next base: position 3,078,475 of record OX421869.1, read on the forward strand.
TAAAACTAAAAGCAACTCCTGTCGTAGGTACTTCGTGTTTCGTCCAGGTACACGCGTGACTAGTAGTTTTAACGGTTAAGAAACAATAAACTACCACAATTGCGGTCCGAAGGTACAGTAATAGTTAACTAAATAGTTCTTTCTCCTGCGGCATTTTATGGTTAGAAAATATGGTTTCAGGATAGATAGCCTAGTAGTTAGTACCGTGACTGAAGTCAGAGGTCCTGGATTTGAATCCCAGAAGGCTTACATGATAAATACGAACATTTGTACTAGAATCATGGATGTTAGATATTCTATAGACCTGTCGTAGCTCTGCTCAGTGTGAGCAATTTTTGGATGATAATTGGGTGGGTTATGAAAGAAATTAACATGCATGCGGCGTGTACCTACATGCATATAATGTATGTAAACTGACATATTTGTATGCCCTGGGGCACCACGTAGTGAGACTCAAAATGTATTTGACGAGATCTAAATTATTTACCTATGTTGGACAAATGAATAAATGATTATGATTATGGGTTTAAATTAACTGGAGTACTTTGTCCCATTATGTACACATCATTGTAAATTAAGTTTTTTTTTTGTTTGATTATTTATCAGAGTACTAGCTGCTGACCGCCACTTTGTCCGCGCAGAATTAATGCCTATCATACTCACATTAATGGTCAAAATCCATCGAGGGAATGTGCGAAAATTTAAGGAATCATGTTATAGCCGATGCGGCTAGCAGCCCATCACTATTTTGATTCCCCTTTTCATCTACGCCCACAATCATGCTAAACGTGGCGTTAAGCTTTTGTTACCTTAGGCTCTGTTGACCCCGTAAGGGATAAATACGTGATATATGTATGTATGTATACTCACAAATAATGCGGCTTTCTATTGGTAAAACATTTTTTGCAAATCAGTTCAGTAGATCCAGATAGTACCCCCTACAACTTCACAAACTCACAAATTATTAATATTAAGTACTACTTCAAGCAAAATTCACATATCTACAGGTTGATTCAAATTTTACTGTCATTAATATAAATTTAATAAAATCTCGAATTAATGTTCTATGCACCTTTCATCCGAGTATGTCAGTAGATATAGCAAGGGCCAAGTTTAAGTGTTATGTCGGGTACCTAGCGAGTCTAGCTCGGCAGTGATTAACGACGTCCTGGTGATGACAGGGCGAGGTGAAACGATATAACATATATTTATATACAGCGTGTTGCTGTTATGAGCTTTGGACGTTGAATAAAATGAAATTATAAATACGAGTACTTAAGTCAGTCTATCTATTTTTAGAATAATATGGCCCCATCGATAGATGCGATGATTTCGCCAGTATTAAAAATATATTCCAAAGTCTTGTGACATAATGTCAGTAACGTTGTACGGTAGAACACGGTCAAAGATCCCCTTCCCCTGTCGGGCTCTTAGCCAACGGATAATTAACTGATGTCCAGGGTGCACCGGGCCAAGCACTGCTCTTCCCCCCGGACGGACCCAAAAACGATCCGCAGTTCTTGGCCACACGCGGAGGTAACCCGACTCGCACCCTAAGTAGTGTCGTGTTTTCTTTGTAATTGTATAATTTTTTAGACTTATTTTCGTATTTCGAATGGCAACACTGTAGTCAGGTTATACTCCCTACTCTTCTGGAGTGGGAATCAGAATCTATTTATTGGTGTGAGGACGGACGAGCGGGTATTCTGGTCACCGGACTCGATCTAGATGTGATTAAGTGATATACTGTGTGAGCATAAGAAAATAAATCAGTTAGAATTCAAAGTGTCACATTTGGTTTCATTTTATCTCAGAAGTGGGATGTGAACCCGAAAAACCGCAAGTATTAATTACAATACATTTTTTTTTTAATTTTTATTGTAATTTGAGTTGATTTCTGACCAATGATAATTTGGAATATTGACCGTTGGCTTGCTAAAGAGTGATAATTTAAATGTGGTATAACAAATCATGAAAATTTAAACAACCGTTACTAGCCGTTTTTTTTTGACACTGAACTTAGGTGGAACTCTCGACCAGGGCACTCCCTGGTATTGTTCCCCTGAAAGTTAGCCACTGAGCCGGAACCTATATGGGTGAGGGATCCTTGGCGTTGTGTCAAATTGGCGATTCGAACGGTTGCTTTTTGAAAATGCATTGCGTATAGCGTCGGATATAGTTTGATCAGGGCACTCCCTGATAGCAATCTCTGACAAGTTGAAGCTGGAAAGGCATACGATCGGTGTTAACAGTGATAGTATGCTTTCCCGCTGGCATAATCAATGTATTTCATTTGAATTATGAATTATTCGCATAGCAAATTGGTGTTTCGGTTTTTGGTCGGGGTACTCCCCGATATTACTGAACGTGAAGTAAAACCATTGCAGTATATGGTCTGGCTACTCCTTGACTATACACTTTGGCTGCTTTTGCTAATAATTCTTATAAAATCTTGCAATTCCAAATTCTTACGAATCTACCTTCATGCATGCCAAACGGCCAATACCACTGCTTGTAGATTACATTCATACAGTAGCCGTTTAAGGCTTAATTTATGCTTGATAGATAGTCTAAGCCAAGTGTGCTTTGCTATACTATGTATAGGTATGAACAATCAATTCAAATTATTTTAGCCTGTCCCCCTAACAGGCTATGTATGCCTTCAAGCTATGTGGCTTAGTAGCCAAGTGTGCTATGATTGGGCTATGTGTGCCTTGAAGCTATGTATGCTTTGTAGCCATGTGTGCTATGATTGGGCTATGTGTGCCTTGAAGCTATGTATGCTTTGTAGCCATGTGTGCTATGATTGGGCTATGTGTGACTTTAAGCTATGATTAGATTAGATTAGATTTATTTATCACCCTTTTAAAAGTACAATTCAATGTCAAACATAAGTAATTCACAAAGGGATCGTCAATTGGAATAAAATAGTAATAATAATAATAATAATAATAATAACTGAAATCAAATTAAAACAAAATTGCAACAAACAAAAATAAAGCTTAATGAAATATGTCAATGTAGCTATGTGTGCTATGATTGGGCTATGTGTGCCTTGAAACTATGTATGCTTTGTAGCCATGTGTGCTGCACCTAAGCGATGTATGCTTAGGTTTCATTTAAGTCTAGTGAATGGCTAAGTATGCCGTGCCTATACAGCCATGTGTGCTGCATTTAAGCTATGTACGCTTAGGTTTCGTTCAAGTATTATGAATGGCTAAGCATGCCGTAATTTAACAGCCATGTGTGCTGCATTTGAGCTATGTATGCATAAGTTTCGTTCAAGTATAATGAATGGCTAAGTATGCCGTAATTTAACAGCCATGTGTGCTGCATTTGAGCTATGTATGCATAGGTTTCGTTCAAGTATAATGAATGGCTAAGTATGCCGTGATTTAACAGCCATGTGTGCTGCATTTGAGCTATGTATGCTTAGGTTTCGTTCAAGTATAATGAATGGCTAAGTATGCCGTGATTTAACAGCCATGTGTACTGCATTTGAGCTATGTATGCTTAGGTTTCGTTCAAGTATAATGAATGGCTAAGTATGCCTTAATTTAACATCCATGTGTGCTGCATTTGAGCTATGTATGCATAGGTTTCGTTCAAGTATAATGAATGGCTAAGTATGCCTTAATTTAACAGCCACGTGTGCTGCAGTTTAGAACTATGTATGCCCGTGGGTGGAATGTGCCATAAGTAGAAATGAACTTTATAATTATAATATGCTAACGAACTGCAGATTGCCTGATTATTGATTGGTTCGAATGTTTGAGGGTAGATCTTGGATTGTACAGTGTACCATATGTTATATGCCCATTTAGAGTACAGTAACGTGAACTTACTAGTACCTAGCCAGTACATTCCTAACGAAATCTTATTCTTCCTCTTGAAATCTCCCGAATACACAAATATTCGTATTTTTTGTGTAACGGGGGTGTAACTATAACACTTTACCTACTCTTAGTCGTTTGAGGCTTTTGATCGACTTAATTTAACTTCATGGAAAGGAGTCTAGTAAGAATTTTGTACTAAATAATAATACTTTGAATAATGTGGTACCCGAATTTAACCCTTGTAATAAGACGCATAATATAGAAAATTGACTGAGGAAGGTGAATGAATGCACTGTAAAGAGGCCTCAATTGCAAGACTAAAGGTCATCCTTTCTATAAATGTCCCAAACCGATCACAAAGTGAAAAAAAAAAAAAAAAAAAAGTAACAGGATAGGGCATGATAGTGAAAACTGCAAATTAGATCCTTTGAAGACAGACAATATACAGCGTAATGATCTTCCTAATAATGATATGAAAATCTTGAAAATTGACATAAGTGGCAATGGCAACGAAAAGTTTTTTTAAGCCAATCATTGTAAACGGCGACAAACGATCCGCTTACATTGATTTCGGTAGAGAATTAAATGATGAGGATTTTTAAATGATGAACTGTGATTATAATGAAACGTTTGTGAAATGTATACCCACCTGCTCTTTAACTGTACCTACTTAATTTATATTTTTATCGTTATTGAATAATATTGACATACTTAATTTTTAATCTAGGTTTAGGAACTTTACATTAGACTGTTATATTTCAATATTTTTACGAGTATTGGCACGATAACAAAATTGTATGTACCTAAACTGTATAGTTGAGGATGACTATTTACAATATTATTAGAATGGGATACTTTTAGATTAAGCATTGTTGACATTTTATACCCTGACAGGGTCTCATGTACCTACCTCCATTTAACACAGTAACATCTTTGCATTTATGAAATGAACATGACTTGAATGATTAAATGAATTGAATTGAATTGAATTGAATTGAATTGAATTGAATTAAATGTAGCCTTATTCGAAACACGGATGCTGAGACTTAAAAAGAATTTGGGAGACGTTCCGATTGTAAAATGGTTTGGAGAATCTGTAATTACTCCCTTGTACAAATGTTTAATAAACATTAAAATAGACGATGTCGAAGCGTCTATAGAGGTAATAGCTATTCATGATAATTGTATGCAAACCCCTTTACTAATCGGGCAAAATTTCGCAGAATTGCCATGTGTCACGGTGTTGAAAGATAATACAAGGCTAATATTTTATAATACTCCAATTAGTAATGCTTTCAATAACATATAGATGCCAATCTTAAACTGTTTGTCACAGAAACAGTCGACGTTCCTCAAAGTGGTGTTGTACCGATCTGTGTAGATGACCAGAGTTTTTCTGGTAACATTTTCGTAGAAGGTTATAGCAAGGTAGAACCTGGTAGTGAGTATCGCTTACTAACTGAGGATTGTCGAATATCGACACGACGAAGTTGTCGTTACCAATTTATCGCAGCAAACTGTGCAGATCACTGCTAATACCATGATAGCAAGTTCAATTCCGTTTGTAGAAAAGGAAGTTTGTCAGGTTAATCGTATTAACGTTGACGTTTTGAAATTAGAACCGATAAATAGAGGTAACATAAATTATAGGCACGGATTAAAGGATGTACAGGTAGATAGGCTTTGTACTTTATTGCAGGAATACCGTGATTGTTTTGCAACAAATCTAAGCAAGATAGGGTGTGCGTAGACGTAGAAATGAACATAGATTTTGTAGATAATAAACCCGTGATATATCGTCCGTACAGTTTGTCTTTTTCTGAACGTGAAAAAGTTCGCGAGACTATTGACGAGTTATTACGTAATGTATAATAGAAGAGTCTAACTGTGATTATGCTATTTGGGCTGGCTAACGCGCCAGCCGTATTCCAGCGGATCATGAACAAGATTCTAGGCAATAAACGATTCGAATATGCACTAGCTTATTTATATGACGTCTTGATACCCTCAAAAAAAAAAAAAAAAAAAAAAACGAGGAGGAGATGTTTCAGCGGTTAGAGAGCATTTTTAAATTGTTTAGACAGTTTGGTTTGATATTAGAATTATCAAAATGTCGCTTCTTTGATACTTCTATCAATTATCTAGGATACGAGATTTCATCCGCTGGCGTTGCGAAGATAGTTGCGGTAAAAGACTTCCCTACCCCACAAAACATTCATGGTGTCTGTCAATTTCTTGGCCTCACAGGTTATTTCCGTAAATTTATCAAGGATTATGGAGAAATTGCTCATCCTTTGACCAACTTACTTAAAAAAATACGTACCTTGGAAATGGACCGCGGAGCAAGAAAAGTCATGTAGTATGAATGTATAACTCTTTATTGTACATAAAACACAAGAAAAAGATGAAGTCATTTTTATTATTAAAAGAGAGACTTGTGAGTAAGCCAATACTAGCCCTTTATGACCCTAGTCTCGAAACTGAAGTACACACGGACGCCAGCTCTCTGGGCATAGGAGGCATATTAATGCAATGGCAAGCTGATCCTCGGGTCCTGAAGCCCGCGGCTTACTTCAGCAGGCAAACCACCCCTGAAGAAAAACATTTACACTCCTATGAGCTGGACGCTGGCGGTCGTGGGCTCTTTAAAAATTAGGGTTTATTTGTTAGGCCTTCAGTTTAAAGTCTTTACCGATTGCGCCGCTTTAAGGATAACTTTGACAAAACGAGTTCTGATTCCGCGAATAGCTAGGTGGTGGCTCCTTATTAGTGAATGCACGTTCGAAATTGAATACTGGCCGGGTGTCCGAATAGCTCACGTCAATGCCACCACTGGAAAAACTGCGACAGAAGATTTGATTAACAAACTCTATATTGACACAAACTCTTGTAAAACTGGTATACAGGAATTGGGATTGTCTATTTTTTTACAATGTATAGTCAATCGAAAACCATTTCGAGATAAATGCTTTTTAAATCGTTTTCTGTATTTACTTTATTTTATTTTACTATAATGAATTTATTACATGAAAAATAAGCAATGACCTTCATTTGACATTCCCAGACATGACGTAGACGGTCCAAAATGTACTTTATTTGCAAATGTTACAAATTCTATGCTATTTACGCGTGGATTATACTACGGAGTTCAATTTGGACCCGCAATCTGACATTTCATTCATCTTATGACAGCTGACAAGCAAAATGACAATCTTGTTACTGTCATTCTTGTTTTTTCCACGGATTACTTTCATATTGTTGTATTATAGTTTAGATTTAGAAGCACTTTCGGTAGATAATTAGGCAAGAGTGTATCCGCACAGCGATGTGCTTCGCTCACATGAAAGATTTTCCGCTAAATATTTTAATGGATAGCGAAATATTACGTTTTTCGTTTTACTTTCACCTACTGAGTTTACTGTCCTATTTCCGGGTCCTGTTTTGTCTTGATCATACCTGGTATGTGTTTATGGACCTTTCTGCTTCGCGCAGAATGTTATGGTATGTGTAACGGCTGTGAAAATATAAAATTCATAGGAGAAGATCGCGTGAATCTTCCTGTGTTATTGTTGAATCATGTTGACATTGATACTAATGACAGTTTGCCAACTTCACCACAGATAGAAAAGACGTTAATGGCGGCGCTTCACATACGTTTTATGATCAATTTATCCAATAAGCATTATGTGTGGCACCGGCAGTGGAAACTCTGACGTCATCAACCAAAATACTTTCAATAATTAATAGTGAAAAACATACCGAGTTATATGAGAAAATATTGAAATTGGTTTCTCATAATTGACTATTCTGCACAAAAAAAAAATATAAAAAGGATAGGTATTTTTTTTAGACAATCCCAATTAAGAAATGAAATAAGTAAAACCATAACTCGGAGTCAAGCAAAGCAAAAAGCTTAAATATGACTCCTATCGGGCACCAGCTACTCAATATGAGGTAGGAGACTTAGTCAAAATAGCCCGAAATATTCATTATTCATTTATTGATTGCTTTGTGTGTACAAAAGGTCTTAATTTTAAATATGTTTCAACACAACCCTGAGAGGGCACCGCAATACACTACAATAAGGTTCCCTATCAATAGACTAATTAAAAACAGTGAAATACAAATTATTAGGCTTAATTCAATTCTAAACGAAGGGTAGCAGAGAGACAAGCACTTATTTACGGTAATGTTAAGTAGGTAGGTTTCTTATCTAATTGTTATTATTGGAGTCTAAATATTCATTGACTGTGTAGTATGTTTTTTCTGCAAGAAATATTTTTAATGTCTTTGTAAATTTGTTAATGTTTGGTTCGTTTTTTATTTGGTCAGGTAGTTTGTTGTAAATCCTTGTTGACATGGGATAGGGTCCATTTTTATGTGCAATAATTACAGCAACGACGCAAAAAGTACAAGGCTTTTGTCTAAGTTTGTAGGACCCTATAAAATAGTCGAGGTACTAGAAAATGACCGTTACAAAATAAGTGACGTCCCAGGATTTAATAAAAAGGGTAAGGCGTACGATACTGTAATATCCGAGGATAGAATTAGGCCGTGGATACATATTAAAGCACTAGAAATAAATAACAGTGAAAGTAAAAGTGATGAAATCTGTGAAATTAGCGAATGATAAGTAGGTACAATGTTTTGTGTATATCATATCATACCTTATTAATTTAATAATTATGTGATTATTAAAAACTTGTTTTTGTACATTTTCAACCATACAAATCAACCGAATGTCGTGTGTTAAGGTAGAAATAACCTGGAAGATTGACAATGATTGTTACAACGCACTGCATCCGTAAATGAGAGTATTGCCCTACTTCAAATTATTCTTCCAGAGTAATTTGTCGAATAAGTTTTCGTTTATTTAATTGTTCCACCAATCTCCTTACGGGTGAAGTGTATATTATTATATATTATGTGGCATGATTTACTTTAGTTTTTTTTCATATAATTGTTTACTTACAAGACTAACTGTTTACATCGCTTGGTTATGTTTTGACGGAATCAAACTTACGACTATTTAATAATTGCAGAATTATGTACTGTAGTAATTAATAAGGAAACCGTACGCCGGAGGCAGTACGTAGTCTGATGGCCGAATGTCGTGTTTTCTTTGTAATTGTATAATTTTTTAGACTTATTTTCGTATTTCGAATGGCAACACTGTAGTCAGGTTATACTCCCTACTCTTCTGGAGTGGGAATCAGAATCTATTTATTGGTGTGAGGACGGACGAGCGGGTATTCTGGTCACCGGACTCGATCTAGATGTGATTAAGTGATATACTGTGTGAGCATAAGAAAATAAATCAGTTAGAATTCAAAGTGTCACATTTGGTTTCATTTTAGTAGGTAATTAAGTCAAATGCAAATGGTCGGAAATGCATAAAGTTATACATATATCAGTTTTTTTTTACTATAGCGTGATAACGACAATGTTTCATGACAAGATAAGTATAGTGATATCATACCTCTTCACATTTTAAAGGAATAAATATTATAATGTAAGCACTTTTTTGTTTTATTTTTGTTTGTGACTGTACTTGTCTTATGTACAGGTTGGAAGATGGGAAGAAAAATAAATAATAAATGTTGTTCCCACTATCCAACCGGAGGCAGGTTGGAAGATGGCACTGTGATTTCCCAATATCCAACCTGGGTGGGATTGCTAGGCTGGAAGATGGGAATTACTCATTTAAGCACAAACAAAAATAATAAAAGCTTAGATAATATCTGAATAAAAGTGAACATCCTGTATCGTCACCGTATATCTTCGATGAGTTGGCATGTCTCGCGCGCCACTTGCGCTGTCAATTATCGATATCGATACCTAGTGATGGACGACTACTGAGGTGAGCGAGCTCAGCAGCTTAGCAACTGACCTAAGATATACAACACTAATGTAATGCATACATAGGTACATAATAGACTACTAAGCCCACGGACAAAAAAAACATGTGAAATGAACCAGCGTGAAACACGCTTAGAAGGCTGTTACTATATCATAAAATAACTCTGAGCGCTATGCAGTCTTTTCCAATACACGGAGGAGGCCTATGCCATGAGGCACGCCGAATTACGCGACAATGTAATAATAAAACAACAAAAAAAAAAAAATTGTAGCGAATTCGGAATAAAAAGGCTATATTATTATTATTATTATTATAGTAACATGCTTCTAAGCGTGTTTCACGCTGGTTCATTTCATATGTTTTTTTTTTGTCCATGGGCTTGTAGTCTATAAATCACGTATTTACCCCTTATGGGGTAGACATAGCGTAAGATAACAAAACCTAAAGGCCACCTTTAGCATTTTTGTGGGGTGTATGATAGGTGGAAAGGGGAATCAAAATAGTGCCGGGTTGCTAGCCCAATGGGCAATAAAAACTATCAAAAAATAAACTTGGAGCAGAAACTTGCAAGTCAATATAAAATGTAGTGTTGGCAGAGCCAAATGTAGGCAGTGTGAGTTCTTTATATCGGTTACTTACATAGATAAAAATATTCTGGTTTAGTATTTTCCGTTATAGCGGAAACAAAACTGTCTGATTTCAACGCTTCATGAGATACAGCCAAACAGAGAGACAGATGGACAGTGCAGTCTTTAAAATGGTCCCGTTTATCCTTAGGGTGCGGAGCCCTAAAACTTATCAAAGAATAGAATAGAATAAAATAGAATAATTTTATTTCGTAAAAAATACATCAGCAGTATACAAAAACGATTATCTGGCAGACCCCAAACTAGGCAGAGCCTGTATCTTGGGACCTTGGAGTGCTATACAAGACAAATTAGCTTACAGTGGTTAGTAGACGTCAGTTAGAAGTTAAGATAATTTCTAACTAAAAATAAAAATAGGAGCGAAACACAAAAACAAAAAACAGCTTTAAGAACTTGTGTGTGTGTGTCACAAAGTCTTAGCGCAACTTCCAAAACAGTAGGGTAAGCGCCGCTATGATTGTCTCTGAGATCCGTCGAGGTGAGACCCAGTTTCACACACCATTTATCCCGCGCGTCACTTGTTTCTGCGTCCCATTTGTCAAAAACTCGGATGTCACTACTCACACTGATTTATGAACACACGGAACGCAATCCCTATAATGGATAAATATTGTATTACTTTTTTTCGTATATTACGACTAGGGCGACTGAAATCCCTTGTAAATGATGAATGGATGCATTTTAATATTTTACAAATGAATTATTGCGTATCCATACATTTTATTATGCAAGATTATTGTGCATCAGCCTGAAGACGTCCACTGTTGAACAAAGACCCCCTTAGCACACCACAATGAACGACAACTCGCCACCTGTATTTACCTGGTGCAGCGTCTTCTGGTTCGTGGTCGCCACATGTTTTATGTACAAAAAACAACTTGCCGCATATGAAAATATTTCTGTCGAGGTTTAAACTTTAGTTTTGTTCCTACTCACCCCGTTTTACGATTTGAATCCGAATGGTACAGTGACAATAAGAAAAGTATAACGGTAGTGTATTTTATTATGCGTTCTTTAGCAACCTGTGCCTATAACATGATCGAAACCCGAAAACCGGCGACAGTCGAAACAAGTCGTCAAAAAAATAGCCGCACAGTGAAAATGAAAAAAATTAAAAATAAAAAAAGTTTTTTTTTTAAGTTAACGTGTTGAAGTATCAAGGTTGGAACCTCCTAGTAAGCATAGGAATGCTTGTGTCAGGAAGTCCCGCTCCTCTATTATTGCCAGTCTGCTATTTAATACGAAAAGATTAAAGCGCTTATACGTAGCTAACAAAATACAGTTCATTCATTGATCAGCGAGTGTTAGTGTGTTTTTCTGTACACTATTACGTATTATTATAGCTAGTCAACAACCAGAGTAAATAGACCATAAATTTACAGTGTCGGGTGACAGCAAATTGAGCTGTCAAGTCATCATTTGTCATCCGTAATGATGCCATGTAAATCTGCCGATATTGTAAGATATCTCATTTCCTTTAGTTGTTTTTGTTATTAATTGAAGTAAAACTTATTCACTTTGCGAGATTATAAGTCTATAGCATTTTCGGTGTTACATTTGCTATGATTGATTTATTTTCTTACGTGTTTTACCATATTTATGCATATGATTAATATTTCCAATATCTTCCATGCTGGTCTGGGAGCAAAGATAAAACATAGAATGTACCAGCTGCTTCACTTCACACGCAGATGGTAAAAATCCATCGAGGGGATGGGCGAAAATCTTAGGAATCATATCATAAGCGATGCGACTAGCAACCCATCATTATTTTGATTCCCCTTTCAACCAATACGCCCACAATCGCGCTAAACGTGGCCTGTTGGTCTTGTTACTTTAGGCTCTGTCTACCCCGTAAGGGATAAAGACGGGATGTATGTATATGTGTATAGTCTACAACTGAGGCTTTTGTCCAGTACCGGAGCCACTATATGATTACCGAAATATCAAACCATAGAAAAACTCAAAAAAAAGGCCTCAAATCGTATTTTTACTGTCACTGACTCTTACCAAATATCACATTTCTTCTTCTTCTTCTTCTTTTATTTGTGGCGTATCAAGTCGTTATAGTGACGACAACTTCGCCAATGTCAATGTAAAATTTTTTATTAAAAAATCTTGTGACATAATGTCGGCAACGTTGTACGGTAATGGTCAAAGACCCCCTCCCCCCCTGTCGGGCTCTTAGCCAACGGTCAATGATATCCCTCAGAAACTGCCAGGAAGTTGCCCAGGGCGCACCGGACCAAGCACTGCTCTTCCCCCCGGACGGATCCAAAAACGAACCGCAGCTCTTAATCACACGTTTCTTTAATCACTCAATGTTATTATGGCCCACCTGTCAATATGGACGGCAAACAAGGCCCACAGAAATTACGGCCAATAATCCAAGTATAATTAAGCCCGAGCCGTATTGACGTTGTCCAATATTATCTGCGTTACTTGATTAGGTCCCGTTCTAATGCTTGTTGATTTATTGAACTAATTAGTCGTTATTAACCTTGGTTGCAATTGCACGGTAGATCGGAAAGCGTTGTAATGACAACTTTATTTACAGTTGTCTACTGCATTTCCGTATCCGTATATTACTGTATCGACGACCAGATAGCCTAGTGTCCTAAAAAATAAAATCCTTACAATAGTCCTTACAGTTACAATAGCACTTTGCACTTTGATAATGCCAGCCTGATGTTTTTTTTTTTTTATATGAATAGGAAGGCAAACGAGCAAGTGGGTCACCTGATGCTAAGTGATCACCACTGCCCATGGACACCCGCAACCCCGGAGGGATTGCAGATGCGTTGCCAACCTAGAGGACTAAGATGAAATGCCTCTTGTGCCCGAAATTTCCCCGGCTGTCTTACTCTCCACACCGGAACACAGCAGTGCAAGCACTGCTACTTAGCGGCAGGATTAGCGAGTAAGATGGTGGTAGCGATCCAGACGGACCTTGCACAAGGCCCTACCACCCGTAAAACGTAAACGTTTTTAAACAATTTAGTTTTCCCTCCTTCTATTTTTTTGTTTATTGTAAATTATGTAGGTAGTTCAAATGAATCAAGAATTTTTATTTCTTGATTTTTATGTTTTACTTTTTCGGTTTTATCGTTAGAAATTAAATTTCTAAATGTCAGTGAAAATTAGAACACATAGAACAATCCGAAAAGTAAAGCTATGGCCGGGAATCGAACCCGGATCCTCGTCACTCCGTGCCACGTGCTATACCCCTACACCACCCATAGCTACCTACCTACCTGCTATGGGTGGTGTAGGGGTATAAGCACGCGTCACGGAGTGACGAGGATCCGGGTTCGATTCCCGGCCATAGCTTTACTTTTCGGATTGTTCTATGTGTTCTAATTTTCACTGACATTTAGAAATGTAAATTATGTAATTGATTTTTTTTAAGTTACACATAAGTCGGGTTCTATCTATTTATTGCTTTGTTTACGTATAAGTTTTTGAATTATGTACCTATATTTTATCTGTGTATCGTTTCGTGAGTCATAGACGGTTCTGGCTGAAAATCAGTGCTGCAGTCTAACACCTCAGCGTAATGCTGAGCCAGCGACCGTTTCACTTTTGCGAAGACACACACAACGCTGATGATCTATTTTTCATGTCTGTGTTTATTTTCTATAAATGCGTGTATATTTTCTTATATTTGTGTATCTTGCAAAAAAATCAAAATAAACAAATCAAAGTAGATATTTGTATGAAAAATTCTAATGTTTGCTCTCGAGTTTTAGATGTTTAATCAATGTATGCGTACATTTATTATGCTATCAAAATTAGTTCATAAGATTTCTTCTAATATTTTATTCAAATCCGTAATTAAATTTTAGCTGCATGGGCCCAGTGTCCAACACTAATCCAGAGCACAAACAAATCGCCAAATCTAATCTTTAAACAGTTCAAATAAATCCGTTGGCACTATAGAAACAAATGCTTTTAAGCAAACCCAATCTACATACAAAATGTCCTATTACTGTCTTTTTGTCACCGGTCAGTAGGGTAGAGGCGCCTATTGTTGGTCACTCGATGTCCATTTCGTGTGACAATTTAATGGAATGAATAATTTAATGGAATTAATGGGGTGAGTGCTAAGATAATTGGACGAAGTGTTTATTTGATTAGGAACGATTATTTAGGGATTGTCGGCAAATAATGTTACCTATTTGAATTACATATAAATATTTCTTGGAATGTGAAAACAGTCTCTTTTTATAGTGTTTTAATGAAATTAAATCTCAATTTATTCAACCGTCTAACCCTTCAAATGCGTGTCGGATTCTGCTCGACTTTATGACTTGGAAAAAATGGGTATAACCCATTGCACGGTGAACAAGAGGCAAGCCGTTAGCGGTCAAGATTTATAAACCCATTCGCAAAAAAAAACGGGAACCCAAAACTTTTCATTCCACGAAAAATTGCAGCACTTATTTCAGGCAATTGAAATAACCTTATTTTTTTGTCAAGATGAGTAATTTTCTAAAAATAAAAAAATAATAAAAAGTGCCTTTTTTCTGCAAAGTAGTTTCACGTTTTTACTTTTACAGTAGTTTGTAGTGATAAATTTGAATGGACTTTTAATTATATCCAGATAAATCTCATTAGCAACTATTTGCATGCTAAATTAAACAACACTTTTCCCAGTCGAAAAATCTTATGTAGTTAGAACCACAATAGCTTAGTAATTTTCCACGTCAAAGTTTTAACCCCTTATTTATAAACGCCCTACAGGCTTCTGCTAACTTAGCAATCGTTTGTCCTTATCTGTCACTTTGACATTTACCGTTCACAGATAAGGACAAACGATTGCTAAGTTAGCAGAAGCCTATAGAGCGTTTATGAATAAGGGGGTAAATCGCTCCCACCTTTATTTTAAGCACCCCTTCTGCATTCAAAAGAAAATCACAGCAAAGGAAGTGAAACCGGTAAAAATAACGCGACGTCGCCCACAGACCCCCAATGACCAAGTGACGGTAAATTTACCATTTACCCCAAAACGGGGTAAACACTTGCCCAGGGGTGAGCAAACCCTTCCGCTACCCATTCATCCACTTGTTATGGAAATGTAAGGCTTGACCCTTTGTTATTATTTATTATGTTCTCGAATAATATCAATAAATTGCCGTTTAGGCTACATTAGCTTTCCTTTTTCTGGAACTATAAATAATTCGCAAGGGCTTTTTTTTCATGCTTATTCTTTGATAATGTATGGAGAAGTAGTTATTCATTTCTTATTTATGACTTTGTCATGCTTCAACACGCTTTGCGGACTGTTTAGGGTCATTTCCTTAGCCCATTGTTATCCCTCACTACTGGGCAATCAAATGGCCTCGCTTTAACGGCAAAATCAAGTACAAAAAACTTTTATAATTAGGAAAATGTGCTTAAAATCTAAACACTGCGTTAATATTTTAACTTAATAGCATTCTACAAAATAAACTACAATTAAAAAATGTGTCTTCCATGCTGGTCTGGGAGTAAAGAAAAAACAGAATTTACTAGTTGCTTCTCTACCCGCGCAGATGGTAAAAGCCCATCGAGGGAATGGGCGAAAGTCTTAGGAATCATGTCATAGGCGACGCGACTAGCAACCCATCACTATTTTGATTTCTGTTTCCATACGCCCTTAATCAGGCTAAACGTGGCCTTAAGGTTTTGTTACCTTAGGATCTGTCTACGCCGTAAGGGATAAAGAAGTGATACATCGGTATAATTTTACACTGTCATAGTGAAGACTTTTCACATTATTATTATGATTAATTTCTTCTACATCATACTTAAAATAAAAACATTATCTGTTAGTTATTCTGCTGATATTTTATCTCATTAATCACTCCCGGCGTGCATTAAAGTAAAAGGTAATTAATATGTTAGCGCGACAGTTTTCACAAGTTCAGCGGTTCATTAAGACTCCATTTTGTGCGGGGAATGGTGGCTCTATATAAAATTATTATACTAACCCAACAGCATTAAAGCCAGCAGGCTATATAGAGCATTGTGGGTACATGAGTCAGTCAATGTTCTATTCCTGAGCGTCTGCCAAAAACAGTAAAATGATCATTTTTGAATTTGATTTTTTTAAGAAAAAATGTGTCCCAAAATTTCCATTCCCGTGCGTCACTTTTATTCATATAAGTAAGTACGGAACGTGACGAAAAGGAAAAAATACCATAGTAAAATCTGGGACACATTTTTTTTAAATCGATAGGGTAAACGATTCTGAGTAAAAAAAATCCAAAACGTTTAAATTCTGAAAAAATGTACATGTGGTAATTTTTTTGGAAAACGGCATCCTGTGAAAGTGTACCGTGACTGGTTGACCAGCCGACTCCAAGCCTAAACTACTAGAGTCTTGAGCATTTTCAGACATTTACTGTGAATATATCTTATATGTAAAATTTCCATGTCACAATGTTAGTTACCGAACTCCTCCGAAACGGCTTTACCGATTCTTACCAAATTTTATATGCGTATTCAGTAGGTCTGAGAATCGGCTACTATCTGTTTTTCATATTGAAATTTAGAAGAAAAAAAAAACGGGAGCGAAGCCGCGGGCAACAGCTAGTAATAATATAAGTGTACGCGTGTACGGGATATGCCGGTTGACATTCTTTGTGGCCTTACACTATTTCCGAAAAAGAAAGATATAAGATTGCCAACAGAACTATAAAGCGCTAAATCTTTACCTGAAGGAGCACTATCTGTAATCTTGTGCATGAATTGAGTAGCTGGTTTTTTAGGTATGTGTGTTTCATGTATAATATTATATTATGTATTTTCAGTACTTAGTATATTAATTATATATTCTAAATTGCACCAAGTGCTCAGATCTGTTCTGTTCTCCAGTCAGTGGTTGCCTGGTCGATCGCACTTTAGCGATAAGGCCGCCTATTGTTACCTTGTAATATTCTGTATACCTTTTTTCTGTTTTGGTTTCTGTATTGTATAACCTATTTATTCAAATTAAGCATTCATCCCTGTTATTAAAGGCTTTCCGTTGCATTGTACCACCTCGCTCCCCGTATCCAAATCACTTACATCCCACAATTTTAACCCTCAACCGCCAAATTTGGTCCCATTTGTGAGACCTCGTCAACCCTTAATCTGCTGCGTTTTACGATTGCTCAAGCAATATCTGTCAATGTCCTCGTCAATAAATTTGGACGTTTAGTGGCAACGACGTCGTTGGTTCGCGGGTGAGCCGGGACCACAGCTGTGCAAGGGTTAAGTCTCGACAAATACACCATTTGCAAATAATAAGATGCGATGAGAATAAATTAGGGGTTTTGTTTGGGGGTGGGTCTTAGAACGGATCAGTTGAAGTAATAGCATATTCTGTATGGCAGTGTATTGTGAATGATCGTATTTGTAATTAGACGAGTGATTTTTATTCCCTTCCATGCTGGTCTGGGAGCAAAGAAAAAACATGGAATGTGCCAGTTGTAAAAGGCCACCGAGGAAACGGGCTAAAATCTTGGGAATCATGTTATAGGCGATGCGTCTAGCAACCCAACACTATTTTAATTCCCCTTTCCACACAATCATGCTACTTAAGCGCGGCCTTTAGGTCTTGTTCTGTCTCCCCCGTAAGGGATACATACGTGATTTGTGTATGTATGTGGTTTTTATTACAATGAAATAAGGATAGCTAAAAAAGATTTGAATGGATGGATTTGAAGAAGATTTGTTTTGTTCTGTATTTAATTTTATTTTTCAAAACGACTGGAACACTGAAAAAAAATAGGTATGCGTTCTGGCATGTCATAATGGTCAATAAGGCCAATGGGCTGAAATGTGGGTTGAATTGATCAGAGTTTTCCTGACTATATATGAAAGGTCCTGGGTTCGAATCTCGGTATGAGCAAGTTATTACGATACATAAGAATGTTTGTACCTACCTGAGTCATGGAGTTTGACGTTCACTATTTATTAAGCTCTTGAATAATAAACTAAATTAACATTGCAGATGCACCAAAAAACTTTTTTAGCTTCATCATTGTTTAAAAATGTTCATTGTGACTCTTTTTCAATACATTAACTTCGACTTTGTTAACGCCTCAATCGAATTAATTATTTTCATCACATAAATAATCTTATTCATGGACACCCTGTAGCGAAAATGTCTTGTCTTTTAGCGCCACAAACTTATCACATACCAGTGGCAAATATTGTAACTAAATCAATTCCTTACTAAAGCTGTCGTTAGTCTTAGACAGTGGCGCCACGTTGCCATTTACAGATAAATTTGTAGCCCTATTTCAACATCTTAGAGAGTTGCAATTAATAATTATTGCACTTCTTCCGGTCACATCCGGTTCCGGCGATGGCGGCACTTCCGGAAAAGGTGGGGGAACAATGTCTTACGATATCCTATGCTAATAAACATTATTAACAGTTGAGGAGGTTTGATAGGTTTCAGGAAAGATGGCCTTTTGTTTAAGGAAGAAATATTGAGGAAGATGTTCGCATTATCGACATTTGGTCGCCGTGCAACTTGCCTTATAAGTAGTAACTGTTACTACCCTCGACCAAAATGGTAGTATAGTGTTCCGAATGGATACATTTATTTTGCTACTTTGCGAAATAGTGAGGTCGAGTCATGCAAAATCCCTTAATCTGCTTTTAATCGCATAGACAACTAAAATCGCTCACTAAAAAGTCTTAGATGGATCCCATGTGCCAGTAATATCACAAGATGTCTTACGTTTTGCGCTGGGACTGCTGCTTTGTGGCAGGACCAGCCAAATTCCAATATCAACACAATTACTCTGACATTTGACATAAAACCCAAACTAAAGTACAGAATCCCGCACACGTCTATCATAACATCATAATATTATCATCCGGTGTGCAATCCGTGCCATTAAAGTCCGGTTTTAATTAGCGAATGTACGTTCGTCCTTTACGACACGTGCCGCGGCACTAGTTTAGTGTCGACACTAAAATGAGCGTACCACCGGAATGATAATTCTGATTTTGATTATGCTATGGTATTATATTATATGATTCTGGTTATAACTGGGTTATAACGCTTGTAGTTAAAGGCTAACGTCATTATTTAAGTTCGAAGGATTAGGTTTTGTAAGGGTCAAGTTGTTGTAAATTAAGTGTGTTACGTGCGTATTATTAGTAAGTATTATGAGCCTTTTGAGTGATTGGACTTAATTCGAAGTTATGTTTTTTAATGTAGGTAGTTAGAAATACATACAGTTAAATATGAATAATGCAAAATGTTTAATTGTTTACTTCCATGCTGGTTTGGGAGCAAAGGAAAAGCATAGAATGTACCAGTTGCTTCTCGTCCTGCGCAGATGGTAAAAACCCATCGAGGGAATGGGCGAAATTCCTAGGAATGATGTTATAGGCGATTTTGATTCCTTTTTCCACCTATACTCCTACAATCATGATAAACGTGGCCTTTAGGTCTTGTTACCTTAGGCTATGTCTACTCCGTAAGGGATATAGACGTAATTTGTGTATGTATGTATATGTTAAACTGTTTAGTAAAAAACATATTGAGATAGGAAAACGCTAGGTATAAAACATTGCGAACATAGCGGGGAAACGGCTGGATGCGAAAGGCACGGGACCGAATTACTTGGAATGCTCATGAAGAGGTCCACGCCCAACAAGTGGTATTCACAGCCTGAAGACGAACAAAAAGAGTGTAGTATTTTTTTTAAGCACACTACTTAAAGTACTTTTACGTGTTTGTTATAATTACGTTAATTAAAAAAAACTGGTAAATGTGAACACTTTCAATTTACTTATAGTATTATTACGGTATTTTACTTAAAACACCAAACATACTTTTTTTGTCTTAAAAAGACAAAAAACTCAAAAGGACTGAAAAACTCAAATCAATAAGTACTTGTATAAAACAAAAACCTTTCACGCCAACAAATTGCCTACAAATCCACAAACCAAACTTACCACGGTGGACACGGAAATGAGACAGTCCCTTCGCAACATGTCGTAACACATCATTAATCTCTGATCTATGTGACATTTAATTACCTAAAACACCATTATATTGCGCGTTCTTCCTGCTATGCCCTTCGGGAACCATACTGAGTATTACCGACACAATTTCCGTAAGCAACAAACCGCTGCAGTCGCATTTTGCACCCACAGTTATTAGCATAACGGTTTCAAATACAACGCAACATTATGTCATTTACAACGTTCGACTGAGTGATAATTCAGCTAGAAATTTCTAACAGACACGAAAAGCACTCTATGCCACCGAAATTAGGTCTTGAAGATGAATATAGTCTTTGACGTAATTAATATAGTTCTATTTATTGCTTCACGCCTAAGATTTTATTGCTTCTTGGTTGATAAGGCGGTGATTAAAAGGGAGTAGGTCTTATATGGTTCATATTAAAACACATCGTTTTGTAAATGTAAGTATAAAGTATCTTGTAAGGTAAGGATGCGTATGATTCATCATTATAGCTTTGGATTACGGTGGCTACATGCTTGCTACGGCGTAGATCTCGTAGAGCATTTACGCTACGGTATACGTAGCACTTGCTACGTAGAATGCATAGGTAGTGTAACTTACCATAATGCTAGTCTACACCTGGGTATGTCTTAGGTATGTCTTTCATTTAATAATAGGTAGGCTGTAATACAGTTTTACAGCTTGATGATTAGTAGAATACGCAATACCTTGATACGTCTGGGACAAAAATGGAAATTCCTGCTTTTAGTTTTTGCAGTTAATTTCGTGCGCAGTGTGTTTTTCTTTATACGACAAGGAAACGAGCTAGTGAGGCACCTGATGGTAAACCACTACCACCACACTGCCCATAGACACAACACTAGATCCTACACTTCGTTTTAAACAAAAGATCCACGAATGGGTCGAAGTGTATACATAAGGACCCCTAGACTAAGATAAGATAAGATTCTACACTTGCATGATGTCCTACCACCCGACCCGCGTTTTTTGTACTATAACGTATTCATACAATATACATTTAAAAGCATACAAACCGTACCGTAAATACCGTACACGTTTTAACGTAGACGGGGTGATAAATACGTGTGCATTTCTCGGTCTGGTTCACATACAACAAAAGCCTTCGGTGATTCAAATGACAAACATTAGTTGCAACTGTTTAGTGGCAAAAGTATTGTTAGTAAATAAATAAATTGCAGTTAAACTAATTTTATCTTTAGCCCATTACCATACTTAGGAAACATTATCTTTGACTTTTATGACTGTCAGCTTTTTATTTGTCTATCTTGTATGTTTTCCGCATTGCCTGGGAAGGTAATTCTCTGACGCGATATAACAGTCCAATACTTTCCTTGGAAGACTTAGTCTTCTCTTCTCCAATACCTTTTTATATTTTTTACTTGGTACGTGGTAAAACCGTAAAAGTAAACATAAGAAGTAGAAATTCTTGATTCATTTGATAGTACCCATCATTTGAAAAACAGCGCCTTCTCTCGTCCCTGGTGAGCAGTAGATGTTCCACGGGAGTTTATATTTGTGTCGTACAGACACATCATTCAAACAGACGACGCTTAGCTGCGAAAATTCGCATAGTAACAACGTCACGTGACAGCTAGTAACAGATGGTGAAGGGGTATAGCACGCGTCACGGAATGACGAGGATCCGGGTTCGATTCCCGGCCTGATAGCCTTACTTTTCAGATTTTTCTGTGTTCTAAGTTTCAGTGTCGTTTAGTTTTTTTTTGTACGTAGTGTTCAAACAAGAGTCGTTGTCGTGTACGTATTGTATTGTATTGCTATTAAAAGTAAAACGTCGTAGAATAACCAGACCATTACTCTACCGCTCGTGAAATTAATCTCTAAACAATCTATTTTTCTAAAGTCACCAACAATCCACAAATCACGTCACGCGAGCACACGCTCGGTATCTCGAACATGAGAAATGTCCCGTGTCGGACATTTATTTGATGTCTGCAGTCGGGATAAATGATGTCGGCGCTCTCGCTAGACTTTTATAGATTTACGATGATGTCCGCAAAATGATCCCCATTTTGGTAGGTTTTGGGAGTAGAGTGTTCAAAACGCAAAAAAAACGGTTTTTGTTGAAATTCCTCGCCGATCGACATGTTGGACAACGTTGCCGAACCACGCAGCCGGAGGGCTTAGTTAGTCCCTTGATCACAATCACGTCTGATGGTAAGCGAAGTGATCTAGGATGGAATACGCTTGCATAGTGACCATTCACGGCATGACTGCAGCGTTTAGGGAACACAGACACTGGCAGGGAGTTCCATTCTTTAGTTTTCTGGATAATAAAGGACGAGTGGGACCGCTCTGTACGAATTGTAGGGACGCTCATAACATATGGTTGAACCCCATCCGGTCAATTCGCCAATTGCACTGACTGCGTACATAAACCATGTTGATTATGGTCACTCTGGATGTCTAAAATGACAGTCCAAAAAGTTTAGCTCTCACTTTCTGTTTTAATTTTTTTGAGAAAACTAAAGTAGCGTAGAAGTTTGACATCGAACATGGAATCATCATCAGTTAATTTCCTTTAGAAGGATGTTCTTTTCATATTAAACACTAGCTTCTGCATGTGGCTAACATTTCATAGAATTTACTGTCCCATCATTCAACAACACAGCATGTCTACGGACATTTATCTTCTCCAAAACGTTGCTCACTTTGCAGTAACACCGCAGTTTTACAAGCATTTAGATTCGCAAAAAATACTATCTAAACTACCAAAAATAACCCTTTTCATGCCATTCCATTGCCAATCGTAAATATATCTCGCCAGCTATTAGTTCGATAAAATTCAACTCGAAACGATAAATAAAGAAGACTTTGACGGATGGCCAGTTTCCCCTGCAACGTATGGAATCACCACGTTAATATTACCACTATAATTGCCACAATCCTTCAAGAATTATCCCTTAGTTTCGCTATTTAAGGGTCTTTTTCTACAAACTTGCTGTTTGCTCGACGGCAAAGTAATTTTTGTGAAGTATTGTATCTGTGTCACTTGGGAACGTTTTGTCCGAAACTTAACTTATTTAGTCCGTTTGCTGAATAAAACATTAGCCGAAGAAAGATGTTGGCGAAACGAATTTGGTTCACATGCTAGACTTTTTATCAAATTTTCAAATCCTACTAATATTATAAATGTGAAAGTTTGTGAGTATGGATATTTGGATGTTTGTTACTCTTTCGCGCCAGAACGGCTGGACAGATCTGGATGAAATTTGGAACATACATAGATTATAGTCTAGAATAACACATAGGCTACTTTTTATCCCGGAAAATTGCAAAATTCCTGCGGGATAGCGATAAACGAATTCTATGCAGACGAAGTTGCGGGCAACAGCTAGTTGGTGTATAAAAATCCTATTCATTTTCAATGTTATATTAAGACTTTTATAATGTATCAGATCAGCCCAAGGAACATGGCTGTTATTACGAACTTTGCATAAACAAGAGTGTAAAGCATACGTGTCATAAACAGTATTAAATCGCAAAGTTTCGCTGCCGACGACGCATATTAGCGTCATAACTCGCCTTCGACTTTGCAACGCGACTTTTGCATTTCGTAGTTTCGCTACGTCGAGTTACGAAACGTTTGTAATATTTAATAAGGTTTCGTCCAATAAATAATTTTGAATACTGGCTGTTTTGCTGACGGAACTTACATCGTCATCGATCCATTCCAATATACCATATTCCGTGTTCCATCGCTTTAGGGAAGCGATTTTAAAAATCCCTTAAAGTTGTAGTTTTGTTTATTTTTTTGTTTTGAAGCTTATTTTATGATTATATTATGTACCTCCTTGTATAAACGTATTAGTAGTTAAGTAGAATTAAATTATTGTAAATGTATTTATTTTGAACAAAATACTTTCTGCCAAGTTTCTTGCGCGTTTGTTTTCTTTCTTCTTCTTGGCAATGATGATCCTTCCGATCGTAGTTTTATAAAAAGACATCTCTTTTATAGGTATAGCTTTTATTTAACTCGCAATTTATGTAAGTATGTATTTATGTAATATGTTTGTCCGGGTGGAATATTGCGACTCAATTTTGAAGCAGATATGAAGATATTTTGAAGATATGTTGAAGATCCGATTGACATAAAATTTGGTAGGTATACATATGTGTAGGACGGATGACAATGCAAGTAAAGTGATCGTAAAGTACAGTCAGCAACAAAATACACACATATACACATACACACATAAATCGCGTCTTTATCCCTTACGGGGGGAGACAAGTCCTAAAGGCCACGTTTAGCATGGTTGTGGGCGTATAGGTGGAAAGGGGAATCAAAATAGTGATGGGTTGCTATCCGCATCGCCTATAACACGAATCCTAAGATTTTCGCCTATTCCCTCGATGTGCTTTTACCATGAAGAGAGGCTACTGGTACATTCTATGTTTTTTTACTCCCAGACCAGTACGGAAGAGCAATAAAAAGTGGTATTAAAAATGTTTTTTTTTGACAGACACTTATTTAAATGAACATAAAATGTTTACCTTACTTGCAGAGATGATGATGATGGGTCTGCATGTGTAACAGTTGTGCTCATTAAGCTTTGATAACGATCCCGTAGAGGGATCGAAACGCGTCAGTGTTTGTATGGTGTAAGGGATAATTAAGTTTGTGGGATTTATGTGTGTTTATTGGCAGCAGTGGAGGGAGGGATGCATGAAAAACATTTATATTTCACACAGGCTTGGTTATCTTGCACGTGAGTAGCAGAGTAGCAAGGTAAAATTTTTATGTTCATTGAAATGGACCTCCGCAAAGTAACGCCTGATTCAATAAAATAAAAGACACTTATTTGTTTTCGCCTTACCCAATGCTAAAGCCTACTCCACTCCTCCGCCTACTCCATAACCCGTCGAATATCAAAGATCACTTCAATGAACTCCGACTGTATTCCTGTATGCAAATGCCATGATTTATGCATCTTGAGTGCATTGCTAAGGCAAGGTTGACGTGCTGATATGCAGAATATACGGCCGTCATACGATATTACGCCATTTCGGTGTGAAAATCTTCGACTACCCGCATTATTTTGGTGTCGGGTGAATTCTTGATATTTTCTATGCTGGCTAAAGTAATGGCTTATCAATCTTTCACAAATTCCTCATCTATAATGCTTAATGGTTTTAAGAACTAGTTGAATAGGTGTACCTTGACGACCGGATAGCCTAGTAGTTAGAAAACCTGACCATGAAGCTTGAGGTCCCGGGTTCGATCCCCGGTCGCAGATATTTGTATGAAAAATACGAATTTTTGCTCTCGAGTCTTGGATGTTTAATATGTATTTATCTATATAAGTATGTTTATCTGTTGTCTAGTGCACATGTTACAAGCTTTGCTTAGTTTAGGGCTAGGTTTGGTGTCAATTGTCCCAAGATATTGTGGTGTTTGGTAAAAATCGGTCCAGCAGTTTGAAGAGTATTTATTGGTCCTTTCCAAAATGGTGTAAGGCATTTTTGCCATAATTTTTTTTGTGGGGTTTTTTTAATTTTTAGCTAATGTTATTTCGTTCATATTTGTGTATGAACGTGTTTATACGAGTGTATCACAATTTGATTCCATTTTTTTGCCATCTATGCGCCCACAATCTTGCTAAACCTGGCCTGGGTCTTGCCACCTTAGGCTCTGTCTACCCCATAAGGGATAAAGACGTGATTTGTGTACGTGACGTCGCGAAACTTACCAAATACCGTAAGTAAACTTTAAAGTCGATACGTAACTGGACGATTAAATTTATTCGCGCGCACGTAACGTTATATCGCCCGCGGAACGTGTTAAACAGTTATTGCACATAAAACTGTTTCTAACTGTTACCGGTTTATTGCAAAACGTTTACCGTTAAACTTTAACGATGACACGTAATGCGATTTGGGAATTTTTCAGTTCGGTTTGTGGGATAACACGGATTTTATCTCATTAAAAACTACATGTAAATGATAAATACAGCTTGTTCCCCGTACATAACCAAGTTACATAACCGGCACTGGTAAAACCAATGCAGGATGATTAATTTGGACCAATTTAGGTTTAGGTGCAGCGGGAGTGGCCCTCGGGCCACCCCTAAGCCGCGAACATGTTTGTTTTAATTTAGCAATACTCTTTATTTTACCTTAGAATGTCCTGGTTATGTAAAGTAGTTATGTATGGAGAACAAGCGGACTTATCTCTGTGTAACGAACGAAGCCCATCAATTAATTGGACGATGTAATATAGCCGTAAGGATATTTAAGTACCTATCTATTAATAATAATATGCTAACATCCAATCCATCATAATCAAAGGACTTACGTGGTCACAGAGCAAAAGGCTAATTCAACAGCGATAACCAACCCAGCCGCTACCAAGGCTCCACGCCCGTTTCAAACATAACCCAACTTGAACCTTAACCAATACAGCACACGGTATATTTTACTTAAAGCGAGAGCTGAAATATGGGACTGTGTCATAGTCATTCAGTGATTTATCGAAACATCTCTTTGACGATAATCTTGTTTACTCGCTTCAATATTCATATTTGTTCCGAATGCTCCATACATGCTGAATTACCCGTTCACCATTCTGCTACAACCTTTATATCAAAGGACCGCATCCTGTATACAGCGTGTTTAGTTGCCAAAGTACTTGTCCACGGGGTCAAGGTATGGTGGTTGGTTCAATGGATTGATTCTCTTTGATGCAACGGTTTTTAGCTTTTGATGTGAAGATTTGTGTTGTGATGGTTTTCGGCAGATGTCGACTGAATGTTAACTTACTGTAACCTGTAACATTTTTGAGGTCAGGATTTTCTAGATTTTTTATAAGTAGTTCACCTAGATCTGATGTCCAGTGATTTGTGATTACTTTTTTTCGTCCATTTTTTATGCAGTTTGCTTTTGACCACAATAACATCTGCTGCTGCGCGCTAAATGTGTTACGATACAATATAATACTCTTTATTAAACACCACAAATCAGTACAAAATAATACAGAAACAAAGCAGACAGTAGGCGGTCTTATCGCTCAGTAGCGATCGCTACCATACAACCAATAAGACAGAGAAGTTATTATCCCTGCGTTTATCATGTCTATTTGTTTCCGCCACCTACTTAAACTGTCTCCAACTTATTTCTCTGTCGTATTGGTTGTCTGGTAGAGATCGCTATTAAGCGATAAGACCGCCTATTGTCTACTTTGTTCTTTGATTCTGTATTGTTTTGTACTGATTTGTGGTGTTCAATCAAGAGTATTTGTATTGTATTGTATTGTATCACTTGTATGGCTATTGTGACTACTTTCATCCATGATCATGTTTGTATTATGATCGGTTGTAAGGCTCTGTGTACACTGTATTAATCAAGTAAACAGGTACGAACCGCGTCAGCAGCCGCGGGCTGCAATTGCCTAAGTGCTAACGATCTTGTTGGGTTTAGATTTATGCTTGCCAAGTATGCGGTGTTTGATCTATGTAGCGTGTCGTGAGGTGGCGTAGGGGAAATACCTACTCCCAATATTATAAATAGTAACATTAAAAATATCGTCCATGCTGGTTTGGGAGTATAAAGAAAAAAACATAATTTATAGGCGATGCGGCTAGCAACCCATCAATATTTATGATTCCCCTTACCTATAAGTCCACAGTCATGCTACACGTGGCCTTTAGCTCTTGTTACCTTAGGCTCTGTCTACTCTGTAAGGGATAACGACGTGATTATTGTGTGTGTATATTGTGTATTATTAATGCGAAAGTGACTCTGTCTGTCTGTCTAAACCACTGAAGTTATTTTAATGAAATTTGGTACAGATATAGTTTCATTCCCGGGGAATGATATAATAGTTTATATCAAAGAAAATCGCATAGTTCCCGCGGGATAGCGAATAGACAGAGTCGCAGGCAACACCTAGCTATTAATAGTAAAGACATCTCATACAATTTGTATGAAAAATTTGCTAAGCCACTGATGGCCCAGCTGGAACCGTCTCTGCAGGAGAGAACTCCTTAAGAGTTAACGAAAGTGTAAGAACAGTCATTAAAATTTTTTTATGAAAATTTTAACTGACACTTATTTTTTTTTTGAATGCAACCTTAATTGTAAACGCACCCTTAAGCCACGCTTAACTATGAATGTGGCAGTTATCATTTAAATGATATTACCTCTAAAATCGCAGTCAAAGCTGATACCTGGAATGTTTTTAAGTAAATTACGTGAAATGCGCTATTCTAGAATCCTTAATCGCACCAATATCCATTGATGCTTTCTGAATAGGGTTGGCTACAACTTTTTTTTTAACTATAATAGGCGTTTTCAACATGAAACTACCGTGAACTGAACTGTTTTAAATATTGACCAAACGGTGAGTGTGAGCGAACCTTTACGGAGTGACGTGATCAGTGTTGTGTGCTGCCCGACATTTGACAATAATAAAAATGACGATGAAAACGAGGGTAGTTGTGCGCCGCTGTCAGTTGCGTCGAACAGCCGCGCGAGCAGAGCGCTGGCGCGCAGTGTTCGTGTCGCTGCCGCCGGGGCGAGCGCTCTTGGAAAAAGGACTACGAAATAGTCCGAAACATGTCGAGCATCACTCGACTTTTTATACGTGAGTTATCCGTTTATGTGTAATTATAATAGGCGTTACTTCCTGGCGATTGAAACTACGCGTGCAAAACATTCACGTCGGTATCGCACCGTGGCTTAGCCAGCTAGATAATTAAAAAAAAAAACTGAACCATAGTGCAAAATTTTAGTTTTCTAGGCAATGTTTGGTCGGCATTGATGACTAAGGTAAATTGTGACTTTTCTTTTTAACGGACGAAGGTAAATTTTGATATGGAAAACAGGAGTCCGATCTTTTGGCTGACAAACGTTTCACTCATATATCGTTTCACAAGTTTCACAAACAATTCATTTGGCAACCCTTTAATGTCTGCTAAATCGTAATAAATTTAAATAAATATTTGTGGAGATACATACATAAATTACGTATTTTTCCCTTATGGGTAGACATAGCCTGACGTAACAAGACCTAAAGATGTCATCATGAATGTGGGCGCATATAGGTGGAAAGGAGAATCAAAATAGTAATGGGTTGCCAGCCGCGTCGCCTATAACATGATCCCTAAGACTGTCGTTCATTCCCTCGATGGGCTTTTACCATCTGCGCAGGAAGAGAAACAACTGGTTCTATGTTTTTTATTTTCTCCCACACCAGCATTGGAAGAAATGATGTTCAGTAAAATGTTGAAATATCGCGGAAAAATCAGAGAAACCTCTAATACACACACATACATAAATCACGTCTTTATCCCTTACGGGGTAGACAGAGCCTAAGGTAACAAGGCCTACAGGCCACGTTTAGCAAGATTGTGAGCGTGTAGGTGGAAAATGAAATCAAAATAGTGATAGGTTGCTAGCCGCATCACCTATAACATGATTCCTATGATTTTTTCTCCTCTCCTAACCTCATCTTATAATATACTAGCTTCCGCCCGCGACTTCGTCTACGCAGAATCATACATAAAAACCTTCCTCAGGAATCACTATTAAAAAACCCGCATCAAAATCCGTTGTGTAGTTTTGATGATATAAGCATACATAGGGGATATAGGGACAGAGAAAGCACAGTATATATAGAAGCTAAAGCAGTAAGGAAACTACGAACAAATCGGTTGAAACGAAACACGCACACAGGCGCGCGCTTTACACGGCCCCTAAGCGGACCTCGTCCACTCCGCTCAGGCTCAGGTCCGCTTAGGGGCCGTGTAAAGCGCGCGCCTGTGTGCGTGTTTCGTTTCAACCGATTTGTTCGTAGGTTCCTTACTGCTTTAGCTTATATATATATATATACTGTGGAGAAAGCGACTTTGTTTTATAATATGTATTGATGATTACATACATTTTTTTTTCAGAAAAAGTACGGTTTTCAATGTTGGCACCCCTGGCGTGATCGTGGAAGTCGGCGTCCCTCTTCGAAGGTATTTGCAGGTTAGACTCGAATATTTAGCAACTTTATTCGAATGGTTTTTCGATTGTTACTGCTCCCATTTAGTTTTAATATTCCTTCATACGAGCGCATTTACAATAATAGTAAGATTTTATAATAAAGATGGCATTTGAATCGTGGACTTATTGCATAAAAACAAATTAATTTTACAGGTAATGAGAGAAAGAGATGTACAAAGGTGAACTTGCACCCTAAAGGTATCTTTTCCAAACTATTGACAGGACAACATAAACCAGAGTATAGAGAGTAGACTAAAAAGCTAAGACCAAAGACAATAATTCCTATTTATCTATTTATGTGTAGTTTATTATTATGTCTTACATTATTTAAAATTTAGACATTTAGAATTATTTTAGGTTTCGATCGGTTCTTTTACTTTTGTGTCTACTCTTGCTTAATACTGATGTCCTGTCAATCTTTCAAAGGTTAACTGGAAGAGATCCCTTTTAGGGATAAGTTCACCTTTGTGCATGTGTTTTGTCCTGTATTCATCTTTTACTTGTGTTTTGTCCTGTATTCATCTTTTACTTGTGTTTTATGTACAATAAAAAGTTATAAATGCATACATACATAATTTAACCTAAACAAATAAAGCATTAAAACAATAATAATAAGAATACACTTACACAACAATACAGGCACATTCTAATAGTACATAATTACAAGAAAAATACGATAAACTACTATATATCAGTAATATACTACAGATAAAATACATATAAACTACATAAATATACACACACAAAACATACTAAGTCCACTTAAGAAGACTAAAAGTGACCAGACGCGGACAAAAGGTAGTAACAGAAACGACCGTTTTTTTAATCATTCAATTTGCCCGCTTTGTTCAAACATTTAAACCATTTGACCCTTCAAACGACCGAGAAATTAGGAAAAAAAAGAATTTAATTTTTCGCTTCCCATTTGCGGCAAGACAGGCCATTCTTAACCCCCCCACTGCGTGCCAAGAACACCCTGGGGATAGTAAATTTCTTTTAAACACCTCTCATTATTCGCAATAGCCACATAACAGTTTAACCCTTCAGTGCAGCTGGGGTCTTTTTAACCCGATTAGGGTTGACTGCCGTCGACCCGTTAATTATTTCATAAGTACATGTAGTAACGAAAACTACTCCTGCTTTGAATAGTAAATAAGTTAAGACTTCTATATAAAAAACTAGCTTCTGCCCGCGACTTCGTCTGCGTAGAATTATACATAAAAACCTTCCTTTTGAATCACTCTATCTTTTAAAAAAACCGCATCAAAATCCGTTGTGTAGTTTTGAAGATATAAGCATACATAGGGACATAGGGACAGAGAAAGCGACTTTGTTTTATACTAATGTAGGTAGCGATTACTTGTTGTCAAAAATTATGCACTAATGACGATGTTATATTTTTAAAGTCATAATGTTTTAATAAGTTTCAAGGAAACTAGCCATTTTTAACTGACTTCAAAATAAGGAGGTAGTTCTCAATTTGTTTGTATTTTTTTACTATTTTTGAGTTGTCTTCCATCGTACATAGTTGTTTACCAAATATCAGGTCAATCCAACTACTAGAAGTGAATAAAATTTGACTTGCAAGTTTTGACCTACACCAAACACGTTAAATTAAATAAGTACACAAAATGTAAGTCCATTTACACTTCGTTGCGACCACTTATTCATTTATAAAAACAGACAAACTCCAGTAAATAATTTAAACGAATAAGTGTGACCCTCGGTGCTACCCGGTTAGTCGTCAGACGACGTCATGCCGTTACAAATCCGCATTTTATTGTATTAGGTTTTGACAGATATCGTCAAAACGTCGCATAAAACGCACGCCTCTTCCCCCTGACGAGCTTGTTGATGGGTTGAATCAAGTTATACTGCGCACATTGCAAGGGTTGAATAAATAACTTAGTGCTGCAATTAGTAAAAAAACAGTAAATACTTACATAATGACGATAAGGTGTTGTAGTGTTTTTAAAAGAAACTTCTTTTTTTAATATGGCCCCATCGATCGATGCGATGATTTCGCCAATGTCAAAGTAATGAATTCAGTATTCAAAAATTTTGTGACAAAAATGTCGGCGACCTTGTACGGTAGAACACGGACAAAAGACCCCCCCCCCCCCCGTCGGGCTCTTAGCGAACGGATAATGATATCCCTCGGCATCTGCCAGGAAATCATTAAACGATGCCCAGGGTGCACCGGACCAACTGCTCTTCCCCTCGGACGGACCCAAAAACGAACCGCGCTCTTGACCACACGCGGAGGTAACCCGACTCGCACCCTAATATACCTGAATTAGATTAAGTACTTCGAAAAGTAACCCGAGGTCATAAGTATAACACGCATACCCTCGCAATAGCATTGTCTATGTCTTTCTACACGGGTTGCGAGTCGGGTTACCTCCGCGTGTGGTCAAGAGCTGCGGTTCTTTTGGATTCGTCCGGGGGGAAGAGCAGTGCTTGGTCCGGTGCACCCTGGGCAACGGTTAATAATAATAATAATAATAATAATAATATTTATTTTCAGATTAATATCCATAGATTGTTAGTTATTACATAAACTTAAGAACTAGTGATGTAATAATTTGCTAGCAGTTTCTGAGGGATATCATTGACCGTTAGCTAAGAGCCCGACAGTGGGGAGGGGGGTCTTTGACCATTACCGTTGCCGACATTTTGTCACAAGACTTTTATTATATTTTTGTTACTTTGACATTGGCGAAGTTGTCGTTGCTACAACGACTTGATACGCCACAAATAAGAAGAAGAAGTCTTTCTACACCGGTTAACAAAAACAAAATAATACACAGAGTGCAAGAGTTACTCTATTCGGTCATCAGAATATTTTAAACCGGCACAGTGGGTCCGCTCCGAATGTAAAAGACATAATAGTTTTTCACAATACAACGCTTATTTTAGGAAAGACGTCGGGTAATTTTCTCTATACACGCTCCTTAACAAAGCACCTATTGTGTTTAGTAGCAAAAACTACAGGCGGTCAACTAATTCAATGTTCATACATGGGATTAAAAAGCCCTTCTCAAACTCAAACCAACCAGAATTAAAACCTTTTCTCTTCACAAAAGAACTCAACTTTCTCTAGCTTAGTTCGTAGTATAATCCAAAAACTGAGGAAATCGATGACGGAGCTTTGGTTCTTAGTGTCATGGTTTCAATGACGAAATTGCGATGACAGGGTATAAGTGGCGTTCTAAAATGCAATGAAGCCGAGAACTAATCAAACAGACACGTGACCCGCTGAGAGGGTCATTTTCGTTGTTTGAAATAAAAATGATTTGTTTTTACGTTCATATATGAATTGATATAAAACTTACATACATACATACATAAATCGGGTACGTATTAAAATACGTAAAGTTTAAAATGTATAATGGGTTAAAATACATAATGGTTTATAATATATAATGCGATTTTCTCAGAAAGTTACAAATTAACAGGATTGTTATAAAACAAACCTAACCTAACCTAAACCAATCTATAGATTACGATATCAAAAAAGTTCATTTAGCTAATAGTTTTACAGAAAATTGCGTTATATATTTTGAACCATTATGTATTTTAACCCATTATACATTTTAAACTTTATGTATTCTGATCCGCTGCCACATAAATCACTTCTTTATCCCATACAGGATAGACAGAGCCTAAGGTAACAGGACCTAAAGGCCACTATATTTCGAAACGACACTCATAATTAGAACACAGAAAAATCCGAAAAGTAAAGCCGTGCTTCTCTACACCACCCATAAGTGAGTAAGCCTTCGAATTTTCCTGTCACTAGCTGTCACGTGACCTTGTTACTATGCGATTTTTTATCGCGTCATCTCTTTGAATGATGTGTCTGTACGAAACAATTACATACCGGTGTTGAGACCCTTGATCTGTGGGGTCCTAGCGCTATTAGCCTCTTCAAAGATATTTCGAAGAGGCTAATAGACGCTGCGAGTGACCGCAGAGCTGGCAGCTTCCTTGGACAGCGTGTTAGTATAGCTGTCCAAAGGGGGAATGCTGTCTGGTGAACAATACCACGGGGGCCCCTCCTTTTTTAATTATTTTATTTTAAGATTAGTTTTTAATTTAACCATTTTATTTAGCATTTTAGGGAACTACAAGTTCTAACATTGCCTTCTATATATGTATTGGAAGCGGCACTATTTGTTAGGAAACATTCAAACTTATTTACGGTCAAAAACAAATTGAGGTCACAAAGACAAAAAAATAATCAATTGTTACTTCCAAAGTCAAACCTTTCAATATTCAGAAATGGTCCGTATTGCCGATGCATACGTATAGCAAATAAAATACCGGAATGTATCAAGCATGAACCTTGCCATAAATTATTTAAAAATAAATTAAAAAGATTACTTATCGAGAAATGTTATTATGATATTGATGACTTTTTAAATGATGAACTATAATGAAACATTTTTGAAATGTATACCCACCTGCTCTTTAACTGTACCTACTTAATTTATATTTTTATCGTTATTGAATAATTGACATACTTAATTTTTAATCTAGGTTTAGGAACTTGACATTAGACTGTTATATTTCAATATTTTTACGAGTATTGGCACGACAACAAAATTGTATGTACCTAAACTGTATAATTAAGGATGACTATTTACAATATTATTAGAATGGGATACCTTTAGATTAAGCATTGTAGACATTTTATACCCTGACAGGGTGTCATGTACCTACCTCCATTTTACACAATAACATCTTGACATTTATGTAATGAACATGACTTAAATGATTAAATGAATTGAATTGAATTGAACCATAGTTTAATTTATTTTTAATTCCCCTTTTGCATTTTTTTCATTAATAAATCATATTACATACTCCCACGTTCATTGTGACCATAAAATAAAGACGCCAACTCAAATTCGATACGAGGCATCGTTTTAATATTAACAACAGGTACGTCCAAATTTATGTACATGGATTAGACTGAGTCAACAGTACCGACCCCTCATCTCGATTCATTTCCGCAAAATAAACATGTACGTACACACGGAATTGCAAATCGACCTTATAATCTAATAAGAGAGCCGACAGGCCGACACGGATCATTTGTGGAAAAAAAATGTCGTGAATTCGTTCTTTTTTAGGATTCCGTACCCGAACTTGGCGATACTTGGCTTACAAAATGATCGAAGGATATTACATTTTTCAGACCTTTTTTAAAACAACAAATTAACGTATATTATTTATTTATACCACATTCTTATTAAATATAAATTTACGTAACAGATAAACTAATTAATTTAATTAATGAAGATTCAACAACATAACTACTACTATTATAAAACAAATTGTCATAAAACTATAAATAAAAAAGTTGCCCTAAGCCACGGCCGGTGGCATGGTGTCCAGAAGGCTGGCAGCATTGCCGCGTTGTATGGCAATGCTTACCCTTTGTGCTAAAAAACCAGCCCTCTGGTCACCCGAAGCTTCATTCAGCTTGGTCGACAACAACCCATATAACTCGTGCGCACTTGGCCCCCACTGACCCATGGTTTCTACCTCAAGTGGTTTCGTGTTGCTGTACATAATAAAGCGTGAATCGAACGCGAGCGGAACCCTCTATGTTGGAGTCCGGCTTGCGTTTGTCCGGGTTTTTTGCCCGCATTATTCCGATGCGGAACCAGTGGGGATGTGACGTTGACAAATACAAATACATTTCCGGGAACGATGTATATTTTTCTTGTTTTTATTCGAAGACATAATTCGGTTACGTTTTTCTAATAATTTAAAGTGTGCAAGCGTTACGTGTTGAAAATTGTATTTGTTAAGAGTTACAAATGTGTTATTGTTGTAAGAGAAAACTTTTGGATGCAAAATGAAAATGGTTCAATTTACTATTGTTTTTATCGATAATTACATTACATGACAGATTAATACTCAATGTGCCTTCTATTAATAAAAAAAAACTGTCTAATCATAAAATCTAATTACTAAAACCTATTAAGGTGTGGGGAGTGCCACAATAGAGAGATCTCTCTCCAGGCAGATGTTATGCCTGGGGACCGAAGTCCGAAGGAAGAGAGTTAAACATTGTATTTATGCAGCCGCATTGAGAAACTTCGTTAGCGGCATGTAGAACGATGTGACAGCTGTCATTAGAACTGGCGCTAGCTACTCGTGCGTCGTAGTAGTTATGTAGAGGCCAACTAGGTGGCGCTAAGGTCGCTACAAAGGTTTCTTTTAACTTTTACCCAAATAAACAATAATTACTCGTATTATATGTTTTTTTTTAATTCCTCATGCGCTGCTAACGTAACTAGCAAATCAACGATCATAAAAATCAGGGCAACCGTGCTAGAGCGTACCTACTTTTAGAGTAAAGTACAGGCGAGGAAAGTCGTCGAGTTGTAGAGTATGCGAACTTACTCGCCCGTATGTCACCCACTTTAGGATGTAGAATAATTATGTAAATTCAATCGAGAATTTATACTGAGCCGAACAGCAGCTCGGCCTCCCAAAAGCTCACCTACGTAGGTCTGGATAAGACGTTAGCCCACCGCTAGTTAATATTAAATTAAACTTAGCCCAAAACTCATTAAGAGTCCGTCAGGCGCATTGCAAGCCGCTTATACCTAGACTTCCAAATACACGCTTAATTGAGAAAGGCAACTGACATTCAAGATTTTAACACTCAAGCTTGGAAGCGGCAGAAAACTTTAATAACACTGCAAATCGAATAATCCTACATCACGTCTTTATCCCTTACGGGGTCGACAGACCCTAAGAAAACATGGTTGTGGGCGTAAGTGGAAAGGGGAATCAAAATAGCGAAGGTTTGCTAGCCGCATCGCCTATAATATGATTCCTAAGATTTTCGCCCATCTTTTTGATAGACTTTTAGCAGCTCGCGGAAAGAGAAGCATCTGGTATATCCGACATTTTTCATTGCTCCTTGACCACTACAGAAGACAAACAAACAAACGAATGCTATTAATCCTATTAACATTATAAATATAAAAGTTCTTGAGGAGGTATGTATGTGTGGATTTCAAGTCAGAACTAATGAACAAATCTGGATAAAATTTGTAAAATTGCGAAGTTCCTGCGGAATATCGATAAACCAGGGGTGGCCAACAGGTCGATCGCGATCGACCGGTCGATCGCGACTGTTAGTCCAGTCGATCGTGGCAAGGCAAAAAATATAAATACGTAGACCAGACTGCGCAACGTAATCACTAACTGCTGATTTAAGGTTTCATGAAGTATGTAATTGGTAGATCGCACAGGGTTTCGTTAGTAAACAGGAGATCTTGGGTCTGATCAAGTTGGCCACCCCTGCGATAAACCAATTCGCAGACAAAGTCGCGGGCAACTAATTTTATACTTTTACAGATGCTACGACCTTGTGCAAGTATAATTGAACGCAATCATAACGTCATATTACTTTTATGTCGCCCGCCATGTGCCGCCCTCCTGTGACCAATACATCAAACTTATTTCACTCGCTGATACGAATTTAATTGATATTTCCAACCATCTGTTTCAACTAAAATCCTGGTTTGTAATTTGAGGGCATTAGTGCATGACATCTGTATTTCGACCGCGAATGCTGTCTGGTTGTAGGATCACATTTTGTAAACGTTTTTTAGTTTTAGCTTAAAAAAACCATGGTAGACGTGTTTAGTCCACTTCCATGCTAACCTGCGAGCAAAGAAAAAACATTGAATGTAAGTACCAGCTTCTTTTTTGGCCATGGGTCAAACTAGACTACCACATACACAAACTAGAGAAAAAACATAGAATGTTACAGTTGCTTCTCTTCCAGCGCAGATGGCAAAAGCACATCGAGGGAATGAGCGAAAATCATAGGAATCATGTTATAGGTAGGCATCACTATTTTGATTCCTCTTTCCACCTATATGCCCACAATTATGCTAAAAATGGCCTTTACATCTTGTTACTTTAGGCTCTGTCTACCACGTAAGGCACAAAGACATGATTTATTATATGTATGTACCTATGTCTTTTTTGGATTAAATATTATCATTTTGGAGAGTTAACATCTGGATAATAACAATGAGATAAGTTGTGCAAAAGCCGACGAAGGAGAAAGGTAGAGTTGGGTCCAAGTTCAGCATCCGGCAAATGGTCACTTTGAAGGGGCGCATATCTAAGTATTCTAAGGCTTCTTCTAACACCCCGCGGAGCCTGTCATCTGAAAACAATAAATATTTTATTGAACCAGGCGTTACTTTGCGGAGATCCATTTCAATGAAGAAAAAAATTAGGTACTATTAATTTATTTATTTATTTATTTGGGTTTGCATGTGTAACAGTTGTGCTCATTAAACTTTGATAATGATCCCGTAGAGGGATCGGAACGCATCAGTGTTTGTGTGGTGCAAGAAATAATTAAGTTTGTGGGATTTATATGTGTTTTATTGGCGGTAGTGGAGGGAGGGATTGCATGAAAATCATATATATTTCACAGAGGCTTGGTTATCTTGCACGTGAATAGCGGAGTAGCAAGGTAATTTTTTGTTCATTGAAAACAATAAGGTTATATTTAAAAAAACTGTATTTAAATGGCATCCGTAACTGACTGATCGTACAACGTGAGACCGTGAGCTCTTAGAATGTTGTGCGATTTGTCTTGCTGTCTCATTCTCTTGGCCGATTCAAGTATCGAATCCATAAAAGTAAATGAGAGAGCAAGACAATCCCGAATGGCATTCTAAGAGCTCACCCGCGAGTCCACGCCCGCGCGGTACAGGGGTTTTTTTTTTTTTTATATGAATAGGAAGGCAAACGAGCAAGCGGGTCACCTGATGGTAAGTGATCACCACTGCCCATAGAAACCCGCAACCCCGGAGGGATTGCAGATGCGTTGCCAACCTAGAGGACTAAGATGAAATGCCTCTTGTGCCCGGAATTTCCCCGGCTGTCTTACTCTCCGCACCGGAACACAGCAGTGCGAGCACTGCTACTTAGCGGCAGGATTAGCGAGTAAGATGGTGGTAGCGATCCGGACGGACTTTGCGCAAGGCCCTACCACCCGCAACCAAAAAAAAAATCAAAAAAATCAAAAAAATCTTTTACAGATCGTGAAAAATCTTCACCTTTTGAGTGCGGATTTGACCCTAAATCTTCAGCTCGAATTCCTTTTTCCCTTCATTTTTTTTTAATTACAGTTATTTTTTTAATTTTTGGGTGCGGGTGAAACGACAAAGGGGGCAGAGAGAGGCGCGGGCGGCAGGCGCAGTGCCCGCCCGCACCCCCCTCGGTCCCCTTGGTCGTCCTACCCCGCGCCCCTGTGCCGCGCGGGCGAGGACTCATTTAAGCGGTCGGTCAATAAATCTGGACTCCAGGCCTGGGGCCCAGGACGTCTTAATGGGTTTCGTTTCCAATTCATGTTTTGTTGCACCATGTGGCCAATGGCCAAGTGCGCAAACTTATAAGAGCGCTTGTAGACGACCGTTTTTTTTCACCGGATAACGGACCGTGTTTTTTGCCGGATTCACGGTGGTGTATGAATCATAATGAATGTGTGTACATGCACCGGACACCGGCGAATGTCCGGTGCATGTACACACATTCATTATAATGAGACGGACACCGGCGAATGTCCGGTGCATGTACACACATTCATTATAATGAGACGGACACCGGCGAATGTCCGGTGCATGTACACACATTCATTATAATTCATACACCACCGTGAATCCGGCAAAAAACACGGTCCGTTATCCGGTGAAAAAAACGGACGTCTACAAGCGCTCTAAGGGTCGAAAAGTTGATGGGCCCTGGAGGAAAACTGCCTTCAATCCTTAAATTACCTCATTTCCCTCAAAGAAAACATCCTACTAATATTATAAATGTGAAAGTTTGTGAGAATGTTTGGACGTTTGTTACTCTTTCACGCCAGAACGGCTGGAGAGATCTAAATGGTATTTGGAACATAGATAGATTATAGTCTAGAATAACACATAGGCTACTTTTTATCCCGGAAAATTGCGTAATTCCTGCGGGATAGCGATAAACGAATTCTATGCAGAAGAAGTTGCGGGCAACAGCTAGTTTTTTTATAAAAAAAATAAACGAAGTTGCATTTTTAAATTTATTTCTTGACTCAATAGCTGGTTCCATTTAGGGGTGAGACAAACTAATTTCGAAATTCTAAATCGTCTTCCAAATTGTTAAACACTCCTTTTAAGAGTGTTGTGTGTGACTTGGAAGACATTATACTAAATTAACCTACTAATATTATAAATGTGATAGTTTGTGAGGATGTTAGGATGTCAGTGTGTATGTCTGTTCCTTCTTCACGCTGAAACGACGGATTTGGAACAAATTTGGAACGAAGATATCTGGTACCCTAGATAAAAACATAGGGTACTTTTTATCCCGGACAATTTCATAGTTCCTGCGGGATAGCGATAAACATGTCAAAGGTCGTAGAAGCCTAGACTCGCAACGTAAATAATTATTGCAGAATATATCAACATCAGTTTTTAAGTCTATTCTACGCGGACGAAGTCGCGGGCAAAAGCTAGTTTAATATAAGTGTAAGTGAACAAACGATACCTTCACACACAAGAAGTTGATCAGCCAAAACTATCTTCATTTTGTCCACTTCATGTGCTGTCTTGTCAATCAATATAGCTGGTAAGCACAGCAAGGTGCAAGAACACACATCCTCAAGTGCGCCGACAGTAAAAATTATGTAATTAATCTAAAAAATAAAAAACCGGTCAAGTGCGAGTCGGACTCGCGCACCGAGGGTTCCGTATCATTATCTATAAATATCTAAAACCAGTGTAAGCAGAGCCCTGTTCCAAAGCAAAATGTACGCAGTGTGGGGTTACTTTATATTGGTCACTGCTATATACAGACATACATACACATTTACGGTTTTCGCAATTATTCTTTAATCTGTGCTACAAGACCTACCTTCATACCAAATTTCAAGATTCTGCGTTCACGGGAACTACCTTGTAGGTTTTGATTCCCTTGAGAGATGAAAATTTGCGGAAATTTGCGGCATAAACGGCTGTATCTTTTGATTGCGTTGGCTTAGAAGTTTGATTTTTTCACAGCTTCAAGGAACAGTAGACCTGAGTAATTG
Organism: Pandemis corylana; assembly: GCA_949127965.1. Classification (NCBI taxonomy): domain Eukaryota; kingdom Metazoa; phylum Arthropoda; class Insecta; order Lepidoptera; family Tortricidae; genus Pandemis; species Pandemis corylana. The sequence continues at coordinate 3,119,939 of OX421869.1, forward strand.
ATATAAATTTCAGCTTCATACCTCCACGCGTTACTGAGAAAAAGGGTCTTGACAGACGGACGGACGGACAGACGGACAACAAAGTGATCCTATAAGGGTTCCGTTTTTTCCTTTTGAGGTACGGAACCCTAAAAACATTTTTTTTTAAGTTTTTGTAGATAATAGGTATTGTTGTACGCCCAGCGTAAAGCGTAGGACTTCCACCAACGGGGTGGGCTGACCTGGATAAAGTCCACGGTGAACGAAAGCTGCTTCCAGCCGAGGCTACTGGAGGTCTATGGGGGAGGCCTATGTCCAACAGGGGACGTCCTACGGCTGATATGATGATGATTGTTTCAACTCTACCACACAGTAAGGCATTTTTAGGGTTCCGTACCTCAAAAGGAAAAAACGGAACCCTTATAGGATCACTTTGTTGTCCGTCTGTCCGTCTGTCAAGACCCTTTTTCTCAGTAACGCGTGGAGGTATGAAGCTGAAATTTATATCAATTACTTAGGTCTACTGTCCCTTGAAGCTGTGAAAAAATCAAACTTCTAAGCCAACGCAATCAAAAGATACAGCCGTTTATGCCGCAAATTTCCGCAAATTTTCAACTCTCAAGGGAATCAAAACCTACAAGGTAGTTCCCGTGAACGCAGAATCTTGAAATTTGGTATGAAGGTAGGTCTTATAGCACAGATTAAAGAATAATTGCGAAAACCGTAAATGTGTATGTATGTCTGTATATAGCAGTGACCAATATAAAGTAACCCCACACTGCGTACATTTTGCTTTGGAGCAGGGCTCTGCTTACACTGGTTTTAGATATTTATAGATAATGATACGGAACCCTCGGTGCGCGAGTCCGACTCGCACCTGACCGGTTTTTTTTTTATTAATTTGCAACATAATAATATGTATGTATGTATTTTTGCCTGGGTTAAATCTTGCTACTCGATTTGGAAGCAGATATCTGCAACCGATTGAGCTGAATTTTTGCATACTTTCGGAAGTTGGATGACAATACAATAATCTGGTAGTAGAATTCTGATGGATTTCAAAGCACATAATAATATGTGAAAATACCACTCGGAAGTGGTGAAAAATTGTGCTGAATTTGAAATACGACTAGCTTAGATGATAATTACGGCCCTCAATCTAGTGAACTAGTCAAAATTTTGATTAGAGCTGTAGTTTAGAAGATATAAGCAGATTAATACTACTTTCGAGTGATGTGCTTTCAAAAATCGGGTCCCAGTACCGTCGCCGATGGACGGAACTTTACATCGGTTGGTCAGATTGACTTGGAATTTGGTAGACATGTGGATATTGGGGGACGGATGGCAATGCAAGTACAGTCAACAAAAAGTACAGTCAGCAAAAAACAAAACTGAACAACAAAAACTGAAATGCTTAGGTTAGGTTATTTGCACGGCGCCTACCTAAACCCGGCGAGTGGTCAATGCCGTAGTGTTTTTAGTGGGTATGTTCCCCCCTCCCCTCTCCGCAGGGAGAGAGGACGGGGGAGAGAGCCCCACATAACCGCTCGGGCCCCCCCGGGCCCGGGGGTACTCGTAAATGAGTTTTCACTACGTTAAAAAAAAAAAGGTTAGGTTATTTGATTATTGAAAGTTAGTAAAAAGGTGATATTTCGATGGTCATCGTTTAGATTAAAATATTACAAGAATAAAGTAAGAACCAAACAATAACTTAATTAAAAGTGAATAACTTTCAACGATACATAACTTTTTTTATTATTAACTAGCTTCTGCCCGCGACTTTGTCTGCGTAGAATTATACATAAAAACCTTCCTCTTGAATCACTCTATCTATTCAAAAAAACCGCATCAAAATCCGTTGCGTAGTTTTGATGATATAAGCATACATAGGGGCATAGGGACATAGGGACAGAGAAAGCGACTTTGTTTTATACTATTAGTTATTGGAACTTAGATACTAAAAACTTACCTCTGATAAAGAAAACAACAGAAAATAAGTAAATAGCACTCTGAAAAAGTAGAAACACAGGCCTGCAGATATCTGTAAAGATCAAACAAACTCAACAAAGCATTTCTATGTAGTTATTTTTTACATTCCATGCTGGCCTGGGAGCAAAGAAAAAACAGTTGCTTCTCTTCCCGCGCTGATGGTAAAAGCCCATCGAGGGAATGGGCGAAAATCTTAGGAATCATGTTACAGGCGATGCGGCTAGCAAAGCATCACTGTTTTGATTCCCCTTTTCTTACGCCACAATCATGTAAACGTGGTCTTTAGTTCTTGTTACTTTAGGCTCTGTCTACTTTGTAAGAAGAACGAACGTAACCACTTTCTTCCAATTCTAGGGAAATATATATCCACACATACATCACGTCTTTATCCCTTAGGGGGTAGACAGAGCCTAAGGTAACGAGACCCAAATGCCACGTTCAGCATGATTGTGGGCGTATAGGTGGGAAGGGTGTAACGAGGCGATATCCAGCCTTGTCTGTTTTCATCCTCCGTCCTCAGTTTAATGTTTTTTTATTTGATCCCAGACCAGTTTGGAAGGATTTTAGGGATGCTGACAACAAAACAATACCCCTCACTCAATAGCATATTTACTTTTACAAAATAAAACGATAAGCTGAAATACTTAGATGCTGCTAAAACTAGAAATGAATTTCGGCTTAAAAAAAGCCGTGGTAGCCTAGTGGTTTGACCTGTGGCCTCTCAAGCAGAGGGTCGTGGGTTCGAATCCTGGGTTCGCACCTCTGAGATTTTCAGAATTTGTGTGCGAAATTACATTTGAAATTTGCCATGAGCCATTCGGTGAGGAAAACATTGCGAGGAAACCTGCACACATCTGCGAAGCAATTCAGTGGTGTGTCTGAAGTTCCAAACCCTCCAAGGAATGGAGGAAGCCTATGCCATGAGGCACGGCGAATTACGCGATAATTTATATAAACAAAAAAAAAGTAGTAGTCGCAATGTACTGAAATTGTAGCGAAACGTAATAAAAAAGGGCTATATTATTATATTTTACGTACCAAAATCTTGACAGGTACAAATGTAGACTGCACATTATTGATTAAAAATTTGTAAAAAGCCATGGCTTCTTTTATAGTTTTTATATCATGGGCTACTTTGTCCTGGCCGCGGTAGAACTTCAGATTATTTATCAAAAATGCTTTTATCGTCTTCGCTCTGTAGTATGATATTTCAAAAATATGTAGCGAAATGATATGACTCATGTTGAGACTTGTCCAAAGAAATACAATTGTTAGATAGAATCTCCATTGGAAGAAGGACAGGTGTCCATAAATGTAGGCAGCCGTCAAAACCAACATAAAAGGACCTTCCACACGGGTTGTAAGTAGATACACAATGCGAGAAGTTGACTTATTCATTGGTGAGTGCAGCTTCAGTTTTAAATCCATTTCTCTAATCCTAGAGCAGAAGTCAAAGAAATAACGCTCCCCGGTTATCATTGATACTAAGATATTAGTAAGAAAATATAGAAAACAAAGTAGAATACTAGAAAAAAAATGACCGCCATAGTGAGTCATGGTATCTACGAAAACTAACACCAGGACGAGGAAACAGTACAGCCTTGCAAGAACACGGAAAGGTATAGAGAGAAAGTAGTCGTTGTAGTAGCCTGCTAGAATTCTGGTAGCCATTATGTACCGAAATGGGACACTGGTAAGGGTTTCGTCAGAAGATTCCATAATACTAAGTGAAAATTGGACACAATTTTTGAAATAGCTACTGGTGCACACCGTCAGACACTCAAGCGCGCAATACTAGCGATTTGTGACCACGGTAAATTAGATCGATCGCTGAGTAGAAATACTACTAATTTCAGAGTAATTTCGTTGTATGATAAAATCGCTATGAATGCACCTAAAAATATAGATGATATTGTATTGCATAGTAATCAATTTTGGTACTTATAATAAATTATGTACGATTATTGAAAATAACCCTCTTTGTATATAGATATAGTGACTAGGATAGAAAAAAGTATGCTTAGTTGGTTTGGTCACGTAGAGCGGATGGATGAAAGTAGACTAACTAAACAGATCTACAGAGGGAGTGTGAATGGGTACATTGGGAGTGGAAGGCCTAGACGGACGTTCCGAGACCAAATAGGAGACGTTTTGGAAAAAGGTCAGGTCAGGAGTACCCGAGACCGATGAGCATGTATGAAGAGATTGATGAGTGTGGATGAAGCGAAAGAAGTATGTCAGGATCGTAGCAAGTGGAACGAAGTAGTCTCTGCCTATATACCCCTGTGGGAAAGAGGCGTGACGGTATGTATGTAGGTATGTACCCTCTTTTTGAGCTTCGCCGCAGTCGGGTAACAAAAGCGTGAATAGAACTTGAGTCCCGGCCACGCTCTGTGTTCTGAAGACCCGAAACCCCGTGACTTTTTGTGAAAGCTTCCTCAGTTCCCAAAACTTTCGGATCGAGGCGAGGTTCGAGACTCGGTCGTTAAAATTGTGTTGTATCAATTTTGTTTTAAATTTTATGCGGTTAATTATGGTCAACTGGATCTGTCTAGTTTAATTGTCAGAAGTGTCAACCTGCCGGGAGGTCTAAGGATTTGGATAGCGAGTTGTCTCGTGTCACAGGACTTTTATTCTGTCGAGACTTCCTAAACTTTAAGCATCTGTCAACTAATTTCATACAAAACATACTTAAATATTTTATATAAGTAATCACTATCAATCACTACGAAGTATAAAACAAAAATTGAAATAAAAATAAAAATGCAAGAGGAAGGTTTATAATTATGTATAATTCTAAGCAGACAAGAGTGGTCACATAATTAACATGTCGTTTAGAATCATCACTGCTTAGAAATGTGGATAGAATGAGTGGGAACAGATTCACATAACAATGCGCTAGCTCTCAATCTATCGTAAAAGTTTATTGTATTCGACACTAGATGGCGCTGCAGTCAAATTTAAAACTACACTAATGCCATCTAGCTGCAATGGCCAGTGAGCTGCGGCACAGATTAAATTACTACTTACAAACCTTTATCTATTAGAAACTAAATAATGACATTGAATGATGACATATTTTATTAACTTAATGGATGTTCGTGAACATAACGACACGATAATTACAATTGATATCATTTATAAATCAGTAGATCACAGACCTCCGTGGCGTGTGTTTCTATATTTTTGTGTAATATACTCGTACTACAATAATAGTTTTGTGTAATTTTATTAATTACAAGTGTATTTAAAGTGATACGTTAAAGGAACTTTAAAACAGCAAAATGATTTTTTACCGCCTAGTAATATACAGGTGAGTCATTCGTAATTTAATATTATCTGTCTGTCCAAATAGCTTGCACGGAGTGTCATCACAAAGATAGATGTCTCTGTTCGAAGTCAATGTCAGAAGTTTTCCTAAAAAAAATAACATCAAGTATTATATGTATCGACTTGCTTTAAGAACGTGTTACAATCGAGAATCAAGATGAACAATTATGGGTTCCCACACAAAATCGCAATACGATGCGACTCCGCGTCGCAGGAATAAGTGAAAACATCATCCATGTAAATGATTCCTATTACAGTTGTTATTTACCCTTTTTTTTAACGGAGAGGAAATTTTTATGGATGCCCTAGGCACGGGGATGCCTAGGGTTATGTGGGACTCCCCCCCCCCCCCCCCCCCGAAGGGGTATACCCGAACTAAAAACTCTCCGGCGTTGCCTCAATCCGGTGTGACGGGGACGCAGTGGGATGCCACTCTAGGGTTTCACCACTAACGCCCGCGCCAAGAAGGGGAGGGCCCGTACGCTGGGCCCGTCTTGTAGTTGTTATTTACCCTACTTGACTACGGGTCAAGTAAGTAAGTAAGTAAGTGAATGCTTTATTATACAAATATAAAGAAACAGAGACAAATCACAAAATAAGACCTTAAGGGATCTCCACAAGTTAACCTTTGAGTAAATGAGAGGAGCATTATGTATGCATTAAGCGAGAGACCGACAAAGAGTAAGTCGAGTAATGCGATTGAATCTCGTTGTATTATTGTAAGTATTATGTTTAGGAACCTCATACGACATGACAATTACAATACATGAAATCTTTGATAGAAGGGAAAATAAATGGAAGAAAACGCTGAGAAAAGCTGAGACATGTTTATGGGTCAAGCAAAGGAGAAAGATAGTAAAGTGTCGTATCAGGTCAAATAAATTGCAAAAAAAAAATTGAAAGGCGATTACTCTACAAACAAGAGCTAGGTTTTTAAATTTAAAATGATGATGATTATTGATTTTTCTAAACAACTTCTTAATTTAATTTTAATCTAAGACTTTAATGTTAGGGATCTTGTGCTATAGATATTGTACATTCCTTAAATAAATGTATAAGTTATGTAGAATTGAATTATTGTACATGTACGAGTACCTATTTGTTTTGAAAAAATAACTGTCTGCCAAGTTTCTTGCAGCGCATTCTTCTTGGCAGTGATGGTATTTCCGAACGCGCGCTGGTAGTTTTAAAGAAGCTACTAAAATATAAAATACACTTGTTTGATGTGTTTTATTCTCATTTCAGATTGATAAAGTATCTCAGACTAGACGAAATAGACAAGCAGAAGGAGAGGCTCGACATCTTGTTGAAAAGGAAGAAGAAACCGATCTACAGACCAAAGCTGCACCTGGACGAAAATATGAAAAAATCGGTGTTTCTAATCTTAACAGTCGTAAACTTACTACTTATGTTAACGCTTCCCCTCAAGATCCTTGATGATCCCTGTGAAGTCTTTAAGAAGAACATGCCAAATTTCTACGAATTTACAGTCACTGTCAAAAGACACGAGGACGTGATCGATGGAATTATGTACTTATCATCTATTGCTCTTGTTTATCTTGCCAGTAAAACAGTTTTAGATGCCATTGCGGTGACTGATGTTAATAAAAGCCCTTGGTTGGAGGAAGGCAAGTACGAATTGCCGAAAGTGGGGCGTTCTGAATTCGAAAATTACATTAAAGAACAGTACAGGGCTGATGTTATTTATGGCAGGCAGCTTTTGAAGCAAATCTATGCTAAAAAGTGTAGAAAAGAATCCGATTACGACAAAGTCAATGACCGATACTATTACAAATCTGACAAAGAACGTGAAGCGATTAACCATAAGTATAAACAGATACTCATCGAATCCTATGGAATAATGATCGATCGCATCTTCGACTCTGATTTTGATAAATTAAATTAAATAATACAACGTATGTTTGTATTTTTTTATTCACAACAACAGCAATGTCTAACTTAACACAATTTACATAATATATAATGATTATATTTATCTTTTTATTTTTAAGTGAAGCTACAAATTTCATATCATCATCGTCACCTCCAGCCTTTATACGTCCCACTGTTGAGCACAAGCCTCCTCTCAGAATGAGAGGGCTTGGGCTATAGTTCCCATACGGGCCTAATACAGATCGAGAACTTTACACACTATTGAATTACTTCGCATATGTGTGCGGGTTACCTCACAATGTTTTTTTTCTTACCGAAAAGCTCATGGTACATAAATTCCCAAAAACTCAGAGGTGCGAACCCAGGATTCGAACCCATGACCTTGCTTGAGTTGACAGGCCCAAGTCAAACGGCTACTACGGCTTTTTAGCTACAAATTTAATCGGTAAAATTTTGGGATTTGATGAACTGTATCATCACGATGATGTAGTCGGTGCAGAGCGAGAGGAAGGCGACCGGCGTACCGATGCCTATGGGCATGCGCCACAGCTCACAGCGGAAGCTGCGCGCGCGCAGAAACATTAGCATGTCTAACAATTCGTTGCGGAGCTCTAAATCTGCGAAACAAAACCAGATAACAGATGACAATTTAATTTTAAACCAAATAATTAATTTTAATTTAATTTTGATGTATCTTTGTTTATCGCTTGAAAATTGCATAGGTAGGTTTCTTCCATGCTGTCTGGGAGCAAAAAAAAATAGAATGTACCAGTAGCTTTACATCCCGCGCAAATGGTAAAGGCCCATCGAGGAAATGGACGAAAATCTTGGGAATCATGTTATAGGTCATGCGGCTAGCAAGTCATCACTGTTTTGATTCCCATTTCCACCTTTACGCCCACAACGTGGGTTCTAGGTATCGTTACCCTAAGCTCTGTTTACCCCATAAGCTCGGGATTTTTTCGGGCCAACAACTTTGTACGAAGTTTCCCAGATGTACACGACGGTTCTACAAACATTAAATACAACCTACTGTTCCACTAAAAAAAAAATTGGTTAATACTATTACATTACACCCTGAGGGTGGTGAAATAAAAAATGTTTCAGATAGCAGGAAAAGGCGAGGGCGATAAACATGCGACCTGAGGGTTTTGGCGTACACAATTTTACATCTTACCCTGGCCAGTAGACTTATTGTCTAAGTCGCTCGCAATCGCCATCGTGTTCATTTTGACAGTTCATCTCTATGGGCTGACAATTGGCATCGGAATCAGCTAGCTGTCACATTCATACAAGGTCAAAACGAACTCGATGGCGATTGCGAGCGAGTTAGGTAATAAGCCTACAGGATGTGGAATGTTCCACTCTCGTATCGAGCGGTAAATTGTTACGGCCCGGGCGACGGTAAATTAATTATTATGAGACCTAGATGATGTGAAATTAATAACGTTTCAGGGCCCACAAAATATCAGCATTTTACCCAGTAGTAAGTCACGGAAATAAATTAATAAAGACAGCTAGAACATTTTAAAAACTCACCTTCACACGTCAACTGCTGGTCCGCTAATATTGATCTCATTTTATCTAGCTCGTAAGCTGTTAGTTCGGCCAGTATTGGTGTAAAATAAACTACACATCCAGTAACGACTTCGACAGTCAATTTGAATTGTGAGTTTGTCTAAAATAAACAATCTTTTAGGCCACGAATAAAACCTTAATTGTCTACTTTTTTACAGTTTCGAGATAAATGCTTTTTAAATCGTTTTCTGTATTGACTTTATTTTATTTTACTGTAATTTATTTATTACGTGAAAAATAAGTAAAGACCTTCACTTGACTTTCCCAGTTATGACGTAGACGGTCCAAAATGTGCTTTATTTGCAAAGGTTACAAATTCCTCACTATCCATTCTTCGCAATCGCACAGACGACAAGCAAATGACAATCGTGTAACTGTCATTCTTGTTTTGACACGTTGGAATTTTGTGACATGACAGATTTTGGCACTAATGACATTTTCCTACTTCGTTTCATATACAAGAACTGCTCGTTTAAAGGTATTAGATATAGATAGATATATATATTATGTAGATAGATTAGATAAAACATACAATAAAATATATCGATACTTATCTACTCCCTTTTCTACAGAAGTTGTAGTAAGAAGAAAATGAACCAAAATTAATATGTTTCGAAAACCCGTAACAAATGTAATGATCACCTGAAAATATTATAAAGGCGAAAGTTTGTCAGTTTGGATGTTTGTTGCTCTTTCATGGCAAAACGGCTAAACCGATTGTATTGAAATTTAGTACAGTGGTAGTCACAGTCCCGGGAAAGGACATACAATAGTTTTTATCTCGGAATATCGCAGACGGAGTCGAGGGCAACAGCTATAATGCAACCGACCGGTTAAATGAGTCCTCGCCCGCGCGGCACAGGGGCGCAGGGTGGGACGACAAAGGGGACCGAGAGAGGTGCGGGCGGGTAGTGCGCCTGCCGCCCGCACCTCTCTCGGCCCCCGCAGTCGTCCCACCCCGCGCCCCTACACCGCGCGGGCGAGGACTCATTTAAGCGGTCGGTCTATAGTTAATTAATACATTTTCCAGACTGCAATACAAAGTTTCTTCCATGCTGTTCTGGGAGTAAAGAAAAAACATAGAATGTACCAGTTGCTTTTCTTCCCGCGCAAATGGTAAAAGACCATCGAGAGAATGGGCGACAATCTTAGGAATCATGCTATAGGCGATGCGGCTAGCAACCCATCACTATTTTGATTCACCTATACACCCACAATCATGCTAATGGTGGCCTTAAGGTTTTGTTACCTTAGCCTCTGTCTACCCCGTGAGGGATAAAGACGTGATTTATGTATGTATGTATTGAATACACGCGCGTTAAGATAAGGATCAATGCTTCTAACTACCATAACTTTTGAAAGAGATTCACGCATCTGAATAGTTTAGTTTATTATACGTTCAATATAAAAATACATTGGTTTACATAGAGCCTAAGGTAACAAGACCTAAAGGTCACGTTTAGCATGATTGTGGGCGTATAGGTGGAAAGGGGAATCAAAATAGTGATGGGTTGCTAGCCACATCGCTTATAACATGATTCCAAAGATTTATCTTAAAGATTGCTCTGTCTACCCCGTAAGGGATAAAGACATGATTTACGTATGTATGTTGGTTTACATAAAATGTCAAGCAAAGATAATATTTATTGAATTCGTCAGAAAATTAATAAAAAAGTATATGAATGCCACAAAAATAAAGAAATACCAATACAATAAAAATTCACACACCACTAATTTGATGAAACCGAAGCTATTTTCCACATTATTCAATAATTTTTCATACACATGTAGATACTTTTTTACCTTCCTCAATTTCAGCCTTGAATTTTCTTGACGGTTTGTGTCGTGTGCGAAACAGTTTTCGATAGATATTCGGAGCAATTTAATTCTACTCCTGAATAGTTCCAGTGTCAGAAGAGTTGGAACAGCGAGCATAAATTGACTAGACGTAATGAACGCAATACAGAAATTGAAGAATAAATTTCGATCACAACCCAATATAATAAACGGGCATTCAAATATACCATACAGAAACCTAAATAAGGTTAGTAAACTAAAAAACCTCGTCAAAATTGTTTCAGGCCTGATCAAATTTGGTCCAATACCTTCATCAATACGTCGTATTTCAGATAAAAAGTCGAAGAAATGTTTTTCATTTGTAAAAATTGACACCAAAACAGCTACATGGTGTTCAATAAACAAGTTGATTTCTCCGAATCCAGTTTTCCAGTTAGTAAAACAATAAACCGGAAAGACAGTGTTGGTAATTATACAGAAAACCATTGAGAGCCGTGCTGTGATCAAATTGTAACCGATATGCTGGTAGAAACCAAACATGAATCTGATGAACATAACAAATTTTATGGAGGAGATGATGTCGATAATTTTGATGATTGCGTTTTTGGAAGCAGCGATGATCATTTTGAAGTTATTGATTGTGTAAAATGTCACAGAAATACAGACAGACGACCGAACGATGACGCCGAGTAAAAAGCCAATGGCACCAATGCCAGTTATATAACTTGTAACAATTCCAATAGTGTTTGATCATAGATAATCGACTGCACTTGATATAATGAGTAAGATACTTAATAAAATGAAAAAATAAAGCCCCTGGACTAGTCATCGCAATGCCCAAAGAAAGAAGATTGTAATTATTGTTTATTTTGTATTGTATTGTTTTTTAACGTTAAAAGCTTAAATTTCTAAATATCAGTGAAAATTAGAACACATAGAAAAATCCGAAAAGTGAAGCTATGGCCGGGAATCGAACTCGGATCCTCGTCATTCCGTGACGCGTGCTATACCCCTACACGACCCATAGCAGGTGGGTAGTCTCCGAATTTTTCTACCCGTTCCTAGATGTCACGTGACCTTGTTACTATGGGATTTTTTGTCGCTAAGCGTCATCTGTTTGAATGATGTGTCTGTACGACACAATTACAAACTCCCGTGGAACATCTACTGCTCACCAGGGACGAGAGAAGGCGCTGTTATTTGATATTTTCATATTTTATTAAGTAAAATAATGTTTTTTTTAATGCATACTGCCTATCGGATATGGCGTGATCTTTTTTCCTAGACTTTCCACTCACTTTCTTCTAGTGCCTTCCCTACAAATGATATTTGCTCGGATTTAATTCCATGACTTCTAGTACCGATATTCATTTTAATATCAGCTTAATAAACTCCAAGTATCAAGGAATTTAGTCTAGTCGCATCATCATTAGCAGTCCTTTTCTTGTCGATGCATATTAAATATCAGATAACGATATGTACTAAGTGGAAGTCAATTGAGTTTCTTGAACGTCTGATTAGATCTCGCAACGCCCGTAGTTCTATGTAATTGCGTCTCGGGTTCCTAAACATTACCAAGACTGCATAACGCATTAGGAGTTCTCAAGTCGCTTCCGATAACGCGCGGCAGAGTATAAAATATTTTAAACGGACGGCACACTCCTCTGTTTTTTGGCTCAAATTTTATTAAAGCTTCACAAATAGTCAGCACTTGACACAAAGAAAACTCCCTTGATAATGCCATTTGTTCAATCATCCGCTTTTTGAAGTAAATACAAACATTTCTACATGATAGTATCAAAATTACCCTTCTTTGGGTAATCAGGAAAGAAATATAGCTAGATGAATGTATAATTATGTATAATCTTGTCTTCGCTATAACAGGTTCGTAGCTTTGTATAAACGAGGGGGTTAAGCAAAACCACAAATAAATACGCATTAGGCCATCGTATAGAACATCTGGGATTATTGTTACTTTACACAAAACATGTCACAATCATGTTGATCGTGGCCTTTAGGTCATGTTAACTCAAGCTCCGTCTACCCCGCAAGGGATAAAGACGTTATTAATATACATACAGATTTGTTTGGCAATAGTCATCATCATGTCAGCCGAATGACGTCCACTGCTGAACGTAGGCACCCAAGGCTCTCCACTCAGACTGATCTTGTGCTTTCTGCATCCACCGCGATCCGTCGATCCTAATTAGCTCGTCGCTCCATCTTGTTGGAGGCCTACCGACAGCTCGTCTCCCGGTCCGCGGACGCCACTCGAGAACCTTCTGACCCCATCGCCCATCAGCAATGTGCCCCGCGCACTGCCACTTCAGTTTCACAATTCTTCGGGCTGCAGGTTTTTTTGGCAACAGTATGATCGTATAATTTAAACCGTTAGCTATGAAGTTACAGCTCTATCGCTCACATTCATATTCTTTGCGTCAGCTCCTTCACAGTCCAATTTGTGCAAATTGCCGACGTACCAAATTGAGTCGCACAAACTGTTAGATATCGTTAGCCCGAACTTCCCGCAGTTAGTGTAACCGCGTTTTATTGTGTTTCGTACTCGCGGGAACGGAGCCTCTGCTACTTGAGCTAGGTATGCCAACGAGTGCATTCTTATCATTACATACAAATACATACATATACATATTATTCAACTAGCTGCTGCCCGCGACTTCGTCTGCGTACGAGAGTCTTTTCCGACGCTTAAACCAAAAATGCAAGAGCCAAACAAATTGTACATGAAGTTATCGCATTCCAAATGTCTAATCATAATCACGTCTGCTCAGAAATAATCGTTAAATCAATAAGTATAAAACAATAGAAGATATCGTGGACGGATAGAATATAGAATGAAAGGGTTTTGCAGATGGTGAACAAAGAGGTAGAGATCTTGACAACTGTCAAGAAACGCAAGCTGCAGTACCTACCTACTTTGGTCACATAATGCGTAGTGATAAATACGACCTGCTTCAACTCATCATGCAGGGGAAAATCCAGGGAAAGCGACCACCCGGAAGAAGGCGTACTTCGTGGCTTAAGAATCTCCGGACATGGTTCAACCTTAGCACAAGCTCACTGTTCCGAGCTGCTGTCGAAATTAAAGATAGCACTGATTATAGCCGACTTTTTTTTTTTTTTTTTACTATAAACTGACCAGTGATTGACCTCTATCTCACTTGGTGGAAGGTGCAGATGAGGCCAAAGGTGTAACTCACTGGTTCAGTAATAGCCTATTCACTCTAGCCTTGAAGAGCCCTAGGTTGTATCTGTCCGGAAATACAGACGATGGGAGCGAATTCCATTCCCTAGCAGTTCGCATTAGGAAGGATGCAGCAAACCGCCTCGTGCGGGCCAATGGTATGTTGACAATAAATGGGTGAAAACGCTCCCCCCGCCTGGAAGTCCGTACTTCCGGTAGGAGATGGCACCTCAAGAAGAAGAAAATAATAGAAAAGCGAAGGAGCGAAGATAAAGAAAAGAATAAGTCAGAGATTTTTAAATAATTTCCATGCTGGTCTGGAAGCAAAGGAAAAACATACCAGTTGCTTCTCGTCCCGCGCAGATGGTAAAAGCCCATCGAGGGAATGAGTGAAATTCTTAGGAATCATGTTATAGGCGATGCGGGTAGCAACCATCACTATTTCGATTCCTTTTTCCACCTATACGCTTACAATCATGCTAAACGTGACCTTTAGGTTTTGTTCCCTTAGGCTCTGTCTATTCCGTAAAGACATGATAATAAGTATGCATGATTTTTAAATAGGAAGGGATTTTGGCACAATTTGCCTTCTGAGTCTGTAACCCGAAATTATGTTAAACAAAGCATAGGATAATATGCAAATGCATTCATTGTCATGCGTGGTGCAAAACACGATGCCCGGACGGACAGTGAGACAAATTCGTATCATTAGTCTTGAACGTGACGATGACGCACCGTGAGTTCATTAAGTTGTACGTCTGTGTTCATAATGAAATGGAAGTCCGTATTAGCACATTAGTTGGTGAATGTTGCGCAACTGTGGAACTTTTCCACAATAACTAGCTTAAAAAATTCACTTCCATGGTCTGGGAGCAAAGAAAAAACAGAATGTGGCAGTTGCTTCTCTTCCCAGGCAGGTAAAAGCCCATCGAGGGAATGGGCGAAAATCATAGGAATCATGTTATAGGCGATGGGGCTAGCAACACATTACTATTTTGATTCCATTTTCCATCAATACCTAGCCCCATAATCTTGCTAAACGTGGCCTGTCGGTCTTGTCACCTTAGGATGGATCTGACAACGAACGAGGGAGGGAAGGGAAGGCCTAGAAGAGGCCTAGAAAGGACGAAGGCCTAGAAGGACGTTAAGAGATCAAATAAGAGACGTTTTGAAGAAAGATCAGGTCAACTTTTTGAGTTAGTATGTGAGGGTTAAATCTCGTAAATCAAATTTAGAATCACTTTTAGTCGTCGAATCAATGAAATTAATGAAATAAACTTATTTCCATTTAGGGTGTACATACATACATACATGCACATATCACGTGTATATCCCTTACGGGGTAGACAGAGCCTATGGTAACAAGACCTAAAGGTCACGGTTAGCATAATTGTTGGCTTATAGGTGGAAAGGGGAATCATAATAGTGATGGGTTGCTAGCCGCCTATTGCTTCCTAAGATTTTCGCCCAATCCCCACGATGGATTTTACCGTCTGCGCGGGCAGAGAAGCAACTGGCACATTCTATGTTATTTCTTTTCTTTTATTTTAGGTGTACAACCCTGAAATCTAACTATGACGAGAAAATGCTAGGGAAATGGAGGTAGGTCATACAACTTTGATGAAGGTGGGGGAAGAGAGAATTCTTATTCACAACCACCGCGTAATATGGAATAGTCATAATAATTCCTACACGGGTTAAAAATAACTGGATACGTTTGCGTTAACCGCATTATGCAATCATCTCCAGCCTATATACGTTCCAGTGCTGGGCACAGGCCTCCTTGCAGCATGCGAGGGCTTGGGCTGCAATGTGTTTTAGAATCGTTTTGGAATATTTCACCAGAGCCCTTTTTTATCTTGGGATGGGAAGGCCTAGAAGGACGTTAAGAGATCAAACGAGAGACCTTTTGAAAGTCAGGTCAGGAGTACCCGTAACCGACGAGGATGTATGGTTGATGATTGTGGATGAAACTAGAGGTATGTCAGAGTCGTAGCAAGTGGAACAAAGTAGTCTCTTGCCTAACTGTGGGAAAGAGGCTTAATGATATGTATGTACCATTTTCCGATGAAATACAAAGGCAATTTAAAAAGTACCTAAACTTGCGTGGCGTCGTTCAGAGGGCCTGAGGAAGATGTGGCTCACGCCATCTCCTTAGATATTGTGTGTGTACTCTTATTGTATTTTGTATGTATGCATGTGTGTAATGATATTTAGTAGTTTATTTTATGATTTGTTTATTGTATTTAGATATGCACGCTCTATTGTGGCTTTCATTATCTGGAATTTTAAACTTACACTTTATCGGTCCCTCGTTTAATGCTCCTCATCATCATCATCAGCCTATGTTAGTCCACTGCTGGACATAGGCCTCCCCTAATGAGCGCCATACCGCCCTGTCTTTAGCTTGACGCATCCAGCATCTGCCTGCAGTCTTTCGCAGATCGTCATCCCACCTGGCCGGAGGGCGTCCTACACTACGTTTGCCGAGTCGCGGTCTCCACTTAAGAACACGTTTACCCCAGTGGTTGTCGGTTCTTCGCGAGATATGGCCGGCCCACTGCCACTTCAGCTTGCTAATTCTTTGAGCTATGTCGGTAACTCTCATCTACTCAAAGGTTAACTTATAGGGATAAGTTCGCATTTGTGTATATATTTTTATTTAATTGTGGATAGTATCTGTTTCTTTATATTTGCACAATAAAGCCTTTACTTGCTTATTAAACATAATGATATTCCTCAATGCCTTTAGTCCAGTGGTGCCACATCCTGCCAAAACAATTCCGCAGTAGGGTATCTACAACTCGCTGGGATTTTTCCGTGAAACCATGACGATGAATAATTGGTAGAGCCCTAGCTCAATGCACCTGCCTCAACATAGAACCATAAAGCCCTATACTCACCAACTCAACACTAAAAGGACCAACATCATTATTAATTGCCAACGGTAAAGACTTCTCACCCAAAAGCATTGCAGTCCATTTTTCTAACACAGAAAAACTCGCACTTCAACCCCTCTAGGTGTAAAGTTTACATCGCTTGCGGAGTTGCAACGTTCTGACTTTTTCTAGAAAACTAGGGACCCTCTGTTTGCCATGCGCTTAGTTGTACGTTGTATGTTAGTGTGTCAGTGACATCTTGCAGGGGAACGGAATGACACGATTTTACAGCAAGGAAAGTCGCGGAACGGGGGAAGGGGATAAAGGGTTTGCTGAGCCTTTGAATATTCCTGTGCTGTAAACGTGCGTAATTATTGATAATCTTGCGAGGCAAATGCTACATGTATTTCGTTGCAAGCATTGGATCGCTTTTTTTCGAGTTTTAGTACTGCGTTATCAACGCGTCGTTCGAGCGGAAAAAGGGCAGTTAATTGACGAATTTTTAAAATGTTAAATAATGCACGAACGACGTGTTATTGATTCAAATAAGATTTAAAAGGAGTTCGTAGGTTTTATCGAAATGGCTAGACCTGAATGAATAAACAAAAACATTGATTATTTATGTATCTGTCAAGTGTCAATGTCAATGTCAGATTTAAAATTATGACAGCTCTTTTTTCTGGTGAAAAAGGCAAAGGAAACATGTTTATTCCGTCGAAATATTGTTCAGTGTTTTCAGGTGCAAAAAAATGAAATCTAGTCATTTAAACGAAAGGTACTAAGTATTAATAATGATTGCGACCATTCCCCAAAATCGTACCTACGCTTGATTTAATTAACGCTCAAGTAAAGAAAAACGCACTGGTTAATTAATCAGACATTAGACCAAATCTGTGTAGTTATCGACGTATAAACTCAGGCATTGTTAGATCTATATTATGATTTTGCGAAAAAAAAAATATTACATTGCTTTCACACCAAATTTCATTTATATATTATGTTCAGGGGCTTAAGAATAAAGTGGTAACAAACGCTACAGACGAGTTAAAAAAAGCTGATATATTGTGACGGCAAATAAGACAGTTTATGGCAAGCAAAATAATAATATGCCTTTTGTTTATACTGAAAATAAACTCCGCCGCCCAAAAAGGAAAAGATCACCACATTGATATTCCAAAACGAAGCACAGAACATCGGACCACGGCTCACTCCACAAAATGCCCGAAGGTGGAATAATTAGAATGTTCCTATGGCTTTTCGGGATCGGGTTTCAGCCATGTTTTTATGATTTAAAAAAAATAAAGAAAAAATGTTAGTCTGCAACGGTTGATAGCCTGGGGCCGTATTTCAATGTCATGATGTAAAATAATAAAGTTGAGCTCAAATGCAATTTAAATTATGTAATTTATCACAAAAAAATTAAAAACATTTGTAGTGTGTAAGTCAAATGAAACATTTTCGGGGTGCGAGTCGAGTTAACTCATCGTGTGCTCACGCTTTGCTCCCTAAGAGGAGGAATAATAGCGTTTGGGTCGGTGCACCCTGGGCAACAACGATTAACTAATTTCTTTACAGATTAGTTGGCCGTTGGCTAATATTCGACTGGGAGTTATTAAGTTAGATTTTTTAGCGAACAAAGGCCGAGATATTGAAACTGTAAAATTGAAACAAAATAATAAAATTAAATAAAATAATAATTAGATTAGCAAATTTTACTCATGTCTCTTTAATGGATGTAGATAAAATACATACAGTCGAACATAGAACTTCCTTCTTTTTTGAAGTAGGTTAAAAAGTAGTATTTGGTGACGACAGGGCCGGATCAAGGTGGTACAACTAATTCCATTGTAAGATTATTAATTTTCAATTTGTTACTGACATATAAAATGGATAGAGATAGATATCTATATCCTCCATATCTCTATCCTGCTCTATCTCTATCCATTTTATATATCAGTAACAAATTGAAAAATAATAATCTATTAATATAATAATAATAATAAATTATTATAAAATGTCGTGAGATATCCAGTACGATCCTTCAATAATACGGTGGATGTGGATGCTACCTATAATTACATACAATTAGTGATTGTGTGGGAATTTATATGGAATCGCTTTGTTTACAAACGCGTATAAAATGGATCGGAACACTATACAATTTTTTATTCTGCGCAAACGAAGTCGCGCACAACAGCTAGTACAGTATAAGCACAGTATATATTATAAGCTAAAGCAGTAAGGAACCTACGAACAAATCGGTTGAAACGAAACACGCACACAGGCGCGCGCTTTACACGGCCCCTAAGGGGACCTCGTCCACTCCGCTCAGGCTCAGGTCCGCTTAGGGGCCGTGTAAAGCGCGCCTGTGTGCGTGTTTCGTTTCAACCGATTTGTTCGTAGGTTCCTTACTGCTTTAGCTTATATATATACTGTGGTATAAGTGTATCTGTAGGAACTCTAGTATTTAATATCAGGGTAATTGCGTTCTCTCATCCCACTGCATTTCTGTTAATTATGCTCTCTAGCTTGTATTTAATACTTGATCTTGCATTTTATGCGATGCTCGTTTTTCCTCGTTTAATGTGCACCATTGTTGTTGAGATAAATGCTCGCTTTTACCTGGTTATTACCCGGGTTGGCAGGGAAATATGAAGTCTAAGATGCTCGTAGAGATTAAAACGTTCTTTCTCACTAATCCAACTTGCAAAATGCAAAGTTTGTCTACTAGTTTTGTTGTTACGCGTTCACGTGTCAACTACAAAACCGATCGTGATGAAATTTGGTGTGGAGATAGTTGGAGAACTTCGTCTGCGTAGAATTAGACATAAAAATCTTCCTCTTGAATCACTCTATCTATTAAAAAAAACCACATCAAAATCCGTTGTGTAGTTTTGAAGATATAAGCATACATAGGGACATAGGGACAGAGAAAGCGCCTTTGTTTTATACTATGTAGTGATGATGATATGCAGTCGTTACTCTTATGAAATCAATTGTTATTAGTACTAAGATATAATCGATAATCGTTTCATGTGTAAGGTGTCACATAAGCCTTTATAGATTTGTCAAAGTGAATGTCACAGCCAATCCTTCCTCATTGTAACAGACCGTTTTCAGTATCGTTTTGAAATTAACTTTTTACTGATCAACTTTTCATATTTTAATGTTTTAAAACAGGGTTTCATAAAAGGGCATCGTAACAGTTAAGCACCAAATAATAATGCGTATACGCACTCCTGCAGTCATTAGTTGCATCCACTACAACACTGTATTGAAATCGGACGTCAGTGCAACTGGGATCATAGAAAGGGGCGATATGACGAACTATACTGACCAGAGTTGGGCAAAAATTATCTATTTACGAAAACTGGGAAGATAACTAAATCATCTTTTATTTGAAGTAACTAATAATCCGTCATTTGTTATTTTGAATTTATCTAGATTAGTTTCATTTTTATCTAGATAAATTAGTTGGGATTTTAAATAAAAGATGAATGACAGTAGTACAGTTCGCCGGTCCCGGGGAACAAAAAGATAACTGCAAAAACCAAATTTTTCAGGAAAAATAAAATAGATGTTTCGCTCAATTGTGACTTGTATATTGAACGTAAACGGTTGGTAGTTAGCTTTATGCAAAGTTAATTTTTCATTACGTTCAATATGTTACTGTGGCACACGAGAAATGTCTCAAAAGAAAGATATTTAAGAAATAGTAACTTAGTCAAAATATATCATTCACTATTACGCGTTAAGACGTATATCATTTTATTCGGTGTTTATCGGGGTCAAACGCTAATATTGTACCATTGGTGTACCATTTTATTCGACTACTTTTTAATGTGATTGCCGTGCAAGATAATAGTGCAATATCATTTTATTCCCGTAATTATTAAGATTATTTTTTTTACTAAGGGTTTTTAGGAGACTTTTATAATTAAACAATAATATGATATTCAACATTGCAATTATATTACGAACGATTCACATAGTAAAAACAGTCATTAATTTCTTAAAATCAAAGTTTTCCATTATAAAACGTGCAACAATACCACTAAAATTTAAGTATGTCTCAATCAAATAGCAATAAATGCCAGTTTCATAAAGTAACTAAAATCAAAAGTTATTTTTTCAGACTAATAACTTTAAGTTTGAAGCATAAAATCAAACCAAATAATCTACGCATTTGGTATTATTTTTCATCAGTCTAATATAATAATAATTATATTATAATTAGTTCTTTCATTGAGCACTAACCCGGGGGACTATTAAACATGAAATCAGGTAAATCAATTGCCATCATCTTCGTCTTGGTTTTCATTAATTGCAGAACTAGTATTAACGCCCAGGGAGTCATAAAAGCCATGGCAATGGGCTGGGATGTCTCCTGACTTGCAAAGACTGATAAGGTCGTCATGTAAAGGCTTACTTATAGGCAAGGGCTCTGTACATAGCACTTGCAGTTCAAAATCGTAGCCAGGATTTGAGTTGACTAAAGGAGCTGCGGTTTATCTTGTTCCCCGCTTGCTTCATGTTTTTGGACAGGTTCGGTTCGGTTTTTATTTTGGCCCCAGCAACCCTCGAAGTAAAATGATGTATTTTTGATACCTCTTTGTTTTTCATTAAGTAGGAATTGCCATATACTGCTACCGATTTCATTAGCTCCTCGTTTTGCAACCTGAGCATGCCATACATAGCAATAGCCTTTACTTCGAATGGAATCATAATGCCGGAATAAAGGATTGCCGATAAATGTTAGCGTAGGCAGACCCCGGAACTCAAAAGACACTGAAAGAAAAATACGACAAGCATCAGAGAAATAAGGAAGGTGTACGCCAAATTAAAAAAGAGGACAAGAAATTGGCAGATGCTCAGGTTGCAAAACGAGGAGCTAATGAAATCGGTAGCTGTATATGGCAATTCCTACTTAATGAAAAACAAAGAGGTATCAAAAATGTATCATTTTACTTCGACGGTTGCTGTGGCCAAAATAAAAACCGATTCATAGTTACAACGTTAAAGAAATGCTTCAAAAGGAGTTTTATAACATAAAAGCACTAATAAATAATAAGAAATGGGTCCAATATGAGGTAGGGCAAAAAGTATTATGGACACAGATAATGGAAGTGAGAGTCGCTTGCTCACAGCCCTCAATTTTACAGTATAAATATGATTTTGAGTCTGGATTCTGGATATTCTTAAATGAACATAGAATCTGTCCAAAAACATGAAGCAAGCGGGGAACAAGACAAACCGCAGCTCCTTTAGTCAACTCAAATCCTGCCTACGATTTTGAACTGCAAGTGCTATGTACAGAGCCCTTGCCTATAAGTAAGCCTTTACATAACGACCTTATCAGTCTTTGCAAGTCAGGAGACATCCCAGCCCATTGCCATGGCTTTTATGACTCCCTGGGCGTTAATACTAGTTCTGCAATTAATGAAAACCAAGAGGAAGATGATGACAATTGATTTACCTGATTTCATGTTTAATAGTCCCCCAGGTTAGTGCTCAATGAAAGAACTAATTATAATATAATTATTATTATATTAGACTGATGAAAAATAATAACAAATGCGTAGATTATTTGGTTTGATTTTATGCTTCAAACTTGAAAATAAATCTTTTGTTTTTAGTTACTTTATGAAACTGGCATGTATTGCTATTTTGATTTTTGATTAAGCTATAATGATTAAGACATAGGTACTTAAATTTTAGTGGTATTGTTGCACGTTTTATAATGGAAAACTTTGATTTTAAGCAATTAATGACTGTTTTTATTATGACTGTGAATCGTTCGTAATATAATTGCAATGTTGAATATCATATATTATTGTTTAATTATAAAAGTCTCATAAAAACCCTTAGTAAAAAAAATAATCTTATCTAATAATTACGGGAATAAAATGATATTGCACTTCAGTTATACTCCAATCACAGCAATAATTATATAATTTTTGAATTAATCAATCGAAATCGAACACTAAAATATATGACATGTCGATATTTAAGCCATTGTAATTTACATTCGACCCGTGCATGTGACAAAAGGATATGGCAATACTTTTTATCGTTCCTTTTCAAATGTGTAGTTTTGGTGAGCGCCATTGCACGAACAGTATCTAGCGGATTGCGACGAGAATACAAAGATAACTGCGCATATCATTACTTAGCGATCTAATTTTGACGAGAACATAATAATATGGATATTTGTCATGCGATGAGCTATAAATAAAAACATTCAAAACTATTGTATTCTTTTTTAATTTTGTCATTTACCGTACAAAAAATGCGAAAAAAATTGAGCTGGTGCAATGGCACCTACGGATTCCAAATATGACATAAAAATAAAACTAAGATAATGGCGGTTATCATTTTGTTCTCCGGGGCCGGCGAGTTATGTAGAACTAGAATATTGTTTTCTGATTATTTGAGCAATGTCAGTGTGACGGTTTGACCCGACGTTACATTCCGTATACATTTATTATTATAAGCTTACTTCAATAACAAACGAGGTCGGTTATCTTCATCTAGATAATTTATCTAAATAAAAAAGTAGTCAACGCACTATTTGTGATTGAATTTATTTTCGAATAAATTTATTTGAAATGATTTTATTTGAAATAATTATCTAGATAAGAAATCATCTAAATAACGGCCCAATTCTGATACCGACATTGGCGACGATGGTCTGCTTTTTTCAGACCGACTAACATTAACTAGATGTAACAAACACTGGATATATACGTCGTATTCTAAATTGCACCACCTGGTCAGATCTGTTCTTTTCTCCGGTCCATTATGGTTGCCTGGTAGAGATAGCTCTGTAGCGTGGCCGCCTATATTGTTACCTTGTCATATTTTGTATACCTTTTTTCTGTTTTGGTTGTTATATGTGGTGTTCAATAAAGAGTTGTTGTATTGTATTGTATTGTCCATCCGTTTAAGAGCTACGATCTCGAGATAACACAGAGAGAGAGAGAGAGAGAGAGAGAGAGAGGGAGAGAGGGAGAGACATTGACGTCAAACCTAAAACAATCTTGTTTTGCGTCGGAGGTTAAAAATATCATATCATCGTGTTTCGTTGTTCCGCGGCGCGAAACCACTCCGTCCGTTATTTGCCCGCTGTTGCGATGCATCGCGAAACAATGTTGCACTCAAAATCCATTAAAAGCCCGCGTCGATAGCATAACAAACAACTGAACACGGAATATGCATAACACTATTGTGAAATGCACACAAAAAAACGGATACACCGTATTTGGCGCCATGTCAAAAAAGACCCACACGATAAAGGCTAGAAATGGCCACAGAACAGAGTATATTTTATTGAATGCGGAGGTCCATTTCAATGAACACACAACATTTACCTTGCTACTCCGCTACTCACGTGCAAGAAAACCAAGCCTGTGTGAATTATATAGGTAATATCAGTACGACGTTGGTTTGCATGTGTAACAGTTGTGCTCATTAAACTTTGATAATGATCCCATTGAGGTAAGGGATAATTAAGTTTGTGGGATTTATGTGTATTGGCAGTAGTGGCCCTGCACTACTGCCATATTGCTGCTACTAGGTATTGCATGAAAAACATATATATTTCACAGAGGCTTGGTTATCTTGCACGTGAGTAGCGGAGTAGCAAGGTAAATTTTTTGTTCATTAGAGTATATTTTGTCCCAAAAAATTGAAGTTTCGAAGGCGTGGGTTGACATAATTTTAGATGGTAAAAAAGTAGTATTATGGGGTGCTAGTCGGTTTACCTCCGCGTGTGGTCAAGCTGCGGTTCCTTTTTGGATCCGTCCGAGGGGAAGAGCAGTGCTTGGTCCGGTGCACCCTGGGCATCAGCTAATGATTTCCTGGCAGATTCTGAGGGATATCGTTATCCGTCGGCTAAGAACCTGCAGGGGGAGGGGTCTTTTGGCCGTGTTCGTGCGAATGTTGCCGAAATTTTTTGTCATAAGATTTTTGAATACTGTGTTATTACTTTGACATTAGCAAAACCATCGCATCGATCGAGCCATATTGAAGAAGAAGAAGAAGCAGTATTATTTTTAAATTGGTAATAAAGTAACCTAATCTCACCTACTGCAATCAAGATTTCATGATTTATGAAAAAACTAACAAGTACCTAATTAAATATGACAAATGATAATTATGGGACACAAAGGAATCATGCATATTATAAATCACGTCTTTGTCCCTTACGGGGTAGACAGAGCCTGACATAACAAGACCTAAAAGCCACATTCGACGTTTAATATGGGTGGGGCCCATTTTACACCATATCGGTACTATTGCTAAGTATATTGTATTTCTTCTTCCTATTATATATCTACGTGTATCGAATGTGTGTAAATAAATATTTCTCTCTCTCTCTCTCTAATAATGCCAAAGAATAAGTGAAAAACGTAAGGTTCATGTTATGCGTTGCCACTTTCCACCTATGCTCATATAATGCTAAACGTGGCCTTTAGGCTTGTTCCCTTAAGTTGTCTACCTCGTGGGGAATAGGTATAGACGTGATTTGTGTATGTGTATATAATACCAATATTTTTATATTCATACGCAACAGCTTGACATAAAGAAACTTCGGACGATCACGATAACGCATTGGGAACGACCCACATGGAAAATTTATGAATAGCCCGAATGTAAAGCACAGATTTTATCACGGCAATCGAACTTCACAAGCCTTTGTCAAGCACCGAGCGAGATATTTTCTGATAAGTCGGCATGCGAAGGTTAAGGGATGTGGAATAAAATTTAGATAGATAGATAGTGTAGACTGTAGAAACTAATAAAGTAAAACAATTTAAATTATATTGAAAACTAGCTTCTGCCCGCGACTTCGTCTGCGTAGAATCATACATAAAAACCTTCCTCTTGAATCACTCTATCTATAAAAAAAAACCGCATCAAAATCCGTTGTGTAGTTTTGAAGATATAAGCATACAAAGGGACATAGGGACATAGGGACATGGGGACAGAGAAAGCGACTTTGTTTTATACTATGTAGTGATGATTCAACACGCAGCGCTGACAAGAGCAAGTTTCTTTGCGGCCAGGGCCAAAGTAGGATAATTTTTTAAAAAGGTTGTAACACGTAGCTGCCTAAATAGGCGTGTCGCTTACAGATAAATAGATAAAAACTTTATTTTCTCACAACACAAGTACATAACATAACATGTATTGAAACCACATACTTAGATGGAAAATGAATACATAGGTACAACACATACTATTTCAATTGAGTTTGTAATTGGGTCGTACAGACACATTTAAACAGATGACGCTTGGCGACAAAAATTCGCATAGTAACAAGGTCACGTGACAGCTAGTAACAGATAGAAAAATTCGAAGGTAACCACCTGCTATGGGTGGTGTAGGGGTATAGCACGCGTCACGGAATGACGAGAATGATTTTTCTATATATGTATTTTCAGTGTCGTTTAGAAAGATAATGATGATCATGAATAAATAAATGTGATTGGTCGATTCTATGCGCTTCGTTTTATGCAAGTTCGAGCTTAATAGATGATCAATTACACGTAGATTGCCGCACGCTGCAATAGTCATCCCTGTCCGCGGTACGCGTACACATTAGCTGGAGTTTCAATATTGTAACAGTTTTAAAGTGTTTACTTGCATATTTTTTCTCTTCGACATTGGAGACATCTCTAAATAATTTATTTGAGTGTGGAGGCGGTTTACACCTCTACGAGCTTAAACTATTTTTATTAGTTTTTTTCTTTCTTATCACATATTTTGTTTCGCTTTGACCAGTAGAGACTTGATACATATCTGCTATAGACTAATATAATTTAAGGTACCTACTTAACTTGAGGACCTTATACATCCCTTTATAAATGTAGTATAATTTAAGTACTGTTGTAAATTTATTTTATTCTGCAAAAATGAATTTCTGCCAAGAGTGCCAAGTTTCTTGCGGTGCATTCTTCTTGGCAATGATGGTATTTCCGAATGCGTTCGTAGTTTCAAAAAATAAATGTAAATGAGCCCTTGGCAGCCTATTTGCAAAATAAACTATAGGTACCTGTTACCATAGGCTCTGTCTACCCCGTAAGGGACAAAGACGTGATTTGTGCATTATTTTATATTTATCGAAATATGTGCACTTGCCTAGTGTACACATATGATGTACACAGAAGTGCCGTAATGGAATCGTTACGAAGTTACAATGTAACAAGCATCCGCCACAAAGGGTTGATTACTTCCTGTCCGTCACTATACGCTAGCTGTCAATTTCAACGCATTTCAGCGCATCTGTCTTTTTGTGTACGCAACATAGTGACAAACAAATTGATGGCATATTGCGAAAAAAACAAAACCCAACTACGACAAAAGGGCGCCACATTAGATGTAGTGACACGTCATAATAGCCCTATAACCAGACGATCGAGACATTTAAGACGTCATGGCAAGGCCCTGATAAGTACCTAGTTTAGGAGCTAATGAAGTAACAGATGAACATACATACATAGCCTGTCAAAATCATAACCCTCTTCTGGGTTTGCCGTAGTCGAGTAAAAAAGAATTGTCAAAACTGTACTTATGGTTTTGCTTTTTTTAAAGTGATTTGGCACGCATTCGGTTCATTTTGAGGAACTTGTCGCACGAGCTATGGCTGGTGAGGTGAGGGCGATAAACATGCGACCTGAGGCTTTCTTAATCACTGGCAGAGGTGTGTTCATTTTACGTTTTCCCCTGACCAGGAAGTGGAAATTTCCTTTCGCGTAGCTCGAGTTTGAGACAGAAATTTTCATCACCTCACTCTTATCTTATTTTACTCTTTCTTCTGGATAAACTTTGACCCACTGGAGTATTTTCTTTCACTTCCTCTACTACTATTACCTCTTCTTTTCTGGCGAGCGCATCATTCACGCACTATGTCATCAAATTCATACAGAAGTTTGCAAAATTCCTTTATGAATATTTGTTGACGGATCTAGTCATGTAAATTGAATGTGTTTTATGTACAACTAGCTGTTGCCCGCAACTTCGTCTGCATAGAATTTGTTTATCGCTATCCCGCAGGAATCACGCAATTTTCCGGGATAAAAAGTAGCCTATGAGTTATTCCAGACGATAATCTATGTATGTTCCAAATTTCATCCAGATCTGTCCAGCCGTTCTGGCGTGAAAGAGTAACAAACATCCAAACATCCATACTCACAAACTTTCACATTTATAATATTAGTAGGATAAAGAGTTATACATATTCCACATGTGAATACCACTTTAATTAAAAGCATAAAGTCAGCCGCACATCAAAGCCCACTTATTCCCTTTCACACACGCTCAATTAAGTGACAAAGATCAGTGGTCGCAAACCATTGGTCGATTAAAACTGTGCCGAAGGTTGGCGAGGGATGATCAAAGGGTTCGCTCGCATAGAAAATGCGTCACGTGTTTACGTAAAAGCTATATTGAATTTGTTAGTGTATCACTCCGCCTGGTAGCAACGAAAGGTTGGCCGTGACTGATTGGACGTATGATTTCTGTCCAACAAAGAACTCTAACGCGTTTGCGTTAACTTTTAATTTATGTATGGAAAAATTGGCAGCGCCACTAGCGGCACGATACGGCAACAAACTGATCGCATAGTATTTGACACTTTAACGCGTTTGAGACTTGATGCGACTAAAAACTTATACTAAACAAACTACCGACTAACACAAAGAAGAAAATGTAGATACCAACACGGCGCCGACAATCCCAACCAATTTACAAAAACCCTTAACAAATTACATACCTTTCTTTCTACCTTATGAATCACTCTATCTATAAAAGAAAACAGCATGGAAATCCATCCATTAGTTTTTGCGTTTATCGCGAATAAACAGACACACGCAGCCGTGGCTAGACTTAGCTTTATATCTGTGTAGAAATCATGGGACAAATTACACCAATTGACCTAGTCCCAAACTAAGCAAAGCTTGTAATATGGGCAGGCATACAAACATAATTATACAATGTAGATAAATACATACATACAAAAACCATTCAGACGTTTTGCTTGCTCCCAAACACTCGAGGCATTTTAGTTTCAAATGCACTAGAGGCGCTGTCTTCTTCTGACACTCCACTGCCATTGTCAAAAGCGTCATAATTTTCACACCACTGCTCTCCTGAACCACTCCCCCTATAATTACGAATACTAGGGAATGGATAGACACACAAACATAATATGTATATCGTGATGGAGGTGTGTTGATGATCCATAGAGAGCGACGTTACAGTAACTATGAACTTCAGTCCGGTAATGATTGCGTTAAAATATATATATACCGTAAATCGGGATAACTTTGACCGTAATGTCGAATGTCAAAGAGATTTTCTTAAGTTAAACTAAAATAAACTAAACTAAACTAAACAATATTATCTGGTGTCATGCAATGCATATCTTCAAATTTGTGGTATAAAAATTCGTTGATGCTGTACAAACATTTTTCAGTCAACATTCTGGCGCAGGTTGGTTTTAAATTCGCGACAAGGCAATATTCTAAGGGCGCTTGGTATTTTATTAAAAATTCATAATATTATGAACACTTTTTCTTCTGAGTACAGGCCTGTTGCAAGTGGGTAATGCCAACCTACATCGTCTGTAACTCCTTGTTGTTTCGTTGTCTTTGACAAAGGTAAATAGGTCCGGATATTGGGGTTACTATGTCACATACATATTAATTCCTCGTCAAATTTCGTGTTGCGACTATTGTCGGGTTGTGATTTGCACTGACTGCTAGTGAACTCTTAAAAAAAGAACATGGCCATATAATTTTCCGATCGCTACAGTAGCAGTAGCAGGGCACGAAGCTACCATTCAGATTCAAATAAAATTGAAAACCTTCAGAAGTCCGATGATGCTGAGAGACATTAAGAAGATAGACGTACTGTACGCACGTCTCCATAAATATAGTAGAGTACTTTCGATAGGTATTGTTACTTTATTTAAATTACACAAAATATCTTCCGTTTTTACTTAGGACTGACCCAGTGATTGACCACTATCTGTAGAATAATATACGAGTCGCAGTGGAAGCGTACTGGGCCCATAACCTGTAGAATAATATACGAGTCGCAGTGTGTTGGAAAATAATTTTAATATAGCGATAGAACCATAAGACAGCAGATGATTGACGGTTGATTGTTACAAGAACATAAAACAGATTGGTAGCGTAGTAACTAGATCTTTAACACTATCGAACCCAGTGATTGGCCACTATTACACCTGATGAAAAATGTAGATGAAGTTGACCGTGTAGCTCGCTGGTCCAGTAGCAGTCTCACTCTGGTCTTGAAGAGCCCTTGTTTGTATCTGTCCAGAAACACAGGCGATGGGAGCACATCCCACTTCCTGGCAGTTCGCACCACTACAGCTTAATCTGTAATTTTGGTCAGATTCTCAAATTTTAACTAGCCGTGGGAAATCAAAATGAACAGGACATTACACGCATTCGATGCAGCCACATAAGATAATGAATATACTATTATAAGAAAATCTTTTGCCCTTATAAACTGGAATCGTTGAAAAGATGCAGCATAGTTTTAGCAGCACGACTTGTTTTCCCCCAACTAGGGAGGGCGACAAAGCCGCGGTGAGTAATTACAGAAAAATGGGGAATAACTGGGTCAGTGTGGCTGTGTGCGTGCAATCGTCGTGTTGATAATTTGAAATGTTCGTAGTCATCATCACTACACAGCTGGGCTCAGACCTTTCAGGGGGTTTGGACTATAACTTCCATGTGGGCACAACTGGAACTTCAAACACACCAAAACTTGGTTTTCTCATGACGTTTTTTCCCACATAAATTCAGACAAACTCTAAGGTACGCGGCTGAGGTCGAACCCACGACCTCTGCTTGAAGGATAATGGTCAAACCACTGGATTACCACGGCTTATTATGTTTATTCATTCGAGGGATGCTCCAGCAAATGCTAACAAGAAACATTTAAGTATTGCTTAAGACCGCTATGATTATCGTTTACTAAATCATTTTTCTTTCCGCATTGCTGTAGTCAGGTAAAATCTATCTGTTAATGAACAAAACTCGTATACAACCAAATTATTTACCCTAACTCTAATTTATATCCCCACACCTTTACATGTAGACACCAGCAGCAACCCCCTTGCCATCGCGATGCCAAATGACGTCATTGACGCTAGAGATGGATTTCAACCATCATTTCTGAACACAAAACCTTACACCACTGAACCAAACAAAACAGCATCGTCGCGTGATTCAAAATACAACGCTTGCGGCCTATGTAAAAGGACCGAACATCGCAAGCGTAAGCTTCAATGTACGGTGTTCATGTCGGTTTTGTGAGTAGGTTTCCCGTTTTGATTGGCGACTGACGTGCGTCATTTAGAGACCCGATGGACGGACATTAGGCCGTCTGCGTTGTTGTGGACGCTTTCATTTGCAAAAGGGTTCCGCAATTTGGCAAATGCACGGTAGAAAAAAGCGAATGTTGCGAATGGGTTAGGGGTATTCTTTTTAACTCATAAATCGGTGACTCTTTTGTTGGCTGTTTACGGCAGATACTGGGGATATTTTTAAAGCCAGCGTTCGTGTTTGACACGAAAAACATCTCAATACACACCGCTAAAGTTTCAATTTGCTTTGGGTAAATTAGAGGCATTTTTAGCGGTAGTCAAAATGTCAAATATCATGAGGCTAATTTTTAAACTTATTGAAAGCAAATCGAAGCAGATTTCTCTTAGTTAGGATCCTTAATCGTTGCCTCTAGATGTATTGCTATGCATGCTTAACAAACAGGCTATCAGGTCAACGAAAGTTATCCATACAATGGAATAAGTTAGTGGTAATTTTAACTACTTACTAACGCAACTTTAACGATGTGCAACGTTTTGGTATTCACCCATAACCTCTTTGGGTACAGACCGATCCGCCATCTTGCCTCTTAACCAGCTAAGTGTCAAACTCTCTCGACGTCACAATCACTGACACCCTCGACACTCACAAAGTATTACCTGCATTGCTAGTGACCTACATGCACCCCTTTCTTGAGGGTTCTTTCAATTATTCAAAGTACTCTACAGTGGGGTGGTAGCTGGGATGTTCAAAGTTATAAGGTGCAAGTTAGTACAGTGATTCAGTTCTTATATAAGATATCTTATAATTCCATGCTGGTCTGGGAGTAAAGAAAAAACATAGAATGTACCAGTTGCTTCTCTACCCGCGCAGATGGTAAAACCCATCGATAATGGGCGAAAGTTTTAGGAATCATGTTATGCGATGCGGCTAGCAACCCATCACTATTTTGATTTCCCTTTCCATCTATACGCCCTTAATCATGCTAAACGTGGCCTTAAGGTTTTGTTACCTTAGGCTCTGTCTACCCCATATATATCTTATAATTCGTCCGGAATATTCCAGCGGGCGGTGGGGTAGTTCAAACGAATGCCCCTACAAAGATTAAATTTTCACTTCCATGTCTGGGAGCAAAGATATCAGCAGTATATCGATGGAGGTATCTTCTTCGACAAGTTTCTGTCAAAATTCATGTTTTATTTTGACACCGCGCAGGTTTACTTACTAACATTAATTTAACCAAGGTACTTTCAAGTAAACAACTACAACCCCATATTAAATTCATTATATCATACAAAACAATTATATCCTCCGCAGAAATCAAAATGTTATAAACTGAACAATCTTCTCATGTGTAGTCTCTACGACGACATTGGCGAAATACGCCTCGCTTAATTAAAAAAAGTGTGAAAGCCATTAAAAAACAAACATACATACATACATATACATATCACGTCTTCACGACAGAGCCTAAGGTGGCAAGACCTACAGGCCACGTTTAGCAAGATTGTGGGCGTATAGGCAAAAAAGGAATCAAAATAGCGATGGGCTGCCAGCCGCATCGCCAACATGACTCCTATTATTTTCGCCCATTCCCTCGATGGGCTTTCACAATCTGCGCGAGAAGAGAAGCAACTGGTACATTCTCTGTTTTTTCTTTGCTCCCAGACCAGCATGGAAGTGAAAACTTCCAGTATTAAAAAACAGTGTTATTAAAGTTTCACAGACCAGTCTCTTTGGGCCACGGTGATCATTTCAAGGATAAACACGTGTATGGGTAACTCGAGACGAGTAATTATTATTTCTTGTGCCTTAGCATCTATTTCTTCAAATTTTGACGTGACAACGTCTTATAAATTGGTTTGCCGGGTGACACTTCAAGAAACTGCGTTACGCTCCGCTCACGTTATGCGCTCACAATGAGAGCGAGTGAGAGGCATGGTTAGCCCGCCTAAGAGCGAGAGAGACAGACATAAAACGTGAAAGGCACGCGTCCCTTCCACTCGAGCACAGTTAGCCCGCCTAAGAGCGAGAGAGACAGAGCGAGAGAGAGAGAGTGAGAGAGATAGGCATACACACCGGTTCATGTCTTGCGCTTCTTCCTACTATACGAATGAATATTCACATTAAAATTATTTTACCACTCAAAGTCGTTGTCACGTAAAACTTTCGCTCGTATACCGACTTTACAGGCAACCATTTTTTCGTCGGCATTTACTTTTTCCTCTTGAACTTGATTCTTATACAATAATTTTGATTCTTGTACAATAATTTTGCCTTTAGCAGTATGTCGATTGAAAATTTCCAACTTACGTAGTTGCTGCCGTTACTTTTAAGTTTTTTTTTTATATGAATAGGAAGGCAAACGAGCAAGTGGGTCACTTGATGGTAAATGATCACCACTGCCCACAGACACCCGCAACCCCGGAGGGATTCCAGATGCGTTGCCAACCTAGAGGACTAAGATGAATTGCCTCTTGTGCCCGTAATTTCCCCGGCTGTCTTACTCTCCACACCGGAACACAGCAGTGCCAGCACCGCTACTTAGCGGCAGGATTAGCGAGTAAGATGGTGGTAGCGATCCGGACGGACCTTGCACAAGGCCCTACCACCCACAAAATTGCGCTTCCTGAATCCATGATCCAGTAATTTTCTTGTGTTTTCTTTCCTATCAAATCGAATTTTCTTGTTGACGTCCGACCCGCTTTAGTTTTCTTCGCTGTCAGCGGTTATTTTGAAATAAAATGATAGTTATTTTATTTTCTATTCACAATTAAATATCACGACCTGTGTTCCGCACTAATAGCCCATAAGCTGTGGAACGAAGAACACAGTATTTGGGGTAACGTTGTTTATTCTGGAGCTCGGCCGAGCTCCATCCGACACGTTTCCTTACGTTACACATGAGTGACAACTTCTAAACCATAAACATAGATCGTACTCATAACAAACCTCAAGGAGGTTTCTCCCACACCCCATGTTAATGAGTACTCTTTTAATCTATATATATAATACGCGAGGCCGATTTTTGTACAAGCCATCAGATCTACAGTTATGGTCCGATTTTGATAAATTATATGTCATTAGATTCGTCTCATGCTGGAGAGTTGCAAACTGCTCTTTGTTTTTAGATTTTTTAACGAAAACCTACTAAAAAATGAATTTTAATGAACTACTGTGCGCTACCCGACCAGCCAGTATAATGTGACCCGTGTCATGTGTTTTGACGTGAGATGACACAATAAAAATAACATGGTATTGGACTGAAACATGTTGTAAGTTGTTCAGCATGAGAAAATATCAGTTTTGAGTCGACCAGATTTTATCCGCAACACTTACGTATTAAGATAATTATACAAAATACAAAAAATATTTTACGATTTCTTTGTTGACAATGAATGACTTGCGTCAACTTTTGATTTCTTTTTTATTGGGCTCTATTATGTCAAAATTGATTTGCCATGTTTGTTTATTTCAAAAAAGTATTTATGCTTCAAAGTTTTATATACAAACTAGTACTTTAAAAAAACAGTGTTATTAAAGTTTCACAAACCAGTCCCTTTGGGCCACGGTGCAGATTTCAAGGCAAAACACGTGTATCTCTTCATGGCCACGGCGAAGTTGTACTCGTACATTGTAAAGGGTTTATTTTCTTTGATTTTCTAATACGCTATGTGGCCGCAGGCCACGAAATAAGTGCGCGAAAAGAAAACGTCGTACACAGCACTTTGTTTGAAGATTATGTTAGAAAATAGTGTTTTTCATTTTTGTTTCAAACTCATCACAACACTATCGTTTCACAACGCGTCGGAACAATGCTCATCGTTCTGAAATTTGAAACGACTGGATGGATTTGGATCTAATTTGGAAGAGCTGGTACCCTGGATTAAACCATAGGCTACTTTTTATCCCGGAAAATTGCATAGTTCCCTCGGGTTTTTTTTTCTTATCTCTCATGCTGGTCTGGGAGTAAAGAAAAAATAGAGAATATACCAGTTGCTTCTCTTTTCGCGCAGATGGTAAAAGCCCATCGAGGGAATGCCGGGTAGAGAAGCAACTGGTATATTCTATGTTTTTTCTTTGCTCCCAGACCAGCATGGAAGAAAAGGAGAGCCTGTAGTTAAAATAAATAACATATCACTTCAATAGCAACCCCCATCTAAGAAACTAACATTAATTGATAATCATAACCCAGTTAAGTCATTTAATCCTGAGCTTTCGACAAGCAAATATCGCCTTTTTATCTTAGGGGTAAAGTGCAAAGTGAGGTCAAGATAGCCTGGATAGGATACACGTGTTAGTAGAAGCTCTGTCTCAAATAGCCTTCGGTGAATGCCAAGGACGTATTACGTGATAAGGTCCTCCTTAACTCAACCGTAAAATTCATTTTAATTTTACACATACACACACACACACACACATAAATCACGTTTTTATACTTTACAGGGTAGACAGACAAAGGTAACAAGACCTAAAGGCCACGTTTAGCATGTTTATGGGTGTATAGATGGAAAATAGATGGAAAGGGGAATAAAAAATAGTGAATAGTTTTAGTGTTAATTTTACAAGCTTTTATTATCCTTGTATGTATTTATGGGCTCTGAAAGACAACAGGTTACTCATCATTGGCCAAACAACATTTCGCAAATACATCGTTTGACAAACACTTCATTTGACATTATTTTAGTTTCTACTAAAATATTGACTTTTTGGAATACTTATAAAACCTAACCTAACCTAATGTGAGCCACGCCTAAAGGTATTCGATTTTTAAAAAGTTAACGGTTATAATTACACATAAACGGATAACTCACGTATAAAAAGTCGAGTGATGCTCGTTTATGTGTAATTATGATTGAGTCTCACTGTAGTTTCATGTTGAAAGTTAACGGTTTATCAGATATTAAGGTTAGTTAGGTAAGTAAGGGTTGTCAAATGAAATGTTTGTCAAACGTTTGTCGGTCAACTGATTGGATACCGTCTCCGCAGGAGGGAACTCCTGGTCCGATTGACTTGAAATTGGATATCCAAAATGCAATAAAATTATGTCAAAAAAGTCATTTTTAATTCAAGTTTTTTTTGCTAACGTTCATCTTTAGCGACAATTTCGTTTATATAGGAAATTGAATACAAAGTGTTAGTCCACTTTTTGCCTGACCGTATCTAAACAAGTACTTATTTTATATATTTTTCAGTTCTTCGTCTCTTCTTCGAGTTAGGAAGCACCCGCAAGGACAAGGCCAAGGTCACAGATCTCTGGTCTCTACTTATCTACAATATCCACTGAAACAGTTCAAGGTCCACAGCCACAAAGGGATGGAAAATTTATACCGGAAAATGCAGATATTGCGAGGAAATTACAGTTGCCAGAGATAAAATAACCGTATTAAAGAATAACAGAGTTGGTTTTCGGAATAAATTGTAGAAGTTCATGGTCGACGTTTTCACTGTTTAGTATAAAAATTTTTTCCATGTAGAATGGAGTTAATTGACCGAGCGAACGTGAAGTACCAGCGAGGCGTGTACCGTACATACATTATTACGCCTTTGTGCCTTACGGGGTAGACAGAGCCTAGGGTAACAAGACTTTAAGGCCACGTTTAGCATGATGATAGGCGTAAAGGTGGAAAGGGGAATCAAAATGGTGATGGGTTGCCAGCCGCATCGTCTATAACATGATTCCTAAGATTTTCATGACTTTCTATGTCAGCTTCGGCAAAAATGCTTTCCTGTGTCCAAATATCCATACACACAAATCACGTCTTTATCCCTTACGGGGTAGACAGAGCCTAAGGTAACAAGACCTAAAGGTCACGTTTAGCATGATTGTGGGCGTATAGGTGGAAAGGGGAACCAAATTAGTGATGGGTTGCTAGCCGCATCGCCTATAACATGATTCCTAAGATTTTCGCCCATTCCCTCGATGGATTTTTACCATCTGCGCGGGAAGAGAAGCAGCTGGTGCATTCTATGTTTTTTTTTTTACTCCCAGACCAGCATGGAAGACCCAACAAAAACAAAAAACAACAAATACCCACCTGGTTTTAAATATTATCTTGTCTACAGGTCGCTTCTAAACTGAATCTAATTAATCGAATCAGTTTCTAGTCATTAGCCATTCCGAAATTGACACAAAACTTCAAGATTACAACAATGGCTGTAAGAATTTCGATGAAATTTGCTGTCAAAGGTTTTGAGGCGAGAAACTAGCTATTAAATAGCGTAGCGCCATCTCTTGACGAATAGCCGAACTACTAAATATATAGCCGCATATTTACTTACTTGTTGCCAGAATATCACTACATACTGGTATTATAAAACAAAGTCCTTCGCCGCGTCTGTCTATTAAAAGACAAAAACTAATGAACGAATTTTCATGCAATTCACACAAATACATGGAGTGATTACGAGAAAGATATATATATTTTTTAACACAACACTAGGAATAAAATTGTCGGAAAACGTCAATCTGCCTAGCCCCTATTTTACCAACGTGACAAATGTCGGTGGCAATTGACAATTCTCAATCAATTCAATTCTTGTTTTTTGTTTTGTTTGTGTTTGTTTAGTGTTTATTGTTCTCAGTGTTTGCAATTTTTAAACTCACTCGTCCATCCCTAATATCCTTTCATCCACTCAAAGATTTAAGTCCGTCTTTGTGCATGTATCTCAGTGTTTGTCAATTGTATTAGTCTTGTTTATTTTGCGCAATAAAGAATTTACACATATATACATTATAAAGTCGACGAGAATCTACGTCGGTTGGCTTAATATATAGAATACGTATTGCATTTCGAAATGTCAATGCTCAGCGACAAATTGTCCAATTGGTGAAACAGGGGCGTGGGTTACAACATAACTCTTCGGCAAAGTTGGGGTCAAGAATAATTTTCAATTTAGCCTCATGTCAGCTCAAATGATGTCCATTATCCTTCAATATAAAAGTATCCGACTTTTTGTTTATGCAAAACGGCACCATCAGCAAAACAATGAGAGAAAATATTTATGTCTCATGCGTGCCATTGAACATCAAAAACGAGGCCTCAAATGAATGCAAATTTACTTAAAAACTCGGCAAAAAAGGCATTAGCATAAGCGCTGGGTATTATCGTCTGCATATTAAAGCATTTAGGGCAGTTGGGACGGTAGAATATTTACTAATGCTCGGTTTGGTTCTGATGTGGTATGACCTTTTTTTTGACAACCACGTATATAGCTGCTTATTATATTTTTTTCTTCCATGCTGGTCTGGGAGTAAAGAAAAAACGCAGAATTTACCAGTTGCTTCTCTTCCCGCGCAGGTCAAAGCCCATCGAGGGAATGGGCGAAAGTCTTAGGCGATGCGGCTAGCAACCCATAACTATTTTGATTCCTTTTTCGCCCATGCGCCTACAATCATGCTAAACGTGGCCTGTAGGTTTTGTTACTTTAGGCTCTGTCTAGCCCGCAAGGGATAAAGACGTGATTTATGTATGTATGTGTGTATTTGTGAAACATGAAAAAAAACTCATAAATCAATTAAACAGAGTGCCTCTAAGTATTATTGTTACGAGTAAGCCTATTAGAGTAGCCTCTTCTTGTCAGTCGTGTTATTTGGTTCAAATTATAAGAAATAGCGATATACAATATCACAAAAAATACGACATAATGTTAGACTGCCATACAGACGTGAACAACGAAATGACAATATAAGTTTAGTATTATTTTTGAGTACAAAAAATACAACATTTATACTAAAAGATTGTTCCAACATTAATTAATAAGTACGGTAGCGAAACTTGGGTATGGCAAAAGAAGCATGAAAGTAGAATAAATGCAGTAGAAATAAGAGAGAGAGAGAGATTAAGAAGTATGGGAGGTGTATCACTGAAAGATAGAATAAGGAATAGTGTGATTTTCAAAATAAGCTATTAAAAATACAGTATACATCTAAAAAATATAGTATTTTATGGAATAATTTCAAAGTAGACAAAGATATAATTTGTTACTTATTTATTTTTATAAAAACTATTTTTGTTTTCAGATTTCGTTCGGTGTTAAAAATATAGTATTTTTGCGTATATATATTTCTTCGACAGTATATAGTACGCACACCCGAAATATAGTACAATACTATATATTATAGTATTGGCAACCCTATGTTGAAGCTAGTTTAGAAATACGATTTAAAAAACTTGGCCTAATCAGACTAAGAAAATATTGTAAGCTTGTAAAAACGCCTTATTCCCACAACAAGCGGTCGCCCCAGCAAATCGTTTCAGCACTATTAATCAACGTCCTCAGGGTTGCCAGCCATCCGATTACATCGTGACATTTTCATTTTCCGCCCCCAGTTTTCTTGCTTAGATTTACTTATAATTCGCCTTTTGACTTAGTCCCTTGTTATTAATCTGTTGAATCATTAATTACCATCACTCTGGTTTATCCATTAACGTGTTTCGGGATGTTTTGATGGGAACGTTTACTTTTTAGGTTTTCACAAGCATCATCATCATCGTCATCATTGTGATCGTCACCATCGTCAGCCGGAAGACGTTGACTATAGCACTCGATTGCTTCTTTGCAAACTCTACTCAATCGTCATTTTTATTTCTAAAACCAATCGCGTTTTAAAACGCCCGTCGCAATACGGAATCGTTTTCCCACAATAATAAAAGATGAATTACCAACGTATTGGCGGATCTTTCCCTACAGCTTTTATTGGCCATAGAGCCTCAGGTTTTATCCTGAAAGTGCTATGCCGTGTATTCAGAATAGCTTCAGAATAATAAAACATCGGAAAAGTTTTATGGCTTCGTAATCTTGGCTGTGATAGAAGTGTGTGTACGAGGTCGTCATTATCATCATCGACGTCTACGTCAGCTGGATGTCTGCTGAACATAGACTTCCCCTGGAATTACCACAAAGTTCAGTTCTGTTCAGGTTTGGTCACGTAGAGAGACTTCACGGTGCCACCATCATGCTCCCGTGGCGCCCTCCAATGGCGGTGAGGGAATACCGGTGGGTTTTTAGTGGGTATGCCTCCCCCCCTCCTTTCGCTAAGAAAGGGGGCAGTGGGGAAGGAGAGTCCCACATTGGGCACAAGAGGCATTTCATCTTAGTCCTTTAGGTTGGCAACGCATCTGCAATCCCTCCGGGGTTGCGGCTGTCTATGGGCAGTGGTGATCACTTACCATCAGGTGACCCACTTGCTCGTTTGCCTTCCTATTCATATATAAAAAAAAAAAAAAAAAAAACATGACTCCCATGCCGTCCCCACGGCGTGGGAGTATGCGCAAAACATTTTCCCACCGGAAAAAAAATGGTCACGTAGATAGGATGGATGAAAGTAAATTAACTAAACAGATCTATGTGGGGAGTATGAATTTGCGAGGGGAAGGCCTAGAAGGATGTTCCTGGAGCAAATAAGTGACGTTTTGAAAATAGGTCAGGTCAGGAGTACCCGGAACCGACGAGCACGTATGAAGATTGATTAAAGTGGATGAAGCGAAAGAGGTATGTCAGGATTGTAGGAAGTGGAATGACCTAGTCTCTGCCTACCCCTGTGGGGAAGACGCGTGACGGTATGTATGTATGTATGTAACATTTCCGAATGTAAAGCATGAGTTGATCATTATTGAGTAAATATGTCATGCGACACAATATTAATGAATCATTAAAATAATGGAAGGAAATAAATGTTTCACACAAGGGTATCTTAAGGCGCCAAGTTCTGGAAGGCTAGAATTATTTAACAGGTCACTAGATACAAAAAAATTAAGTAGGTAACACACACACATACACACAAATCACGTCTATATTCCTTACGAGTTAGGCAGAGCCGAAGATAACAAGACCGAAAGGCCATGTTCAATATTGCACGTTGTTGTATTAGCAGATGCAGTTAAATATTGTACCTGAAGTAAATTGTGAGGATCCACATCAAAGAAATTAAAAAAAAAAACTTGTTTAATTATTCCTCATACTCGTAAAGACGCTTTCGTACGCTCGATAAAAGGCCAAGACTTGGCTCACATTTTATGGGTAACGTCTTTTACCTATCAATTAATTATTGTAACTGTAATTATTCAGTCGCGAGGCAACACGTTTACTGAAATAACCTCAGCTGCCACATTGGGGTCCAAAATGGCCATTTCAAAATATTTAGCCTTCCTCTTTTTATCATTTCAAATATGTTTCGGTTATGATTTGGGAATGTTTAAATCAATCAACAAGAAAATTTGCCTTCCGTTAAAAATTTTCAGTTGGTTTGCAACTTGTATCGGTATTCTGGCGTGTGTGTTATCGATCAGCACTATCAGTTCCATGTTTGTTTCTGTTTTTATATTTTACTTGTTAGCTTTAATTTCCTTTAAAGTTGTCAAGTACACGGTTTATGATTTTCTTATTGATATTGAACGAGTTAGAGAAAATGTTAACAGTCGTTTTGAAATGATTATACCGGCTTGTACCTTCCTGAAGTTGCTAACTGAAATTATTATTGCTGCTATAATATTCTATGGAACTAATTCTTCACGATACGATTGTGCAATTCTAACATTAAATGTGGTGTTCGTATCATCGTGCGATATAATAATTATTTTAAGAATTATTATAAATCACTTGATATCGATTCGTTTGAAAATATTAAAAAAAATGTTGCGTAATTCAAATTTTGGGGAAGCTCTTCAGTTTTACATGACTATCCTTCAAATATATGATAAGATTAAACCATTGCTTGACAATTTGGTAAGTTTTAGTTTTAATAAAGCTTTGGTTAGTATATACATAGTTTCTTGAAAGGGCTTCCTAAGATTTTACGTTAAAAGTGTTGTTTGTTTTCTTTTCAGACGCTAGTCGAATTTCTTATTGGTATACCTAGACTTATGTTGAACATTTGGAACATTCTAGTTTTAATTAAGGAAGAGGTAAGTTTCGGCAAGTATGGCTATTTTCTGGTTCCGCACCTCAAAACGAAAAATGAAACCCTTATGAAATCCCTTAGCGTGTCTGTCTATCCAGCAAATTTTCTCGGAATCTACTAAACCGATTGAGTTGAAGTTTGGTACACGTTATATGAGTCGGTGAATATGATATATACCGTGATCGGGTATACACGATTACAATTTGAGGCTGTAGGTATAAGAAAATGAGAGAAAGTTTGAACATTTACCATATTATTTCATGATTTATAAATATTTACAAGCAGACATGATTTTTATTTTAAAATAAATTTTATTTACAGGCAAAATGGTCTATGTACGCGTATGAAATTGTGCTTACGACTTTTGCTCTAATACATATTGGCCTGCCGGCAGTCTTTGTTGAAATAATGAAAAGCCAGATGGACGACGCTTGTCATATACTACACAAGCACTTGATCCTTCAAAATGGTACTCAATACATACTTATTTACAAGTGATCAGTTCATCAAAAGTCACAATGCTCATGTGAATCTAACCTTTGATTTCATTTTTTATTACATTCATCGTTTACGGGTGATAGAACCTTGTACAAGGTCTAACCGAATCGCTACGACTATTTTACTCGACAATCTTATAGCCAAGCTGTGCTTGCGCTGACTCTGTTCCGGCGTAGAGAGTAAGACAGCCGGTGCCATTGCTGACGCTCGTGGTATTCTATCTTAGCCCTCTAGGCTGCCAATGCGTCTCTAATGCTCTGCTGTTATGATATTCATAATCACTGACGCGCTTTACTTGTCATATGTAAAATTTAATTTAATTTTCAGATGAGGTGAAAGTGAACAATATAATTCGTCTTTTGCGTTATCTTGAGGGCAGACCCTTGGGCCAGCACTTGGCTTGGCGCCTGGTCCCAGTTGACGCTCGTCTGCCGCTCACCGCGTTCAGCATCTGCACCACCTACCTCATCGTCATCGTACAGTTCACACATCTGTATGATTAAAACTGCTACACTAATATAAAGCGCTTGCAACCCCGGCACAAGAATCAAAATAATTATTAAACAAACCCCGCTTACTAATAAACCGTACACTTTCAGCTCTTGCAATTCACGATGGCGAGTGTTCATTATTTGTGGTAAACACATATCAGAATACGTGCCACAGTGTGCGTTAGAGCGAAAGCAAGCATGATAGATAGCATCATTAAAAAATACAGAGAAATGTCGCGCGAAAATTGCTCTGTAAGACACGCACACT
The DNA here is from genome assembly GCA_949127965.1 of Pandemis corylana. Classification (NCBI taxonomy): domain Eukaryota; kingdom Metazoa; phylum Arthropoda; class Insecta; order Lepidoptera; family Tortricidae; genus Pandemis; species Pandemis corylana. The sequence continues at coordinate 3,163,106 of OX421869.1, forward strand.
TCGACATGTATTGTATGCAGATAGGTACATGCTTACCACAAATCAAGCTTACTCGCCATCGTAAATTTCAAGAGCTGTAAAACTTTACTGTGATGTAAAGAAAATAATGAAATTGTCTGGTGATTGTTTTCCTCTATCTCCTACGCGAAACAAAGCTAAGTAAGTCATTCATTTTTTGGAACGAAGTTCCTTATTTTCTTTAAGTATATTTAATTATAAAACGTTTTTAAATATTTAGCAAATGGGTTCCCAAATGAAATGGTTAAAGCCGTAATAAAAAACATTTTTTTGTTTAATATTTTACAAGGCCTTAAGGTTTTGTTACTTTAGGCTCTGTCTACCCCGCAAGGGATAAAGACGTGGTATATTATTATGTATGTACGTATATTTTACCGAACGAATTAGATTCTTAATTCATATTTCGGAAAATACGATCATTATATTGGGTAAATATGTCATGTGACACAAAACTAACGAGTAATTAGAATAATGGAATTAAATGTTTTACGCACGGGTTTGTTAACGCCAAGTTCTTGAAAGCAGGAATTGATCTAGTCACCAGATAGAATACATTTTTAACACTAAAAATAGTATAAAAAGATGATCCGAAACTAATTCCATGGTTGACTTTTAAAATAAAAACTCTAAAATATTCAACCGCCAAATGTTGATGTAATTTTATTTTAAGTTATTTGAAAAATGGAAAAATTAAGCAGTGAAAATGTGTCTTTGTATGTATAGCACTTGCTTGTACGTAAAACACATTACTCGCACCCAAACGTAAAATTTACTACGTTGTAAGATTATTAAGAGACGAAGTAACTTTCAGATGCTGCTAAGTTTTGTCACTATAAGTAATTTGTACTTATCGTTTTTGTTCAAAATTATGGATTAAAAGTACTTTCTTTGTTGTTTTTTAAATATTTCATGATATTAGATTAAATGTTATATGTGCCTTGTGTGTGTATGTGCCATTAATGTTAGAATATTAATAATTATAATTAAATAAGTAGACTGCAAGGATCCTTAACAAAGCAAATTAAAACAATTTCGGTTTTAAAAACTTCACTTGTTTCATTGCTCCTCGTGAAAACACTTTTGTATGCTCGATAAAAGGCAAAGACTTGGCTCACATTTTATGGGTAACGTCTTTTACCTATCAATTAATTCTTGTAACTGTAATTATTCAGTCGCGAGGCAACACCTTTACTGAAATAACCTCAGCTGCCACATTGGGGTCCAAAATGGCCATTTCAAAATACTTAACCTTTCTCTTTTTATCATTTCAAATATGTTTCGGTTATGATTTGGGAATGTTGAAATCGATGAACAAGAAATTTGGTCGTCCATTGAAATTTTGCAGTTGGTTTGCAGCTTTTGTTGGAATTCTGGCATTTGTGCTATCGATGAAAACTTTCCATTTCAGTCGTGTTGTTATTTTCATATTTTACTTGTTTTCTTTAATTTCTTTTAAAGTTGTCAAGTACACGATTTATGATTTTCTTATTGATATTGAACATGTTAGAGAAGTTGGTGACGGTCGTTTTGAAATTATTATAACGGCTTATACTATCATAAGGTTCCTAACGAAAGTTATTATTACTATCGTAATAGATGAGACTTCTTCATGGTATGATTGTGCAATCGGTATATTACTTTGGGTGTTCATTGCTTCGACCGAAATAGTATCAAATTTAACAATTATTATATATCATTTGATATCTACTCGTTTGAAATGTTTTAAAGAAATGCTGCGCGACACTTCAAAATTGAGGGAAGCTCTTCAGTTTTACATGACCATTGTCCACATACATGAAAAGATTGAACCATGCGTTAATAATTTGGTAAGTTTTTAGTTCTGTTAAGTCATGCTACATACCAGGGGTGTTACGAATATTCGCATCCGCATCCATAAATGCGGAATATTCGCATTAATTCAGACATCTGCATCCGCATTCACATCCGCATCAATCAATGCGGAGTTTTTACGGATGCAGATTCACATCAACAAGACTCGACAAGTAACTACATGTTAAGAAAGTGGGCGGAGCCAGAGTGGCACATGCTTCGCGTTTGTATATATAAACACTATTATGAATTAATAAGTATTATTATGCATTTAAAATTTAAATAATTATCCTTTTAAAATCCCAAAATCCGCATCTGCATCCGCATCACATCCGCATCCGCATCAAATCCGCATCCGCGGATGTGAACTTCTAATAATCCGCATCCGCAATGTCAATGCTTTAATTGAATAGAATATTTTCTAGTATATTTTCTTAAACGTGTTGTTATTTTCAGGCATTGATTGAATATTTTTTTGGCATGCCAAGACTTTTGTTTGGCATATGGAACGTTTTATTTTTGATTAAGGAAAACGTAAGTTACGACATTATTTCCGTTAGTACCTTAAGTTTGTTAATTTTAAAGCGATTTTCTACTATTTTTTCTCATTTATTAATTACTAGCTTCTGCCCGCGACTTCGTCTGCGTAGAAATTATACATATAAACTGTTAGGTTAGACCGTGTAAATAGCCAATTTTATACTTAGTGGAAGGCCGAGTGCGCTGATGCCTAAAGGTACAATTTAAACAGTGCAGAGGCACTCGCCTTAGGGCGTTCTCCTGGCGGCGTGGTTGAGGCGAGGAAGGCGATGCGGGTGAGGATACTTGAAGAAGCGAGGAGAGTGGAGGAAAATTCAGCAGCGGTGATCACATCAATCACAAGAAGTAGTGACAGCTATAAATATTTATCTTTATGTGCCATAGAGCACCCCTGCATTGTATTAATTGCATATGACCAAAAAGGTTTTAGCGCGCAAACAAAAACCTTCTTCTTGTATCACTCTATCTATTAAATAAAACCGCATTCAAATCCGTTGCGTAGTTTAAAAGATCTAAACATACATAGGGACAGACAGCGGAACGCGACTTTGTTTTATACCATGTAGTACATACATACATATATCACGTCTTTATCCCTTGCGGGGTAGACAGAGCCTAAGGTAACAAAAGGCCACGTTTAGCATGATTAAGAGTGTATAGCTGGAAAGGGACATCTAAATAGTAATGGGTTGCTAGCCGCATCGCCCATAACATTCCTAAGACTTTCGCCTATTCCCTCGATGGGCTTTTACCATCTGCGCGGGAAGAGCAGCAACTGATAAATTCTATATTTTTTCTTTACTCGCAGACCAGCGAGACATCTTCCATAGAACTATACTATGTAGTGATTAGGAAAAAAACGGAATGATCATGAACTCAGTTGAATTACAGTTAAATCTGCTGAATATATATTTATTTTATTGCAAAAAAGAAGTAGGCAAAATACGACGGACACAATAATATGCCCAAAATGCAATTTTGTCTCACTCTGTACTTAATATTTTCAAAAGCATTTTATTTTCAGGCGAAACGGTATTCGTACACGTTTCATCTTATCACTGCAAGTTTTGCCGTAATACACATTTGTCTGCCGGCCGCGTTTGTTGAAATAACGAAAAGCCAAGTAGACGACGCTCGTCATATGCTACACGAGCACTTGATCCTTCAAAATGGTAAGACATACTTATTTACAAGTGATCACTTCACCAAAAATCACACATTTGTGATCACTTCCCCAAAAATCACCGCTTTGTTATTTTTGGTGAAGTGATCACTTGATCAATGCCGATGTGGAAACTACTGCCATTTATGTTTTTATTTTTAAGTTAAAATCGTCAGTAAACAAAAATCTAAAATATTTAAATTACTTAGGATTAATAAAATTAATGCCACGGTTCAAAACAATAATTCAAAGCCAAGGTTTTCTTCACGCAATTAGTTCCTTAAAAAGGCTTGTCGTCATCATCCTCAGCCAAAAGTTGTCCACTGCTAAACATTGGCCTCCCTCAGAGAGCGCCTAAAAAATCCCCGGACTACAAATGAAAATTTTAACACCTTTTTTTCAGATGAGGTCGAAGAGAAGAAAATAATTCGTTTTTTGCGTTACCTGGAGGCCAGACCCTTGGGCCAGCACTTGGCTTGGCGCCTGGTCCCGGTTGACGCTCGTCTGCCGCTCACCACGCTCAGCATCTGCACCACCTACCTTATCGTCATCTTACAGTTCACACATATGTATGACTAGCTGTTGCCCGCAACTTCGTCTGCATAGAATTCGTTTATCGCTAACAGCTGTCTGCCTGATCGGTTTAAAATTGACAAAGTTTCATACAAACTTTCATCCCCTATTTTATCCCCTTGGGGGTAGAATTGATCAAAATCCTTTCTTAGCGGATGCCTACGTCATAACATCTACCTGCATGCCAAATTTCAGCCCGATCCGTCCAGTGGTTTGGGCTGTGCGTTGATAGATCACTATGTCAGTCAGTCAGTCAGTCACCTTTGAGTTATATATAATATTTAGATTACAATACAATATCATAACTCGAGTCTAGCTAGTCAGGGTCACTAATTGTTAACCTATCTAGTAGTCTGAACAGTCAACCCATGCAGCATATTTTTTTTCGAATTATGTAGAAATATATTCTTGTAGTACTTAAGTATAATAATTACAGTCGCGTGCACTTAATAAAGACAATAAGACATAGACTGCCCTCCTGTAATTGCCATCTGTTTTCGGATATTTGAGGTTAATCACTTACGTCATATTTAACCGACTTGACAACAAAATCAACAAGCAGCCTTTTTGGTAAATTAGGTCAGTGGCGGATTTGCAGTCTCGGCCGCCCTAGGCCCCAGGCCATCAGCCGCCCCTTTCTCAGCATCCACCATATAGACTACAAAATGAAATTACTTTATTGCCAACAGTTTTTTGACACGATTGGGGCCGCCCCTAAATCTGGCCGCCCTAGGCCCGGGCCTACCCGGCCTTAGTGTAGATCCGCCACTGAGTTAGGTAGTTACTTTTTTTTGTCTGACCTGTCTCAAAACTCTGTGCACGCCACTGAATAATTACATTAAGTTTTTCACAGCTTTTCTGTAATTTTAGCGTGTAAGTATTCACAGCACTGATTTCATAACTCTTCGTTAAGATACACACACAAATCACGCCTTTATCCCTTACGGGGTAGACAGAGCCTAAGGTAACAAGACCGAAAGGCCACGTTTAGCATGATTGTGGGCGTATAGGTGAAAAGGGGAATGAAAATAGTGATGGGCTGCTAGTCGCATCGCCTATAAAAGTCATGATCATGTCGTGGCATATTTGTTTAGAAGTGTGTTGATAATAAACATATTCAATTGAACACTTGTTTCTTTTCTAGTCACAATTAATTTTAGGTTAGGTTATTATTTATACGACAAGGCATACGAGCAAGTGGTTAATGATTTGTTTCTAACCTATTTTAAAAAAGGAGGATTTTCACAATTTGGTTATATTTTTTCATCTGTTACTAGCTTCTGCATAGACCGCGACTTCGTCTGCATAGAATTATACATAAAAACCTTCCTCTTGAATCACTCTATCTATTAAGAAAAACCGCATCAAAATCCGTTGTGTAGTTTTGAAGATATAAGCATACATAGGGGCATAGGGACAGAGAAAGCGACTTTGTTTTATACTATGTAGTGATGATGTACTTACTTCTTGTTAACAAAACTTGGACATGCGGAGTATTTGCGGAGTGTGTAGAGTGTAGTATACACCTTTTTACCTTATTCCTTTGCAATAGAATGCTCGCAGTTGGTTAAATAAGCTTTGTGGCAGGAGTGGTGACAGTGGTAGGCTACCAGTGGTAGCCACGGAAGGACCTTGCACTGGGTCTTACCACCCGCAAACCATTAATTCACTGTTTTTTACATCCATGGTGTACCTATAGAGAGTTTGTATGTAGATATGTATGTAGGTTTAGAAATTTATTTTCTAACGGTAAAACCGAAAAAGTAAAACAAAAATCAAGAAATAAAATTTCTTGATTCATTTGATAGTACATATCATTTGAAAAACAGCGCCTTCTCTCGTCCCTGGTGAGCAGTAGATGTTCCATGGGAGTTTGTAATTGTGTCGTACAGCCACATCATTCAAACAGATGACGCTTAGCGACAAAAATTCGCATAGTAACGAAAAGGTCACGTGACAGTTAGTAACAGGTAGAAAAATTCAGAGACTACCCACCTGCTATGGGTGGTGTAGGGGTATAGCACGCGTCACGGAATGACGAGGATCCGGGTTCGATTCCCGGCCATAGCTTTACTTTTCGGATTTTTCTATGTGTTCTAATTTTCACTGACATTTAGAAATTTAGGTATGTATGTTTAATTTTTTATTGTACATAAAACACATGATACAGGTATTGAGAAAAACAGAGGTACAAAGGCAAACTTTTCCCTTAAAGGGATAAGGGATCAGGGATAAGGGATAGGTGGGAGGGAGTTTTGATGATCTAGAAATAGATTGATACACACAGGCCCTGGAAGAGCAAATTTTATAATTTTAAAGGATAAATCATAATTATAAATAATAATGTATTAATTAGAAGTTCATAAAATTGATTATCGTACCCAAAAGCAACTAGCATTTAGCTAAAATTGTTTACTTTGTTCATGTTGTTTCACCGAGTTTAATTTCGTAAATGTTTCGAAACAGAAACTATACCACAATCAAACGTCAATAACCCACGTCAAACCAAACGTAATTAAAGTTAGTTGTACCGGTAAACCACAGCCAAGTTCTGTACAACCATTCAAATTTAAATGATTATTAATTAATTTTAAATGTTTCTGTTTTACTAATATCGTTGCAAGAAGTTTGAACTGTCTTACTTAATATCACAAACGTTTTACAGTTCGAATTGAGAAAGATTTTTTATTTTTCTGTCTTGTTTCTTGCAAGTACGGTCGTGTTCCTTAATTTAGGACCCATTTTGCAAAAAACCTTTGAATTTTCGCGCATAATGATAGCAATTCTACCTTAAACGTGTCTTAAATTAACGTGGCTGTCCCACTCGTCAGAGAATCTACAAAATCAAGCTCTGATTTATCTAACGAATATTATTGTTTGTATCTCGTGCTAATACTAACAGATGACAGATTAATCTATTTTTTTTTAATTGGTCTAAATGAAATGGTTTTACTGTCTGATTCTGCTTCTAAATAGTGAAAAACATGAATCATAGTAAGGGCAGTTATGAAAAGTTATGAAAATTTTGGCCTATCTTGTGTCTGGATCATCACGCTGTGATCACGAATGCAAACATTTTCTATTGTCTTGAATATTTGATACCAGCTTAGTATAGAACTTGGCGACGTTTTACATCTTAAGTTCAAATTAACTTCGTCGTCATAGCCATCGCTACTCAGTCACGATATAACACCTTCCCTGGTATATCTTTTACTAACACAAGGCACAAGATGAACATCTCAAAAAGCATAGCCTTTCTTTTTCTAACGTTCCAAATATGTTTCGGGTACGACTTCGGGTTTCTTAAGCCGTGCAACAAAAATATTCGTCTTTTTTTTAAATTCTGGGGTCCATTCTCATCTTTTCTGGCAGTAGTGATATTAATAATACCTCTATACTTGAACAAATTAGATGTTACAGTCGTGTATTGCGCAACCATTGCGCGCTTCATTATAGGTCTCGTTGTGTTTAAAGTTTCCAAGTACAGTATTCATGACTTTCTTGTCGATATGCAACGTCTTGGGGGGAACGAAAATTACTTTGGACTAGCCATAACGGGCTACACCTTTGTGGGTGTATTTGCTAAGGTTATGCTTAACACGTTGTTCGGTAGGCCATACCTTAACGTAATAGTCTTTAGTCGGTTATTGACCTCGGTTGCTAGGTCAAGCGTAGAAATATTCATGCCAGTGCAAATTGTTATATATTACTCTATATATGTCCGAGTGAGAGTTTTCAAATTGTTGGTGCGAGATCGTTCTAAAATAAAAAATGGAATAAATTTGTACACAGCTATTCTTCAAATACATGACAGGATTATTCCAGTGGTCAACAACTTGGTAAGTTTTTATGGTTTCGATGGGTAAAACGCGTAATATCCGTGTCCTAATATTATTCGCTGTGTGAAAAGCTGTTTCCTAAGACATTTACTTCTCGAAACTTCCATTATCTATAGGTCCCAAAACGGCAATACCAGCTTAAGACACATTTGCCAAAACATCATCAGTCAGGCTAATTATGTTAATAGTAATCAGCTTTTAACATACAAATTATGAACAAGTCTAAATATTCTAGGATTTGGCTATTCGTTACAGATACGTACCTATTCTAGGATTTAGATGCCGTCTAATATTGATACTCTGTAATTTTAGACAACTAGTTGACCGGGAAAACTTCGTTTCGCTTTAGAATCAGTTTCTATCAAGCATCAAAGATGGCGCTGCATACGGAATATTCCAACAAATCAACGATCATAAAATTGGTGCAGCCGTTCTTGAGTGACGTGCCGGATCGTAAAAATGTATATCCGCGGATACTGATCTGATTATGGATATTTAGTGTCAAGATCCGCGGATATGAATACGGATACGGATCTTTATTTTTTTATTTGATTGGTGTCGGCGCCCGCAACCTTGAAGCGATAGTTGACGAAAGACTCTTTCAGTTATGTAGTATTGGTATCGTAACTTACTGCGATAAATGTTTGCAATATAAAGGTGGCAAATATTTGATTTTAAGAAATAAAAATACTCTCAATGGAATTTTATAGTTATTTTAATTCTACCTAATCACCTGTAAAAGATCCGTAAAAGATCTGTTGAAAAGTAACGGACACGGATACGGATACGGGTTTTTCTTTTCCCTCGGATATCCGCGGTTACGGATATCCGGAACATCACTAACCAGAATTTGTTTAGTATACAATTCACTAGCTTTAGACTTAAGAACTGATGTTGATATATCCTAGGATGTTGATAGGATCCTGCAATAATTATTAACGTTGCGACTCTAGGCAGCTACGACCTTTGACATGTTTATCGCTGTGCCGCGGGAACTACGCAATTTTTCGGGATAAAAAGTAGCCTATGTGTTAATCTATGGTACCAGGTATCTCCGTTCCAAATTTTATTCAAATCCGTCCAGTCGTTTCAGCGTGAAGAAGGAACAAACATACACATCGTCACATCCATACATCTTCATAAACTTTCGCATTTATATTAGTAGGATAGAAGAAGATAGAGGTAGAAAAGGAAGATGTAATTGGTTTTAGGTTTTGGACGCTGTGGAAAGTGAAGGATCAGGAATTTGCATATTGATAAAACTAATTTGTGCCGAAAGTATTTCGAAGGCTCATGTGTGTTTTTTTTTTGCAGACACTGCTTGAATGTACGTTTGGCATACCAAAAATTTTGTTTGTTATTTGGCAAATACTAAAACGTCAAAAGGAGGGGGTAAGTAATTTCATTCATTACCTTAGTAATGCAGGTGTCCATGGGCGGTGGTGCTCGCTTACCATCAGGTACCCCACTTGCTCGTTTGTCTTCCCTGTTGTTCAAAAACTGTCACTTTGCGCTTTCAGTGCGCGCCAAGTTTTATATTCTTTACTAGCTTCTGCCCGCGACTTCGTCTGCGTAGAATTATACATAAAAACCTTGAATCACTCTATCTATTAAAAAAAACCGCATCAAAATCCGTTGTGCAGTTTTTAGCATACATAGGGACATAGGGACACAGGGACATAGGGACAGAGAAAGCGACTTTGTTTTATACTATGTAGTGAAGAAGAAATTGTAATATTGCCTTTTATTTTCAGAATCAATGGTTTTACATCAGCTTTGAGATTATTTGGTGTAGTTTCTCATTGAGCAGGATTCTTCTCATGGCGTTAGTTGTTGAAATGAGCAAGAGCCAGATAGAGGACGCAAAACTTATACTTCACCAGCATACGATCCTTGAAATTGGTATTATCTTACTTTTTATGGTCCACAGTGGCGTGCAGTGGGGACGCCGGGTAGGCACTCGGAGGGTAGCGCACCAAAATTTGTACGCGCTGCCTACCGTGACGACCCCCACTGCAAGCTCTAGACGATCTATATTTGTACATACATACATACATACACATACACAAATCGCGTCTGTATCCGGGGTAGATAGAGCCTGAGGTAACAAAACCTTAAGGCCACGTTTAGCACGATTAAGGGCGTATAGCTGGAAAGGGAAATCAAAATAGTGATGCGTTACTAGCCGCATCGCCTACAACATGATTCCTAAGACTTTCGCCCATTCCCTCGATGGGCTTTTACCATCTGCACGGGAAGAGAAGCAACTGGTAAATTCTATGTTTTTTCTTTACTCCCAGACTAGCATAATAATTTATTTGTTTATATATCTATACCAACAGGGGTGGATTTAGGGGGGGCACGGGGGCACGTGCCCCCTCCTCGACGGTATTTTTGTGTTGTGGGCAGTACATTACTTCAAATTTATTTCTAACAGTTATTGTTGTTTTTTTTCCCGTTCGCCCCTTGTACTAGTTTGTGAGGTTGTAAGGGGTGATTTCTGGATCTACTGAACCGATTTTGAAAAATCTTTTACTAATTGAAAACCACATTATTTGCGAGTGTATTATAATAGGCATGGCATGGCTAAGAAGCAACGCTTTCGAATGAAAATCGCATCGAAATAGGTCCATCCGTTCGAGAGGTACGTTGCCACAGACATACAGAAACACACACACACAGAGAGAGAAAGAGAGAGAGAGGAGAGAAACATCGATGTAAAACTTTGACATTCATCTTTTTGCGTCGGAGGTTAAGAAAAGTTTAAAATTTAACTTTCTTTATAGAGGAATCAGAAGAAATTATCACTTTACTGCACTACATGGACGGGAGGACGTTGGGCCAGCAGTTAGCTTACCGCCTGATCCCGGTAGATGGCAGACTACCATTACTTATATTAAATATCTGTGTTACCTATTTGATTGTGATCATTCAATTTACGCACTTGTATGATTAAAACTTTCTTCATAAACAGTATGCTTAGTATTTTATTGAATCATTTTTATTTACTCACTAAAGTGAGTAGCGGAGTAGCAAGGTAAATTTTTTGTTAATTGAAATGGACCTCCGCAAAATAACGCCTAATTCAATAAAATATTTAAAATCGGCATGCGTAGCCGTACAGGCACGATTATATAACAAGTGAGTGTAGCGGAGTAGCAAGGTAAATTTTTTGTTCATTAGTATGCTTAGTGTAAGTTTTCGGTCACAAAATACGTCTCGAACGCGTTTGCGTTAAAACGTCAACTATGCGAACAGTTTGTTGCCGTTTCGATCCGCAAGCGCTGCCAATTTTTCCATTAAATTTCTAAATGTCAGTGACAATTAGAACACATAGAAAAATCAGAAAAGTAAAGCTATGGCCGGGAATCGAACCCGGATCCTCGTCATTCCGTGACGCGTGCTATACCCCTATACACCACCCATAGCAGGTGGGTAGTCTCCGAATTTTTCTACCTGTTACTAACTGTCACGTGACCTTTTGTTACTATGCGAATTTTTGTCGCTAAGCGTCGTCTGTTTGAGTGATGTGTCTGTACGACACAATTACAAACTCCCATGGAACATCTACTGCTCACCAGGGACGAGAGAATTTTTCCATTGTAATTGAGACGTTTACGTGAACGCGTTCGAGACGTTTTTATATGCGAAAACTTACACTAGAGGCTCTGAGATATTTATTAACACTAGGCTGCGCATTTTATTAAATGACGATTTTTGGTTACGCGCCTTTGTCAGTGATTTGTTGTTGTAAGAGAAATCTAGAACCAAAAACACGTGGCACCGTAGAATATTATCGTATCGTAGAACAATATCGTCAATTGCGACAGGGTTCTATGGTGGTACGTGAAGACAAGTTCCTTGGAATTGTAAGCGTCCATAGGCTACGGTAGCTGCTTAGCATCAGGCGGTCCGTACGCTAGTTTGCCTCCGACGTGGTATAAAGAAACACGTTTCCCCTTACTGTACCTATCTTAGCGGTTTGGAAAAAAAATATTTATAGGGTATTTATTTTATTGTAAAGCCATGTACATATTATAGAGGTGTTACAAGATTTTTAGTCAGTCCATGACGCCCTGTAACGACACGTAATACAAAGAAAAATAAAATTCAGATAAATAGTGTTAAAGAACACCTTATGTCGCCTATTTTTACCTTGTAATATTCTGTATACCTTTTTTCTGTTTTGGTTGTTAAATGTGGTGTTCAATAAAGAGTTATTGTATTGTATTGTATGTTGCATTGTAGGCTTTTTGCGTCATAGACAATTTGCGTTGTGGTTTTTTTACCATATAGTCATTTTGCGAGGTAGGTATTGACTTCTGGACCCCGTAAAAGTAAACATGAAAAATCAAGAAGTAAATAAAAATCTTGATTCATTTGATAGTACCTTTCATTGTTGAGATTTAAAATAACAAATTTACTATAGGTAAATGTAAAAGTATGTTGGTTTGTGTGACAATCATGTGTAAAGGCAACACGGGTTTTCGCGTGAAGTGATTATAAAATATTACTTTCAATTTGGTTTTTAAAGATCCTTTAGTGTTTGCACGACTTTTTGACAGCGGTCATTGTTCAGAGTTTATGCTTTTTTGTGGAAATTATACAGGAGTTAAGCTAGGCTATTTCAAAAATTGTGCATCTCGTATTTTAAGTAAGTTTCTTCTCTAATGTAAAAATACAATTGTATCTATACTATCTATACTAATAAATATTATAAAGAGGTAAGATTTGATTGTTTGTTTGCATTGAATATGCTCCGAAACTACTGGACCGATTTGAAAAATTCTTTCACCGTTAGAATCCTACACTATCCCTGATGAATATAGCTTATATGTTTTAATTCTGCGCGGACGAAGTAGCGGATAACAGTTATTTAGCTTTCTAAGCGACACTGAAAATTAGAACACAGAAAAATCCGAAAAGTAAAGCTATGGCCGGGAATCGCACCCGGATCCTCGTCGTTCCGTGACGCGTGCTATACCCCTACACCACCCATAGCAGGTGGGTAAGCCTTCGAATTTTTTTATCTGTTACTAGCTGTCACGTGACCTTGTTACTATGCGCTTTTTATCACTAAGCGTCATCTGTACGATGTGTCTGTACGACACAATTACAAACTCCCGTGGAACATCTACTGCTCACCAAAAAAAATTCTTGATTCATTTGATAGTACCTAGCTATTTAGCTATGAAGCAAATTTAAAAATCTACAGCTGTTTACCCGTTAGGTCCTCTCCCGCCCGCATTAAGAAGAATAAGAAGGTATTTCGTTCAATGAACTCTGCTGTATTTCAAAGGATTCCGGCTTATTCGCCTCTCCGTAGTGCCCATTAAAACACACGGGATCAGTAGAATCTCAGCCATTCGCGCGGATGGTTTTATAACTCGAATACATAATTTATAGCCAGTCAACATGGATTTACGAAGGACTTGGAGGTTTATTATAATACGCTACTGTTGTACCGCAGCATAAGCTTCAACTCATCTGCGTAAACAAAAACCCTAGTGTGGACTTGATGTTCTGCGCGCGACAGGCTCGCGATCCACAAAAGGCTAACATACATACATACATATGTCACGTCTTTATCCCTTACGGGGTAGACAGAGCCTAAGGTAACGAAACCTCAAGGCCACGTTTAGCATGATTAAGAGCGTATAGCTGTAAAGGGAAATCAAAATAGTGATGGGTTGCTAGCCGCATCGCCTATAACATGATTCCTAAGACTCGCCCATTCCCTCGATGGGCTTAATAATAATTATAAATATAACTAAGCTAGGCTAAGGTTCTTGGTTAGTGTAAGCTGTAAACTTATTATCTAACTTGCTCGCAATCGCCAACGATATCCCTCAGAATCTGCCAGGAAATCATTAACCGATGCCCAAGGTGCACCGGACCAAGCACTGCTCTTCCCCACGGATGGATCCGAAAACGAACCGCAGCTCTTGACCACACGCGGAGGTAGCCCGACTCGCACTCTCTCGTGTTCATTTCGACAGTTCATGTATGAATATGACAGCTAGCTGATTCCGATGGCAATTGTTAGCCCATACGTGAACTGTCAATATAACCACGATGGCGATTGCGAGAGAGTTAGGTAATAAGCCTACAGCATTTAGTTTTCGAACAGTTTAATTGGTATCGCGGGATAAACGGAATATCCATTTCTACTTAACATCCCGGAGTATGGCATCCAAATCCCCGATCACTGTTTTTTAGTATCTGCTCATTAAAATAACTTTTAAAAAGTTACAAATCTAACCTAACCTAACCTAGCGAAAGCCACGCGCATTTTAAGGATTGGGTTTTGGGTTATTTTTAAGGTTTACAAATTAGCAGATACTTCACTATCACTAGTATAAAACAAAGTCGCTTTCCGCTGTCTGTCCCTATGTATGCTTAGATCTTTAAAACTACGCAACGAGTGATATAGATAGAGCGATTCAAGACGAAGATTTACATGTATAATTCTACGCAGAAAAAGTCGCGGGCAGAAGCTAGTAGACAATAAAAGTTTGTAAAAGTGAAATGATTGATCTTTGAAAAGTTCTTTAGCACGTGACTGAATACCAAATTCGAGACGTTTAAAGGTGCGACCACACCGGTGCGTAAACGACGTTACGCAACAAAATGTATGGGAAAACGGTGAGAAAACGTGACGCCTACGCCTAATACGACAAAAAGGTACACTTGGCCATAAACGGTTGCTCGTTTAAACCGCGCGTTCCCAAATCGAATTAAGAAAGCCATCTGCAGAAGGGTTAACTTGCAACTGGTTAAAGAAATAACCGAATTAGAGTAACTCGATTATTCGTAATATTTTTAATCGAATTAAGGGCAGCTCAATGAGTCTTTATTTCAATGCCGTTTTAACCCTTTTAGTGCTCGAGTAATAGGGTGTCATTGCACACAACGTGGTGAAATGCAGTTAACAGTTGATCAAATTGGTATCATACCGGACCTTTCACTCTCCTATTAAACGTTATTAGTGTGAGCAGGATACGAAATTCGAATTTCAAAATTTTGGAGCACAGTTAAGATATTTTTTAACTATTTGGAGGGTTAAGTGCAAACTTTTGGGGAATATGGTTTAACAGTGTGTGTAAATTATCAAATAATAGCCGCTGCCCGCAATCCGCTTTTTGCAATCCCGCGGGAACTTTTCAGGGATAGAACTAGCCTCTGTCCTTCCCCGGGGCTGAAACTAGTATAGTGAGACTAGAGTGGCAACAGCTAGTCCATACTCCATACTAATGTTATAAATGCGAAGGTAATTCTGTCTAATTACACATAAACGGATAACTCACGTATAAAAAGTCGAGTGATGCTCGACATGTTTCGGACTATTTCGTAGTCCTTCCTGGAACGCTCGCCCCAGCGGCAGCGAAACGAACACTGCGCGCCAGCGCTCTGTTCGCGCGGCTGCTCGACGCAACTGACAGCGGCGCACAACTACCCTCGTTTTTATCGTCATTTTTATTACTGTCAAATGTAGGACAGCACACAACACTGATCACGTCACTCCGTAAAATAATAATAATTCTGTTTGTCTGTATATAACCTTTTCACGATTAAACCGCTGAACCAATTTGACTTTTTAGTTAAGACCTCCACGTTATCCTGGCTCCATGTACCAAGGATTCAGCATAAAGACGTCCCTGGGACTACGTAAATGTACTCCCCGGAACTGCATACGGAAGCAGCAATAAAACCTGTCCGGATTCTAGTTTTTTTATGTTATAGTTTCGGTGACTTGTTGATTCTTTCAGCTGCCTTTTGAAAGTTCTGAGCTGTAAATCCAATTTTCTCATTTATTTAAGTCAAAATCTGGTGGTCTAACCCAATCAAAAATTTCATTTTAGATACAAGCTATTTTGCTGACTGTACTTGCATTGTCATCCGTCTTACATATGTGAACCAAATTTCAAGTCAATCGGGCCAACCGTTGAAGAGTTCCCTCCTGCGGAGACGGGCCTGGATGGACCATCAGAATTCAACTACCAGATTTACACGCAAATATGCAAAATTTCAGCTCAATCGGATGAAGGCATCTGCTTCAAAATTGAGTTGCAAGATTCCACCCAGACAAACATACATTCATACATACGTTGCAGGTTAATAAATATAATGCTTGTAAAAATAATCAATGACGTCCAGACCCGTGTCAGATATTTGCAAAATTTTGTAAAACACTAACTTTAAAAAATTTCTATCCTACCTTACTTTTACATACTTTACTGTCTCGGACATGATTCTTGGCGATAGCTCTAGGTTAGCATCAAAAATAAACACAAAAATCACCGAAGAATGTGAAAAAATGAACAGCATACAATTACAATTAGAAATATAAAACACCCGGCACTGAGGTCACCAGAGACCAGAGACCAGAGACCGAAGACACCGATTAACGCAACAAAATCGATAAGTATAAACAACCCCATACTATAATGATAACTCCTTCATTCTTCCAGCTTTTCTTAGTGGCGCCCAACATGGGGCCTAAAACAATCTTGTAAAAACTAAGGTAGATAAGTAACTATAGTTATTAGACACAAAAAAGCCAATATTACATGACATTAGACGTCATAACATAACATATTAAAGTATCAGTCGAAAATTGTGAATAATGTGACACATAATCAACCGAAATATCGGTACAAAATTATATGAATAATTCATTCAGCGATACAGCACACGTCCAGTCCTCGTGACCTCGTTACCCCTCACTAACACCTTAAACCATAGGCCATTTTAATCTGGTAACGTAAGTCGCTTTTGAATACATACGACCTTATTTAGAAGATCCCTGAAAGCTACGCCGTCTTTAGGGGAGAGGGATCAAGGTAACGTGGACGTGTGAAGCTTGTCTGTGGTACAATAGGGAACGCATCAATCATTTCAAGATTAGACCCGTGACGTTTTCAAATCAATGCGGGGTTTTG
Organism: Pandemis corylana; assembly: GCA_949127965.1. Lineage (NCBI taxonomy): Eukaryota > Metazoa > Arthropoda > Insecta > Lepidoptera > Tortricidae > Pandemis > Pandemis corylana. The sequence goes on from OX421869.1 coordinate 3,180,010, forward strand.
GGGTTTGTAAAAATTAAATTGGATCACATGTCGGTTGTAATTTTTTAAAGTATATTTGTTGTTACGTCATTATAACAAATCAATGGCAATTTAAATACATTTAAACCAGTAAGTATTTAACTTTAAGTTTAAAGTTCTTAAGCTGTAATAAAGCCTAGTAATTAGATCTATGAGCTCTCAAGCCTCTGCTTGACCCTCGGTCGTGGATTCGAGTCCAGGGTCACACTTCTGAGTTTTTCGAAATTTACGTGTCAAATTCACTTTGAGTTTCTCAGTAAAGGAACTCTTCGTGAGGAAACCCCCGCTATACATAGTATCTTCCAAACAAGTCTCACGAAAACAAGTCACGCTCTGTTTTTCTGTCGTAGGTAAAAAATAAATAAAAATACGCCTCAGAAACTGCGAATACAAGATTACAAGAAGGGTTGTTACAATTAGACCCTTAAAAATAGTAATAAAAAGCAGAAGGGAGCGGATAATCCTTCAACGCAGTTCCTTAGGATTTTATACCTTCTTTATTGTACCTTCAACCCCTAAATTGCCAAGGGTTAACTCATCTCCTACAATCCCGACACACAAAGGCGTCAGTAGAATTCGTAGTTAAAACGGTCCAAATTTAACATCGCTCGTAAAATTTGGATTATATTCATAACAGATAAAATATTTTAACGGCGATTTTGAGACTTTTATTTGCCTATGTAATCCGGATTATTATTCTTAGACAGCTTTACGGCATATTTGAAACAATAAAACGTCCTTTGCATTTTATTTATGTATTTTGTAATTATTTTTAGTTGTTTTGCTAAAATAGAAGTAAAGCATGAAAATTTCATAGTCAAAAGTATAATACCACAAAATCATGCCCAAGAGGACTCTTTTTCATGACAATTATTTTAATTTTAGTTTAATTTACATTATACGTATTTTAACGTCGCATTTTTGGCAATATTCATATTTATGGGTTTAAACAAATGAAAAGGATATCATTATTTATCACATATATGTAATTAGCTTTTGCCCGCGATTTCGTCTGCGTAGAATACATATAAACCTTCCTCTTGAATCACCCTATCTATTTAAAAAAAAGCATCAAAATCCGTTGCGTAGTTTTAAAGATCTAATACCATATAATATCATAGGGACAGACGGAGCGGAAAGTCACTTTATTTTGTACCATGTATTGAAGATATGTTCTTATAAATTCCGCTACGAATGAGAAATATACAAATATTAGGTGCGCATAGAGTTAGCGGCGGTATTAAGCCGTGAGATGAAATTCCTCCCATCTATCAATGTCGACTGCCCCCAGAGACCACAAGACCAAAAGTTAAATTGCTTTCACACTAAGTTCATATTGCTTCCTGGCTGAATTAAAAGGCCAAAGTGTTTCTTTTGTTTGTTTTGTTTTTTAGAATATCAAATGTGAGTTGCATCCAGTTCTAGCAATAACCGTAACTGACTTAACCGATTGTTAACATCGTTGGTTACGGTTAATGTCATCGTTAAGGTAACTTCTTCCATGCTGGCCTGGGAGTAAAGAAAAAACATAGAATTTACCAGTTGCTTCTCGTCCCGCGCAGATGGTAAAAGCCCATCGAGGGAATGGGCGAAAGTCTTAGGAATCATGTTATAGGCGATGCGGCTAGCAACCCATCATTATTTTGATTTCCCTTTCCACCTATACCACAGTATATATATAAGCTAAAGCAGTAAGGAAACTACGAACAAATCGGTTGAAACGAAACACGCACACAGGCGCGCGCTTTACACGGCCCCTCAGGGGACCTCGAGGTGCCGTCAGTCGCGAGTGCCGCGTTGAGCCGAGCGGTTGTTTGTTACGTGCGCCCAGACAGTCCGCGATCTTTTTCGTGTTAAACATGCCAAGAGCGTATTGCGCAGTGTACGGCTGCTTGAACTCGACTTTTTCACAACCGGAGCTTTTTAAACTCCCTGCTGATGTTGAAAGATAAGAATACATTATTATTAAATAAAATGCTTTTTCTGTTAAAATAAAACGTTAGGCTGTTTAAATAATAAAGTAGTTGCCATATATTATGGAGCACGTTTTTGGTGAAAATTCTACTACGGACTTTCGTCGGTATCATCTTGCATCTATAATATACCTACTATTTTATATATATAGGACTGCATTTGAAGGATGTCTTGCCAAATTCCGATACGTACTTTACCTATACCATAACTTTTCATTATTTGACAGATTGCTTTCAAAATCGATATCTGGGGATATGGTTAGTCTCAGACATCGAATCCGTTAACGGAATGAGAAAAAGTAGCCGCCATCTTGAACTTTTTAGTTATTCGACCGATTGTTTTCAAAATCGATATCTGGGTATCCGGTTGGTCTCCGACATCGAATCCGTGGACGGAATGAGAAAAAGTAGCCGCCATTTTGAACTTTTTAATTATTCGACCGATTGCTTTCAAAATCGATATCTGGGGATATGGTTAGTCTCAGACATCGAATCCGTTAACGGAATGAGAAAAAGTAGCCGCCATCTTGAACTTTTTAGTTATTCGACCGATTGTTTTCAAAATCGATATCTGGGTATCCGGTTGATGTCCGACATCGAATCCGTGGACGGAATGAGAAAAAGTAGCCGCCATTTTGAACTTTTTAATTATTCGACCGATTGCTTTCAAAATCGATATCTGGGGATATGGTTAGTCTCAGACATCGAATCCATTAACGGAATGAGAAAAAGTAGCCGCCATCTTGAACTTTTTAGGTATTCGACCGATTGTTTTCAAAATCGATATCTGGGTATCCGGTTGGTCTCCGACATCGAATCCGTGGACGGAATGAGAAAAAATAGCCGCCATTTTGAACTTTTTAATTATTTGACCGATTGCTTTCAAAATCGATATCTGGGGATATGGTTGATCTCCGACATCGAATCCGTTAACGAAATGAAAAAAAGTAGCCGCCATTTTTAACTTTTTAATTATCTATTGGATCTTTTCGATGTTGTTGTCAGAGACAACATATAAAGTGCAAAGTAGCTTTACTAATTTACAAAGAATTAGAAAAAAAAACAGTTTTATAGTGCCGTGTCCATCATAGAAACCAAATAAACGTTTGTCTTTTTTTTTAGACAAATTAAGGGTGCCAACCCTAATACTCTTAATTAAGTGTAGCTAGTACTTTAAAACAGGCGTTACTAGCTGGTATTATAGCGCTAACTAAACAAAAATCTTTACAATTTTATATAAATTAAATCGACAACCCTAACGCTCTAACGGAGCGTAGGTATTTATTTCAAAAAGTATGCCTAGCTTCCATACTGGTCTATTTATTTACTGTGCCTATACGCCCTTAATCATGCAAAACGTGGCCTTAAGGTTTTGTTACCTTGGGCTCTGTCTACCTCGTAAGGGATAAAGACGGGTTATATGTATGTATGTATGTAAGGTAACTTGGCGCAACTAACACTACATATAATGAGACTACAATTTTTGTTCCAATTTTTTCCTTAGAATGTAGTGCTCGCCGTCAGATCCATACTTAAAATGACAGCTAGAACCTGTAGGCTTATTACCTAACTCGCTCGCAATCGCCATCGCGTTCATTTTGACAGTTCATGTATGGGCTGACAATTGGCATCGGAATCAGCTAGCTGTCACATTCATACAAGAACTGTCAAAATGAACACGATGGCGATTGCGAGCGAGTTAGGTAATGAGCCTACTGAACTGAGTCAGAATTGAATCGCATTAAGACGTCATGGTAAGGCCCCAGGTGGATGTTCTCATATCAAGCTAGTTTTTCAAGAAGTCGGTTCAGTTGTTGTTTTGTCTTTGCAAGCGGCAGCTAGCAAATAGTGTATTAAAAATAATGTTACAAAAACCTATTAGGTACTTTCAACACGTTTCTCTCTGAAAAACCTAAAATAAGTATGCGGGATACCTCCGGTTCAAGAATACTTAGCATATTACCAAACTGACAAACAAACTTCGTTCCCAATTGAAAGAGACGTCGAGACAAACACACATTAATTGTAAATTAGTTGCAGGCACAAAGCCGCTCGGCCATAAATTTACATCGAGTTGGAATTCCGAACAACCCGCGGGTTACAACGATACAAACGCATAGAAGGAACAAGGTAATAAATCACTACATAGTATAAAACAAAGTCGCTTTCTCTGTCCCCATGTCCCTATGCCCCTATGTCCCTTTGTATGCTTACAGTATCTTCAAAACTACACAGCGAATTTTGAAATAGCTAAAGTGATTCAAGAGGAAGGTTTTATGTATAATTCTACGCAGACGAAGTCGCAGGCAGAAGCTAGTGTATAGATAAACCACAAGAACAAGGGTCACCAACATAGCCAAGCGAATTAGCTCGTTGAAGTGGCAATGGGCTGGCCATATAGCACGGAGAACAGAGATGGTCGTGGGTGACGTTGGGGCCGAAAGACTCTCGAGTGAAGACCTGGTGCCCGATTTTTGAAAGCACATCACTCGAAAGAACCACGCAGAAGTAAAAGATAAAGATAATTTATTCATAAATGTTTTACAAAAATTATAACTAAGAACATAGTTTCCTTATAAATCTAAGTTAACAACTCATTATGCCTGAACTAGGAAATCCTGTGTTTCAGGCTATAAGAGCTAAACAAAATGGCTATTAAATAATTAAACAATCACCAGGGAAAAATAAGTATACATGACAAAAATATAAAGAAATTATTTAATTAAAACTATGATTATCTGGCTTAGCATTACGCTGAGATGTTAGACACCTGCACTACCTGCAGCACTGATTTTCCGCCAGAACCGTCCAATAGGGGGAAACAGTCCACAATAGTACGTTTCTCGCGGATTTTTTTACTGCGCACTATTATACTCAGGAATCAGGTAGCGGCACCAATTTTTCCGCTCTTTTACAATTTAGAAATCTTCGAAATACGAGCTTACCCTTTAATCCGGCTTCGAGTGTAAAGAGAGAAAGAAAAAACAATTTATTGCCACATAAAACAGATTTACAAAACTATAAATTAAGTAAAAATACTCAAAACGGTTTGTGACAAAAGGTGTCGGCGTCAGCATAAGCTTCTGCTGATGCCGGACCCGAGGTGTATTGGTGTATTAAGTATGGGAGTATGTATTTAAATATCTGCGGATATTTCGAGATCTCTGCTGGCACATTACTTTCTCACTGGCTTCTTGGTCCGAGACCTCTGCACTTTTTGCTTTCAACCCATATACTATTCGCGGATGTTTCATTCTAAAAAGTGTGTCTGATTAAAATTTAAAGCACTTCTATCATTGCTGTGGCGAAATGTGACAAAGTCGATATCAATATACGGCTTAAGCCAACGTAGGAACTGACAAGCAATTAGTGCAACCGTTTCGCATTGAATTCGCAATTCCACTGGATGCATTTACAATGATTTATAAATAATTGTGAACGTTTTCCGTTTGTTAAAGTATTGAGATGTGCAGTTAAATAGGTATGAATATATTTTTTGTTCATCGGAAGGGAAATTTGTCATGTGTTTGTAGCTGTAAAGGTAGGTAGGTATCTCTAATGAATAATAAGATAAATTAACCCCTTTGCAAAAAAACAGCGCACTTTTATTTTATACATACATACACACATACATACATATATGACGTCTTTATCCCTTACGGGGTAGACAGAGCCTAAGGTAACAAGACCTAAAGGTCATGTTTAGCAAGACTGGACGTATAAGTGGAAAGTGGAATCTAAATAGTGATGGGTTGCTAGCCACATCGCCTATAATATGATACCTAAGACTTTCGCCCATTCCCTCGATGGGCTTTTACCATCAGCGCGGGAAGAGAAGCAACTGGTAAATTCTATATTTTTTCTTTACTCCCAGACCAGCATGGAAGAAACTGCATGGAGAGTCCTTTGTCCAACATTTTTTGTCCAACATCGTTTGTTACATCAAAGAACTAAACAATAGAACGCGGAATTGAAAACAATAACTAGTTTGTACAAGTTTAAAGACAGCTTGAAGCAGTTCTTGTTGAAAAGGTGTTATTACGGCGTTGGCGAATTTATGGCATAACAATTATTGAAATTAAAATTAAAATATGACTACCAAATTAATTATTATTAGATTCATAAGTCAGTATGTAAATCTGTTATTTTTGTTATTTGTTTTTTTTCTTTCCTTTATATTTGACATTCTAATTATTAATTATTGTTTTCTTATTTTTAAATTGAGTATCTGTATTATGTAATATTCGTACACAATGAAAATGGTCAGATAATCATCATACTTTACTTTTGTTATCAATTTATAACTTTTCTTATTTATAAATATAGGTTTTTTTATAGTTATTTTTAGCATAGATATGTGGTTTTTAGGATTAGTGTTTGTATATTAAAATAGTCTTAGTTTCGTTTTTAATTCCCATTTTTTTTCATTAATAAAAAATGCCAATTGATTAGAGAAAACAATGAAAATTGTTTTGTGAATAAATAAACTGAAACTGAATTCTTTACTCAAACAGACCTAGCCAAATATATCGTTGACTATGTATCACTATGTAAGTAAACAAGGCTATATTGATAAATGCAGGCGGTGTCCGCTGTCAATTCGCAATGCTAATATATGGGTGCAGTTATGATTTACGGCCACCACTTCATTAGCTCTGATTCTGTATACACACAAACACACACACGTTTTATATGACGCTAGTGCTGGCTAAAGTTAACACCTAGTATACGTGTTCTAGAAAATGTTGATATTTAAAATAAAATACTGTTGTTTCGTAGCGGGTTCCTTGTTGTCCTTTGATTTTCTTTCGGGATACACATACATACATATAACATGTCTTTATCCCTTACGGGGTAGACAGAGCCTAAGGTGGCAAGAGCTACAGGCCACGTTTAGCAAGATTGTGGGCGTAAAGGTGGAAAAAGGAATCAAAATAGTGATGGGTTGCTAGCCATAGCGTAGCATACACATACATACATATATAGCGTAGAAGTAGTAGTAGTAGTGCGTCATAGTATATTTTTTCTTACTACATTGAAATCGTGCATTTTTTAGGAATTTTGGATAAGTAATCTGAATGATGTAGGTTAGGTTAGGTTAGGTTAGACTATCGATTCTAAAAGAAAATACTTATTGTTTCGGAAATTAACAGTTTTATTACTAGGTAACGAAAATAACGTCAAAATGTATATAATAAAATAAAATAAAAAAATCTTAAGACAATTGACACCAATTGACTTAGTTCCAAACTAAGCAAAGCTTTTAATATGGGCACTAGACAACGGATAAACATACTTATGTAGATAAATATTTCATTAACATATTAAACATCCAAGACTCGAGAACAAACATTCGTATTTTTTATACAAATATCTGGGATCGAACCCGGGACCTCAAGCTTCATAGTCAGGTTCTCTAACCACTAGGCCACTACAACAACAAATACTTAAAATTTCAACATGAAACTACCGTGAGACTTAAACATTATTATACATAAACGGATAACTCACGTAACACGTAACGAAACATGTCGAGCATCACTCGACTTTTTATACGTGAGTTATCCGTTTATGTATAATAAATACTTAAAATTTTCATGTCTGTCTATAAAAGTTAACCAATATCAACTGACCTCACACTGCTTACATTTTGCTTAAGAGCAGGGCTCTGATAACACTCGATTTTATACTTTACGGAGCTCTCGGTGCGCGACGGACTTGCATTGCGGACTGCGCGAACTGTGTCCCGCCGGAACTCTCCTCTGGTTCGAGCTTTGCACCGCATAAATTCGCTCCTCGAGTCGGCACCAAACTGTGTGATGTGTCCGCAAGCAGATGGTTGGATGTGTGTGTTGAGTGTTTGAAGTTCTGCGAGAAGACAGATGAGCGGCGTTCTTCTGTAAAATTCTAGTTTAAGTTTCTCTTATTTTTGTATTTTGTAAGATTAGTTTCACAGTGCCTTGGTGTTACTGTCATACTGTGAAATTTAATGAAATAAATAAATAAATAAAAATTTGGCCCGTTTTATTTTAATGTTGCCAGGTTCTGATCTCGGACAGTGGAGTTTGTTATCTATAATTACGCGGTAATCCTTTGACAAGCCATTTAACATCGTCACTGGGATGCATGGAAATGTGCGGGATGTCAGACAAAGATTATCAACCCTGTTTTAATTAGAAAAATACATTAACATACTAAATACCTTGACCGGATCATTTAAGTATGCAAAACTAGCTTCTGCCCGCGATTTCGTCTGCGTAGAATTATCACTACATAGTATAAAACAAAGTCGCTTTCTCTGTCCCTATGTCCCTATTGTATGCTTATATCTTCAAAACTACACAACGGATTTTGATGCGGTTTTTTAGTGATTCAAAAAGAAGGTTTTATGTATAATTCTACGCAGACGAAGTCGCGGGCAGAAGCTAGTACATAATAAACCTTCCTCTTGGATCACACTATCTATTAAAAAAACCGTATCAAAATCCGTTGCGTGGTTTTAAAGATTTAAGCATACGTAGGGACAGACAGACAGACGGCGGAAAGCGACTTTGTTTTAGACTATGTAGTGATACACACATACACAAATCACGTCTTTATATCTTACGGGGTAGACAATGCCCAAGGCAACAAGACCCAAAGGTCACGTTTGTGGGCGTATAGTTGGAGAAGGCAATCGAAATAGTGATGGGGTGCTAGCCGCACCGCCTACATCATTCCGCGCGGGAAAAGAAGCAACAGGTATACTATGTTTTTTCTTTACTCCCAGACCAGCATTGAAGTGAGATTAGAAAAATTGTCTCATACGATGGAATGCAGCATTTGGAAAGGTATTTGGACAGATACAGTTAATACACACACACATACAATTCACGTCTTTATCCCTTACGGGGTAGACAGAGCGTAAGGTAACAGGTACCTACAGGCCACATTTAGCAGGATTGTGGGCGTATAGGTGGAAAATGGAATCAAAATAGTGATGGGTTGCTAGCCTCATCGCCTATAACATGATTCCTATGATTTTCGCCCATTCCCTCGATGGGCTTTTACTATCTGCGCGGGTAGAAAAGCAACCGGTACATTCTATGTTTTTCCTTTGCTCCCACACCAGCATGGAAGAACCTTACCTTACCCAATTAAACCAATACCTAACCCAATTACCTACCTAGCTACCTTATTATACCTTAATCAATTTAAGAACAGGGGTCTTACCAATGACGTCTTAATGCGATTCAATTCCGATTCAGTTTAGGTTCGCTCGCTGTCAGATCCATACTAATAATGATAGCTAAAACCTGAACTGAGTCGGATTTGAACAGCATTAAGACATAAGGCCCTTGCTCGTTATTCTGCACGGACAAAGGCGCGGGCCAAAGCTAGTATAACGTTTAACCCGACAAAGTATAAAAGCTTGTATATCTTTGGGCATCGGGTTAACAGGAAAAAATACACAAAGACATCCAATTTGGCAAAGTATCGTACATTCGGTAGCACTTACCTATTCACAACGACAATATTTAGATAAGGTGCCATATTTGCTTTCTATTTCCCCAAATAATACTTTCAAAGGAGTCGAGGAAGTAAAAAGATATGTGATTCTTGTTAGTATATTTTTATTGTACAAATATTACTATTTGTTGAGTGCTTTTGTGGGGAAGCTTGGGTATATTTGATGTCGTTTGCGAATCATTTTAGTTTGGATTATTAACGAAATCAAATTGGTTTACCGCTGCAATAAAAAAAATTACTCAGTAAAAAAAAAATCTAAACTACACTGAAAATTAGAACACAGAATAATCCGAAAACTAAAGCTTAATTAAAGCTGATTTTTTTGTAGAATTGCTTTTAATGTATGTAATAAGACTAACATTCATAGAATAAGCCATGTACTAACACAATAATGTATGAGTCATGTAGTTGATCGAAATAAATAAATATTTTATTATTACGTATATTTATTTTTATCTCTAGTTAGCTTTTTACAATACTATTCATATAAAAAGTAATAAAACAATATTAATACAGTATATAAAAACATTATAAAATCCTAACCTAGGGTGCTGCCGGTTATTATTATTATTATGAAAGCTATGGCCGGGAAACAAACCCCGGTCCTCGTCATTCCATGACGCGTACTACACCACCCATAGCAGGTGGGTAAGCCTTCGAATTTTCCTATCTTACTAGCTGTCAAGTGACCTTGTTACTATGTGGTTATAGATACTGCTACAAGAATAAAAAACCTGTCACCTGCTGGGTGGTGTAGGCACGCATCACGGAATGATGAGGATCCGGGGCGTCCCAGCCAAAGCTTTACTTTTCGGATTTGACGACCGGATAGCCTAGTGGTTAGTGACCCTGACTATGAAACTAGAGGTCCTGGGCTCGAATCCCGGTAGGGGCAGACAATTGTATGATGAATACGAATGTTTGTGCCCGAGTCATGGATGTTGTATGTATGCATTTATCTACATTATATAAGTATGTTTATCCGTTGCCTGGTACCCATAGTACAAGCTTTGCTTAGTTTGGGGCTGGGTCAATTGGTGTAATTTGTCCCAAGATACCTATTTATTTATTTATTTTTCTGTGTTCTAATTTTGAATGTCGTTTACAAATTTCATTTCCAACGGGTAAAACCGTGAAAGTAAACATAAAAAATGTAGAAGTAAAATTCTTGATTCATTTGATAGACAAGAATGTCCGGCACATTGCTGGCATTATTTCGTCGGAATAGTGAATCCGGAAAAATGCCTTTAAATAGGACATATTTATTCAGTACCTCCAATAACCCGACTCGGACAATGGACTATTGCAGTAGAGTTTGGCGTTACGACGTCGTGCAAGGAACAAGAGACTAGCGATTTTCTTAAATGCTTCTATTTAACTTCATTTCATTCCGTACACTTAGATTCTTTCTTTGTTTGCTTCAAATCTTACAAGTGAATTTTCACCCGCTTCTACTGGTCCCAACCCAACGAGGGAATTAGTGGAAATCTTAGGAATCATGGTATAGGCGATGTGGCTAGCGACCCATTACTATTCTGATTACTCTTTCCCCACAATCATGCTAAATGTGGCCTTTAGGCGTTACCTTAGGCTCTTCTCTACTCCGTACGGGATAAAGACGTGATTTACCTATATGGGACTAAATTACTAAAGGAAAGCTTATTTAGTCATCGGAAAATATGTAGTTCGTATTTGTAGATTATATCGTATTAAAATCTTACCGCAGACTGAATCTAACTAAATCTTAAACATCTTACATTATTAGCAAAATGCTGACATACATTTATGATCTATTTTCATGTCTGTGTTTTATGTTTCTTTTTTTGTACAATTGTGTGTATACTCTATTTGTGTGTCTTTCAAAAGAGAATAAATCTATTCTTTCTTCCTTTCTTCTTTTTTCTAATGGTAAGTAAGTGATCACTACCACCCATGGACATCCGAACACCAAATGCAGTGTCAGCCTGAAGTGAAGATAAACTTGTGCCAATAATTCACCGGCTGTCCTACACTCCACGCTTCAAAACAAGCAAGCTTAACAGCAGTATTAGATATCAAATAAGTGGATAGTAGCGGTAGCGGTGGCGATAGCTGTAGCGGTAGCGGTATATACCCGCTACCTTTTCCCCCAACCACCACAAGCTGGCATTTCGCCGCTACGCACTAACAGTACGTCAGGCCCCACGACCAGTCGCCACTGTCGCATACTGTTAATTTTGCACGAAGCTCCTCTAGTTTATTCCTATACTATATCCAACGAAAGCGAGCCAGCTCTTTGTTTATAATAGTGTAAGAGCTAAATTGCCGTAGGTGAAGCAAGGTCCATCTCTCTAGGTGAGATGGGCCAAGTTCGGTTAAAAAGGTGGTCGTACTTTAGGTTTTGCGTATGTCACTCTAATATCTGACTGGCGTCTAGTATCGTTTGCACGCACTTTATTTTAATCGTTTAATAGAACTTAAAATTCGTGAGTGACCCGTTTTAAAACTGAATCATTTCAATGTGTGCTTGTAAATCCAGAAAAAGGTAAAGATTCAAGGTCATGGTGTATTATTACGAATTGGGTAGGTGCATTTATTATTATTCGTTTTTGATTATTTCAAACTCAAACTATTATTACATCATTATGTTCGATTATTTTATTTATTCATAAACACACAATTAATTCAACTACTGCTAATTATAAAACAAATTTTCATAAAACTATAAATAAAAAAGTTAAGCCAGAAAGCTTTAAATTTAAAAGAAAAACTTTCACATATTGTGTGGGCGCTTCAAGTCAACCAAAATGTATTATTAAATATTTGTCGCATATTAGAATCCTACACTGCGCGTGGCATTAGGCTAAAATAGGTCTTAGAGTGCTGGCTTTTATTTTCAAACTTGGCTCGCCACTACTTTGTGCCTACATAACGGTATCTAGGGGGTGATTTAAAGTGAACGTATTTCCCGTGACCATGCAACGTTTGGTGAGCCAGAGTCTTCGAACTGTAGAACAATGGGCTGTTAAATATAGAATTTATATAAGGCTTCCAATTCGAGGATCCCAGGTAAGCGTATTGGGAAGCAGAAATAAAGGAAGGTACTTAAATGGGCTATGCGACGATACTGCTAGGGTTTTTTTTTTTTTTTTTATGTGAATAGGAAGGAAAACGAGCAAGTAGGTCACCTGATGGTAAGTGATCACCACTGCCCATAGACACCCGCAACCCCGGGGGGATTGCAGATGCGTTGCCAACCTAGAGGACTAAGATGAAATGCCTCTTGTGCCCGTAATTTCCCCGGCTGTCTTACTCTCCACACCGGAACACAGCAGTGCAAGCTCTGCTACTTAGTGGCAGGATTAGCGAGTAAGGTGGTGGTAGCGATCCGGACGGACCTTGCACAAGAACTACAAGAAAAAATTTTGAATTATAAGAAAAATCCCGCTGGTCTGCGGAGCACAGACAAAACATAGAATATGCCAGTCGCTTCTTTGCAATTGGTTGTAAATGTCTCAAAATTTTCCCGGAATATTTCAGTGGATGGAATATTCCACTGAACATCCCTAGAAAGTTTTCTCATCTATATTTTTGTTTTATAATTTAGTCTTTAACTTCCATGCTGGTCTGGGAGTAAAGAAAAAACATAGAATGTACCAGTTGCTTCTCCTCCCGCGTAGATGGTAAAAGCCTATCGAGGGAATGGGCGTAGGGATCATGTTATAGGCGATGCGGCTAGCAACCCATTACTATTTTGATTCCCCTTTCCACCTATACGCCCACAATCGTGCTAAACGTGGCCTTTAGGTCTTGTTACCTTAGGCTCTGTCTACCCCCTAAAGGGATAAAGACGTGATTTATGTATGTATGTATGTATGTATAATTTAGTCCCGCCCTTGACGCGTTTCACATTGAACATAAATGTATAGAAACATTAAATTTGTGAACTATGTTCCAAAAATCCTGAAAAAAATTGCAGGGCTATTTCATCAAACTAAAGCAACCGCCTGCTGCCTGCACGAAAATTAAAAAAAAAAACACAATAGCGTGTCAATGACAAAGACTATTATCATTCAGGCTACACAATTAAGCTTGGCGTCCTCTTAATGCGGAATGTCAAAAACTAGGGTAAATTAATTAGCACACAAAGACCTGGAAATAACAGTCATGAGCTTGCGAGCAGGCTCTTACCGTGTTCTAGAAAATTCCATCCTCATTACTTGACCTAGTAACCCTTTTGAGGCCTCTTCAAATAAATTAACCGGTATAAAGTCTGCTTTACAGGTAGCAGAGATGTTACGGAGCTTCGACTCCGGTTCCGTTAAGTCGGAGCTTCCGATTATTACCTTGCCGGCCTTGGCCGCCTATTGTTACCTTGTAATATTCTGTATACCTTTTTTCTGTTTTGGTTGTTATATGTGGTGTTCAATAAAGAGTTATTGTATTGTATTGTATTGTATTGTATTATTACACCTTCGGTTCCGACTTCGGCTCCGACACTTTTAAATCGAAGGTTTTAATCGGAGGTCGAAGCATAAAATAGCGGCGGCGGCGGCCTGTGTCGACTGTTATGAACAGGTTCATACATGTCGCGCGGGGAATCCCCCGACTCCCACTACGTCTATCGTCAATTATCCGACCCTGCCTCCGACTCCGATTCGGACCGACTCCGATAACGCAAATTTAAAAACTCCGACTCCACCTTCGGTTCCGATAAAACTACCTCCGTTACATCCCTGACAGGTAGTACCCGCGAGATTAAGGGCCAGTTTCACCACTCTGATAAGTTCCAGTTATCTTAAGTGTCAGTTATCTATGATGTCGTTGAGTGTTTCGTAACAAGAAATAGAGAGGGCAATTCTGTCAAGTGCCAAGTGTGGCGATGGCTACTATCATAGATCTTGGCTTTAAATTGACAGCGCACACTTCGTATTCATCAGACCGCGCTCCATTTCCACGTTTAAAAGATCATCTCAGACACCAGACATTTGAAGACGATGACGCCGTGATGAACCTGGTTTTGTACCCTTGTGTACCTTTCAACGGCCAAGTCACACAACATTGACTATAGATAATAATAAAGAAATCGCAGTATGCAACCGTAGACTTGGAACGACTTTGTCTAGATTTCATTACTTTTCAGAGATAAACAAGCAGCTCCATCGAGAATTGGCTAGTTTTTTACAGAATATGTTTGGTGGGATTTATTTGCCGGAACGGACATTAGTATCCGATGTGTCACAATTTGTATCGTAGACTATTCGGGCTTTAAGCTCTAAGTGTTTTTAAAGTCAGAAAAACCCATTTACGCAGGGAAGGCAGCTTGCTATTTTTAAACTCTAATACATCATCAAATCAAGAGTTACATAAATCGATGAGCATGTTTAAGGAGATTGATGAATGTGGATAGAGCGAAAGCGGTCAGGATCGTAGCAAGTGGAGCAAAGTAGTTTCTGCCTTCCCCTATCGGAAAGAGGCGGGACCAAAACAAATGCGTACATTTATCAATCACTGTTAATAGAAACTAGTGTCCGACCGAAACACGATTTTTAGCCGAAACCGAAACCGAAACCGAATATTCGGTTTTTTTCTGATTTCGGCCGAAACCGAAACCGAAACCGAAATTTTTGAAGATGTATCAAAATATTCAAAATTACTGTACAAATCGCAAGGAAAAGGTTATTGCAAGGATTTCTTATTTGAGAACGTTTATTTTTTTGTTAAACAAAATAAAAAACGTTTATTTTTAATGAAAATAGATATAGGTACATGAAACTACCGTGAGACTTTAATCATAATTACACAAACGGATAACTCACGTATAAAAAGTCGAGTGATGCTCGACATGTTTCGGAATATTTTGTAGTCCTTCTTCCTGGAGCTTAGAGTACATATTTCAATTTGTACTTTTACTTTACGCGCCCGAATTGGCATTGTTCATTTTTTTTAGTATGCTCCAATTCGAAAACCATTTCGAGGAAAACCATCATTTATCCGATTTATCTTGTCCGATTTCAAAAATACTTTATGATTGCAGATATTTTTGTAAAAGTATTACTTTGAACCTTTGTTTGACCGAACGACCCGGTTTTTAGACAGAATCCAGCATCGAATGTTTGCCACAAAAATTAAAAAAAAAGTTTAGCTAAGGCAACTGTCACGTGTCACTGTCAAATCGACAAAAACCATAGACAAAGCCGTTTTTTTTATAGCCAACCGAACGAAGGCGATTGGGATTCTGTCTAAATTCACGAATTATCAAACAGCGAAAAAATATTTATTATTAATTAACAAAGCTACGTAAAAGCATAATATTCAAATTAGTTGCTTGAAATAGTCCATTTTATCAAATAAAGGTGTTAAAGGCACAGCTTAAAAAAAATGAACAATACCAATTAAGCCGAATGCTCCCGATGCGAGAGCCGCGAGAGGCCGCGAAGTAATTTCGGCCCGGCCGAAGGTTTCGGCCGGATTCTGGCCGAAACCGAAACTTCGGCCGAAATCACTTTTTTGGCCGAAATTGGCCGAAACCGAAACTTCGGTCGGACACTAATAGAAACCGAAACTTAAAATGTAAATACAAAACTAAAACTACTATTAAATTAAAATAACTAAATAAACATTAAAATAAATTGTAAAAGAGAGGGCCTCTTGGCAGGGTGCCCATCACGCATGCAGCATTCCCGCGCTGAACTATAATTTTATAGGATTCATTATATTTTTTATCGATCAGACAAACATATTGACTAGCAAAGTTACCGCAAAAAAATATTAAAGGTATGAAAATAAATAACCCGTCCGTTGCGCCACGTCGGTCGTCCAATCAACCGAGCGGTGACAGCTGGGCGGTAACGGGTTAATTTCGTATGCTAATATGTCGCCTTGAATTAAACGTACTACTGGCTCAGTTGTTCTCATCTTTTTATCACTTACAAAATGGAGGTCCAGTCTTTTACATTTTCCACCTTAAAAAGGTAAGGGAACGTATAAGTATGTTGGAACGAGTAAAAAACAACACACTTCCCTTGATGAACAATTTTACAGAACCAAATTATTAGTAACCTCTTAAATTGGTACAAGTTATTTTATTTTAACATTGTGTCGACATTTTTTTAGTGTTCAGACAGACTCCATGCTGGTCTGGGATTAAAGAAAAAAACATAGAATTTACCAGTTGCTTCTCTACCCGCGCAGATGGTAAAAGCCCATCGAGGGAATGGGCGAAAGTCTTAGGAATCATGTTATAGGCGACGTGGCTATAGCAACCCATCACTATTTTGATTTGCCTTTCCAGCTATACGCCCTTAATCATGCTAAACGTGCCCTTAAGGTTTTCTTACCTTAGGCTCTGTCTACCCTGTAAGGGATAAAGACGTGATATATGTATGTATGTATGTATCAGACAGTTTTTACAAAATTTTGTAATTAAATAAATCTGTTAACGAAAAAAAAAGTGGCAACAAATGGTAGCACTTAATTTCACCCTACAAAATAAGTGCCGTTTTTTTTTAAATTATAGGTACCTACAGCACAGTGAAGTTATATCGTTAAGTGTATTGAATTTTCCTGTTTCAAAAATTAAAAAATTGTGGATCACGATTTCACAATCATAACACAGATCGAACGTCCCAATTTGCCTCTATTTTACATACATAGGGGAATTAATGTAAAACACTGATTATCATTCCATAATTGTGATGTATCGTGAACATTGCATTGATACTGAATGTAATAAATTTACTAGCGGTCAATAAATCAAATTACCGGCACGTTAATTCAGGTGGAAATTTATTACTGGTGTTAATAATCTCGATTAAAATGGGGTGGTATTTAGGCTGGGCCAAGCGTTTGGGCGAATTTGTGACATTTCGGTAGCATATACCCCTACACCACCCGTGTATGGTGAGCAGTAGATGTTCCACGGGAGTTTGTAATTGTGTCGTACAGACACATCATTCAAACAGATGACGCTTGGCGACAAAAAATCGCGTTGTAACAAGGTCACGTGACAGCTAGTAACAGATAGAAAAATTCGAAGGCTTACCCACCTGCTATGGGTGGTGGAGGGGTATAGCACGCGTCACGGAATTACGATAATCCGGGTTCGATTCCCGGCCATAGCTTTACGTTTTGGATTTTTCTGTTCTAATTTTCAGTGTCCTTTAGAAATTTTATGTTGTAAGACAAAATGTACCAACATAATCATAAATAACTTCAATGATACCCTCCTCGAATTAAATATTACCTCCAGCTTTTATTTCTGTCTCTTTTGCAGACCTGAGAGTGGCAACATTAGCACAAAACAGCGGCAAGGGATCATAAATCATAGCGAGCGACTGCCACGCCCGCTATGAAGGATTTCCTATAAGTATTATAGTATTTTGTTTTCGTTTGTTTTGGGCGAAAATCTTAGGAACCATGTTATATAGCTAGCAACCCGTCACTATTTAGATTCCCTTTTCCACTTCCACCTACGCGCCTACAATCATGCTAAGCGTGGCCTCAGATGTTGCTACCCTATGCTCTGTCTACTCCGTGAGAGATAAAGACCCTTGTCAAAAAAATATTATATCATAACTAGCTTCCACCCATCCCATTCAAGCCCATCGAGGGAATGGGCGAAAATCATAGGAATCTTGTTATAGGCGATGAGGCTAGCAACCCATCACTATTTTGATTCCATTTTCCACCTATACGCCCACAATTTTGCTAAATGTGGCCTGTAGGTCTTGTTACCTTAGGCTCTGTCTACCCCGTAAGGGATAAAGACGTGATTTGTGTATGTGTATGTATGTATGTGTAGCTTCCACCTTCGGTTTTGCTCACGTTAATAATGAGTATTTCATCCCGTGGTAAAATCGGATTAAAAGGTGCCCTATATGTTAATCCAGGGAACCATCTTCATACTAAATTTCATCCAAATCCGTCCAGCCGTTTTAGCGTGAAGGAGTAACAAAACACAAAAAAATTGCATAGAACTTTACTTCACCTGCTTTTTTACTCTTAAAGTTGAAACACAACAGCGTAAGCACTATTGCTTAGCAGCAGGATTAGCGAGTAACGCAGAACATAAGTTAGAAATCGCTACATAGGTAGCTCATAATGTCCATATTTCACAAAAAAATGGCCAAGAAACTTTTTAATATTTTTTTAAAACAAAACGCAACAAATCTTTAAAAAAATTACGAAGACTATTTAAAAGAAAGACAAAGTTTATTTATGACAATTACAAAAGTAGTTTAAAAGAAAAAAAATAAAATGCTACAGAAAAATAAATTGTCACAAAATGGTCCCAACTCAGCATTCATCTATGTTCGCCTCTAGAGGGCTCTGTGACTCGATAAGTATCGACACAAAGAAGCGCTTTAATCATTAATCCTGATTATCCTGAATTTCCTCTGAACCCGTTCGCTGCCGAGTGATAAATACGCCACTGTCTAGCGTAGTATCGGACCTTCTACTTAACGACGCCATGCCATTGTTAAGATTTCTAATTAATGAATCCTTTTGTCGGCGAAACAACAAGGGAAATACATTAATTACTTTTTTCTAGTTTTAAGAATCAATGACAATAAAGCTATGGATGTTGTTTAAGTTATGCCAAAAGGCTCGGCCAAACTGTCATTCGAGTATCCGCCTGTGCGAAAGTCGCCAGAGTCAACTCTAGTCAGAGAGCTGGTACAAATTTTTGGGTAGGTATTTGAGGCTAGCTGAAAACTTGTCATATAGCTCTCATAATTATTATACCCCTACACGGAACTGCAGACCTGGCTGATGAGTAGCAGCGGGGCTTAATCAGACCCTAAATAAATAAAAAAACAAAAATATATTCGAGGTTTAAAGAATATAAAAAAATCCAGACGATTTAGTAAGGGTTTAATATTACCAGACTTTCAAGTTGCCTCAACATTTTCTATATTATCGTTTTCATTGTTCAATTCAAAGGCAACCGTTATGTTTTGCACATTACTGAAAAAGCTTGACAACAAGACACGAATCTAGACCAATTTCGAAAATTTAACGGTATTCTTTTAATGTTGCGCGTTGAGATTGTGCAAAATTATTAAATTGAAGCACTCGGGTCACTCGTAACAGGCGAGGTATACTCGTTTTGTTTCACCACAATTAGCAACTCTATTCTAACAATAACTGTAGGCGATGCATTTAAGAGGGTGTAAAAAGGTTTACTCTATATTTAATATTGGCTGGTAATAAATTTCGAATGCTCGCAGCGCGGAAAAAAAACAATTGAAAATCAGTTGTTATGTCTTTGCTCTTGTCCGCGCTGCATGTTCTTCTTTTTGAATGCTGTCATTTAAAAAAAAAAAAAAACGAAAATTAAACAATGTTGCCTACTCAAAATTTATTTTTGAAAATTAGCCGCCAAGGGTAATAAATAATAAGGGTAATAATTACGTGTCTTTTTTTAAACTACCAACGCAATCGGAAAGACCAGCATTGCCAAGAAGAATGCGCCGCAAGAAACTTGGCAGAAAGTCATTTTTTCAAAATAAAATACATTAAGCTACAATACTTAAATTGAACTTAAATTAAATACATTTTATAATAGAGATGTATAAAGTCTCTACTACTTATTTTAGGACACCGTATCAGTATTTAAATATACCCGCAACTGCACTTTATTTGACTCCATTAAAGGGGATATAGGCATTCAAACTAACAGCCCAACTAAAGCAAATACAATGTAACTAAACGGCGTTGACAAATCCAGAGCGATATATCAGCTGAAAGCCAGTAATTACGTGCCAAACAAAGGACGTATGTAAATATAGAGATATTGCGACGGACAGACGTATGCGAAAATTATACGGTGGCGCGGGACCGGTACTGTGGCCGCGTTGGATACCCGAATGGATCAAACCAAATTAAATTCATTCAAAATTCACTCGCTTAGCCAGTTAATCCAATGACATGGGTCATGGATGTTTGTTAGATATAAAAGTAAGTAAGTAAATGCTTTATTGTACAAATATAAAGAAACAGATATAATTCACAAAAAATAAAAATAAAATTAATATGTGCACAAAGGCGAACTTATCCCTATAAGGGATCTCTACCAGTTAACCTTTGAGTAGATGAGAGGAGCATTAAACGAGGGACCGACAAAGTGCAAGTTTAAAATTCCAAATAGTAAAAGCCACAATAGAGCGTACATACCTATCTAAGTACAATAAACAAAACATAAAATAAACTAATAAATATTATTACACACATACATACAAAATACAATACAATACAATAAGAGATGTATTTATGTATTTTTATCTCTTGTTTCATCACCACCATCTCCAGCTTATCTATGTCCTACTATTACACACACACACACACACACACACACACACACTTTCAAAAGTCTTGCAATAAAGTTTTTTCAAAAGATTTTGACCTTAAACTCCGAAATTCGAATTTCATCATCCGTTTGTTGCCGTTCCGCAATACCAATAATATACCTACCAATGATAATTAATTTGAGAGAGAGCGGTATTCATACCTTCGAAAATCGAACTTCGTGGTATCGTATTGAATCCACCATGCTTCACGCGAACACCGTACTAAAGGCTGGTCATTAAACAGGGATTTGAAGGGTCGAGTGGACCGAAATAAAGTTAGTCTCTAGTCTATACCCTAATAGACAAGTAGAGTTATGTCTATTACGAACAGGTAATCAGAGTGAGGGTCGATAATCTCTACGTTGGCAAGGAATAGCCCTATTTAGGTGTATCCATACGTACGTAACGGGGGTTTGGAGCATCATAGTATAATGACTTCGGCTTGTCTTAAGTAGATATTCTATGATGTTAATGGGTTGGGTATTTATTGAAAAACAGAATGTACCAATTGCTTCTCGTCCCGCGCTGATGGTAAAAGTCCATCGAGGGGATAGGCGGAATTCTTAGGAATCACGTTATAGGCGATGCGGCTAGCTACCCATCACTATTTTGATTTTTTTTCCACCTATACGCCTACAATCATGCTAAACGTGGCCTTTAGGTCTTGTTGCCTCAGGCTCTGTCTACCCCGTAATTGATATAGACATGATTTGTGTATGTATGTATGTACGAAACCTTTTTTTTAAAAGGTGCACTCGAATTTATTTCTTGAGCCACTGTAGAAATCTGTCTTATTAACATTGTCTATCCTCTACAGCGTGTTTTAGAATACTAAAAACAATTGCTTCACTATGACAGCATTCCATGTATCCTCGACAGTTAAAGTCCTCGAGTGTACTACTGCTTTCATAGTTATTTCAGTCAGTACCGGGGTTTGCCCGTGGAACCCAATTTCCTCGACTATATACACTTGGGTAGGTATACAAAGTATAGACCGATCGCTTAAATGAGTTCTCGCCCGCGCGGTGCAGGGGCGCGGGGTGTGACGGCGGGAGCCGAGAGGTGCAGGCGGCGGGCGCACTACCCGCCCGCACCTCTCTCGGTCCCCTTTGTCGTCCTTCCCCGCGCCCCTGTGCCTAAGCGATCAGTTAATACAGCGATCTATTAGGTTTTTATATTAAAACATATAAATAAAGTAGAATTGTGTGCGATGACGAATGGTTGATCGAATGGGCAAAGCTGGGTACTGACCAACGTTACGAGGTTTAATGTAACATGTTACACAGCGAGCATTCATGCAGTCAGTACGTCGTTGCTCGCTGGTTTCCCCTTAGCAACAACGTACTGACTACATGAATGCTCGCTGTGTATCATGTTACATTACACCTCGTAACGTTAGTCAGTACCCAGCTTAAGAGTGAGTAAATGAAAGAGAGAGATAAATGATCTTATTTGGTTATTTTTCAAAAATAAACCATCATTCACCATAACAAGTAACAGTACTCCATTCCAAATAAATATTAAAAGTCTCTATGTGTATAACTAACAAATCGGAATTAATGTAAGTTAAAGTTTCAGTCCCCTGTGATGCAACTCGCATGATATACTACTATATGAAACGTGTGGCATAACAGGTATAAGTTAGTTCTAAAGCCATCCACGTAACGTCTGGGCCAGTTTATCTACAACTTAACTGACGGTTAACCCTGGTTTAAGTGCTATCGCGTTGGTCAGGCAGTCGTAAATTTAGTATTCTGATACAACCTGCCTCCTAAACTAATGAAAGGGACGCCGCTATATAAAATATAGTGTGTCCTTGTCTAGCGGATTGAGGTATTTTATGAGCGAGCTTTTGAGCATACGAAAGTTCTAGGTTGGAGCTTAGTACTTGGAGATTAGCATTCGGAGTGTGAACACGTTTGAGATATATACAGGTACTAGAAAATGAATCAAGAAGTAAAATTCTTGATTCATTTGATAGTACCTATCATTTGAATAGCGCTTTCTCTCGTCCCTGATGAGCAGTAGATGTTCCACGGGAGTTTGTAAGTGTGTCGTACAGACACATCATTCAAACAGATGAAGCTTGGCGACAAAAATTCGCATAGATTAGATTAGATTAGATTATTTATTCATTCAATAAAAATGACATCTGAAATTGTACATCGTATATAGTAACAAGGTCACGTGACAGCTAGTAACAGATAGAAAAATTCGAAGGCTTACCCACCTGCTATGGGTGGTGTAGGGGTATAGCACGCGTCACGGAATGATGGGGATATGGTTTCACGAATTACACCAGTTTTCTTGTGCCAGCATGGCCATAAAACTGTAAAATTATGTTTAGAAATCAAAAACTATTTTTTTTAATTTTAGTCAAGTAAAAGACTGTCGTACGGTAAATAAGAAATTTAAACTCATCCTTATAAATGAAAATGAATCGTCGAAATATATGTACGCCCATGACTTCCAAACGACTGCACCGAATTGGATAATTATTTTTTAGTGTTACTGTTTGGACAAGGTTTGTAAAACTATTTTTTTTTTAAATGGCAGCGGGTGCGAAGCCCCAGGCAACAGCTACATAAATAAATTTTTTGTATCCCGAACGCAGCTAAAGCACTATTTTCTCTATTTTCCGCTTCTATGCTCTCTCTCTATATTTCATACTTGTAACGTGTGTTTCGGCTCCGTCAGGAATAAAAACAGAATTAATTAATCTCTGTGTTTCCTTAAAATACCACAAAAATAGTTTATAGATGTTGCCTAGGATGCACCGGTTGAGTTCTCTTAACATTCGTTTATCTTGATCTGCCACCTTAACATATGTATTTGTTAGACTCATAAACACCTAAGTCAGGCCAAATTATTTTAAAAGCATGAATCTATAAGCACATATAGATAGTTTAGGAAATCACATGACAGAAGCATCTTTGACATGCAATTTGCCGCATGACTGGCTTGTCCCCCCACTAATTGCCCGTGGTTAGGAAAAATCAAACAAAGTATTCGTTTCAAAGTACCTAACTGACCGTAAAATGAGCTTGCCCTGGGGGTGGACAGTTTTTGATGAAGGATTTTTCGTTGTCGTTTTAGGCAAAATTACAGGCCCATAACCTATACCTAGCGGATGACATACAAAAAGTAAGTAAGTAAGTAAGTAAATGCTTTATTGTACAAATATAAAGAAACAGATACAATTCACAAAAAATAAAAATAACATTAATACATGCACAGAGGCGAACTTATCCCTATAAGGGATCTCTACCAGTTAACCTTTGAGTAGATGAGAGGAGCATTAAACGAGGGACCGACAAAATGAAAGTTTAAAATTCCAGATAGTGAAAGCCACAATAGAGCGTACAAAAATCGTAAGTTTCACACAAATAACGTCTCGAACGAGTTCACGTTAACGTTTCAATACTACTACGAGTACTTACTTCCTCTTCCATCTATCCCTACCGAGCTACCTACTTAAACTGTATCCGACTTATTTCTTTCTTTTATTGGTTGTCTGGTAGAGATCGCTATTAAGCGATAAGACCGCCTATTGTCTACCTTGTTCTTTGTTTCTGTATTGTTTTGTAGTTGTATTGTATTGTATATCCCCCATGATAGAGATATTTGTATGGAATATTTTCCTTTCTTCCACATCGGTAGGGATATCATATATATTCCATATATTTCTACTAAAAAAGCAGTTTAACACAAACATACACAAATCACGTCTTTATCCCTTACGGGGTAGACAGAGCCTGAGGTAACAAAACCTAAAGAACGTATAGGGGCATTTTCAAAAAAACATGTACCCTCGACTTTTTTTCCAAAATGATGATATTTTGGGTTTTTCTGAATCAGAATTATTGTCACTATTTATTTTTGTAAAAAAAAGTGTCCCTTGGTTTTTTTGTCAGTTTTGTGACACTATTTTCATACGATTCATATGGGCGTCACAAAACTGACACGAAAAAGTTGTATGGGAAATTAAGGTAAAATCTTGTTGGAAAAAAGGGTACACGTTTTTTTGAATCGCCTATAACACGATTCCTATGATTTTCGCCGATTCCCTCCAATACAAATTAAAAACCTACCTTATTGAAACATAACAGACTGTAAGCATACTGAACTACCTTTCATATCCTTACAAGGTCAACTCTGACTGAGCATTATTTCTGTTTAAAATATTTTCCGAAAAAGAAAATTCTGACCCCCATATTGATGCTCTATTAAATTAATAACTATGAAGCCATCACTAGACTTACGGTATTAAACCGTTATAGGCCATCAGTGATAAATTTGACACAAATTACTACAAGCCTTGAGGGCTAGTTTGATATGAAAATTTAATTTAACATCGTTTAAATTATTCAGCAATATTAAATGGACTTTTCGTGATGGTCAGCGTTTTAGGGTTCAGGAGTTAGATGGGTAGCTGTAGTTTAACTACTGACAATGTGGATATCTTTGGTGAGATAGAGCCTAGACGACGGAAGATGATTTAGTTACAAGTTATTAAAAGGCAATTCAGTCATTCGGATGCCTTTTCCTGTTCTGAACTTATGACTTTTTTTTTAAGAGGGGGCAAAGGAGCTGACGGGTCACCTGATGGAAAGGAATCACCGTCGCCCACACCTGCAAGACTTGGGGAATCACAGGTGCGTTGCCGGCCCTTTGAGGAGCAGGAAGGCTCGCTTTTTAAAGATCCCTAAATTGTACCGCTTAGGGAATGTTGCAGCAGGAAGTTGGTTCCAGATCTTTATCGTACGAGGAAAGAAATTGCGTTTAAAACGTACTTGACTGCCAACCAGGGATTACGGAATAAAAAGTTATTTATTTAGCCCACATCCACCAATTGCTGAGTAAAGGCCTCTTCATTTTCACGCCCGTTTGCCCGGTCCGGTATCAGTCTCATCCACAGTTTTCCAGCCGAATGACAGATGTCATCTGACCAACGGGCTGATAGTCTGCCCACTGACCTTCGACCCAGTCTTGGCCACCACTCTGTCACCGCCTGAAAGAGTTGGTAAGAGAACTCGAAATTTAAAGCCAAATATACATTTACTACCTGATTAATTCCCATCATCATATCAGCCGGGAGACGTCCACTGCTGGGCATAGGCCTTCCTGGAAAATCTCCACGACGATCGGTTTTGAGTTACCCTCAACCAATAGCTCTGTCTTAACCAAACCTTTAATTTGATCTATTAGATGTGTTATGAAGCATGCATGGGACCCGCTATCAAATATGACTTCGCGCTTGACGATTGCACACCGCAAAATTAAAAAAACAAACTAATCTACCGCTAATGGCTTTTAAAATATAGGGGAGTCCAGATGGTGCGCCATAACTGTCCAGTATCCTTTGCAACTTGGTAGTAAACAGTCACGATGAGTCTTAAGACTTACTTCATCAATAAAACCAGCGTTGTCAAACCAACGGAGTCCAGGCCTTTACGTTTCTATCAATACTTCAAAAGAACATACTACATCCCTCTTGTGTTCGGATACAACTGCCTCCCCTTCCCAATATCAAAATTTAGAATCGTCAGAGCATTATTTGTCTTGTATTCTTTAACTTTATCCCTCGGTTGTTCTATCTTGGTGTTGAAATATGTTAAGAACGTTTACTACTCTCCGTATCTCTTCATTGCTTTGGAGTATGTCACTACAGTCTTGCTCCTTACTTTCATTGATGTAAAAAGCAGGGAAATCTTTTTCACGAAGCTTGAAATCATTGATGAGCAGCTACATGTCTCTACGTCTTATTACCATCAGCTTAAGACAGTGACTATTTTTGCTGTTGTATTCGTTGTCTTCACGCGTATTCTCTACTCCACAGCTCTCTGCTACTCTTTCAAATTCTACTGCGATGAATCTCCTTTCGTCCTCTGCATCTCTGCTTTTATCTTGACCGCCGTTGACGCCAACCAAATGCCTCGACTCATCGTATTCCACCTTGTCAGGTACAGGATGAATTTGTTAAGAATGAGAATGGAGGATCTATTAAGGTGTGAGACCGTAGCTGTTATTAGTTCCATGGACATAAAGAACAAGCTCGTTTTGTACCAAAACGTATACGGAAAGATTCTTGAAAGTATCCACACCTTCAGCAGTACATTGAGCCCTTTCGTAAGTACCTACCTAAACTTACTTTTTTCTTATTTTGTATGAACTTGTTGTTGAATTGACGATCTGCTTTGTTTGTGGTTTACAGTTCCTGTTGAGCTTAATTTGCAGTTTTCCGAAGATAATGTTGCTTCTCTACAATATTCTCGTCCTGCATAAAAAAGGGGTAAGTCAGCATGCTTATTTATTACCTGACTGCGCCAAAAGGAAGGTTATGTTTTTCGAGCGTATGTATGATACGCTCTAGACCCTAAAAGGCTTGTCGCATTAAACTACTGAACCAATTTTTACCACCGCAATGAAAATGGCTTTCGAATAAAAAAAACCATCAAACCAATAAAAAAAAGTCCATCCGTTTGAGCGCTACAATGTCACACACACATACACACAGACATTGACGTCAAACTTATTACGCCCCTCTTTTTGCGTCGGGGGTTAAAAAATACAGTCAACAAAAAGGCTTGTATTAAAAATGATTTTTGTAACAAAAGATAAATTTGTATGTCGAAGGTGCCGTTAATTCAACTCCTGATCCTGGCTGTGGAAGCAGTGCAGTGGGGCTTCATAGCTTGTCTGCCGGGGTTCGTATTTGAAGCGACTCGTGCGCATGTGGACAGCATCAAGACGTTACTACTGCGTCGCTACAGAAAATGTCATGGTGAGTGTGCACTAGGGCGTGCAGGGCACCGGGATAGGCAGCTCGTACAAATTGCGTTGCATCCCGGCTGCCTACCGCCAGGAACTGTATACGGTATAAGAAACTGAATCGCCTAGGTACCTGAAACCCTTTGACTGCAAAATGTCATAATAACTTACCATGACATTTTGATTTATTTATTTAATTGCATCGTTTTTTCGATTCATTTTGATTGTTCTTTATTGTTTCATTATTATTGTTGTTCATGTCATCTTTTTGATTTTGTAATTTTTTTAATATTCAATTGATTTGTATTATTTAATTTAATTTTATTTACTCTTGACGATTTCAATCTAAATTCTTCTAAATTGACAATGAACCTTATGATGTAATTTTTATTGAATGAATAAATAATCTAATCTAATCTAATCTACACCTGCCCAAGAAATTATCTGAGAAAAGGTTCCACAGAGGCACTTGATTCAGAGTCTTCGACCGTACAATTTATTTATCATTCACGTGCATTTCGCATTCATTGAACACAATAGGAGGAAAAAACGAACGTTTTAGCTGTCATTTTTGACTTCTAGTATGGATCTGATAGCGAGCGATAGACAGCGATAGACAGCGCCTAAGGTAACAAGACCTACAGGCCACGTTTAGCAAGACACTGAGGGCGTAGAGATGGAAAGTGGAATCAAAATAGTGATGGGTTGCTAGCCGCATCGCCTATAACATGATTCCTATGATTTTCGCCCATTCCCTCGATGGGTTTTTATTTTTACCATTTGCGCGGGAAGAGAAGCAACTGGTACATTCTGTTTTTTCTTTGCTCCCAGACCAGCATGGAAGTAACTTAATTCTTATTGGCCAAAATTGTTATACGACGCCAGAAGTAAACTTGTTTAAATTTCTCCACAGATGACGTCATCAAACCAGAGATCAAGGAGTTCCTGAGCTACATAGAGCTCCGACCATGTCGGCTCTACTTGTACCGCCTTATCCCTGTCGACATCACGCTGCCAGTCGGTCTGCTGCACCTCTGCACCACCTACCTCATCGTCATGATACAGTTCTCGCACCTGTACGAAGATAACACCTAAATCAGAGGGTCTTAGAGGCCCCGACCGTTCCCCGGGGCGGTGAGACCCTGAGTCAATTAGGGACGCTGAAACTGTTAGGGGTTAGCCTTTTTGATAAAAAAATACATTGTGTCTTAAAATTAATCCAAAATTTGATATTTGTAAATATAGGTATTAAGCTAGTTTTTTGTTTTTTATTATATAGGATGTTTTGGGGCAAGTTCGAAATTGGGGGAATATCGAAAATCGTGAATAATTCCGGAATCTGGTAACGTTTATCTAGAAGCCAAAGACATTGGAGCTTCTAGGTAAGCTTTGCTAGATTATGGAATCGTGCCCCGTTTAGTGGATATCCACGAGTTTCGAAATTCCCCCAATTTCGAATTTACCCCAATGCACTGTATACATTTTTAGATTTTATAAACATCAGTTATGTTTAAATAAAAATAAAATTCATTCCATCTAAAATACTTCAGCAGGCAGTTTACAAGATCCAAATTGAACAAACTAAATTGTTTGTAAAAATTTTGTGCTGCTAAGTTTACATAACCACGATAAGAATACGACTTGAACCAAAATTCCGCAGTTCATCAGTCTATACCGTCTCTTGTTTTTTGTAAATTGTACCAATACTTTTGATGGCATCCAATGTTCTTTGTACATGCGTAAGCTAACAAATTGAGATTGTAAATATAATATACGTCAGGAAAAGTATTATGATAAACGAGTTGTAGTGCACGGGCAGATAATGTAGCTTTTACCGAAGGGTTGTTGATGTATAGCAGGTAAGGGGAAGTTTGCTGAGTCAACAATAGTTTGTTTTGATCTCGAAATGCAAATTTGTATTCGAGTGAAATGTTTATTTTTTTATTCGTGCACAACGAACATAGTGTGTCTCTAACTTTACTGTATCAATTTTTAAGTTATCTCAACCTGTAATACTTACTTAAAGTAAATAAATGTACAAATACTTGATTAATTATTTATTTTTTAACCTCCGACGTAAAAACAGGGATGATATGAGTTTGTGGCGTCGTAGCTCTCAAACTGAGGGACCGATTTCGATGCGGCTTTTTTCATTCGAAAGTCCAGAAGTTTGAGATAGCCTGAGCTTGAACGCACGACCCTCGGGAAGACACAGGTTTAACCACCAGACTACTAATACGTCTATTTTTTCCGTTAGAGTTTGCGATTCATTTAGTAAATGAATTGCAATACCATTGTTATATCGGCAGCACAGAACTAATGAAGGCGTCAGTGTCCGCCATCAGTTATCCTGTAATTATGCCCCGTGGCCATTTGACCGTCCGTCTGTCCGATACATAGTTGTAGTTTAATTAATACCAAACTATTGCGGCTAGTATAATTATGTTAATTTAATGATAACACCGCTAGGGCGGGAAGTTCATTTGTATCTGACTTGTAAAAACTATGTTTAGTATACTTAGGTTGTTATCGTGTAATTTAAGTAAATAAATGATAGTTCGAAGCAAATTTTTCTTTTTGATCATTTTACTATCCGAAGCCTTGTTTTACTCGTTCTTTACTGACCTCAAATTTATATCAAAACTTAGTAACTTTTGTCTTTTGTTTTAACCGAAATGCTTAAATTGAAAAGTAAGTGTTGGAGACACCGTAAAACACAGCGGAACACGGTGCATGCACCGTGTTCAACTCAAGAGATCGCCCCTCTCCGCCGACAGACGCATTACGATCGTGGTCAAGCACACACGCACAATTTGTATTTTTTATAAATCTTTTTACGTATTAAACGTATTATTTGCAAAATAAGAAGCTTAAAGTCATTGAAGAAGACCCAAGAACCATCCCTAACATTTTGGCGACCGTGACAGGACTTTGCGCGGATGCGTGAGGTCACGAGACATTCCAACCTGCAAATTACGAGGTCTCGCAACGTGTAATGGTGCGGAGCAGCGTCGACTCCAGGCTGAAGATCATCATATCAGGGGAGTGCCCGTTCCTTTTACATCAATTTCCTACTTACCTTTCCAGAGAAAGTCTTAACTGAGCAGACATTGTGCAAAATTAGCTCAAATTGATGTGCATACCCGCTAGCTTGCAATTGTTACTTCACATACCTGAGCTTAAGCAAGTGATTAATCTATAACCTATTAATCTAACAGATGTAAATTTCTTCCGAATTTCTTCCTAATTATTAGTTAATTTCTTGTGCAAAAATTTAAGTTGCCTCACAATTTCGTAAATTGTTCTTTTGCTTTCCTTATCTTAGCACGACTAGCAACCTGCAATTAATAAAGAGCACAAGCAATACTATCATAGCTACATTAAAATTGTCCCCAGTAAATTGCTTAAATCGCGTTGATCCTAAGTGCACTTGCCGAACATTCCAGATTATCGAACTGGTTAGCGGCGCGCTGCGGCGCCTGCCCGGGCGAGAACAAAGGATCACGCGCATCTTGCATGTATTCTTTTGAATACGTATAGAAGGGAATCTGAACCAGGTTTGCCGGATTATCACGGTATTTATAAAACTTTTTTATTAAATTTACATTTACGAATTTTAAACTTGAACATGTCTGAAGCCGAGTTGAAAGAATTATTAAGAAAACGTAGTGCAGTTAAAGGGAAAGTGACTAATTTTAAAAATAAACTGAAGGAATTTAAAAGCTGTAAAAATGTAACGCCTAGTCATATTAACGAATTGACTTTACGATTGTCCCGATTTGAAATTGCTTTCAATGATTTTGATATTTTACGAGACAAACTTGAATCATTCACTGACGACAGCGATCAGCTGGCCGAGCATACAGACATTGAAAATAATTTCTTTGAATTGATAAATTTGACACAAGAATTTATAGATTCACACAAACATGGATTTTGTGATGCCGAGGATAAAAGTGTTACATATACATCCAAGGGTCAATTGAGTGTGAAATTACCTCAAATCCAACTACCCTCATTTGATGGAAATTATAATAAATGGTTGGAGTTTAGGGATACTTTTAAGTCAATTGTGCATGATAATGTTTCGTTAAATGAAATTAATAAATTTCACTACTTGCGTACTTCGCTTCAGGGAAGCGCTGCTACTGTTATAAGCTCGTTAGAATTAACTGCATCCAACTATGCTACAGCTTGGCAACTTATATGTGATAGATATGATAATAAAAGACAGCTACTTAGTAATCATTTGCAAGCTTTATTGAATGTTGAACCGATTCTTAAGGAATCGTATATAAACTTAAGAAACATAAGTGATCATATTAATAAAAACTTACGTGCACTAGATAGCCTCGGCGAGCCCACGCAAGCTTGGGATACACTGGTTGTTTTTTTATTCGCTTCCAAGCTTGACCCGATCTCATTCAGAAAATGGGAGGAACATAAAAACAACTTAAGTGATTCGCCGCAACTTAGTGATTTCCATGGATTTCTTCGTAATAGGGCCGATATCTTGGAGTCGTTGTCTCGAAGCAGCACCTTCTCTGATAAACCTGAAAAACAAATACATAAAAAATTAGATCAAAATCAAAAGGCATTTGTTGCTTCTGCTTCGAGCACGAAGACTACCAACTCACCTAAATTATCATGCTTGATATGCAACGGGGAACACCGCATCTTTAACTGCCATAAATTCCTGGAAATGAACCCTGAAATGAGAAGTAATGAAATTTACAAATTAAAAGTGTGTCCTAACTGTTTTAGAGGTGGTCACCGTGCATATCAATGCCGCGCATTCCCATGCAAGAGTTGTGGGCGCAAACATAATTCCCTATTACACAGGACTTATGTAGCAAACTCTAAAGAAATAAATAGTAACTCACCTCAGAATAAAATAACTAACGCTAGTCCCGTGTCCTTATCTTCCTGTGCAGCAACCCAGGTGTTGCTGTCTACAGCACTGGTAGACATTGTGGATGACTCTGAACAATGCCACAGCGTTAGAGCACTGCTCGATTGTGGAAGCCAATCGTCTTTTATGACTAAGTCTTTACAGCAAAGATTAGGGCTAACAGTGCAAGAATCTAAACCTATTGATGTTACAGGTATTAATAATATATCATTTACAACTATGCAAATATGCAACTTAAATATCCAATCAAGTAATAAATCAATTAAAAGGTTGGTAAACTGTTTCGTAATCGAGCAGATTGCCAGCAACTTACCTTCCCAGGAAGTAGATATCTCCTTATTCGATATTCCCAAAAATCTGAAATTAGCAGATAGCACGTTTCACCGTCCTTCTCAAGTAGAATTATTACTCGGAGCTGACGTTTTTTGGGAACTTATCACCCTAGGTCAAATAAAACTAGGAAAAAATAAACCAGTTTTACAGAACTCGCATTTCGGATGGCTTGTTGTGGGTCCAACTACATGTATTAATACTAATAATAATTTTAGGGACAACAACAAAATTCAATGTAATTTTAGTCACGAAATTAGCGTTCAATTGGAAAGATTTTGGAAACTGGATGAATTACCTCAGAAGGAAAAATGGACTGAAGAAGAAGAATTATGTGAAGCACATTTTAATGAAAATACTTACAGAATGCCTGATGGTAGATTTTGCGTGAGTTTGCCGCTAAAAGATAAACCAGAAAAGTTGGGAGATTCATTAAATATTGCGGTCAAACGTTTAAATTATTTAGAAAAGCGTTTCGCGCGGCAACCTCATGTAAAAAAAACAATACTGTGAGTTTATAAAAGAAT
Organism: Pandemis corylana; assembly: GCA_949127965.1. Lineage (NCBI taxonomy): Eukaryota > Metazoa > Arthropoda > Insecta > Lepidoptera > Tortricidae > Pandemis > Pandemis corylana. Next base: position 3,213,380 of record OX421869.1, read on the forward strand.
ATGAAGATTTAGGGCATTTAACGGAGGTAGGAAAATCCGACGAGGCGAACTATTTCCCTCACCACCCAGTGTTGCGGGAAAAAAGTTTAACGACTAAGTGTCGTGTTGTTTTCGATGGATCTTGCAAAACCACGTCGGGTTTTTCTTTGAACGACATATTGATGGTTGGACCCACAATACAAGACGACATTCTTTCAATTCTCATCCGTTTTCGACAGCATCAGTATGTATTAGTTGGAGATATTGAGAAAATGTATCGTCAAATTTTAATTGATAAGAAAGATAGGTATTTACAAACTATTGTATGGCGGAATAATAATACAGACCCGTTAAGATATTTACAGCTAAACACTGTCACCTACGGCACGGCATCGGCACCCTTCTTAAGCATTAGATGTTTATTCGAAATTGCTAAAACATGTACTGATTCTGACATAAAAACAATAATTGAACGAGATATGTACGTAGATGACGTCTTAACCGGAAGTGACAGTCCTGAACAGCTTAAATATATCCTGCATTCCATAACCTCAGCCTTTGATGATGCACAAATGCCTTTAAGAAAAATTAAATCGAATTGCACTCATCTTTTTGATGATGTGGGTAGCTTCAATAATCAACCGAAGGTCGCGCTTACCAGTGAGTGCAGCGCGCTCGGGTTAAAGTGGAATCCAGCGTCAGATAAGTTATTAATCAGCTGTTCAAAGGATGAAAAATTTGACGCCATAAACCAAAAGTGTACCAAACGCATAATTTTATCCACCATTGCGAGCATATTTGATCCACTAGGGCTTTTATGTTTGTTTACAATCACGCTAAAAATAATATTACAAAAATTGTGGACTATAAAACTTGAATGGGACGATGAAGTACCTGATAGTATAAAAACAATGTGGTTTAAGATTGTGCAAGACTTAAATACCTTAAGTACATTTGAAATTAATCGATGTGTTTTTCCCTTTAAAGCTGAAACCATAGAAATCCATTGTTTTTCTGATGCATCGCTTGCGGCGTACTCCGCATGTGTTTACGTTTGCGCGACTAATAACAACAAAAATAAATCCGCACAGCTGATCTGTGCGAAGGCGCGAGTCGCTCCGCTAAAACCTGTTACTATCCCTCGCCTCGAACTGTGCGGTGCATTGTTGGCAAGCAGATTATACGACAAAGTTAAGAAGTCATTAAGATGTAAAATTTATAAACCATATTTCTGGACTGATTCGAAAATTGTATTGGCTTGGTTAAATATTTACAAAACGAATAAAATGAAATTAAAACCATTTGTAGCTCATCGAATAGCCGAAATATCGGAATTGTCTCGTGGCGCCGCTTGGAGGTACGTTCCTACCACACAGAATCCGGCTGACTTAGCTTCGCGCGGGGTGCTGCCCGACCAGGTGTCATGCGCGGACCTGTGGTGGACAGGGCCAGCTTATTTGCTGCGCGACGAGTCCGATTGGCCGTCTCAAGAGATACAATTATCTGAGGTTCCTGAGGTCAAAGTAGCGACCAAGGCTTTGAATGTCACAATAAAAACTGATTCACAGTTAATAAAAATTGATGATTATTCTAGTTTTAATCGATTGAGACGGACCGTTGCATATATTCTACGTTTTGTGAATAACTGCCAAATTGCTAAACCTAAATCAAATGGGCCATTGAACGTATCAGAATTGCATTTAGCTGAGACGAAACTTATTAAAAACGCACAATTAGAATCTTTTCCTGATGAGATAAATTCATTAAATAAAACCTTGCCAATTTGTAAAAAATCTAAACTTTTATCTCTCGATCCATTCAAGAACGAGAAAGGTATTATGCTAGTTGGAGGCAGATTGTTAAATTCTCCTTATAATTATGATAAACGTCATCCGGTTATATTAGATAGTAAACATAAGTTAAGTAAATTGATTGTCGAACATTTTCATTTACAATTAAAACATGCCGGGCCGCAGCTTCTCCACTCAAGTATACGCGAAATATATTGGATTGTTGGAGGACGGCAATTAGCGAGAAGTGTTTATAGAAATTGCATATTATGCAAGCGCTTGAGAGGAGCAGTTGCGACACAGCTGATGGGAAACCTACCGGCCCAGCGCGTGACGCCGGGGTTCCCGTTCGAGGTCGTGGCTATAGATTATGCCGGACCATTTTATATTGTAAACAAAAAAGGTAGAGGTGCTCAAATAGTCAAAACCTTTTTATGTATTATGTGCTGCTTAAAAACCAAAGCTGTACATTTAGAATTATCGACTGATTTGAGCACTCAATGTTTTATTTTAGCATTAAGGCGTTTTATAGCAAGAAGAGGAAAGCCACGCGAAATTTTTTCCGATAATGGCAGAAATTTCGTGGGGGCTAGTAATGAAATAGGGCAAACTATTAATAATTCTTACAACTCGGTATCAGAGACATTCGCGAATGAAGGTATACAGTTCAGATTCTCTCCTGCGTATTCACCAAACTTTTGTGGTTTGGTTGAATCGGCTGTAAAAGGGGCCAAGTATCACATTAAGCGAATCATTGGTAATTTGCATTTCACGAGTGAAGAGCTCGCGACAGTGTTTGCGCAAGTTGAGGCTATTCTCAACTCGCGCCCTCTTTGTCCTCTCTCATCCGATCCTCACGACCTGTCCCCTTTGTCCCCAGGGCACTTCCTCATCGGAAGACCGTTGACCTCTCTGCCAGCACCAGACTTCACAGAAGCAAATCAGAGCCAGTTGCACAGATTCGCAAAGATTGAACAAGTGCGACAACACTTCTGGGCCAGGTGGAGCCAGGAGTACATAGCGGAGCTCCAGCAACGCACGAAATGGCGCGTGCGGCAGCCAACGCTTCGTCCGGGACAGCTTGTCCTCATCAAGGATAGCCAGGGTCCGCCACTGACCTGGCCACTAGCACGAATTGTCAAGCTACATAAGGGCACTGACGGACTATGTCGAGTGGTCGACGTACACACCAGCAAGGGCACCTACCGACGTGCCATTTCGAAGATCTGCCCATTGCTGGACGACAGCAATGACGACAGCAACGACAACGACGACGACGACAGCCAGTCAACTTCTTGAAAGCACAAGGGCTTTCAAGGCGCGGGAGCATGTTGGAGACACCGTAAAACACAGCGGAACACGGTGCATGCACCGTGTTCAACTCAAGAGATCGCCCCTCTCCGCCGACAGACGCATTACGATCGTGGTCAAGCACACACGCACAATTTGTATTTTTTATAAATCTTTTTACGTATTAAACGTATTATTTGCAAAATAAGAAGCTTAAAGTCATTGAAGAAGACCCAAGAACCATCCCTAACAGTAAGTTATAGAAAAAATCAGTTTCTCATAACGATTCGTTTCAATTCAACGTATGAGAACATCAGATAAAACGGCTTAATAAAAGCTAATATTTAGCCAATCATTCACATTTAAAAATACAGATTGTTGGCCCAAAAGCAAACATACCAATCCTAATACCAGCAAACACGTGAATACTTAAATCCACATGCATGCACCACCGTTGGTCATTTCTAATTCCGTTCTCACATATTTGCTTAGGCTAATTTGATGGTTCCGTTTTTATATAATCATGAACTATTGACTCAATACGTAGAAGTATTTGCTAATCTCTTCGTTGCCTCCACCATGTTTGAAAAATCATATCTACGGAGAAAGAAAAGAGTAAAATTACATACCTACATACATTACCGTCACCTTTCGTTCCCATAGGTATAGGCAGAGACTACTTTCGCTTCATCAATCTCCTTCATACTTGCTCGTCGGTTTAGGGCAGGTACTCTTGACTAGATAGAATCAACATGTATAGCCGACGTTGGAACAAAATGACAGCTGAGCCAAAATGAAACTGGGCTGGACATGTCTGCCGCAAGCACCCTCAGAGGAGGGCTTACTCAGCCACTTTGTGGGTGCCGGACCAACGACGAGGCAGACCTGGGAGACAGAGTTTGGACGCATTTATAGAGGACTAGTCAGACATTCAAAAACAAAACATTTCATTAAAACAAATAAAAACATTAAACAAAATAAAAACATTTCATTTCATTTTCATTTCATTTCATTCCGTCGGATTGAGAATTGTGGAGGGCGAAAGGCCTATCTCCAGCAAGGGGATGGTAATCATACTATCTGTACTAGTATTATAAATGCGCGAGTGTGTCTGCCTGTCTGTTAGTTACCTCTTCACTTAGTTGGAATTCAGTATAGCGATATTTTCACACCCGGGAAAGGCAAACAAGCAAATCCTAGGCAGATGGAGTCGTAGGCAACAGTTAATTAAATACCTACACTTATAAAAAGTAAAAATAAAGTTACTTTTTAGTGAAAAAAAAAATTTTAGATGCATTTTAGAGACTTGATTTTCACGTGGATGGTGGACCTTACACAAAGGAAACCTTTTTTTTTTTATTATTATTTTTTATATGAATAGGAAGGCAAACGAGCAAGTGGGTCACCTGATGGTAAGTGATCACCACTGCCCATAGACACCCGCAACCCCGGAGGGATTGCAGATGCGTTGCCAACCTAGAGGACTAAGATGCAATGCCTCGTGTGCCCGTAATTACCCCGGCTGTCTTACTCTCCACACCGGAACACAGCAGTGCAAGCACTGCTATTTAGCGGCAGGATTAGCGAGTAAGATGGTGGTAGCGATCCGGACGGACCTTGCACAAGGCCCTACCACCCGCAAAAAAAAGTCTTTCCCCTGAAGAAATGGTCCTGAAGAGATGGTCCCTGAAGTCTTTTTCATATACAGCGTTACAGAGATTTCATTCGGCGATTTATAGCGCCCGCTACATGAAGGTACTGGAAACTTAACCGTTCCATCCAGTATGCCCTCAGCCATAAAGATAGGACGTAACTCAAAACAGTAATCTCAGTGCACCTCCGGCGTCGTGAAATCGAGAAACGCTTCATCCGATAAGTCGCTTCCTCTCGCAAAATAACTCCTATCTTTGTTCCTTAGCACTAACTAAAAGCGTACCACGGGAACCAGTTTCAGCAAAACAAGAAGAAATGTATTGGTTCAAGAATGGCATTTTTGCCTGTGACTAGCTGCAGACCTCACAATTATGTTTTGCATAGCTCTATAAGTGTTTTAATCCTATCCTACATCCTACTAATATTATAAATGTGAAAGTTTGTGAGTATGTTTGGATGTTTGTTACTCTTTCACGCCAGAACGGCTGGACAAATCTGGATGAAATTTGGAACATAGATAGACTATAGTCTGGAATAACACATAGGCTACTTTTTATCCCGGAAAATTGTGTAATACCTGCGGGATAGCGATAAACGAATTCTATACAGACGAAGTTGCGGGCAGCAGCTAGTTCATCATAATTATCATCAGCCTGGAGACGTCCTCTGTTGGACATAAGCCTCAAGCCCTAGGCAAAGGCCATGATGATAGGTTTTGCACTACCCGCAGCCGATTGCTGTCAGATCTTTTACCATCTTTATCTTGCGGTAGGCCAGTTGGCCGAAAGTATGAAATATTAGGAAACATATCGCCTTCGGGTATGCGTAAAATTGTTTACTGAATTTTCAATCGACAATTATCAATAAAAAAGCCCATCTATCCTGCCACCAAGGAGCAGTGCTGTGTTGATGTGCTCCAGCGCAGAAAGCAGGACAGCCGGTAAAATTACTTCTGGCTAATAACCGTTTTAATTACACATAAACGGATAACTCACGTATAAAAAGTCGAGTAATGCTCGACATGTTTCGGACTATTTCGTAGTTCTTCTTCCTGGAGCGCTCGCCCCGACGGCAGTACGTGTAATTATGATTAAGTCTCACGGTAGTTTCATGTTGAAAATAACCGTTTTATAAAGTTTCGGTTAAGGATGTCCATAGGCTGTAGTGATTACCCACTATTGGGTAGCCCTTTTGCTCGTTTGCCTTATTGTTGTATTAAAAATGTAGGTAGAGCTACATGGTAAGGGCAAGGCAGCTGCAGGCGAAACATGCATTATGTATAAGTTTTTACAAGGCGCCTCGGAAAATGCAATTTGAAACAAAGTATCAAGTTTAATGCGATACTAGATTAAAACCGTGAGAAGCGCAGTGAATGAAAATTAATCTCCACTAACAAAGAAACTGTGGCACGTAAAAGCTTCTGCGTGAATAATTTCAATAAAAAGTTGGCCCTCTTAGCATCAGAACATTGTTGAAATTATTGAGGTACCTAATCTTTGAACTACATACAGTAACGTTTTAATGAAGTCACTGTACATAAGCGAATGTGTTTTGTACAGAAAAATAATACTAAGACAAGTCCTGACTCAACAAAAACGACAGCAAAAGACAAAGTCACCAGATAGCCCAGCTTAAACCCGTGAACCAAGAAACCCGAAACTTCGCATAAAGAAAGACTCTCTAAATCAATTTTGCAATTGGCGTAATTCTCACGATATACAGAGTTCTCCAACTACCTAGTTTCAAAAAAGGTGAGAGGATGAGATGAGTGAATATACTTTCTATTCAAACCAAGAGAAGATCTAGAAATTGTTTTCTATGCTACCTACCGTGCCCCACTTGACTGGATTTTATCTCCACCTGTATTATCAAGCATGAAAACGCCGGTCAGACACACAAAACGGAAAAACAAAGCGGTATCCTAATTAAAACTTAATCCAGGGAGCATTTTTCTAATTGCTCCATTAGCTAATACCCATTATAATTACGGAGTTCAGAGGAAAATATTTTATTACAACGTAAATTAAATCCTACTGTAATCCGTCAGAGCGTCATCACAAAATGGCGGATGAAATACAAAATGGCTGGCGCAGGTGCGCGGGAAGTTTTTTCTGAAAAAGCCAGCGCTTGTAGAATAAAAGAATAAGTAATTGCTGTTTAATGAAGGATAATAAAGTAAGGGTTTACCTCTTTGTTATGATCTAGTTTTTTATGTTTAGTTAATGTGAAATATAAAATATCCGGTGAAACTGTATTTACAGTAAGTCAGTGTCTATCATTAGTAGTACTGTGGCTGTATCTTTTCGGTTTGGTAATTATAGGTGAAAAACTTAAGTAAATAACCTTTTGTATGTGTGAGAAATGTGTGTGAATAGACAAATTGACGTTCCAAATTAGAAAAATTACTTAAGTCCCATATCAGTTCCGTACACTACTACATACAACAGGTCATTTACTTAATTTTTTCACCTATACGAGTTTTTACGACTATTAATAGGAGTGTGGCTATTTATTAGGAAAGTCTACACCTAATATTTCGTAGATGAAACAAAGGCGTGTTAAACGAAAATGTTTTTCAAGTGCCGGGCGGGATTCTACAAACTTTTTTTCTTTGTAATAAAATTTGAAATGCAGTATAGATTATGGTAATTGAACAAAAAAAAATCATTTTTCACGTGCTTCTTTGAGCATGTAAACGTCCCACTGCCGTGCTCTTCTTCTCATTTCTTTGAGCTTAGTTCAGTTAAAATATTTACTCTTATTCCATTTACAATAAATAGGTAGATTTTGTCTTTTTATTTTTATAGCTGTTGCCCGCGACTCCTGCGATGAATTCGCTTTTCGCTATCCCGCGGGAACTATGCTATTTTTCGGGATATACAGTATCCTATATCCTTCCCCGGGACTGTAAATTTCTTTGTACCAAATTTCATCCAAAAACATTTAAACTTTCAAACTTTCGGGTTTGTAATTAGTAAGATGTTAATACCACAGTTTATAAAATATTTTCATCACCTCTCAAAAGCTTTTCAGACTTGCTTAGAGTACCTAAAACGTCTGCAGCAGGATTATATCCACGGTTAACTAGCAGAAACCATAAAACCTATTGAGTGTTCGAATCGTAAAGTGTGAATTTTCGAGGCAATTGCTCCTGCGATCTATTCATACGTTTTATGGTTTTAAAGAGGGAAGCTTCTGAGAGAGTTATTTTGAAGGACGATTTTAAAGTTCTGGTCACAATGGATTAACTAATACGCTGTAGTTATCTTTCTTTTTGCGCGAATATTGTTCAAATTTTGACTGTATTTATTTTGCAGACAAAAGTTGCGGTCAGCACACTGTATTTGTATAAATTATGTATTGTCGTTGTGTCGCATCATCATCGTCATAGTGGCACAAACACCGTAACCATTTTCTTGTTGTCTTGTCTTATACTCTGAAATCCGATTTTCGAAGTTCGTTTTGTGCCGTTTGACTAACACTAATATAGCTTGTTCCACGTACGTAACCAAGTTACGTAACCGGCACTGGTAAAACCAATGTAGGATGATTAATTTGGACCAATTTAGGTTAAAATGCGGCGGAGGTGGCCCTTGGGCCACCCGTAAGCCCCGAACATGTTTGGAAATAGTCTTTATTTTACCTTAGAATGTACTAGTAATGTAAAATAGTTCATATCATACTATACCATCTTTCTTGCTCTCAAATTACCAGTGCTGGTTATATAACTTGGTTATGTACGGAGAACAAGCTCCTATGTCGTGTCAAAATTTACGTTTGTAGGCACTAAATTCGTTCAATGGTCCGCAAAGAAAAAACCTAGAACGTACTCTCTCTGAAAGAAAAAATATAAAATGTACTCTGGATGTTGCTACTCGTCCCGCGCACATGGTAATAGCCTATCAAGGGAATGCGTGAAATCCTTAGGGATCATGTAGGCGATGCAACCTATTCTATTTTGATTCCTCTGTCTACCTATACGCCTACAATCATGCTAAACGTGACCTTGAGGTCTTGTTGCCTCAGGCTTTGTCTATACTAATATTATAAAGAGGAAAAAATTGTTTGTTTGTTTGTTTGCATTGAATAGGCTCCAAAACAACTGGACCGATTTTAAAAATTCTTTTGCCGTTAGAAAACTATATTATCACTGAGTGACATAGGCTACTTTTTACCTTTTCCTACGGGAAAATTAATTTATCGCGGGCGAAGCTGCGGACGGAAGGCTAGTAATATTATAAAGAGGAAAAATTTGATTGTTTGTTTGTTTGCATTGAATAGGCTCCAAAACTACTGGACCGATTTTAAAAATACTTTTGCCGTTAGAAAACTACATTATCACTGAGTGACATAGGCTACTTTTTATCACAGGAAAATACCTATTCCTATGGGAAAATTAATTTATCGCGGGCGAAGCTGCGGCGGAAGGCTGGTCTAGGATACAGACGTGATCTGTGTATGATTTGAGTATAGGCACAAAATGCGTTCTCTTGTCCCCTCTCTGTTTTAGCGCAGGAATCGATGGTTGTTCTTGTTTATTGTTCTTATGCTATGATTTTATTGTTATTCGTTTATAACTCGGTTCGCTTGAACAGGCGCGTTAGCCACTCATGCATGCGATATCGCGTTTCTACAGCACCTCTTAACATCCGTTTTTGAGGTTCCTTAGTCAATGTTGATATCAGCACAAAAGAAATGTATTTTAAAATTGGAACTTAAGTAGATAATATACAAACTATGTACTAAAAGGAGGCTCCAACCCAGCCAGTCGCCAACACTACCCCTGTTGGAAAGAGGCGTGACTGTACGCATGTATGTAATTTTGTATTAAGTCAGTACTTAGTTTTAGCAGAGTTAACTATCGCTACCATAGATACGAGTAAGCAGTGTTGCCGTTTGGTTCAGTTTCTTCCGTTTTGCGGAACTTTTGACACCCCCGCGGAACTTGGAAGGAACTTTGTATTTTGGTACAATTTTCGGAACTTTTAAGGTACCGGCATAAAGATACGTGGTAAGAAACTTTACATACACACTAAAAAATACAGACTAATTTTCCTGTTATTAACACAAATATTATTCCTAATTCCTATGATGAGGTAAAACAAAAAGCTCGTTCCCCAAGATTTAAATGAAAATGGAACTTTTCTACCAAAATTTGAACTTTTTAGGGATCGCAATGTAATTTTCAAGGGAAGTGGCCTGGCAACACTGCGAGTAAGGCAGCTTGAAACGTGATACAACCGTGTTAATTCCACCACAGTCCTTGGTGAACTCAATTAAGCTAAGTCTTCAGTGATCCCGCCTGCGGCTAATTACTGAGTCAAGTAATTGATACACGTTTTCATCAAACATTTGCGTAGGTTCGCGTCAATCAAGTGAGAGAGATCAAGTTATATTTATTTAGGGAACATGCGTGAAGGAACGCGTTATAAAATGATTAGAGACTATAAAAAACTAGCGGTTGCTCGCGACATGCGATTTTCCAGGATAAAAACAAATTTCAATAAAATCGGTCTAGCCATTTTGTTTTCTTGATAATGTCTTAATTCAAATCATTCAAGTAGTTTCAGAGCCTATTCAAACAAACAATCAAATCTTTCCTCTTTATAACATTAGTATAGATTATTATTATTTCCGTAAATTTATTTTTATCTTAAGTTACGTTGTTACAATATTCATATAAAAAGTAATAAAACAATATTAATGCAAAATATAAAAACCTAACCTAGAGTGCCGCCGGCAGCGAGGCGAGACCTTAGCTGCCGGTGGTCAGGGCGACAGAGAGAGGAACCTCCTGACTACCTGAGCCGTGTCCAGGAGTACCGCCTTCTGTATCTGGCCCTTGACCCAACCACCTAGCGAGAGCCTTTTAAGGTGATGCTCAAGGCTCTTCGCTATTAGACCGTTCGCCGAAACGACTATCGGGACAGTGATCGTCGAATCAATTATTATTATTATTATTACATTATTATTATTATTATTGGCCTTTATTCAGATACAATTTAATAAATTTATATTAATTATTAAGAAAAGAAAAACATTACATAAATTTAATTATTATTGTTATTATTATTATTTTCCCCTTCTTTATTTATCTGCTTGCTTGGCGGCAAAGGCCTCCCCCAACCTCTTCCATTCTTCTCTGTTTTGTTTTTTGTGTACGCCTTAAGTCAGTCGTTGGTCGTTATGCTGCCAATATCTCATAATGAGAAATCTTGTGCTTGTCTTGTCCACGTCCTGCCGGCCATTTCAACTATTTCATCCTCCCATCTTTTTCTTTGTCTTCCCCTGCCTCTTTTGCCTTCTCTGGGGCACCAAGATAACATTTTCTTACTCCATTTTTCTTCCCCTCTTGCTGTATGGCCTGCCCATCTCCATTTTAGTTTTTTTATTTTTAGTGTAAGATCTTGTACTTTGGTTTGTTTCGTGATGATGGTGTGATTTACTTTTTCTATTTTCCTCCTTCCTGTCATACTTCTCTTACATTTAGTAAAGATTAACTAGCTGTTCTTATTTTCAATATTTTGCATGAATTCCTTTCACAGCGCAAGTTACCTACAACTCTACAATACACCTATTTTCTACTAAAACTAACTAACCACACTTCAGTCAAATGGAAAACTATATCGTAACATTGTTTACTAGTGAAATTCAATCCATTAGACATAGTTTAACCGAGCATTAGACAAATTGCGCCTCCGGGCGGTACTCCTATACCCTCGCGTAGTTAAATGTGAACAAAGGGATTTATATTCCTTAAGCAGCATTATAAAGGTCTACTTTGTACTTTACGGTAAAGGCATTAGTTATAATCTTATAATGGTATAATTAAATTAAAATTTTCCAAAAAATAAATTAATTGAGGGATTGGGTGAAAATCTTAGGGATCATGTTACAGACGATGCGGCTAGTAATCCATCACTATTTTGATTTCCCTTTCCACCTATACGCCCTTAATCATGCAAAACGTGGCCTTAAGGTTTTGTTACCTTAGGCTCTATCTACCCCGTAATGGATAAAGACGTGATTTATGTAGGTGTGTATGTGTAACATTCGCCATCATTATGATTTTGCTACCCGCATCGCCTATAACGTGATTCCTAGACTTTCGCCCATTCCCTCGATGGGCTTTTGCCATCTACGCGGGAAGAGAAGCAACTGGTAAATTCTATGTTTTTTCTCTACTCCCAGACCAGTATGTAAGATGTTAAGTTGTTAAATTAACTTGATGCAACCTTAAACTTTAATCTTTACAACAAATGGACCTCCGCAAGTGGGTGGTTCCACAAAAGTTGGGTAACTTTCTGACAAATTTTGCCATAGGTGTTATGAGATACTAATTAGAAAACTTTTTAGTAAAATGCATTACTTAAATGGTTTACTTTTTGTATCCAAAGAGGCCAGTCACTTTATTTGGTATTTTAAGAGAAAATTGGATTTTTTTGAAATATGTGTTCTAGGGACTGACGGGCTGTGATAGGCAGTGGCGTAACTATAGGGTAGCAGGAGTGGAAAAATGCCAGGGGGCGCTAGCTCTACGGGGTCCCCAACTGGCTTGGTTTAGAGCACAGAAGGGATGCTGATGAACTTCTTTATATTGAGGAAAGAACCCCATCTGACGAATTTTCCGCGGGCCCCAGACGTTATAGTTACGCCACTGGTGATAGGGACTGACGCCTTACATTGTTAGTACAATAAAATCACATGTGTATCTTACATAATTAGCATTTATTTAGTAATTCTTACTATAATCTTATTAATTGACATATTTATTGCAAAATTAAATCAAGCTATAGACAAAGCAGTCTTTAGTAAAGTATTTATATTTAGATACTTTCTTACCAACAACAATAATAGTACTTTAAATTACTAGAGAACACAAAACTAAACATATTTTGTACTATTTTATCTTACAAAACATAACACCATGTAACAACAAACAAAAAAATTTTTTTTTCTTCTAAATAATCTGCTAATAAAACTGGATCACTTTTTATTTTTTCTAGACTTTTTTTGTCTGTTCTGTTTTTTTTTTTGCTTTTCTTCATTAGACAACAGTATTTTCTTTCGAGGCGGCATATTCTACAACAAACAGAACTATTTTCAATTGGCGAATCTATTTAAACTATTATGAACATCAGGCCCTAGCCGTCGCATCAGTCCCTAGTCACATTTACGACCAGGGCCTGATGGTCTAGGGACTGACGAATCAGAACTAAATCACTCTTAGTTTACTCTTAAAAAGAAATACCGAAACTTGTAGATAGCTATAACATCAGAACAAACAAATCACATATACACGAAAACAAAAGAGAATAGTATCTAATTAACTTTCTATAAAATAACTTACCTAGGGACTGACAGAGTGACTGGCACAGCACTCGTTTCCTCAGCGTCGACGCCGACCGCGCTGATGTGAAGATGGCCAACGCGGAACAGCCCACGTGTATGGCTAACTTCACGTCGTCACTTCAGAACGCAATAGTTTTAAAACGCTGGTCTTGTTCGGTTGCCGCGTATTTTTGAAATTACTGAGTGGCTAGGGCCTGACTTTAATTATCGATGACACTACTTTTCTTATAAAAAGATATGAAAATAATTAATATTGTTCACTAAATCGTTTCGATAAATAAGACAATGTAATTTTTATTGTGTTTAAGTTAAATAAAGTTCAAATATCATCTAGACATACTAAAACCGGACGAATGAAAGCAGTATTTCAGAAATGTGACATGGCTAGGGACTGATATTAAGGAGAGAAAACGACATTTTTTTTGATAAAAAAAGAAAATGTGTAAGGCAAAATTGAGTGACATAATAAAAAATCGGTTATTTCATGTGCCAGGCATTTCAAATATTGGGTAATTAATATTAATTTATATAAAAATCACTGGAACACAAAGTTACCCAACTTTTGTGGAACCACCCAAGTAACGCCTGAATGTATCCAGTGACTTTATAAGTTTAGAGAGACGCATAATGGGCTATAGTAGTTTCAATCAATATAGAGTATCAGTTTTGGCTATTACGCTATTATTTCAAATAGCAAGCAATAAAAATATCCATTCCGGTGACTAATGGAACTACCTTTGGCGCGGGCGGAGGCCTTCGACCTGTTTTTGGCTATTTATCTGATTTATTGTTTTCCTAAGATGTCTACATTATTCAAGATACCTAATATTTATTGCATAGATAGAAATTAAACTACACACACAATAGAAATCAACGTCTTTGTCCCTTACGGAGTAGACGAACCTAAGGTAACGAGACCTAAAGGCCACGTTTAGCATGATTGTGGGCTAGGTGGAAAAGGGAATCAAAATAGTGATGGGTTGCTAGCCGCATCGCCTATTACGTGATTTCTATTCTATGTCCATTCCCTCGATTGGCTTTTACCAACTACGCGGAAAGAGAAGCAACAAATACATTCTATGTTTTTTCTTTGCTCCCAGAGCAGCATGGAAGTGAAAATACATAATAATATTATACATGAAACACACATTTATAATAAATGGAGATATAATTAGACACATACACACATAGGTACCTAAAAAAGGTCAGCTACAAGATTCATGCACAAGATGACAGATAGTGCTCCTTCAACATTGTTTTAAATATGGGTAAAGATTTTTTTAATTAAGTTTTTTTCACACAACTAAGTCACGAACGAAAACTTCTATGTCAATTTTGTTTATATGCTGCATTAAATACTAGATTTCGCTTTAGACTTTAACATTGTCATTTCTTAAAGTACAAAGAAATAAATAACTCCAATCATAATAATATAACAAAGACGCGCCAAATGGCACCCAGTAAGCGAGTAAGATATATCATAATACATATATGTAGGTAAATTCAGTCGATGAATACAAATAATTTGAGATACTCGACTGAAAGATGAGAAGATATTTGTTTGGCATAAACAGAGGAGCTGCTAAGTCTATTGCACTTTGGATGCGGTTGTCAACAATTCTAACCGCAAGTTCGTCTACAGGTTTATTTATCGGATATCCTACGGAACCTACGCAATTTTCCGGGATAAAAAGTATCTATCTGTTATTCTAGATTATAATCTATATCTGCCGCATTTCATTCGGATTTGTTCGACCGTTTTCGCGTGAAAGAGTAACACACACCATACATCCAGTCTCACAAACTTTTGCATTTATAATATTAGTCATCATCGTCATCATCTTTAGCCTAAACGTCCCACTGCTGGGGCATTGGCCTTGTTTCAGAATGAGATAGTTTGGGTTACAGTTCCCACACGGGTCCAGTGCGGATTGGGAACTTCTTCACACACCATTGAATTGCTTTACAGGCGTGTACAGGTTTCCTCACTATATTTTCCTTCGCCGACAAGCTGATGGTAAATTTCATATGTAGTTTTAAATTCCGTAAAACTAAGAGTTTTAAACGGATTCATAACCACGACCCTCTGCTTGATCAAACCACTTTTTTATAATAATGGTATAGGATGTTTAATAACACGTATTATTATTGTACCAGCTCCGCCATTTTGTTTACAGATGTATTGTGCAAATGTGATAAGCATTAGCCTTTATCGTTGAAGGGGATATATGTTCGTCGTTTGTTTCAACTCAACGAAGGAAATTCACTGATGTGTGCCAATTGAGTTATTATATGCTATGAAGAATTTTATTGCTTTTTTGTTTGGATCTGAGCTAAATTCGTTTTCTGTTTGACTGGAAATACGAATATGAACAAGACTACCTACCAATTTTCTTAGTATTCGTTCAAAATTAGAACTTTATTCAACATCATCTTTCCAAAAAGTGCGATTCTTTACAAGAAACTCGCATAGATATACTTTTTCTTAGCACATGTATACCTAGTACCTACTTATATACTGAGGTCACGATGGCAAGTGAGCTTTGTTTGTGGTAAACACATATCTGTAGGCTTATTAACTAACTCACTTGCAATCGCCATCGTGTTCATTTTGACAATTGGCATCGGAATCAGCTAGCTGTCACATTCGTACAAGAACTGTCAAAATGAGCACGATGACGATTGCGAGCGAGTTAGGTAATAAGCCTACTGCATACGTGTGAAAGTGTGCGTGTCTTACGGAGCGATTTTCGAGCGACACTTCTAATATTTTTATGCTTTACCAACCCATCTTCGCTCTCACACACTTTGACACGTATACAGATATGCGTGTACTACAAATAAAGATCACTCGCCATCGTGAATTTAAAGACTAATAGTTACTGGTACCTACTTAAGCGTACATGCATACATAAATCACGTCTTTACCCTTTAGACACAGCCCAAGGTAACAAGACCCAAAGGCCACACTTAGCATAGGTAGGGCGTATAGGTGGAAAGGCAAATCAAAATAGTGATGGGTTGGGGGGCGTCCATTAATTACGTGAGGTATTCAGGGGGGGAGGGGGTCGAGCCGAATCTTACTAAATCTCACTTGGGGGAGAGGGGGGGGTCTTGGCAAATATCACGTAATTTTTTTTTAGCAGAAAATGGTGTAAAACTGCGTGAAAATTAAGTTGAATTAAAGTTGAATTAATAATTAAAATAACAGCAATATTTGCAAATACTAGTCCTTGCTAGTCTTAAAAAAGTAATTAAACAAATTGTGTTATGTTTTTTAATAAATCCAATACTTTTATACCCAAAGTACAAGTTTTGAAAAATCTCACGTGAGATCGGGGTAGGGGGGAGGGGGTCGAGAAAAATCTTACGACATCTTACCAAGAGGGGAGGGGGGGTCAAAAAATCCTTAAAAATGCATCACGTAATTAATGGACGCCCCCTTGCTAGCCGCATCGTCAATAACACGATTCTTAAGATTTTAGCCCATTCCCACGATGGGCTTTTACCATCTGCGCGGAAAAAGAAGCAACTGGTACATACAATATTTTTACATACAGACATATAGGTAATAGGTACCTACCTATATAGCCAGTTTATATTGAAAAATAAAAAGCCGTAACAATAGAACACTGTTATTACGAGCAGGTAGCAATAAATAATGTATGGCTTGATGACTTTCGTATGATATATTCGTCGGGCGCCCGCCTCCTGTAATCTTTCATTCGTAAAACTTCGCTCTAAGGGGTGATGTTTTATTCTGATTTCCTTTACACCTACAAGGACTTTAAAAAAAATCTGGAATATTTCAACAGATAGAAAGGCTAGTTGAAATGAACTTAAAAGATTTTTAATTCATAATTAAGACCCGCCCTTGATGCGAATCACTTTGGACATTGATCAATGTGAATCATGCTAAGAATGGCTTGATATATGTACGCATGTATGTTTCAATATAAGGAAACATTTTGTCAACTACGATTCAAAAATCATGACAACATTTACAGGCCTATTTAGTCAACTATCTAGTCAGCGTAAGCAATGCTGCTTGGCGGCAAGAATAGCGAGTAAGGTGTAAGTGAACCGAACGGAGCTGCACAAGGTCTTGGCACTTACGAAATTAAAATTGTTCCATATCTAACGCTGTTATCTCTTTCATCTGGCAATACAGATTAATTAATGTTCATCAATACAAGATAAAACAATTCATTTGAAAAATACGTAGAATAGTCAAATAACAAGTTTCCGAACGCCAGAAATGGATCAAATTCGAATTGAATACGAAGTTATACAAAAGCTTGTTAAAACAAACTACGCCTTTGACGCGCATCTGACGCTCGTGCTTGACACACGCAATTTCGTATAGTTTTTTTTTATTATTGGCAGCATCCTGTACCAATATCGCTGACAAAAGAGGATCTGGATGTGCCGCCTCGGGCGCCGCCTAATATGCTAATGTTGGATTGGAGCGCCTACAGCACGCAACTGCTCCGACCTGCGCGTCCAGGGCCCGATTTTTAAACTCCGATGCAAAAAATGGGGTGTTATTCGACGTAGCTCTCGAACCGATGGACCATTTCGATTAAGAAAACCTCCCACGCATTACCTGATTTTTATGCCGAAAATGCCTAACTTCAAACTGCTATACCGATTTTTACCAAACATGTCTACGAACCACCGCAAGAAAACTGGCTTTTGATTCTAATGAATAAAACACATCTAAATCGGTCCAACCACAATGCCACAGACAAACACACACACACACACAGAAAGAGAGAGAGAGAGATAGAGAGAGATCGACGACAAACTTATAACACCTATCTTTTTGCGTCGAGAGTTAAAAATGACACAATTTTATATAAGCAATAAAATCAGTAAAATATTATTCAAGCCATGCGCGTTTACGTTCTCCGTCGTTTTACCCTACAACGGCGAAATCCGAATAACAACCCCCGTAACATAATACGGTAGGTACGGTAAATAAAAAATAATACGGGAACCGTAAAAACGCTATTACGATTAGCCGGAGGCTGTCAGGGGAAATGGGATTTTAAGTGAAACTTTACTCTTTAAAACTGACTAGGATGATGTCATTCTTGAGTTGGTACTTAGTACTTATTCTGTTTTCCCAATAACACAGAATAAATAATAGTACTAACTACAACAAGTGTAACAAACCAATTACATTATTATAATTCCCCACGCAATCATTAGAATGTAACAATTATACTTAAAATGATTATTATATTTAAATTTTATGTGAACTTGGGAGAACTTGTTTCTTTACAAAAGCGTATAAAGGATAGGAATTGACTATACTATACCTACTTGTAGATACTTAATACATTTAATGTATTTTGGTATGAGTTTCTGCTCTATCTGTGCTAGTGCGGCGCCGTTTTCTAGAATTTTCTCGACGCGTCTCGTCTGCGCAATATAAGTGAAATAATTTTAAATTCCCACAGAATGCTGCAATTTCTCAGTGTCCAAACCTAGCGCCTGTCAGACTAAGCCGGGTTAAATGAAAACTAATTTTAATATTAATGCTTCACTACATATTGCAGAAGTTGGGGGGAATAAACGGGGATGAGTGAACGCCTTGGAGGGTTTGCTTGGTTGTTTTTGTGAATGAAATAAATTTGCTTCTATTAGTCGGCTTTAAAAATTACGAGGCTTTATTTTAGCCTGTGTGTTTTTAATGAACTTTTAATTTGAGTGGGGTAATAGAAAATTGTAGCTCCAAATATGTAGTTTCAATTTTATTTGATCAGTTGCCAATGCGTTCAATAAGGCTGTGGTATATGGAGCCCGATTTTAGAAAGCACATTACTTCCATGCTGGTCTGGGAACAGAGAAAAAACATAGAATGTACCAGTTGCTTCTCTTCCCGCGCTGATGGTAAAAGCCCATCGAGGGAATGGGCAAAAACTTAGGAATCATGTTATAGGCGATGTGGCTAGCAACCTATTTTGATTCCCCTTTCCATCCTTACGCCCACAATCATGCTAAACGTGGTCTTTAGGTCTTGTTACCTCAGGCTCTGTCTACCACGTCATTGCCTACCTGCATTGCACGGTCTCATTGTCTAAGGGAAGACGGGCCCAGCGTACGGGCCCTCCCCTTCTTGACGCGGTCCTGACGAAACCCGGGGCCTCCGGGGGGGCGTTTATGGTGAAACCCTAGAGGCATCCCACTGCGCCCCCATCACACCGGATTGAGGCAACGCCGGAGAGTTTTTAGTTTGGGTATACCCCTTCGGGGGGGAGGCCCACATAACCCTAGGCATCCCCGTGCCTAGGGCATCTATACATATTTCCTCTCCGTTAAAAAGCAAGTTACAATTCTAAACCCCTGAACCATCGTGATGTTTTGTTGCGTTTTTGTATGTTTCAGTCACTGATTTTTAGTATTTTCCAGTAGACCTGTCAAGATTGTTTACCTTTTTTTGCTTCTCTTCCCGCGCAGATGGTAAAAGCCCATCGAAGGAATGGGCGAAAGTCTTTGGAATCATGTTATAGGCGATGCGGCTAGCGACTCATCACTATTTTGATTTCCCTTTCCACCTGTACGCCCTTAATCATGCTAAACGTGGCCTTAAGGTTTTGTTACCTTAGGCTCTGTCTACCCCGTAAGGGATAAAGACGTGATAAATGTATGTATGTATGTATGTATGTTTAAAATGACAAAAAAACGAATTATAGGAGTGGCTAATGACATGGCTAAAGCATAGCGTAATAATAACAACTAGTAAGGTAACTTAGTCGTCTAAACAGGGCTACGCGGTACAGTACGGGGCTGGGCGGGGGCGTCTCCCCAACGCCGACTGAGTCCCAATCCGTCTGTGCGCAATAGAATTTGGCTAGGACAAATTCGCCCACTATATTATGTATTTATTACACTATGTCTATAGCCAATTCTTTGAGGCGATGATAAAAATAAAAACACAAAATGATTAACTACACGTTTAATTGTGTATTTAACTAAAAACCGAAGGTACCGCGCGGTTGGAACAACGAAAATTTTACTACTTACAACATAATTATAATAATTACAGTAATAATTCGTATTTTTAAAATTAGACATACTTAAAATTATGACAATATTTCAGTTTCAATCGATGTCATACATTTATACACATTTTATCCATTTTCTTTATTTCCAGTAGTATTTAAGTAAAAAATAAAAAGTTAGTATTGTGACTTTAGTCGCATTTGGCTGACCTTAAGAATAAATACAAATGGACGTACAGTTTTAAGTAATAGCTATACAAAATAATTGCATTGACAGATACTTATAAAAACATCTGAAAATATTTTATTCAGACTTAAATTATAACACACCACCATATTTTTCAACTAACATAACTATGTGTTGTGGAAGAGTCTGAGGTAAATTTGGCCATAAAAATGACGGCTGACAATTTTTTTTTAAATTCTGCTTAGACGTGAAAAAAGAAAAAACGGGAAGACAATCTTAGGGAAGAATTTAAAAATAAAAGAAAAAATCAGAATGTTAAGACAAAAATATCATTTTTAAGTACCTACTTACATAATCGTTATGTATTCACACATAGATTCACATGGATGTATTGTTTTGGCACATTTAGTAAAACATAATTTACAGTTATTTATAGTAGTTTAGGTCAGGTCACTTACAATACAAAATGTGATATTCTTACAATATTTAATTTATTTACAACCTTACACAGAAATAAAAACACGATATTTTAAAAAGTTATTGAAAAATGAAATTAATTATTTCCGTAAACTAAAAATTTATAAAATAAAATTTCTAAATGTCTGTGAAAATCAGAACACATAGAAAAATCCGAAAAGTAAAGCTATGGCCGGCCATAGCTTTACTTTTCGGATTTTTCTATGTGTTCTGATTTTCACAGACATTTAGAAATTAAATTTCTAACGGTAAAACCGTAAAAGTAAAACATAAAAATCAAGAAATAAAAAAAAAAAAAATTCTTGATTCATTTGATAGTAAAAATTTATACTCGGAAGCAAGAAAACCGGGTCACTTTTCATACAACTTTCTACGGGAAGTAAGCCGGTTTTTTTGCACCCGAGTTTATTACGTATTTACACTTCGTCACTGTAACCATAAAATTGTTTCTTTTTTAAGTTCATGATTAATCCTACCTTCCTTGTGTTATATGTACAATATACAGTTATACATACATATCTACAAAACTTCATAGTAATTTTGGCGATAGAGGAGTTTTTAACTTTGTTTTAAAATTGTACATTTTTTGCACGCTGTAAATTTTAAGGTTGGGTGGAATCTCATCTATCAGCGTCGAACGGCATATTATATTATGTATGAAAAATCGTTATTTTGTATGAATATGCAATGTAAATAGATACAGGACGTTTGATTAAATACAAATTTTAAAAAAAATGCTTTTGGTAGCTTTACATACAATTATGTAAGTCCATCGAGGAAATGGGGGATAATCTAAGGAATCATGTTATAGGCGATGCGGCTAGCAACCCATCACTATTTTGATTCCCCTTTTCACTTCCACCTATGCGCCCACAATCATGATATTGGCCTTTGTATTTTTGTGATAAATGTATGTATGTATATAATATAACGTAGAAG
This sequence comes from Pandemis corylana, assembly GCA_949127965.1. NCBI lineage: Eukaryota > Metazoa > Arthropoda > Insecta > Lepidoptera > Tortricidae > Pandemis > Pandemis corylana. The sequence goes on from OX421869.1 coordinate 3,235,057, forward strand.
AATTCATACAAAATAACGATTGACCTTTATGACAAATTTGCCAATCCTGTAAGTAAAATTTTGGATTCAAAAATAGGTTAGACGCCGTACAATTGATATCGATAAAAAATGTTTCTAACACTAGCTAGATTGCGCCAGCGTTTTGTTTTGCCGCAAAAATTTCACTCTGCTAATAAATGTTATGTCACACTAAATCACTTCATCAGTGGACCGAGCTATAGTAGCCATATTCTATAAAGGAGCGAGCACACCGCTGCGCATACGCAGTGACGAGTCGCAGGCGTCACATTCTCTCACCTCCATACATTTTGTTGCGTAAACGCACCGTCGACGTCTTTTACGCACTGGTGTAGCCGCACCTTAACGAGGACACGCACAACTGCAATCACCCCATCAAACTGTGCAACAGCGATAGAAAGAGACAGCAAACGCAATTTTAATTGCGAGCGCGTCCAAGATTTTTTTAAAGCAACTTACAAACTAGTTATAGTCAAATTCGTTATTATCCGCCGGTGGTCTGGGATTATTAATAACAGCTTCTAAATTAACAGTGTGCACTGGGGCGGGGTTCATTATTCTACTTTGGGGGATCCTGGAAAGGTCCAACACGGGTAGCCTTAGCACATAATCCTGGTCGAGGGATCTGTCGAACTGTAGGCGGGATCTCTCGGACCACGGGATCACACGAAAGTCGGCGGAACTGCCCGAAGATGACGATGAGCCTGGAAAGTACGAGTCGAATTTTAAACAATAGTAGTTTAACCCGTCAAGCGTCCAAGCGACTACAGTAGTCCCTAACTTTTTCGGGCGGGAGGCTTAAAGAGAGAGCGAGAAGCATATATAGCGAGTTTTCGCTGGCTCTTCCAAGGGAAGAAGACCTGGCCAGTGGCGTGAATGCATAATGCAGTCCCTAGGACATTTCCCGCCCGAAAAAGTTAGGGACTACTGTAGTCGCTTGGACGCTTGACGGGTTAAAGTGGTCCGTACCGTTAGGACACTGCCCTTATTGATAAAAAAAAATATTACAAAACTGTTAAATAAATTACAGTGCAAATAGAAAAGTGTATTTTATTGTCATCCCACATTTTATTTTTCTCAGTTCTGAAGGGGTCCTACGGTGAAAAGAAAAAAAAAACATTTATTTTTTCGCCGATGAAATAGGGTAGGTCTCGTGGTCCCACTCATATTACTGTAAATGTAATTACATATAATTTACAATAAAAAACAATACAGAAACAAAGAACTAAGTAGACAATAGTGCGGTCTTATCGCTTAATAGCGATCTCTACCAGACAACCAATAAGACAAATAAATAAGTCGGATTTTCAGGGCGTATCCATTTTATTTATTTTTTATATATGAAAAGGAAGGCAAACGAGCGAGTGGATCACCTGATGGTAAGTGATCACCACTGCCCATAGACACCCGCAACCCCGGAGGGATTGCAGATGCGTTGCCAACCTAGAGGACTAAGATGAAATGCCTCTTGTGCCCGTAATTTCCCCGGCTGTCTTACTCTCCATACCGGAACACAGCAGTGCAAGCACTGCTACTTAGCGGCAGGATTAGCGAGTAAGATGGTGGTAGCGATCCGGACGGACCTTGTACCTTATGATCTACACTTGACATTAGTGACATAAGATTATCTCTCCCTATCCGAGCTCTGAGCATGAGGTAACTTGGATTTCAGACTACTACCTTGGCCATTGGAAGTGCTAGCCACGATGGGGTTCAGCCGGGGGATGCGCTGCGCGAGCGCACGGAGCCGGGGGTTCTCGGGGCGGCTCGCGTCCGGCACGAGCGTCTGCCGCGGGGGATCGGGCCGAGGCTCGCGAGGCTCGCGAGGCTGGCTGCTCGTAAACATGTGTTGGTATCTGGAATAATAATATATAATACTTCATAGTAATTTTTTGAAGCCAAAAGACGTCCACAGTGATGGGCTGCTAGCCGCATCGCTTATAACTATTGCATGATTCCTATTGATTTTGATGCCCATTCATTCGATGAGCTTTTACCATGTGCGCGGGTAGAGAAGCAACTGGTACATTCTAGGTTTTTTCTTCGCTCCCAAACCAGTACGGAAGAGAATGGATAAATACAGTTGATTCATTACCATAGAGGAAATATCCAATTAGACTGGCAATAAGGGCAATAAAATTATGGCAACACATCAGTCGTTTTCGACTAATACCATACCGACAATTTTTTCGCAATTGTTTTTTCTCTTCTACTTGGAACAAAGGCATTTAGCACATTATAATTTTGATCAATTTTTTTTGGTTTTTATAAGAAGTAATCGAGATACATTCTAGCCACACAACGGCTAAAAATAAACTATTCATATCGATTATAATTGCTACTTGATCAACTCTAGTGACCTGCTTGATCTTCAACTGGCCAATCAGAGACCAGTAATCAAATATTACAGCTTGACTTAACTTTAATTCATACTAGCGATCCGCCCCGGCTTCGCCCGGGTACAATCAGTGTTTCTCTACTATATTATGCATGTATTACACATATAAACCTTCCTCTTGAAACACTATCTACTAAACAACCGCATCAAAATCCGTCGCGTAGCTTTAAAGAACTAAGCATACATAGATTCAGACAGCGGAAGGCGACTTTGTTTGTAGTGATGAATTATTTGACATTTTTACTCTATTAGAGTTGAATTTCTAAATGTCAGTGAAAATTTGAATACATAGAAAAATCCGAAAGTAAAGCTATGGCCTATATGGTTAGTACCTATCATTTGAAAAACAGCGCCTTCTCTCGTCCCTGGTGAGCAGTAGATGTTCCACGGGAGTTTGTAATTGGGATTGTCTATTTTTTTACAATGTATAGTCAATCGAAAACCATTTCGAGATAAATGCTTTTAATCGTTTTCTGTATTTACTTTATTTTATTTTACTATAATGAATTTATTACATGAAAAATAAGCAATGACCTTCATTTGACATTCCCAGACATGACGTAGACGGTCCAAAATGTACTTTATTTGCAAATGTTACAAATTCTATGCTATTTACGCGTGGATTATACTACGGAGTTCAATTTGGACCCGCAATCTGACATTTCATTCATCTTATGACAGCTGACAAGCAAAATGACAATCTTGTTACTGTCATTCTTGTTTTTTCCACTGATTACTTTCATATTGTTGTATTATAGTTTAGATTTAGAAGCACTTTCGGTAGATAATTAGGCAAGAGTGTATCCGCACAGCGATGTGCTTCGCTCACATGAAAGATTTTCCGCTAAATATTTTAATGGATAGCGAAATATTACGTTTTTCGGTTTACTTTCACCTACTGAGTTTACTGTCTTATTTCCGGGTCCTGTTTTGTCTTGATCATACCTGGTATGTGTTTATGGACCTTTCTGCTTCGCGCAGAATGTTATGGTATGTGTAACGGCTGTGAAAATATAAAATTCATAGGAGAAGATCGCGTGAATCTTCCTGTGTTATTGTTGAATCATGTTGACATTGATACTAATGACAGTTTGCCAACTTCACCACAGATAGAAAAGACGTTAATGGCGGCGCTTCACATACGTTTTATGATCAATTTATCCAATAAGCAGATGTGTGGCACCGGCAGTGGAAACTCTGACGTCATCAACCAAAATACTTTCAATAATTAATAGTGAAAAACATACCGAGTTATATGAGAAAATATTGAAATTGGTTTCTTATAATTGACTATTCTGCACAAAAAAAATATAAAAAGGATAGGTATTTTTTTTTAGACAATCCCAATTGTGTCGTACAGACACATCATTCAAACAGATGACGCTTAGCGACAAAAATTCGCATAGTAACAAAAAGGTCACGTGACATCTAGTAACAGGTAGAAAAATTCGAAGACTACCCACCTGCCATGGTCGGTGTAGGGGACAGCACGCGTCACGGAATGACGAGGATCCGGGTTCGATTCCCGGCCATAGCTTTACTTTTCGGATTTTTCTATGTTTTTTAATTTTCACTGACATTTAGAAATTTAATTTCTAACGGTAAAACCGTAAAAGTAAAACATAAAAATCAAGAAGTAAAAATTCTTGATGTATTTGATAGTATCTATTAGAGTTGCTCGCTCTATGTTTACCTAGCTATCTCTGCGGAGTTGAGCGGCCTGGCGTCCCTGCCTATCCTCTGCACGGTGATCTGGCGCTGCGCGTCCAGCGGGAAGGCGTCGGCGGGGGGCGGCGCGGCGGCGGGGAAGTTCAGCGCCAAGAAGTCCGGCAGCGGCACGCAGTACACGCCCACTTCGTCCTGAAACAAGGAAAATAGAACACTTTGAAAAAAATAACGTTATTGATGATCAAGAACATTACATCAATGGCTGATACTCTTCAAACTGCTGGACCGATTTTTACCAAACATGGCTAAGTACCCTCGCAAGGAAACTGGGTTTGAAAACACTTGGGGAATGAAAACAATCCGCATTGAAATCGGTCCGTTCGTTTGAGAGCTACGTTGACACAAACAAACACACACACACCGAGCGAGAGAGAGAGAGAGAGAGAGAGAGAGAGGTAGAGGGAGGGAGGGGGAGATAGGGAGAGAGAGATTGATGTCAAATTTATAACATTATTTTTGCGTGAGAAGTTAAATAATAGGGATAAGTTTAGTCATTTACTTTAAAAGCTTTTTCACCGACGGAAAAACACGGAGGTTCTCAATTCGACACGTATTTTTTTTATTATAATTATTAATATTAAGCCTTTGCCAGGGTCTTAACTAATACTAGCGACCCGCCCCGGCTTCGCACGGTATATTATGCATGTATTATACATATAAACCTTCCTCTGGAATCACTCTATCTATTTAAAAAAAACCGCATGAAAATCCGTTGTGTAGTTTTGAAGATATAAGCATACATCGGGACATGAGGACAGAAAAAGCGACTTTATTTTATACTATGTAGTGATTATAAATAACGGATGTGAATTTCTTTCTTTGTATGTTACGCTTTCACACGTAAACCACTCAACCGATCGTAATAAAATTGGGTATGGAAATAGTTAATAGACCCTAGGTGGACCTAAAATAGTTATCATACTAAAACGAATGGATATACAACTAATACAAGTACAGTCAGCAAAATGTCATTTTTGTCAGAAACTTATTTCGTTCATTTATACCTACATACATACACATACACAAATCACGTCTTTATCCCTTACGGGGTAGACAGCCTAAGGTAACAAGACCTACAGGCCACGTTTAGCTATTTAGCGTATAGCATTTATATGGACCTTGAAAGTCCTGATTCAACCAACAATTAAAGAATTTATAGTCTAAAACTTGAAACTTCCTACAAAAACATACTGTGGTACTTACATTGGTAGTTTGCACCCTGTCACCCCCACTATCCGGCGTGGGGGTGACCGGTTTACGCTCATCGGTCGTTTTCACTTTCTCCTTCTCCTCTTCTAAAACAACTTCGGGCACTACTTGTAAATCATCGGGCAAGTTCGGAACTATCACCGAGGTAGCTATAATGTTCGACAGTTGGTCTAAAACCTGTAAAAAGTTAAACAAATTAAAAAAAAGTTTATAAGTCTACACATTCAAAAGATACGAATGCTTTTTATTGAACATCACAAATTTGTACAAAACAATACAGAAACTGAGAACAAGGTAGACAATAGGCGGTCTTATCGCTTAATAGCGATGTCTACCAGACAACCAATAAAAGAAAGATATAAGTCGGATTTTGAAAGCGTATTTTGATACATGTAAATATTAAACCTATACTTATATTAAAATTGACAGTTATCAAGGTCGCCCAACACAAGTAAAGAAAAATATCTGAAACTCAATAACCCCCAAAAAATAGCTTAGTTTTTCATACATCTTGCCTATTTTTTACAGAACCCGGAGAGCGAGTCGGACATGCATTTCACTGATTAAAAAAAAAACAAACATTTCCGATTCCACTTACAAAGATTAGATTCCGGCATTTTATGATTTGTCAGACCATTGGCAGCCCAATCGAGCCACAGTGCCTCTTGTTTATTAAAAAAAAAACTCACCTCATCAGCCAACAATCTGTGCTTAGGATCCTTCACCAACAGCCTTTGTATTAAAAAAACAGTGTTGTCCGAAACTTGCACGGAGTTGCCATCACTGAAAAAAAAAAAGAGTTCTTTTTCCAAATTTGACAGTTACGATTAAAAATTTAGTACCGCCCTTGACGCGGTTAATTTGGAACATCGAACAATGTATGGAAACATTTGTCAACTATAATCCAAAAATCCTGGAAAACATTTACAGGCCAATTTTCTCAAACTAACCCAACCTTCTGTTGAAATATCCCGGAATTTTAAGAGACGTAGTGGGTTCCCGACGTGGTCCAGGTGGACCCCCAGGGGTCCACGGAAGACCAGATGGGGTCCAAGTTGGCGCGAAAAAAAATTTGTAATATATTAGAAATGTAGCAGCAGAGGTCTACCAAAACCAGTAAAACTATGCACATGTTCTACAGTGGCGTAGCTAGGTAACCAAGGGCCCTGGTGCAAATAAAAAACGGGGCCCTACGACTATCTCAACTGGTTTGGTTTTATCAAGTAAAAATATTAAATACTAGAGCTGTTGCCCGCAACTTCGTCTGCATAGAATTCGTTCATCGCTATCCCGCAGAAATTACGCAATCCGTTCTTAGAGGATGCCTATGTCATAGTAGCTTTATGCATGCAAAGTCTCAGCCTGATCGGTTTAAAATTGCCAAGTTTCATACAAACTTTCATCCCCTATCTTATCCCCTTGGGGGTAGAATTGATCAAAATCCTTTCTTAGCGGATGCCTACGTCATAACATCTACCCGCATGCCAAATTTCAGCCCGATCCGTCCAGTGGTTTGGGCTGTGCGTTGATAGATCACTATGTCAGTCAGTCAGCCAGTCACATTTGAGTTATATAAATGTAGATTATTTCTGGTAAGGATTCGAGGGCACCCTGACCTTGAGGGCCCCGGGGCACTGCACCTCCGTTTACGAGAAAAAAAAGTATGTATCTCATCTTATCTTATCGTAATCTAGGGGTCCCTACAGATAAACTTCGACCTTCGACTTCGCACTATTCCATCGCTTTTACCATCTCATTTATGAATTGGGTGATCGGGCGCAGTGGTAGTGCCTTGAAATCTCCTGGTTGAGGATATCCGCTGCCAAGGAAAATGGTGTATATGTGAATAACAAACTCACGGTGGTATATTATAACTGGCAGCCTGTATCCTGCTGAACAGCTGTGCGAGACTGGTATCGCAGAACGGGAACTGGCCATACAACATGGTGTACAGAACCACACCCAACGCCCACATGTCCGAAGGTTTGCCAAGGTACGGCTTGCACATGAGGACGTCGGGGGATATGTAGGCTGGTGAACCTGGAAGGATGCATTTTTGTGATGAATAAGTTTATTCTAAACAATACTGAAAACTAGAAACATGGTAAAGTCCATTGCTGTAGGTAAGTGTTCGACATTTTTTACTAAGCGAATATTTTCGCCAAGCGTCATCTGTTTGAATGATGTATCTCGACGACATAATTACACCCGTGGATCATCTACTGCTCACCTAGGATGAGAGATGGCGCTGTTTTCAATGAAACTACCTATCAATGAATCTGGAGGAATATACAAGTAAATACCAAAATCGGCGGGCGGCAGGCGCACTACCCGCCCCCCTTTGTCGTCCTACCCCGCGCAGGCGAGGACTCATTTAAACGGTCGGTCTATACTCGTCTTTATCCCTTAGGTACGGACTAGACAAAGCCAAGTGTAACAAGACAGACCTAAAGGCCAAGTTTCGCGTAATTGTGGGTATATAGGTGGAAAGTGGAATCAAAATAGTGATATTCGCCCATTCCTTCAACAGACTTTTACCATCTGCGCGGGAAGAGAAGCAGCTGGTAAATTCTATGTATTTTCTTTGCTCCAAACTACAGATACATGAATCACGTCTTTATCCCTTACAGGGTAGACAGAGCCTAAAGTGACAAGACCTACAGGCCACGTTTAGCAAGATTGTGGGCGTATAGATAGAAAAAGGGAACAAAATAGTGATGGGTTGCTAGCCTCATCGCCTATAACATGATTCCTACGATTTTCGCCCATTCCCTCGATGGGCTTTTACCATCTGCGAGGGAAGAGATGCAACTGGTACCTTCTACGTTTTTTCTTTACTCCCAGACCAGCATGGAAGCAATCCAATCCAATCCAAATCAATGCTCCGAGACTAGCATGGAGGAAATAAATTAAATTAAAAAAAAATGTATAATACCTCTCTGGTCTTTTAGTAAGTCCCGATCGCTGCCCAAATGGGTGCCCAGACAGAAGTTCGTGATGGTGATTCGGCCCGTTCTCTGGTTCAATACAATGTTGCCCAATTTCAAATCCCTGTGTACCACGTTTCTCTGTAAATAAATATAATAAAACATTATAAAACAAAGTCTTCCGCCGCGTCTCTCTCAGGACTTCCCAACCAGGGGGGCACACCCCACTAGGAGGACGTAGAGAAATGCCAGGGGGGCGCGATAGGTATGTTTGCATTTCGGAAAAAAAAACTGTTTTAACGCGTAGGTAAATTAATCATTCCGAATTGCATGGGGGCATAATAATAGTATTTTTGGTTCAGGAAGCCTTGGCGAAAAAAAGGTTGGGAAACCCTGGTTTATCTATGAAGCGAAAACAAACTAAAGAACGTATTTCCATGCGGTTTTCATGATAGAGTGATTCAGGCACAAGGTTTTGTGTATTTCAAATTTCAACCAATACATGGCGCATTGTTGGAAGTGCAAGGAAAAGTCAAGCTGCCTGGGAATTTTAATTGTGTGTGGCCGAAGGTGCAGGCAACAGTTACTTTGATAAGTAAATATATAGCCACCTAGCCATGATACAAAGTTTTAATAATATAAAAAGCAACATACATACCTTATGCATATTAGCAACCACCCTGACTATATCATAGAATATGAGCAGTGCCTCTTTCTCTGGCACTTTTTTGACTTTAGTCACATACTGCTGAAGGTTGATCAGCTCGCTGCCCTTCTCGCTGAACTGGTGAGCGTTTACACAGTCGAGAACTAGGAACAGTCTCTCTCGTACCCTGCCCGTGTAGATACGGCCAGAACTGCTTCCTTTGTATGTACGACCAGGGCTGTAAAAGCTCGGAGCCTCCTCTAAAGCATGATCCTGTTCATAAAACCACTTAATTCAATATAAATGAAACAATATATAGGGCAGGAGTGGCAAACCTTTTTCGGTGGGTAGCCACTTTTTTTACAAATTGAACATAAACCAAATAAATAGGTGGTGCTGTCTTCTTACCATTAGATGACTATTTGCTTGTTTACCACTCTAATTCATAAAAAAATCTAGACTTAGTAGTTTAATAGACAAAATTAAATCTACAATAATTTTTTAATTACTGACATGTCAAATTGTTAACTGCATGCTATGAATAATGTCAAAGTAAATAAACAAAATAGTGTCTAAGATATGGGCTTGGGCTAGTTTAGACACTAAAGAGCCATAAAGTTTTGTTTAAGTACTAGTTTAGGAATCGCATCATCTGTTAAAAAAACTTTTCACAAATGCATCATTTCACAAACTCATCAATGGATAACCCTTTAAAATCTGATAAACTGTATAATTTTTTTAATAAGCGAAAGCCTTTAGGCATGGCTCATATTAGGTTAGGTTAGGTTTGTTTTATAAGTTTTCCAAAAAGTCAAAATTGAAAATGAAAGGTTGTCCAATTATGAGTTTGTGAAATGATGCATTTGTGAAAAGTTGCTTGGCAAATGATGGTAAACCACTAATTGAAGTCTTGTGTAAAAATGTATAACTGGTAATTTTTGACAATTATTATTATATTTTCCACAGGTATGCATTCCATTGGTTTGCCATCCCTGATCTATGGTGTCAAAAAAGCTTTAACAATAGTTCAGAAACTCGTCAGATTAGACAGTCTGAACACACCTGCTAAGTTTTATAATCTAAATTACCTTTTAAAAAAATTAATACATAGAAAACATACAACTGATATGCCAGAAAACATTTTTTGCTAGAAGGTCAATAATAATTAAACCTGTGTTACTACTTTATCGAAGTACTTAAGCAAACATTTTTTTTTATTCTTCATTTATTACAAGGCATGTATGTGACTATGCCAGCCTCAGTGGTGATCATTATTGATTTGTTGTTACACCCATTATAAGTAATGAATGACTTACCCCTAAATAAATAAATAAATAAATAAATAAATAAATAAATATCTTGGGACAAATTACACCAATTGATCCAGCCCCAAACTAAGCAAAGCTTGTACTATGGGCACCAGGCAACGGATAAACATACTTATATAATGTAGATAAATACATACTTAAATACATACAACATCCATGACTCGGGCACAAACATTCGTATTTATCATACAACTGTCTGCCCCTACCGGGATTCGAACCCGGGACCTCTAGCTTCATATTCAGGGTCACTAACCACTAGGCTATCCGGTCGTCGAATGGATAATCTAAGTATGTAATTAATAACAGGCACTAACAAGTCAACAAAGCATGATCTTCTCAAATGCTTATTCCACTAGCTATTGCAAATCCAATGTTTTATCTCTCTATTTCACAACATTAATGGTAAATAAATCACATTAATTTATAACATAGCAAAGCGAATAAATACCTTGAACAGTCCATGGTGATGTATTACACCATCCTGATCTTTCAACAAGGACAGTAAAGAATATTCTGTATGGAGCAGCATCTTCCCCTGCCTATCGTCTTGAGTCTCCAACTGATCATCATGTTTAAGAGTCAAAATCTTTATTTGATAGAAGTCATCTGTCTTTTCTTTCCTTGCCAAACATTGGACAATACTTTTCACGGGGCTCGGGCCAAGTTTAGGCCCTAGCAAGTACGGTCCAGCCTTGCGAACGCGTTTCTCGGGCACAGGAGTCCCAGAAACGGGCACATCACTTATATTATACGGAAGTTTCACCTTCTTTGGCACACTCGACTTAGTGCTCTTTTGAGCGTTTGTCGACGGTTTGTCGTACATAGACAATCGAGCAATCTTTGGACATGGCTGAAGTAGAAAAGGCCGTGGCCTCTTTCCAGGGTTTGAGGCATTCGAACTGCATTCGGGCCTGTCTTGGTCCATAATGACAATACGTTTAACTTCTCAAATTCACTTGCTCCACGCAACACTTGTGGAAAACCACTGCGATAATGTCATAGAGCTGTAACTGCACTACTGAAACACAATCTTGATTTAGTAATTAACCCGTTGGTAATGACACAAAAGTGAAATTTAATAAACCTTATTATTTACTTGATATTTCTGCGAAAATGAAATGTCTGATTTTTGTTCGGAAACTTCAATTTGTCTTGTCTTGATGTAGTCTCAAATTTCTAAACGTAAAGATACATTCACATATCTCACAAGTCCGTTACCGATTTTTTTCTTCTTCATTAAAAAATAAAAATAGTGCTGTAGCTGAGAACCGTAACTTTATTATGTAGTGATTTCGGGATGCTGACAAGAAATTTCTAACCGTGTTTGTCAGAATCAGCAGTCATTGCACTAAACCAAAATAATTGTTATGACGTTATATATAGCTAATTTTCATTAGTATTGTGAAATACTGATCAACATTAATTATTGTAAATAGTCGTTTCTACACACCAGCATGTGGAAAGGTCTCAGGTTAACTCAGTCCCAGTTATCAAAATTTCATTTCAATGGCCACAAATTTCAACCAGTCGGCGTTGCGGCACTGGATTCCGTGCTGAATCAATGGTACGAGTTTTGTAACAAGCCTCCTAAGGGATTTGAGAAGTACTTCCAGCCAGGTACAAGTCAGAAGCACCAGAAAAAGGGTGATAAAGATGACGGTCCAGCGCCTTCAAAAAGTTCGCCGCCGCCTTCAAAACCGAGCTCGTCTGATAAATGGAACATGAATATGTTCTCAAATTCATCCCCGAGCGGCGGCGGCAGCAGTCGGGGCGGCTACGAGGGCCAGGACCGAGAGAAATGGATGATGTTCGGAGCAATGGGTATCGTAGGCTTACTCGCTTCAATAGCCTACTTTGAACTGAGGTATAGAGAAATCAGCTGGAGAGACTTTGTCAACCAGTACCTAAATAAGGGATTGGTGGAAAAATTGGAAGTGATCAATAAAAAGTGGGTTCGTGTGAAGCTACAGCCAGGTTCTGCCCTTGAAAGCAAAGTCATCTGGTTCGCAATTGGCAGTGTAGACTCATTTGAAAGAAACTTAGAAAATGCACAAATAGAGATGAGTATTGACCCACCAAACTTTGTGTCTGTTATTTACAAGACAGAAGTGGAGGCTTCTAGTTTAACAGGCATGCTGCCAACTCTTCTGATTATTGGATTTTTAATTTACATGATGAGACGGTCAGCTGACATGATGGGGCGTGGTGGGCGCAAAGGTGGTGGCCTCTTTGGTGGTGTCATGGAATCTACTGCCAAGCTGATAAACCCAACAGACATTGGAGTTAAATTCCAAGATGTTGCAGGCTGTGAGGAAGCCAAAATTGAGATTATGGAGTTTGTGAACTTCCTGAAGAACCCTCAGCAATACCTGGACTTGGGTGCCAAGATTCCTAAGGGCGCTTTGCTAACAGGCCCACCAGGTACAGGAAAGACTCTGCTTGCCAAAGCCACAGCAGGAGAGGCTAACGTACCTTTTCTAACTGTCTCTGGATCAGAGTTCTTGGAAATGTTTGTTGGTGTTGGCCCTTCCAGAGTCCGAGACATGTTCTCCATGGCGCGTAAACATGCACCTTGTATTTTGTTCATAGATGAAATAGATGCTGTTGGTAGAAAAAGAGGTGGACGTAGTTTTGGAGGACATTCGGAACAAGAAAACACACTTAACCAACTACTAGTGGAAATGGATGGATTTAACACAACCACAAACGTTGTAGTACTGGCTGCTACTAACCGAGTAGATATCCTGGACAAAGCCTTGCTCCGACCAGGTCGTTTTGACAGGCAAATCTTTGTGCCAGCACCTGACATCAAAGGCAGAGCTTCCATTTTCAAAGTTCATCTCCAACCATTGAAGACTACAATCAATAAAGACAATTTGGCACGTAAAATGGCTGCATTAACTCCAGGTAAATATAAATAATAAGGTAAATAAAATATTTGAATAGGAAAATAAGTATGCTTGTATAGGATTAAGAAGCATGCGTTTATTCGTCTAACATTTTAGTTCACTCATAGCCATTTTTTACACAGAAAAATAGCTTGTTCCAACCAAGTTACATAACCGGCACTGGTAAAACCAACATTGGATGATTCATTTTGATTCAAATTTAGGTTTAGGTCCGGCAGGGGTGGCCCTTGGGTCACCCCTAACCCGAGAACATATTGGTTTTAATTTAGAAATAGTCTTTATTTGACCTTAGAATGTCATGGTTATGTACAGGGAACAAGTGAGAAAAATACTTTCGAGAAAAATACTTTCGTACTGTGCTGGGATAAGAAAAGTCATGAGATTAGAAAGGGACCACAAAGGGTGAGATTATCAAAAAGCTTGTTGATCGAGAATGTTGATAGATCTCCTATTTATATATTTTTTTTACCTTTCACTGACTTAAAATTAAAAAAAAAACATTTTGGATGAATCTTCAGAAATACCTACTGCTATATCTACCTTTTCACAAACATTTTTAACTTGCCATGTTGGTTTGTACGTAAGTAGTCGGGTTTCAAATATTGTAAGTGAAATTTTGATCCACTTTCTGCCTTGACTTATGGTTATGGCATATATGTAGAGCTCCGATCATGGTGCAAATCAACGATGGTTAGCAGGAAAAATAAAAATAAATTAAGTGTATTGTATCTTCAAGTAGTACACAAGTAGATTTTATTTTAAAATAATTATTATTTATTGCCAGCTATTATTTGCACGGCTAGCACGAGTGCGCGCGAGATAGACTGCCCGTCTTTTTATTAATGTTTGTTCTAGAAAGATACTTCTTATGATATATTATGGAGTGTAGAAAACTTTCATTCAGAAAATTATTTAAAAATGATAGCTACCTACTTACTTTTGTCATTAAATTACCTACAGTTTAATCAATGTTAATAATATTCTTGTATGGGTCTAGGTCACTGTTTTCTCGTTATACGCTAAGTGAGTCCTTTAGTCCTTTTCTGACTGACCCAGTAGGAAAGAGTCGCACCGAGCGACTAGCGTGAAAATAGCACACGCAGAAATGGAGAAAGGCGTGATCCACGTGACATGGGCTCGGTCACAGGCGCTACTCCGAAACTCGATTTTGAAATTTGTCTCATACCGTCCCTCTCTCTCTCAAATTAATGACTACTGGTGTGAGCGTAACAGCATCAACAAACATACTTCCAAAATATAATTTCTCGGTATGAGGCCAGTCTCGCAAGTTTCCCCAAAATATCCCGCAGTTTCTCGCTTTTTATATTAAAACCTGGTGCGCCATTGCAGGCCTTCACGATATACCATGCCCACAAAAAACATAGTTTTATTTAGATTTTCTGTAAACTAAAATTTACCAGAATAAGAGTTCTTGCAGTATACATAAAAACATATTTTTTTAAATTCCAGGTTTCACTGGTGCAGACATAGCAAACGTGTGCAATGAAGCTGCTCTAATAGCTGCCAGGGAGCTGGCAAACAACATCACACTGAAGAATTTCGAACAAGCCATTGAGAGAGTCGTAGCTGGTATGGAGAAGAAATCCAATGTACTGCAGCCAGAGGAGAGAAAGATAGTCGCTTACCATGAGGCAGGCCATGCAGTGGCTGGCTGGTTCTTGCAGCATGCTGACCCGTTGCTCAAAGTTTCCATCATCCCAAGAGGCAAGGGACTCGGTTACGCTCAGTACTTACCCAAGGAACAGTACCTATACAGCAAGGAACAGCTTTTTGATAGAATGTGCATGACCCTCGGAGGTCGAGTCAGTGAAGAATTATTCTTTGGTAGGATAACAACAGGCGCGCAAGATGACTTGAAAAAGATAACGCAGAGTGCCTATGCGCAAATAGTGCATTACGGCATGAACGCCAAAGTCGGTAATGTGTCATTCGAAATGCCACAACCAGGTGAAATGGTCATTGATAAACCCTATTCTGAGAAAACTGCTGAGCTCATTGACACAGAAGTCAGAGATTTGATTGATACAGCGCACAAACACACGACGGAACTATTGACTAAGAACAAAGATAATATTATCAAAGTTGCTGAGAGATTGTTGAAGCAAGAGATTTTGAGTAGGGATGACATGATTGAATTGTTGGGACCTAGACCTTTCCCAGAAAAGAGTACCTATGAGGAGTTTGTTGAAGGCACGGGATCTTTAGAAGAAGATACCACATTGCCAGAGGGCCTTAAGGATTGGAACAAGGACAAACCGCCGACTGTCCCAGAGAGCTTAAAGCCAGGAACCGCCGCCCCCAGTAAAGACTAAGTTCCTTATTTTGTAGATTGTTGAGTTGTTAGTCAGTTTTATGTGAAATAAATATTTTAATTACCTTTTAAGACTAAAGGGTTTTTGTTTACAGACGTTAGATTTATTTGTTTTAGTTGGAGTGAATTAAAATCTGGAAAGCAACAGTATTTAAAACAGCTGCCTGCATGAACAATGGATTGCCAGTCAATATAAACAACTGTTTTTGGAGAGCAACACGGCTTTACATAGTATGTTTGATCGTCATTTTGCATTTTTCTTTTCTTATAAGTAGCCTATTGTTTATGAAAAAAAAACCGATTAATATTGTAGTTTGCAATTGTTATTTTGTCACAGAAGGTCTAAAGGTTTTAGGTCTAAAATGCTCCTTGTATTTATTTCTATGGCAAATTCAACTGATAAGCCCATACTTTGAGAAAGTAGTGAATCGTTATATATACTTACAGTAATGCATTGTTTGAACGCTTCTTTGTAAAATAAATAAATTCCAGTGATTCATTGTTTGATTAATCTAACCATTGTAGGATTATCAGGAGCAAATTAACAGATTCCCTGCCCCATAAATGTTTAAAATGCACTGACGAGCAAGAATAACAACGGGTCACTTCTTTGGAGGGACCGATTGTTTTAGCTCTAGTATAATTAGAAAAATATTACTTTTATGCAGACAGAGAACCTGCCAAATCCAAATGGAGGAATGTTGAAATAATTTACCACATTTTCGAGTACCAATATATTTAATTGGCCACTGGCTAAAATCAAAAATTTACATTGCCTCCCTCTCCACGTACCTAATTACTGATGATGCTGTACATAAAATTGGAGGAACAACTTTAACAAAAAAAAAACAGGGTTATATTAAAATTATAATATGAAAATATTATTCAAATATTGGCCGAAAATACATCCAGCCTTTATCTGTTTATTTAAATATTCACTACATTACATACTTTATACATCACCAATTTCTTAAGTAAATTCAGTTTTTGTACAATATAAAAAGAATCTTATATTATCATCTACGTTTATTACACGCGAGAAGTGTATAACACGCCCGCTCCGTCCTGATCTATACCGAGCGCACGGCATAAGAGAAATCGTAACAAAATATTAAAAATTATGGTAATTATACGAGTAACTACACTATTTTTATGTTCAACATTTTATGTTAAAATTCTTCAATTATTAGCTATCCTTATTCTATCCTATCAATTAAAATTATAAAGGATGAAAACATTTTCTTCATGATATCATTCAACAATTAATCCATTAACAATTCACATTCCATTGCTCATTTACTACCGAACTGAAAAAAAATTACAACTAATCTCAGTAACAACGAAAGGTCCGTATCAATTACAGTCTCTGATTTTTTCTCCTTTTGGTTTGCGTCCGCGCTTCTTGCCGGAAGGGACTCCGGCGAGGACCATGGCGGTGCGTTTTGCGAGGCACGATTTGCAAAACCAGTCTTCGGTGGCGCCGGGTTCCTCGGTGATGCCTACACAGATCCAGTGGTACCAGCCATCGCAGCCGTCGCAGCCGATCATGGGCGAGCCATTGTCGGGCCGCCCGCACGCCGGGCACACCCAAATCTTAGCCCCCTGCTCGTCAACGTAGTACGGAGTGGGCAGCGGCCCGGTAGGCTTTTCCGTGGACACCGGCGGCGGCGCGTGCTCCGATGCTGAAGCCATTTCTTCATCGAACTCAGAGCCCTTTTTCGTGAGCGGCTTGAATAGTATTCGCTTGTATTTCGCCTGGCTCGACGGCGGGCGGTTTTTCCGGGCCGGAGAGCTGCTCGAAGGCGGCGGCGAGCCCGGCGCTTCGACGTCCCCAACGTGATTATGTTTCGAATGCTTCTGCTTCGGCGGTCTTGTCACCAAAGCTGATATCTGCGCTAGCTCCGGCGATCGACTGTGCTCCCGCGAAACTGGCTCGTCCTGCACGGGCGAACTATCTAACTCCTCCTCTTTCTTCACCACTGGTTTTATATTTAATTTGAAAATGTCCGGCGAACTGGGAGGCAACGGCGAGTTCGAGTTCGATGAATTGAGCTTTAGAGTCAGTTTGGGTACTAAGCCATCGACGGCTTTTTCCTTCTTCTTATCCTTCTTTTCCTTCTTTATTTTGTCTTTACCCTCTGACTTTTCTTCCTTGTCTTTTTTCTTTTCACCCTTGTCCTTAGTTTTATCCTTTTTATCTTTTTTCTTTTTTATTTTTATACCATCTTTGTCCTTCTTATCTTTCTTATGTGATTTTTCCTTTTTCTTTTCCGATCTGTCGATATCTCGTTCATGTGAGGCTTCGGGAGTCGGCGCTTCGACGAGTCTGGGTTGTGGCTCGGGCTCCAGCGCGGGCGCGGGCGCGGGCTGCGCCGGCGGCTCGGGAGTGGGCGCCCGCACGGGGGGCGGGGGCTCCCGAGGCGGATCATGTCTCACAGGATCTGCTTTAGGAGGGTTCAACTCTATCGTTATGTCCGGCTGTATAGGGGGCATTTTAAAAAGATTCGATTTATGCTCTTTATGTGACTTTGTTTTATGCTTCTGTAGAATATTTGGAATGGTCGGCGATTTGTGCTTATCGTGTCTATCTTTGTCACGGGACATGGGTGACTTATGTGTACTTCTATCTTCGTCGTTATCTACAGGAATTACTTCTAAGCTAGGGCGTCGCAACATTGGAGGAAATTTATTAGATGAGCGAGACGAGTGGGGGAAATTACCCATAGGCATGAGGGGATTCATACCCGGGCCTAGAGCACCAGGCAAAAATCCGGGACCCGGAATTAAACCTGGGCCACCAGAAGACAAGAACGGGTTTGTCAGTAACCCTGGAGAAAGTCCCCGCAAAGCTGGGTTGTTTGTCAAACCAGCGAGAAAATCGCCACCAGGTATAAGATTAGAATTCGGTATTAAGCCTGGACCTGGCATCATGCCTCTGCCTGGAGGCATTGCTGGAAAGAATGGAAAGCCAGGATGCATTGGCGGAAATTTCGAATCATTCTTTGGCCTACTCGATTTTGGCGTTTTCATATTGCTTGATTTCATTTTCTGCTTTTCTATTCTTGCCATTTCATAGGCTAACTGTTGTTGCTGTTTCTTTATTAATTTAGCTTCTAGTTTCGCTGCTTTTTCAGCAGCTTTATCCTTCTTTTCTCTGTGTTTCTTTTCTTTCTTATTAATTTTAGGACTGACACTAGAAACATCTTTGGGATATGGAAGTTGAAAGGATTTGTTAATTGATAATCTTGGACGTGAATCCAATGGCAATGATCTGGAATGGCCCATGGGACTTGCCTCCATAGAATCATCATCAATGCTAATCACTTCATTGGCTGTAAGGTCCATATCTCTAGACAAATCTAATGCACTATTATCATTATTGTTTACAATAGTATTTTCAGTTTTAATTCTAATATTTTCATGTATAACACTTTCACTTGTATTATCATGTGCAACATTCTGCAACTTTGAGATCATTCCTTCAGACTGAGTTTTGTCAGTAACAACCTCGGGAGCGTTTTTATCTTCTTTAGATTTGTTCGTTATTCTTTTAAATATATTAATTTTTGATCTATCTGGTTGGGATGCCAACTTTTCGTCATCATCAATAATCTCCTTTTTGATCTCCACTTCTGATAGGAAAGAATTAGAAGTTGACTGTTTGTGGATAGGTATAGAATTTGAAACAAGGGGAGACCTGGAGATGGGGATTCTTCTTGGTACTGGAATCGCTTCTTCCCCTGGAATAAAGTGTTTGCTGATTGATGGCGGAAGTTCGATTGGCTCTTGTTTAATGACCGGTTTGATGGGATCCATGACGGGCGCGGGGGCGGGCGCCGGCGGCGGCATGGCGGGCCGCGGGCTGGGGCCAGGGCTGGGGCCGGGGCTGGGTCCGGGGCTGGGTCCAGAGCCGAGGCTCGGGCTGTGCAGCAGCGGCGCCGGCGCCGTCTTGTGCAGCGGCGGCGGCGGTCTGTGCGGCGCGGCTTTGGGCGCCGGCATCGTCACGTGATTATGATGTGTTGGGTGAACATCCTTGCTTTTGATTGGATATCCTGGTGGATACTTATCTGATTTACTACTATCTCTAGATTTACTACTCTCACCTTTATGAGTTTTATCTTTCCTTTTACTTTTCATAATTTTACCATTCAATAGCTTATTCTTTTTGGATTTCTTATCCGCTTTCTCTAATGTTGGTGGTTTTGCGACATTAGAATGGTGCGAATTAGTCTTGTGTTTGTCATAATGCTTCTCCGATATAACTGTGGGAGGCCGTGCTTCAGGGAGCTTCCCTTCTCTAGCTGGAGACAGGAACCCAGACATAGTCATCATGACACTACTTATTTCTCTCGTCCTTTCTTCTTCATCGAGCCGTAATCTTGGTCTTTTACTATTTGGTAACGAGACAGGGTCGATCGGTCTTTTGAAGATATCTTTAGATTTTTCTGGGCTATCTGTGACTGATATTTCTGGACTCGTACATGATGCATTGGTGTTTTCCACAGTGTCAATGCCATTTTGCCGGATTTCAACAGTGTCAGCAACAACTGGGGTGTCCCGTTCCTTTTCAGGGTACATGGGAGGCAGGTGCTCATGCACATGCATTGGTCTTGTGACAACTTCATGGCTACCGGGTTTGAGAAAGTTTAAATTAGATTCTTTTGGTTTGGGAAACCTGTCAACAGGAAAAGGCGGCGGCACAGGAGGCACACTGCGCGTGTACTCGGCTAGATCAGGCAACTGAACGTTTAGGTCACGAAATACTAATCCTAGGTCATGTAAATTGGGTTCAGTCCTGTTGAATTGTTCAGCATATCTGTTGGCTTGTGTCCCAAGAGTCCGAATGTACTTCTCCACCACATGCATCAGAATCTCCAGTGGTGTTGAGTTTATGCCATTCCAACCGATAGTTTGGCATATTTGCGCAACATTCCTTCGCAGTATCTCACGGGCGTACGCCTCTGACATTATGACACCAACAAAGTTATCTGGAACAAGCGAAAATACCGGATTTATTGAAACGAAAGACACGCACACTATTTGAAAACAAATAAAATACAGCATTCATTGTTTTTAATTAAAAACAATATCATGTTAAACACGGCAGGAGGGCTAAAACAGCAATTCTCAGGACTCCAGTACCTGCAAGTGTCTAGTAGTACAGAGATGAGATTGCGAATGGACGTAGACTTGAAGTTTAGGACACACATGTATGCAGTACTACAATCTTCAGAAGTCACGGATAATTTATAAAAACAGTTAAATGGATTACAAAGCAAAATAATGAAGTGTTTACGTAAAAACTTCTCAGCATTCTAAAAACACAGTGCCCCGTGCGCCATGATTGCATTTTGGGTTGTCAATGTTTGGTGTTACTAGCGTAAAATATAAAAATGGCGGTCTCATTGTGATGCGTTCAGTAAATGGGCAAATTATTATCTTAGTAAATTTATATTTTTAAAAAGAACAGAAAAAATCTTAATGAGTCGTTTCCCGGCCATAGCTTTACTTTTCGGATTTTTCTGTGTTCTAATTTTCACTGACATTTAGAAATTTGAGTCGTTTACAAATAGAAGTAATAACTCAAGTAGGAATTAGGATACATTATCTAATGCGTGGTGATTCCTATCGCATTAGCGATTTTGAATACAATCGTACCTACCGTACGCAACAAAAATAATATATACCTAATACATTATTGCAGAGGTCGGCGTGATAGTTGCCCGTCAACCCGTCAAGTAATGTTAGAATGTTGACCAAAAGCTAGCTAGTCCGTATACATACAAATAGTGTTTTTTTTTTCAAATATTGTAGAAAATACAGATTTTTTTTAGGAAATCAAAATCTTTTTAAAATACATTCATACATACAAATATCACGTCTTTATCCCTTACTGGGTAAACAGAGCCTAAGGTAACAAAACCTTAAGGCCACGTTTAGCATGACAGTGGGCGTATAGGTGGAAAAAAAGAGGAATCAAATGCTTCTTAATAAGCATTATAATATTACTAAGTATACGCGGAAACATCAATTTCTTAAAAAAAAAATCATTTGACGTGATTAGGTACTATCGCTGGCTGGCAGGCCATCTAAGGATATTTATCTCTTTTCGATAGAGGCCGAGAATGAATTTTAATGGGTGGGTAGTTTCGTTTTTAACATTTTCTGATCTAATTTAATATTTTTAACGAGCTGGTTGGCTAAAGTATTTTTGACTGAATATTTTAAGTTAGTTTTTTTTGTTTTTTTTTATTTCTTGATTTTTTTATGTTTAAATCAAGAAATAAAAAAATAATTCTTTATTCATTTGCTAATAACATTTTAAGACTAAATAATTTATACAAAGACGAAATAAAGGTTTATTTTGACAAAAAGGTAGCTATAACTTATTTTCTTCCATTTCCAGAAGCTGGTCTTCATTAATGGCTTACTTCCCAATATTATAATATTAACGTAGCTAATTGTTGAGAATTTGAATAGGAAATCATAAACATGAAGAAAATTTTGGGCTAATTTATCATAGCTTTATTCACAAAATCATAATTATTAACTCTCCACACAAAACGAGAGTTCTGGCCTTATACTCCGAAATTCGATTTTCGAACTTCGTGTCATGCCGTCCCTTTCACTCTCAAATTAATGACTATTAGTGTGAGCGGAACGGAACGAAACGAACTTCGAAAATCGAATTTCGGAGTAGCCCCTCTGATGTTGACGGATATGACGAACGTGGGTTATACTGGGCATCCCACTGGATAATACATAATGTCCACTAAAAATACTAAAATTCACCCATCTGATCGGGCAGGGCTTGGAGGTGAGAAGCGGGGAAGCGTGGTTCAGACAAAGTTAGCCACAACAAGAAATAAAATTACTTTTGACGCTGCTGGGACAGTAGCTAGACAAACCGTAACAAAGTTTTGAAGTATTATTATTCTTACATTTCCATCACGAAACACATGGTAGCTTATTATGTCAATCTAGATAAAGCGTACCGTATGAAATTAAAAACAAAAAAGTTTGTCGAAGAGAGCAGAACAGCTAGACATATATAAATAAAAGATGTGAGTACTCTGAGGAGGAGAGGAAGGAAACCTCTATTATTGAAGGTGGAGGGAAGAATCAAATGTTGGAACAAACAATTATAATTATAATGTTGCCATGCCAAAGTTTGGAGTACGAACTAAAATATAAAAAATCGTCTATGACAAAAACACAAGAAATATTCTGTATCTGTCTGTACTACGTAAATAATCTGTACCTATTCTACTCTGTACTCTGTCAGTTTTGTCAAAACTGCAAATGGTCGACTGATGTGCTTTTTGTAAAAGAATTTTGTATTTCGTCGCGTTTTGTATTTTAGCATATAAATAATAAAGACCACGCACTTGCGTCGTAACAGGCTTATGGCATGTCAGAAATAAAGTGCCCGATGTTTTGGAGATAACCAGGGTTGGATTTTTCAGTGCACTTGAACTCTAATTGACATGAGACAATATTTTTACCTGTTTCATTAGAATAGTTAACTATTTTTGGAATTAAAAAGTCACGGATTTACTGTAGAGGTTAACAATGACGACGTCTTCGGAAGACGTTTTGCTGAGTGTGGGCTATGTCCGGTACAAAAAGGGTGACGGTACTTTGTATGTTATGAATCAGAGGCTGGCTTGGATGCTGGAAAACCGTGATACTGTGGCTGTATCGCATAAATACGCTGATATTAAAAGTAAGTTCATGTACTATTTATTACTTGTTCTGACTCTCCACGGTCCTGCGAGGAGCAGCCATGATTACTGTGGCTCAGATAATTTTTACTTGTTCTGTTTACTTCACGTTGGAAAACCCTAGGTTAGACAGGCTCATGAAGCAGGAGTTCCATTTGTCTTTGATTAAAATTTACATGTTCCTATGAAAGCAACAAATTTCTAAAACGGAGTGCACAAATCTGGGTAATAATGATGATAGAATCAATCAATCTCCTGCCATGTTCTCTAATAGAGTTCACCCCTTCTGATATTATTATGCTATTGTGTAATTTTGTGTCATTTCCGGTTATTGATACAGCACTTAAACTCTGGTGTATCTAATGGTGACTGTATCAGTGATCATAATAAATAAGTAAATTTAAACACCAATGTTGGCTATAACCAATAGAGAGTAAAAGTTGAAAAACTTTTTTTTAATCTTATTTTTTATCAGGCTTAAATGCACCTGTGTGACTGCCAGCCTCATTGGTGGTTTCTTGGGACAAATTTCTCAAGCACTCCCCTGCCCACCGCCAGATTCTCTGGCAGCAGAGTGAAAAGCATAATTCTCAAACTTGCTTTACTATTAACGTGTTAAATTGCTACTAACTTCTAATTTTTAGCTCAAAAGATTTCTCCTGTCGGCAAGCCCAAAGTTCAGCTCCAAGTTGTGTTGCACGATGGGACGTGTTCAACGTTTCATTTTGTCAACCCCGCTGGTGCGGAGGCCCAGGCTAAAGACAGGGACCAGGTGAAGGGTTTATTACAGAACCTTTTACCGAAGTTTAAGAGGCAGATCGATGGAGAGTTGGAGATGAAATCCAAGTAAGGCTAGATGTAGTTATGGGGTGCAGTGGGGGGTCACCAGGCAGCATATACAAATTAAATTGTGTTGTGACACTTTACCACTCCAATAGCTAGGGCTGTCATCTCAAAAATTTGACAACCAGGACAAAAGCGTAAAATCCCCGGATTTTGGAGTTCGAAACCCAGACATGTCTACATTTTTTTTAATTCAGTGTGAGAAACCATTTTGAAACAAAATTATGTAGTAGCACACCTTGGATTTGACAATCTTAATTTTTTTTAGTTAACTTTTTAACTAGAAAAAGTCAAACCCGGACTACAAGTGAAACCTGTACGCTTCCCGGACGCTCTCTAAACTAGGACAAATCCAGGGAAACCCGGACGGATGGCAGCCCTACCCATACCTGGCAACCCTCCACTGTACCCCACTGAGATGTAGATAATAGAGTCATATTTGACCCTTTAGTAGACCTGTTGATTTGAGGGACATCCACATCTGTTTTTAACCATTTTATCCCTGGTAATTTGTGTTAGAATGTTGTGCACAAATTTCACTTACTAATCCTGCTGCCAAACAGCAATGCTTGTGCTGCTGTCTTCCAAAATGGTGGGAAGTTTTTAGCTTAGGAAATATGGAAGCTAGTCACCCTTTGCAGTATCAGGTGATTTGTGGACAATCTCTTATTTCCTGTTCTGTTTGTTGTATGTGGTACCACTGTTTTTGTGTTGAGAAATGCACCCAAGTATAAAATGTTCTAGTAATAGTAGTTAAATACATTTATTTTTGCTTTGTGGTGATAGGTAGGTATTAACAATGAAACAAAGCTTTATTATTATTATTATTATTATTATTATTGTGGTGATAGTGTAACTTTCTCTTGGTGAAAGAATTTTAGAACCCTACGTACAGGCAAACAAACAAAGTTTATCTGTTTATTATACTATTAGGCTTGCGGTTGCCCGCGACTTAGTCTGCGCAGAGTTCGCTTATCGCTATCTCTAGGGAACTATGTGATTTTCCAGGATAAAAACTATCCTACGTCCTTCCCGGGGACTAAAACTATAAAATTTCAACATAATCGGGTCAGCGATTTTATCGTGAAAAGGTAACAGACCGATAGAGTTACTTTCGCATTTATAATATTAGTAGGGATTTAACTGTGTAACTCCGATCATACTTGACCACACCTAACACTTTATAAAATGATTTGGGATTAGCAGAGCTTGAAAACTTATTTTTTTTGTTTTAGGTTGTTATCTCTACATCCATCGCTTAAGCATTTATATGAAGATTTAGTTATATCAAAAGTTATAACAAGCGAGGAGTATTGGAACACACCGACTCTGAAAAACTATACAGAGTCCAACAATGTGAAACAGGAGGCTGGTGAGTCGAGATTTTGAACTGAGTCACCGAAATTGTGGTTGAATTTGAGATTATTTTTTGGCTATTGCTCTGTTAAGAAGATAATTTTGCCATAATGTGGCTATTGTAAGGTAAAAATTTAACCTAACCACCCGTGGCGCGGCGTCAAGTACCAAAACGCAAGCCAAAGGGAATTTTGTTAGCCTTTTCATCTAATTCTGCACAATAATATTATTATATTATGGCCTTTTTTATTCCGAGTTCGCTACAATTTCATTTTTGTTGTTATTGTGTTGTTTTTTTTTTATTATTAAATTGTCGCGTAATTCGGCGTGCCTCATGGCATAGGCCTCCTCCATATTTTGGAGGGTTTGGGCTATAGTTCCCACGCGCGCCCAGTGCGGATCGGGAACTTAACACACACCATTGAATTTCTTCGCAGATGTGTGCAAGGTTTCCTCACGATGTTTTCCTTCACCGAAAAGCTCATGGCAAATTTAAAATGTAATTTTCACACATAAATTCCGAAAAACTTAGAGGTGCGCGTCCGGGATTTGAACCCACGACGCTCTGCTTGAGAGGTCACAGGTCAAACCACTAGGCTACCACTGCTTACTTACGGCACAATAAACTGCCTTAAAATAGGCAAGCCAGTGGGAATCGTGTTCTATGGAAGCCACGCCACTGCTAACCACCCCCACTAATTTATAAAGAGACTAGGTAATGCCCGCGATTTCGTTCGCGCAGAATTAAAATTGGTATCCCAGCCAACTTGACTTTACCTGACAGTTCCAACAACTTTATTATCATTGTATTCCAACCGATTTACACAAAATCTTGACAAATTATATACCTAACCCTTAATTAGTTTCTCTGTTAAAAAAAAAGGTGTGGTAGCCTAGTGGTTTCACCTGTGGCCTCTCAAGCAGAGCGTCGTGGGTTCAAATCCCGGGCGCGCACACGGGCGTGCAGTACGTTCTGACAGAGGGTAGGCATATTTGACAATAAAACCCGTATTGGTACGAAGCGCGGCGGGCACATTTATGTATGCTTACAAGCACTGCTTATATGCCTGTTAGGGGTGAACGCGTCTGGGCGCGCACCTCTGAGTTTTTTGGAATTTATGTGCGAAAATTACATTTGAAATTTGCCATGAGCTTTTCGGTGAAGGAAAACATCGTGAGGAAACCTTGCACACATCTGCGAAGAAATTCAATGGTGTGTGTTAAGTTAATGGTGTGTGTTAATGTTAAGTTCCCAATCCGCACTATGCGCGCGTGGGAACTATAGCCCAAACCCTCCAATACACGGAGGAGGCCTATGCCATGAGGCACGCCGAATTACGCGACAATTTAATAATAATAAAAAAAAACCATAACAACAACAAAAATGAAATTGTAGCGAATTCGGAATAAAAAAGGCTATAATAAAAATAAATAAAAATAAGTTTCTCTGTTGGTGAAAACCGCGTGAAAATCCGTTCAGTAGTTTTTGAGTTTATTGCGAACAGACAGACAGACGCGGCGAAGAACTCTGTTATACCTATAGTGATTTTATTATTCAATAGTTGTTGCGCTGGGTGCACCACTGCACCAGTCAAACGATGATCCTCCTTAAGGATCTTCATCAAGATCATGTTTATTAAACAGTAGGCTTATTACCTAACTCGCTCGCAATCGCCATCGTGTTCATTTTGACAGTTCTTGCATGAATGTGACAGCTAGCTGATTGCTATGCCAATTGTCAGCTCATACATGAGGTTAAAAAATAGTCTCGATTGTAAACAGGTTCAAACATGTTTAGAATCGCGGCAATTCGTGCGTGTTTGAGCTGCGACCTTGAATGACGTCACTTTTTACTAACATCTACAAGTTATATCAGCGATCATTAGTTAGTTTAAGTAAATAATTTAATTGATGGTTCAATTTAAGGGTACGCTTCCATAGAAGTCGGTGGGTGATGTGCAGACTCCACCAGATTAGCTGAAATCCAAGTCACATTACAAGCCCTGGGAGACGTAGATTTCAGCTAATTTTATTGGTCAGGGGCGGATTTTGACCAAATAAAAACTTCCTAAAAATGCGACCTTAAATCGAAACCAAAAACGTTCTTTATAAGTGATCAACTTTTCGATGAGAACCGATTAAACCACGGAATTCTATAACGCATTAATGGAGTAATTAAACCGTAAAAAAATAACAATCTTTTGCCAAAAATGCATTACACACTTTGCAAAAGAGCTGATATTCTTCAAACTGATTACCGATTTTTATCAATGTCTAAGAACCACTGCAAAGAAACTGGCTTTCGAATGAAAACTGCATCAAAATCGGTCCATCAGCTACGATGCCTCACACTGCTCACACACTCTTTTAGCGTCGGGGGTTAGAACATAGTAACGTCAGACATGAAAAGTGTTTTTATTATGTCTGAGGAGGATAGATAGATTTTAGGTATGTTTACGAAGCTTGCCATCTGCGCGTGCGACGCAAACACGTATCATATTGTTTACGATGGTGTTTTCGAGCACAACAGAAAGTGTTTGTAGTGAATTGACATGACGTCATGACCACATTGATGGCACGAACAAGACGGTTTACGCAAATAATAGATTTCGTTATGTATGGGTGAAAAACTTAAGTACCTGTTGTATGTGTGAGTAATGTGTGAAAGAAAGAAAGAAAGAAAGAAAGAAGACATTTATTCCTTTTTGCAAGACACAAATAAAAGAGAATATACACAATTTTATAGAAAATAATCAAGACAATAAAAATAGATCATGAGCGTTGTGTGTGTCTTCGCAAAAGTGAAACGGTCGCTGGCTCAGCATTACGCTGAGGCGTTAGACTGCAGCACTGATTTTCAGCCAGAACCGTGACTCACGAAACGATACACAGATAAAATATACCTACTAAATAATCCATAAACTTTTACGTAAACAAATAGGAGAAATAAATGGTAAAATAGATAGAACCCGACTTATGTGTAACTAAAAAAATAAATTAATTAAATAGTTTACAATAAACAAAAAATTAAAAAAGGACGGAAAACTAAATTGTTCAAAAACAACAGGCTGGCATATCAATGTGCAAAGTGCTGGAGGACTATTGTAAGGATTTTTGGAGCGTCAATAAGTGATCCTTCAGCTTGCGCTTGAAGGTGTAACTACTCGCACACAAATTGACGTTCCAAATTAGAGAAATGACTTGAGTCCCTGGGGTGCAAGTCGGGTTGCCTCCGCGTGTGATCAAGAGCTGCGGTTCGTTTTTGGATCCGTCCGAGGGGAAGAGCAGTGCTTGGTCCGGTGCACCCTGGGCGTCGGTTAATGGTTTCCTGGCCCGATATGGGGAGGGGTCTTTTGACCGTGTTCTACCGTACAACGTTGCCGACATTTTTGTCACAAGATTTTTGAATACCGGATTTATTACTTTGACATTGGCGAAATCATCGCATCGATCGATGGGGCCATATTAAAAAAAGAAGAAGACTTTAAGGCCCATATCAGTTCTGTACACTACTACATACAACAGGTCAAGTTTTTCACCTATAGGATGGTTGATGATGCGAGTAAAGTAAAAAATACAGTCGGCAAAAAAAAGGTGGTATTAAAAATGAATTAAAAAAAAAAGGCCGAGTGCCTCTGACTCGTGCACCGAGAATTCCGTACAATTTCGGCGAACAATTTCGGAAACCAGTCTTATCAGAGCCCAGTACCCTATGCAAAAGGTAGGCAGCGTGAGGTTATTTTATACATATTGGTTAATTACATAGACGGACAAAAATATTCCGTTTTTAGTATTTGTTGTTATAGCGGTAACAGGAATACATCTACCAAATTCCTTGAAAGGCATAGATGGTGCCTTAGCATTTATTAATCAACTGAAATCATTCCTAATAAGTAAATGTTTCTATAGCTTAGATGAGTATTTTAATGACAAATGTGTATGAATGTACACATTTCACATAAGTATGTGAAATGGACCCTATGTTAGCATGTCGCTATGGCTCGTCGTGGCGCATAATGAATGTGAAGCTGCTGTTGGTTTAGTTAAGCGCAAAAGTTTTAAAGTAATATAAATATGTAGATAAGTACCAAAAATAAAATAAAATAGAGCCCTCTGATATTGCCGTGCCCTTGCAGGGTGTCACATGTAAACCTAATCAAATTACTCCATCTTATGCCTGTAATGTGATTTGCAATAAATTATTTTTGATTTTACATTATCTGTGAAAATTTTAACTGTCTAGTCTAGCTGTCACGATTCATGAGATACAGGCAGTAGGCTTATTACCAAACCCGCTCGCAATCGCCATCGTGTTCATTTTGACAGTTCTTGTATGAATGTGACAGCTAGCCGATTCCGATGCCAATTGTCAGCCCATACATGAACTGTCAAAATGAACACTATGGCGATTGCGAGCGAGTTAGGTAATAAGCCGACTGGTGACAGACAGACGGACGTGGAGTCTTAGTAATAGGGTTCCGTTTATTCCCTTTAGGCACACACACACACACACACACACACACAAATCACGTCATTATCCCTTACGGGGTAGACAGAGCCTAAGGTATCAAGACCTACAAGCCACGTTTAGCAAGACTGTGGGCTTATAGGTGGAAAGTGGAATCAAAATAGTGATGGGTTGCTAGCCGCATCGCCTATATCATAATTCCTATGATTTTCACCCATTCCTACGATGGTCTTTTACCACATGCGCGGGAAGAGAAGCAACTGGCACATTCTATGTTTTTTCTTTGCTCCCATACCAGCATGGAAGTGAGCCCTTTAGGCACGGACCCCGAAATAATGGGGTACCGTTTTTACCCTTTTGGTATGGAACATTAAAAACGAACTTTATTTGCAGGTGTCTCGGGGGCGTTTCTCGCAGATATCCAGCCACAAACAGACGGCTGCAACGGCCTCAAATATAATCTCACACAGGACATAATAGACGCCATCTTTAAAACATATCCCGCCGTGAGGAAGAAACATGTTGACTACGTCCCGAACAAGATGACTGAGGCCGAGTTCTGGACCAAGTTCTTTCAATCACATTATTTTCACAGGTATGACTGTATAGTTCTGCTCCCTACATAGATACACAAATCACGTCTTTATCTGTTACGGGGTAGACAGCCTAAGGTAACAGGTACCTACAGGCCACATTTAGCAAGATTGTGGGCGTATGGATGGAAAATGGAATCAAAATAGTGATGGGTTGCTAGCCTCATCGCCTATAACATGATTCCTTTTATTTTCGCCCATTCTCACGATGGGCTTTTACCATCTGAGCGGGAAGAGAAGCAACTGTTACATTCTGTTTTTTTCTTTGCTCCCAGACCAGCATGAAACGGAGTAAACTGTAGCTACCTAATATGGGTAAAAAAGCTGTAAATTTACGACAGACGGACAGATAGACAGACATAGACAGACGAATTTGAACATGCGGAAATTTGCGGGTGGTAGGGCCTTGTGCAAGGTCCGTCCGGATCGCTACCACCATCTTACTCGCTAATCCTGCCGCTAACTAGCAGTGCTTGCACTGCTGTGTTCCGGTGTGGAGAGTAAGACAGCCGGGGAAATTACGGGCACAAGAGGCATTGCATCTTAGTCCTCTAGGTTGGCAACGCATCTGCAATCCCTCCGGGGTTGCGGGTGTCTATGGCCAGTGGTGATCACTTACCATCAGGTGACCCACTTGCTCGTTTGCCTTCCTATTCATATAAAAAAAAAAAAATTGAACAATGTGGCCGTAAAATAAACCACGATACAGCGTGAATTTGGTAATAGATAAGCTCCATTGTGTTCCGAACACCAAAAACTGCGCATGGTTTTTGTGACCATACTTACATGTATTATGTTTCAGGGATCGCATAGCTTCATCGTCCAGTAAAGATTTGTTTGGCGAATGTGCTAAGCTGGACGACCACGCCATCGCGTCGGCAATGAAACACACCACGCTGGACCTCACGGTTTGATAATGCTTTTTAACCGACTTTAGAGAATGGTGGTTCACATATAGTCAAATTTCATAAAGAAAAATTTATACGACATTCTTATAAGGGAGCATGCAAGTATTATGTAATGCAATTATTGAAAATTGTTGACCCCCCCCCCCCTTGTAACGCACCGTAACGTTTTTTGTACCCCCCCGCCCCTCTCTTAAACGTTGCGTCACACTCGAGTGAACCATATCTACCCGCAAAAGTCGCAAAATTCATATTGCGCAAAGTACAGCAAAGTTTTAATCGCCTTTGCGGTAATAATACTAAATAAAACAAGATATTTTTAACCCGCAATATATTTTAATACCCTAATGTTTTAATTAAAAAAGAAACACGTAACGTGTTGTAAGAGATACCCCCTCCCGACCCCGTAACGCATCGTAACGTTTCACGAGACCCCCCTCCCCCTCAAATTGCATTACGTAATACTTGAACGCCCCCTAAACTCGTCGCAAAATAAAAGGCCCGTTTTGACAGTTCACGCCTATGAAGTTCTCTATTTTTTACCGATCGAAATGTTCTGAAGGTAATTACATTTTTCATTGATGGGTACCGCCCACTCGGCTCAGTGCTGTGCATAACGATTTTTTCATATTGTCCACAGACTAATAATAATCGGTTAAAGAAAAAAATAAATCGATCAAGATATTTTTTTAAGGCCGACTCGCAATTGGCCGGTTTTATTTATTTAAATACTAGTGTTCATCAATCAATTAATTACTGAATTTCACTGAATTTAGAAATTTGATAAACTTTTTGTCGATTTTTTTTGTGAATATTACTGTAACAAAAATATTAAATGAAAGAAAATTGACCTTTTGTAACATTGTATCATTTCAAAATCTACAACATCAGTGTAAGTTAAATTTTCTAAACAGAACTTTAATCCAATGCACTTTACAATATATATTCAAATCGATCAAGTACTCATGCAAACTTGAATCGATTTATCGTGAGTATCGAGTACCGAGTCGTATGGTTACATCACTAGTTACGTCGCAAAGACAAATGTCAAAACGGGCCTTTTATTTTGCGACGAGTTTACGTGAAAAACTTGAGTAAATGGTCTGTGTGTAATGGTGTACAGAACTGATATGGGACTTAAGACGTTTTTCTAATTTGGAACGTCAATTTTTCTATTTGCGCACATTACTCACACATGCAACAGGTTTACTTAAGTTTCTCATCTATAATATCGTCAAAATTAGAATAAAAAAAAAGATCATTTGCAACTCTTCTGGGGTTGCTGGTTCTTATGGCTGGCAGTGGTGATAGCTTACGATCAAGTGGCCCGCTTGCTTGTTTTCCTCCCCTTCCATAATAACATGCATAGCTCTCATAGCTCGTAAAGAATAATAGGCGTCAAAAAGATGAAAGTAGAATTTATTATTTTTAATACGAAAGTGTCGCCGTTATTCGTCCTTAAACATCAACCTGCTATGGGTGGTGTAGCGGTATAACACCCATCACGGAATGATGATCCGGGTTCGATCCGTGTTCAAAATTTTCAGTGTCGTTTAAAAATAAGTTTTTTTTTGCGTAGCTACTTTTACTTATGGAATTTAATATAAATTGCTTTTATGTACCTGTATCTTATTTTTATACATGCAGTGGCGTAACTATAACGTCTGGGGCCCGCGGCAAATTCTTCAGATGGGGCTCCTTCCCCAATATACTGAAGTGCATCAGCGTCCCTTCTGTGCTCTAAACCAAGCCAGTTTGGGGCCCCGTAGAGTTAAGGGCCCCTGGCATTTTGCCACCCCTGCCACCCTATAGTTACGCCACTATACATGTATCCATAAATATGGCGTGAAATTTTCAGGTGGACCTGCCAAAGTTCACAGAGTCCATCCCTCTCTTGCCCACGGATGACGACGCTCCGGTAGAAAAGGACCGCGGCGATAGTACATCCATACACCGGAACATGATAAAACGGTTCAACCAACATTCTATAATGGTATGTTATGAATTGAGACATTTTCATTTCAAGTTCAACTTCCATATTAAATTGATTAGCGTCTTTTATTGTAATAAGTTTATTTTAAAAAAATCATTTTGAACACAAGCTTTTTTTGCTGACTGTACTTGCATTGTCATCCACGTACATTATGTCTACCAAATTTCAAGTCAATCGGACCAACCGTTGAAGAGTTCCCTCGTGTGGAGAGGATTCTGGCTGGGTCACCAGATCTCCACTGCCAGATTATTCCATTGTCATCCGACTTACACAAGTATTCAAAATTTCAGCTCAATCGGTTGACGATATCTGCTTCAAAATTGAGTCGCAAGATTCCACCCGGACAAACATACATACGTACCTACATACACATACATTGCAAGATTGACAAGTTAATAAAATGCTTGTAAAAAGTGGTCACATGTAAAGTTGTGGCCAAAAATGTGCCTGGTCTGGAAAATTAAATTCTGATGTCAGGTATCTGTTGACAAGCGTGTCTGGTAATGTGCTAAACATAAAAACAGTCTAACGGTGGTCATTTTCAAGTCTGATAATTTACAACTTGAAAATTAGGTCATAAGTGTCGTTTTTGGCTTGTATGGTAATTTAAGAAATGAAAATCAGGTCATAAGTGTGGTCTTTGGCGTGTCTGGTAATTTACGAAAGGTAAATTAGGTCATAAGTGTGGTCTTTGGCGTGTCTGGTAATTTACGAAATGTAAATCAGGTCATAAGTGTGGTCTTTGGCGTGTATGGTAATTTACGAAATGTAAATTAGGTCATAAGTGTGTTCTTTGGCGTGTCTGATAATTTACGAAATGAAAATCAGGTCATACATAAATGTGTATCGTCAACTGCATGTCTGGTAATTTGTTATCTGTAAATCCAGTCATAAGCGTGTCTGGTCATTTAAGAAATGTAAATCAGATAAGGGTTCTAAGAAAAAGTAATTTAATTTTGGGCAATTTGCTAAACATAAAACCGGTCATAATGTCATTTGCGTGTCTGGTAAATGACGATTCACTTCCATGCTGGTCTGGGAGCAAAGAAAAAGAGAATGTACCAGTTGCTTCTCTTCCCGCGCAGATGGTAAAAGCCCATCGAGGGAACGGGCGAAAATCAGGAATCATGTTATAGGCGATGCGGCTAGCAACTCATCACTATTTTGATTCCATTTTCCACTTATACGATACGCCCACAATCTTGCTAAATGTGGCCTGTAGATCTTGTTACCTTAGGCTCTGTCTACCCCGTAAGGGATAAAGACATGATTTGTGTGTGTGTGTGTGTGTGTGTAAATTACATAATGTAAATCAGGTCAGTATTTTTTAGAAAGTATGTCAATAAAGTTTTTTTTTTTACAAAAATCATTGTTGATTTCAGGTGCTCAAAGCTAGTCAAAAAACAAATTCTAGTAGTAATAGTAAAACGACGAATAATAATAAAGTTGTAGAAAACGGTGTAAAAGATACCAATGGGACTGTTGAAAAGAGGCCAGCCGAGGACAAAGCCCCCGAGCCTGTCAACAAGAAAGCGAGGATAATGGAAAACCTGCATTACGAAGATCTAGAAGATTCCAACAAGAACGAAGACTCGCAGGAATTAAAATTGTCCAAGGTAATATAAATTATACCAGTAAATTATATCATGGTCTTTATTAACCCGTCAAGCGTCCAAGCGACTACAGTAGTCCCTAACTTTTTCGGGCGGGAGGCTTAAAGAGAGAGTGAGAAGCATATATAGAGAGTTGTCGCTGGCTCTTCCAAGGGAGGAAGACCTGGCCAGTGGCGTGAATGCATAATGCAGCCCCTAGGACATTTCCCGCCCGAAAAAGTTAGGGACTACTGTAGTCGCTTGGACGCTTCACGGGTTAACGTTGCATGAAGTTTATTCGTGCATCTTTCCACCTTGGAACCTAAATGGTCACGCACGGTGCGGTTTGGGAGAAATTTTCTCTCGCGAACTCTCCAGCTGTGGTATTAACTCCCAGCCGATGTTTCCCCGAGGGACTATAGTATGGATGGAGGTACTGTAGCAGGGATAGTACTAGTTAGGGTTGTCAACAGTTTTTCAGCGAAATACAGTATTTTTCAAAATAACCTATAACAAAATATAGTACGCTTCTAAAAAATATAGTATTCAGATTTCGTTTGGTGTTGAAAATATAGTATTTTTGCGTGCTATATATTTCTTCAACAGTATATAGTACGCACACCCGAAATATAGTATAATACTATATATTATAGTACGGTTGGCAACCCTAGTACTAGTATCTGCATTTATTATAAATGTGTGTCATGTATAATGTATTATGTATTTTCACTACTTAGTATTCTAAATTGTACCGCCTACTCAAATCTGTTTTTATCTCCAGTCCTTTATAGTTGCCTGGTAGAGATCGCTCTGTAGCGATAAGGCCTTTTAATACTCTATACCTTTTTTCTGTTTTGGTTGTTATATGTGGTGTTCAATAAAGAGTTATTGTATTGTATTGTTTGGGTTTCTCAAAAAAAAGGATTGATAATTTTTTTAATGGTCGGCAACACGCATGCTAATTGCATGGACTAGTAAGCGTCCATAGGCTACGCTCTGGGTTTTATATGCGTATCTTGTGGGTAAATCTCTATAAAAAGTTTTTGTTTAACACAACCTTTCAATCGGTTGAAGATACCTCCTTCAAAATTGAGTTGCATGATTTCACCCAGACAAACATCCATCCATTCCATGCTGGTCTAGGAGTAAAGAAAAAACATAGAAGTTACCAGTTGCATCTCTTCCCGCGCAAATGGTAAAAGCCCATCGAGGGAATGGGCGAAAATCGTAGGAATCATGTTATAGGCGATGCGGCTAGCAACCCACACTATTTTGTTCCCTTTTTCCATCTATACGCCCACAATCTTGCTAAACGTGGCCTGTAGGTCTTGTCACCTTAGGCTCTGTTTATCCCGTAAGGGATAAAGATGTGATTCATGTATCTGTATCTGTAAACATGCAAGTTAAATAAAAGCTTGTAAAAATATTGCGTAAAAGAGTAACAAAATTAAATATTGATAAATTGTTTGTCCGCAGATCGAAAGGTATTTATTAGGTCCTTCGTCACAAGTCAACCAGTCAACGAATACGAATCACCCACCGCCGCTGTCGGCACTAGCTTCTATATGTCAGGTGAGATCTAAAGCGATAAGGAACTAAGTCTGCACAGGTTTGTGAGCTTTGTAAAAAACTGATAAAAAATTCAGGTTTTAGGGTGAAGGCAAGGGCAAGGACCCAATAATGCACAATAACTTTTATTTGAAAGAAATGAAGGGATGACGATGATAATGATGGTGATGATGAATGTGATGGTGATAATGAATATGACGATATTGATGATGAACATGGGGAGCGTTCAAGTATTACGTAACGCAATTATTGAAGATTTTTGACCCTCCCTCCCCCCCTTGTAACGCGCCGTAACGTTTTTCTGTACCCCCCCCCCCCCCCTCTAAACGTTACGTAACACTCAAGTGACCATTTTTACCCAAAAGTGTCAAAATTTATGTTGCGTGAAGTACAAGAAAGTCGCTATAATATCCGTGTTATAGTTTTAATCGCCTTGGCGGTAATAATATTAAATAACACAAGAGATGTTTAACCCGCAATACATGCGTAGTTTGTTAACTTGGCAGTTTTAATTCCATATTTTTTTATTTAAAAAATGAAAACGTTACGTAACGTGTTGTAAGAAAGAATGTGTAACGCATCGTAATGTTTTACGATACCCCCCTCTCCCCCAAATTGCGTTACGTAATACTTGAACGCCCCCATGACGGTGATGATGATGACAATGATGGCGATAATGATGATAATGAATGTGATAATATTGATGATTAATGTGACAATGAAGATGAATATGATGATGATGATGATGGTGGTGGTGAATATGAAGAGGATGATAAATATGATGATGATGATGAATATGTTGTTGTTGTTGTTGTTGCAGGCGTGGTGCAGCGGGCAGCAGTGCGCGCGGCCGGTGCGCGTGGGCGCGGCGGGCTGCGTGGCGGCGCTCGGCGAGCTCAGCCCGGGCGGCGCGCTCATGCGCCAGCACCACGCCGCCGCCATGGCCCGTCAGTACACACCCTACACTGAACAACCTAAAGCGCCCCGTAAACGATCAAATTTGTTTGACAAACTTGCTTGTCAAACTTCACGTTTTCATCAAACATAAGCGTAAACGATCAAACCAAATATCAAACAAATTTGTTACAGCGCCCCGCGCAAACGGTCAAACTTGCTTGACAAACTTGTTTGTCAAACTTCTTCTACCGAGATCTTGTTTGACAAACACCGTCGTACACGTTCAAACCTGTTCGTTAAACTCGACATCAATCCAGATTTTCATCAAACGCGTCAAACACGTAGATTGTTTGACAAACGCCTCAAACACAGCCGCACACGATCAAGTTGTTTGACAAACACGTAAAGTTTGACAAACAATTTGATCGTTTACCGGGCGCTTAATAGACATTTTTTTAAAGAAAAGTCATAAAAAAAATAATGCATGCTATTGTGTGTTACAGAACTGATCCCACCGGACGTGAAAGCGGAGCTGAACCGTCTGTACCTGTCTGCGGGCGAGCTGCTGCGCTCGCTGTGGAGCTGCTTCCCGCAGCCGGGCGCCGCGCCGCACGCCGCGCCCGACGCGATGGCGCGCGCCGCCAACTTCTACGAGGCGCTGCTCCGGTTTAGGAACGTCAAGCTGAGGCCTTTTGAGGTACGTCACGCACATCTGAGACCTTTATAAGACCATGAGACGGTGATACGAGACTTTTAGGGGCATGAGACTCCTAGAATATGATGCCTTTTTGGGTACATGAGACACCTAGAATTTGAGATCTTTTGGGAAACGTGACGTACAAAATTTCATACCTTTGATACCTTTTCAGAGACATGAGATGCCTAGAATCTGAGGCCTTTATTGGGTACACGAGACGCGTAGAATCAGAGGTCTTTTGAGATACGTGACGTAACAAAATCTGATACCTTTTTAGGGACATGAGACTTCTAGAATCTGAGGCCATTCTGGGTACATGAGATGCCTAGAATCTGAGATCTTTTGAGATACGTGACGCAACAAAATCTGGTACCTTTTTAGGGACATGAGACTTCTAGAATCTGAGGCATTTTTGAGTACATGAGACGCCTAGAATCTGAGGTCTTTTGGGCTGTGTGAAACACCTAAAACTGACACCGTTTTGGGTACATGAGACTCCTACAATCTGAGATCTTTTAATGTACGTGGAATACGCATAGCCAAGGCTTATTTGAGTACCTACTCGAGACGTCTAAAATCTAAGGCCTGTTGGGGTACATGAGGCACTCATAATCTAAGGCAAGGTTACTGTTAAAATGTCACAGAATAATCACAGAAAAACTTACGTTACGTCTTCTTTTGCAGGAGAAAATGCTTCACGACCTCACACCACTAGCGACCTCTATGACGAAACACCTCAACCAAATGATAGACGTAGCGTGCACTAAGTACGCCCTCTGGCAGCAGCGACAGGCCAAACTGCGGTAGTATTGCCCACAGCATTTATTCTTCAACGTTACACTGGCAAGTTTGGCAGTATGTACATTAAAAAAAACAATTGTAACAGCCAGTTCGGAAACTTTAAATTCTCAATTGCCTTAAATGCGAACGCGGCGATTATTATTTTAGTACTATTACAGTCAAGGATATGGATTCGCCATAATAATAGGGTATGTTTACATATTTTTGCAACTTGGTGTATACAATATTATGGCATTGACTGTACAAGGTACAATAATTATTACTGGATATTTCGATCGACAACAGTGTGTGGAGTGGGTAAAAAGTGAACTAAAATTTTTCATACGAAATTGTTGCCATACGTGAAAACTGACGGATGCAAGAAGTGTCGCCCTCCTTTAATTTCTACCGTTATGTTATCCGTAGAAGTGTAACTTTCCCAAATATATTACTATTTGTTGGATAAAAATATGGTAAAAATATTAAAAGGGATTGAGATGAAACATAGATTTCAAGCGATGTGATTGGTTGGTTAATCTATGGGAACACACTAGCGTGCCAAATTTGTATTATGATTACTTTGATTACTAAATGTATGATACACGATCGCGATGGTATGTTCCAATTATTAAAAATAAATCTATGCTGAGATGATGGTTTTCTAATTGATATTAATTTTATTACTAAATTCAAGCGTTACTTTCTTGAGCTCTATAAACAACATTAGTTACATATCGTCGTGATTGTACATTTGATGTATCTATCTATCTGATCTATGTCATTTAGTTGTTTCGAAACTGGTTATTTTCTAAGCAATATTGATTGTCAAAATAAAATAATGGTTGCCAAAATGTTTTTCTCTTGTAAAAAAATCTGCACACTTCAAAAATTCAGTACATTATATCCTTCCTTTGTATGAGATGTAAGTAATGATAATATTTCAATTTTAAATTTGCTTGTACGTTTAACATTAGAGAGCAAAATGATAATGAAAATAAATCGAAGTCTACAACAAATAATTTTAATTAGATGGGGTATGATTTTGGTTATAATTGTTTCATCCATGACGATTTCATTAATATGATTATTCTCGACCTTTAAGATTGTCTAAACTTCAATTAATTTGTTTGTCGTTTAATATTAAAAAGATTACCAAATCTAATCAAGCCAAGCTCGTTTGTAAAAGATACTCTTGGATCAAATAAACATGGCGGACTAATTTCTTGTTATGGCCGATGAGTAAAAAAATTGGAACAAAAACTGCACCGGCAAGGAAACAAATCTTTTCTTAACAAGAATTCGCTTGGGAAAGACAAGTGTTATCATCTAGCGCCCTCTGTAGAGTACCCACGACAATAAAGATTACAAATGAAACTCATACTCTCGGATTCCAAATTCGAAGTTAGAATTGTGCCATCACTCTCACAGTAATAGTGTTTAATATTAGAGTAAGACGGGACTGCGTGATACAGTTTTCGAATTTGTAACTGTCACTTCATTGACGTAGAGTTGTTGAGCATGGCAACAATTTTGTATGGTATACAATAATTCGGCCGAAGGCTTCTGCAAATCTCCACCTATAACCAGAAATAAATGAAGGAAAAAATATTAAAGTTCCTTTTTAATCAGTTTTCTATTGTTTATTGTCGTGGGATTTTCTATTACAAATTTCGTTCACTTTTGACGGAACCGTGTCATATTAAGAGCCCCCCTATTCGGCTATTCGTGTTTTTTTACATTGAAAACCAAATCGCTATATGACACGCCCGGCACAGGTAGACTGCATTCTGACTGCAACAAAACTGCTGACAGCCCATAAATGTAAATGGCAGGCTAATACCTTTTTTTTATGTGAACCTGTAGTGATTAAAATAGTCCATGTTGGCAACATTACGATAAATGATGAGGTATTTACTTGAATTAAAACTTAGAAACTTTTTGTAACACAACTTTTGAAGGACCCGGGTCGGAATAATCAAAGTTAATTCGTAATATAGGTGGACCTCAGGCCTAGAGAATGTATGGTAATTTCAGAACTTTGGTACGAAAATTCAAGAAAAATCGGGTTATAATTTTACATTGAAACTTCAAAGAATAATGTGTTGGCGGTCTGCAGTTGAACTGCAGTCTGATTGCAGATCTGTACTGTAATATTTTTTTAGCGACAATAATATTAGGATTGCGTCGATTAATCCGAACGCGCGTTACTATTATTGGTGTAATGTAATGCGATTAAATGAAAACTTACCTCTGAATACTTTTTAGTTGATACTAAGTATTTTTAATTTGTATTGTTATTAGTTTTTAATAGAAACTCATATGTGTATTATTTGAAAGCAATAATTCAGTGGCATTGTAATTTAATTATAATAAACTACCTCTTTTTTTAAACATGACAACTGGCCAATAGTGGATGCATGGTGGATGTTACCTTTGGCATTCTTAATTAATTAAAAAAAAACTGAATGTCACATTGGTAAAACCAACCTTGCTTAGCTGCTCCTGTATATTCATGCAAAGACCCACCTACCGTTATTACATAAATCAAATGTAACACAGAGTAGTCAAGTATCACCAAACCAACGAAAAGCAATTGGTTATTTTATTCGTTCGTATCGTGCTGTGCTATTCACACTAAGTGTTCAATAAGTGAGAGAGTGATACGAACATGGGAGTCCATACCCTAGTTTTCAATAGTCACCACAAACATACAGCTGTCTCTTTCGTCGGTGTCGGAACTAGGTGGCTGTATCATAATGGCGGTCATGTACAGGATATGTATGTCACTGTTTAAACTTGTGTATATGTCTCACTACATACAGGATGTTAGGTAATGAGTGGATAATCCTTGAACTATGGATAGAGGGCACTTAGGACGTTATAATAAAGCTATAATAGGTTTAGTAAAAGTTGCACGGTTTCCGAGATATTCGGACTTTTAGATTTTTTTCGAAAATGAACACCCTTGTTCAATGTTTTGATCATAGCACCATTTTAAGCTAACTTTTTCAATTTTTATTTTTGCTCAATATTCTTGAGTACTTGTGTTTTCAGATAGGCATTGCCATTTTTGTAAGACTACATTGGATTATTAAAAAAAAATCGCAAACTTAATTTTTGCTTTTTCAATAGTACATTGATCAAATTTTCAGCTCTTATGGTGAAAAAAAATACACTACCGCCTAGTTTCCAATAAGCTTAAAAACATGCCGATTTATTGACAATTTAAAAATAGTAGTTACCTTTTGAATTTAAATTCAAAATGCCAAAATAATAAAAAAAATACACGCTCACCCACATTTTTCCCGATTTACTTTTTGTATCACGAGCGTAGAATTCAAAACTTTTTGTTGAAAAAACAACATTACTGGCCGCTTATTTAAATGCAAATGGCTAAAAGTCCGAAACGAGTCGGAAACCGTGCAACTTTTACTAAACCTATTATAGCTTTATTATAACGTCCTAAGTGCCCTCTATCCACAGTTCAAGGATTATCCACTCATTACCTAACACCCTGTATATTATGTAAAAAGATCTCTACAATAATTGTTCCTTAGTTAATTTGTGTAAGTTTATTTTCTTGGCCTAGGGCCAATTGAAACTGGTCAGACTTATCCGTGATTCGATTTTCGAAATTAGTATCGTGCCGTTCTGCTCACACTTAAGTCATTAGTTTGAGAGTGAGCAAGATGGCATGATACGAAGTTCGAAATTCGACTCGGAGTAGCCCCCCAGTATCCGACCCGTTTTCATTGTTCCCTGGTTAGTTATTATAGCGTTTCGGTTATTCTGTATTATATGTATAAATGTAAATTGTTTGAGCTGTTTTTTTAACCCTTATACAGAGATCG
This sequence comes from Pandemis corylana, assembly GCA_949127965.1. Taxonomy (NCBI): domain Eukaryota; kingdom Metazoa; phylum Arthropoda; class Insecta; order Lepidoptera; family Tortricidae; genus Pandemis; species Pandemis corylana. The sequence goes on from OX421869.1 coordinate 3,277,820, forward strand.
ACTACTCGGGTTTACTGTGATAATTAACCTTTTGTGTATAGATATATGATACAATTTTAACTGCATGCAAAAAAATCACTTTCAACAAGCATTTCCTCACTGGGTACCATCGAACAAATTGTTTCCTTATCCATCTTGGAACCCTTTCACATTCAATGTGATTGCGATGTTACATTGAGTTGGCAAAGAAACTCATTGTAACGTTTACTGCGAGAAGGTTCTATGGTGGGTCAAGAATTTAATTGTTCGATAGTAAGTACCTAAAAATACCTATAAATTCATTTTGTGGTATGTCTGTTCAAGGGTTAATGAACAGTATGACCTAGGTGTTTAGTTCCAAATTTGTACACACTTTTGATTAACGTTTTGTTTTATGTACAATAAACGAATTAAGAATTATGTGTGTATAGTTTTATTTTTCTGTAATGTTTCTAAATTTTTTAGTGAAATAGGATGGAAAACAAGCAAGTGGGTCACCTGATGGTAAGTGAGCCACCACCCATGGACATGCATCGATAGAGGATTGCGAAACAATTGCGAAGGGCTAAGATGGATTATATTGCATATGTAATATAGACTAGGCATCTCGGTAATTTTTAACTTTTCTTTCTCATAGAGAACGGATAAAAATGGTCCTTTAAAAAACTGCAAGGGTAAAACAAATAAAACTCTCCTTAAAAAAAAGTTTAATAAAGTTACATAATTTATTTTATTATTATTAACTATAAATTCCTAGCTAGGTATATCATACCAAATCAAAATAAAACATCTATCATAAGGCCTTATAAACAGCTAATTACATTATAAGATATTACGGATTATTTAATAAGTAGACAATACTTATAAATTGTAAAATAAACTTAATATTTTTAACAATTAAAATAATATATCTAGTGTTATTCAATGTTATGAAACATTACTTTAAATAGAGCCACCGATTTTTTTATCCTTTATTTCCCAATGTATGGTAACAAAAACATTTTTCAATTCTACTTTTTAAATGGAGTGAAACAGATTTGAAAATTCAACAGAGGCTCGTATTCTTTTTTTTTATTTTGCGAAATAAAGGGTAAACGAGGTGACATTACAAGAACGAAAATAAATAAAAGAAAATTCACAAGTAGCGTTTAAAATCACAGTATTTCGAAGTTGCCAGTATTCCAAGTTTTATGCTTGGCACTAGCAAATCACTAACTACTATATCTGAGATACACATTATTTAAATACATATTTAAACAAATGGTACGCATGACAATTACATAAAATTTCATTTATGTTGTGAATTATTACGACAATAATTCAAAAAAATAATAGATCTGTGATCATCTCACAAACGCTTCTTAAGTTTCAACTAACGAAACATTTCGCTTGTCTTTCTGTTGTCTAGATGTCTAGACATTTGTTTTCCCCGGCAAAAAAATAATAATTTGACGGTTGGAAAACAACTTCAGTTACCTTCTTTTTTGAATTCCTGGCATTCTAAATAGGATTCCATGGTTGTTTAACCATTATAAAAAAAAACTAGACCATAGACTAAAACACAATTCAGTCGAGAAATAGAAAAAATCTTGATGTTGTGGAAGACACCTCTGAATGTCTGAGGACCTTTACGATTCTTTACTACTACTGACTCATATGCTAACAAGCTTCTAAAATTATGCCACATATTTCTTTCGCTTGATTCAACCCAATCGGGGTTTTCTGCCATAAATATTATTTACTAATATCAACGCTTATGACAAACAGTAGGCATCAAAAGGATTTGTTTCGTAGCCAACATGGAGGATGTGAAAGAAAAACTTTGATATGTACTCTTTGCTCATTAAAACGTAGTTCCTCAGACCCTATCGAGATAATGAGGGCTACCGTACTTGTGCTCACTAGTTGGCGCCACTGTAGAGAAAGGTATATCACTAGTTATTTTAATAGCATTGCTTATCGTAGATTCCCATTATACAAAGTTTGAATAAATCTTTAATAGCAAATTATTTATTAGCCTCAATCCATTTATCTTTTGAAAATATGTACTATTTATGTAAATTTTACTAGACACCTAATATTTGTAGCTCTACTTTTAATCTGTCATAATAATCGGCAACTGTTCACGCCACTAAAAATTCGCGATACAAAACCGAAAAATGCAACTTTTACTCCTGTTTGACGTTTGTTTATACCTTACGCTACACTAGCGCCGTTAGCGGCGAATTAATTCGCGATAGCCCTCATTGGCCAATCTCAAATGTGACAGACGTCAAACTGACATAGCGACACTAACTCCATCTAGCGATATTCAGAAAAATCTTATTTGACGTTTTTAAAACAGATAAAAAATATATACAAGGGTTTATCTGAAAGCTTTGACGATCCACACAATGACAAGAATGGCTATTATGATCCCTATGATGCTGAGGATCAACATTTTTTTCCGGTAACTCCGCTGGTGTTGCTCTGCTTTAGCCAACTCGTCGTTGCCTGCTTCCACGTTAGCGCTTGCTGCTTCTATATGGCCTTCGACGGTGTCTGTGAATTAAAAAAAAAAAGTTTTTTCACATAGAGGAAACCACAAATAAGGCCCAACTGTGGCAACTCATCAGTCTTATTCGACTTAGGTTGTTTGTGCTCTATGCTAATTCAAGTACAGTCCTCGAGGTCCTAGAACGACAAGTATCAAACTCATAAGACTGAGCGAGACAACAAAATGGACCCGAAATTATTTTTAAATACTATCGCATCGTATTCTTGTCTTTGGTCTAAGGATTGCCACTCACCGACAGTCTGGCCTTGCTGGTTAACCATCTCAGCCAGGTCCTGCATTATCTGGTTGACGTCTAAAACGTCTGCTTCTATCTTGTTGATGTACGCTTCTTTCTCTAGCAACATACTAGTCTCGAACTGCACTAGCCGCGCCTGAAAAAAAAGTAGAATAAAAAAAAAGTCTTCATACAATTATTTAAATTACTAACTATGCTCGCGGCTTCTCCCTAAACCCGAAGAATTGTGAAATGTTTCAAAGTAAAATAGTTCTTTACGGGAATAAGCACAATATGAAAAGATTTACTATAAGCATCTTGGTAAGTGGCAACTCGTAAGTGAAGTGGCAACACGTAAGCGGCAACTGTTAAGTGGCAACTAGTAAGTGAAGTGGCAACTCGTAAGTGGCTTGTAGGTGGCGAAAAAACTATTTTTTAATACCTGCGCCTGTTGGTTGGCCAGCAACGAGGACTCCTCGTCGTCAGCGATGGCCTGCTGCTCCATGGCGCCCGGGTCGTTACGCATGCGCGCTGGCCGGGGCATATGCGCCGCCATCTTTTCTGACACTTGCTGTCAATGAAACAAATGAGGCAAATATAACACATACTAATATAACACAAACTGCAAACAAATTAGCTTTCTTTAACTCGTCTGTTTGAATAGCGTTCGCGAGTAAACAATAGTCGAACCTATCCACGTAATTTCTCCAAATGTCTTTGTCCATGTGAAATTCACTAAATTTTACAGACATCTTTATTTCACCACACTAACAATACTTTTAAACATTCAATCACTATGTTTAACGCGTTTTTAGCCTATTCCCGAATTTATTCCCGTCGCCAGAATGTTACGTACGTGTGCTGGCTTGCTCGATGGAAACGAACTGGGGGTACCCGCAGATCTTCATATCTACCCACATGTCAATATAATATACATTTCGTTTCCATAGCTTTTTTGCTAACTTTACTTCTATTGCCGTCCATTCTACATAATGGCTTTCGGCCTCGCACCTCTGACTTTTTAGGAATATACTTATGTGCGATATCACATATGAATTTCATTTACCGCACTGGGCCCGCGTGGGAACCATAGCCCAAGTTCTCACATTCTGAGAGGCAGCCTGATGTTTTTAGGGTTTCTTACCTCAAAAGAATAAACGGAACCCTAATAGAATCACTTTGTTGTCCGCCCGTCCGTCTGTCAAGACCCTTTTTCTCAGGAACGCGTAGAGAGAATTAATACCAAACACTGAGGTCTGGTCTCTTGGAGCTGTGAAATTTCGCTTAGGATCATGGTTCTGATAACACTAGATTTTATATTCACTTGCCGAATTCGTACCAAACCCTCGATGCGCGGGTCCAACTCGCACTTGGCACATTCTCTTTATTTGCGTACTGATTACTCCATCAATGCGTGTAAGTATGTTTACCTTTTTCTACCGCGGAGTACTTGGCGAGCGCGTCGCTGAAGGCCTGCATCAGCACTCCACCTGCAGCTTCTGCGGCTTACCTTCTGCACCGCGGAGTACTTGGCGAGCGCGTCGCTGAAGGCCTGCGTGAGGCGCTCCACCTGCAGCTTCTGCGGCTTGTCCCCGCGGCGCGCCACCACGCCGAGCCGCTGGATGTCGCGCGCCGTGCCCGAAACAGAGCCGTTCACCGTCTGCTGCGTCGCGTGGCTACAAGCCAAAGGCAAACCAAAGTTAAGTGTAGTCTGTACCGTCCATCCATCCGAATTTTGTAAGCCAAACAATCTCATGTGGATAATGTTACTACATCATCATTGGAGAAATACGCCTTACTAAAACGTTCCAAGCGTTACTGTTCTTTTTATTACAGGCAGCCTGTGGGTCCGCTACAACCAAAAGTCGTACAACGCTTTAAGGGTGCAGTATACTATCGCCTTCAGAATGCTGTTTGGACTACCTAGGTTCTGCAGCACATCTTCCATGTTCAGGCGCGCACTGACGCGTTCGCAGCAATTATGCGCAAAAAGGCGGCGTCTTTAAATAAATATCTTAGGACAAATTACACTAATTGACCTAGCCCCAAACTAAGCAAAGCTTGTACTGTGGGTACAACAGGCAACGGATAAACATACTTATATAATGTAGATAAATACATACAACATCCATGACTCAAGCACAAACATTCGTATTCATTCGCTAACAAGAGCCAGGGATAGCCAAAACAGCATCCATAACATGTGTTGTTTGTTTTAGGTTTCCTGTCTGCTCCTCCCCCAAAATCAAAATTACACTAAACCGAACAATCTCCTCACGTGTGCTCGCTACGTCGACATTGGCGAAAGACGCCTTGCTAAAATAAAGCAAGCCACAAAAAAGGAAAAAAACGACTCACATCTTGTCCCTCAGCTGCACATTGTCATTGGGCCCTCCGATTTGCTTCATCATCTTCTCCAACGACTTCAGCCCGCTGTTGATGGTGTTGACATTGTCTGCGATGCCTTCGCTCAAGTTGTACAGCTCCGTTGGGCTGAAGTCCGAAAAGCCGACGGTGGGGGGCGCTGCTGTAGCACCGTAGTCGCGGCTGGAGCCGCTTATTGGTTTTCGCTCTGCCATGGTACTGTAAATACAATAAATATTGATAATTTTTTAATTTATATATATGTGCTGATGATAGCCAAACAGGCTTTGCAATGGCATTGAGTTAGAAAAAGAGGTTGTCCTAAAATAGCATGGCAGCATTCTGTTGAAAGGAAATTGAGATCCCTATGGGCATGAGATGGCAAGAATTTCAAGTCCGGGAGGAGGTGGAGAAGAATTACAATGTGAAATGATGAATGATGTATTTGTAATGATAGGAGACGGGTAATAATTTATGTCACACACACACATACAAATCACGTCTTCATCCCTTACGGGGTAGACAGAGCCTAAGGTAACAGGTACCTACAGGCCACATTTAGCAAGATTGTGGGCGTATAGGTGGAAAATGGAATCAAAATAATGATGGGTTGAATTGATGTCACTTTTGACATAAACATGACTCACATGGATAAGCCTGACCTTGACAGTAAAAATGCATATGTGTTTCATGTACAAAATACACATCCATGATTTGCTTTCATCCAATAATTGCTGCCTGTCTCCGATCATTAATACATATGTGTATATTTGTATGACAATTGTTCTATCCTGCCAATATTTTTTCTATCCTAAATTTTCTAACTGCAAATCATCTACTCTAAGAAAAACTAAGGGAACCAAAGTTATTTTAATTACGAAAAGTTACCTATGTATAATTTATACAAGCCATAATGCTGTTTTCCTGATCATGAGTCAGTTTTTTAATAAAAACCTTAGACTAAAAAAACATCCCGTTCTTAGCAACCAAGTACATATTCATAAGTAGCATAGAGTGCCTTGGACCTCTGTATCAAAATTAGGGGGCCCAAATAAAGGGTAAAGGATAACTTTTTCCAAATTTTTGCTTACACACGTTAGGTGCCTCTGTAGCCCAGGGGTCCCATAACATTGATACGACTGATACACATACAATTATGAGTCTCAAATGAGTCATAAAGAAGAATGAATGCTTCAGTGTAGGCATCAAAAGTAATGAAACACCACATTCTTTGTTTTTGATGTAAAATAAATATGTACATGACAAATTAAATATTTAAACAAATTAAATGGTTACCTTTTTGATTACCTATAACAAATTATGCAGATTTGACGATACTGTCTCTTTAACTTATCAAAATAAAATATAACAAATATTCAATGGTGTGTGTGAAGTTCCCAATCCGCACTGGGCCCGCGTGGGAACTATAGCCCAAGCCCTGCAATAAATGGAAGAGGGCCTATTCCATGAGGCACACCGAATTACGCGATAATTTATATTTAAAAAAAAGACTACACAATGTACTGAAATTGTAACGAAACGTAATAGAAGGGGCTATATTATATTATAAATGAATATACTTTACTTCAAATATCTTGCTAAATTATATAATAATTAACAGTTTTTACATACAATTATACAGCCAGTAAGATTTGGCTTTCTAAATTAACTCACTAAATTGAAAACTAGGATAAATCCAATTCTGATATTTTTTAAGTTTTTTTTTATACCAAAATGAAACAAAATGTAAAAAAAATGAAATCAACAGGTAGGTAGTACAAAAAAATATCATATCTTATTAGTCATTGGTACATAATCTAGATGACAAGGATTCTTTAAGATTTCGTAACATTTATTATAGGTAGTACAGTATATTCAAATATACCTACATCGTAAAATAAAAAATACTTTTACAGTAAAATCGTATTTTTTCTTATTACTCACGCAGAATAATGATTTCAGAATTTCGTGTTGAATACGGGCTTTGTTTGTTATGATTATGATTGTCAAATTTGAGTCACTGATGCGCACTTATAAAAAACCTAACGTAAGTACAGGAAATACTCAATGAAATACCCATTACATTGAACTGTTTGCAACGAAATTTCTCGCTAAGTTTGTGATTTAATCAAGTAACCGGATTGTTGAATAATAAACGATTACATACCTGGCCCTAAGTCAGGTATGCGGCCTATTAAAAATCTGGTTTCGGTCTTTCGGACAAGTTTTAAAGATTTTTCACAGAACCCGATTGCCTGACACGAGTCGAGTACAGTAATTTCTTTCTGTCATGCAGGACGTCATAGTTGACAGCTGTCAGCTGCGTGCAACTTTTGTTACTTGTTTGTTACCGAACGAACGTTTAGTAAAAAGCGGAAAATAAATAAATCTGCCTAATATCCAGTAATATTTCAAATAGCGGAATAGTTAAACAGAGAATAAAATAAAGTTACGAATTAAATAAAAAAAAAGTTTTGTTAGTGACATCTGCATGGTATTGACATTGACTTAGATACATCATGTGGGGATAGATGGCGCTGGCAGGCTGAAATTGTTGCCAAACCTTATCTGATCAGGTGGAGGTGCCGCTGCTATTAGTTACCGCTAAATGGAAATAACTTAATTTTTTTTTATTACAATTTTGACCTATATTAAACTTTGATTTAACTCCCGCACTGGTCTGGGAGTAAAGAAAAACATAGAATGTAGTTACCAAGTGGCTTCTCTTCCCCCGCAGATGGTAAAAGCCCATCGAGGGAATAGGCGAAAATCTTAAGAATCATAATTATTTTAGGCGATGCGACTAGCAAACCGTCACTATTTTAATTCCCCTTTCCACCTATACCCCGACGATCATGCCTAACGTGGCCTTTAGGTCTTGTTACCTTAGGCTTTGTCTACCCCGTAAGGGATAAAGACGTGATATAATGTATACACGTATGTAATTTTGACCACTTTCACTTCCTTGTTTTTGGCCTGTATTTGATCGAATTTAGCATGATTGTGTTATTAATGAGTAAATTAAAATTATTTTTCAATAGCAAAGTCCTCCGTTTGTTCTGAAGTTTGTTCGCGATTAGCTAAAAAAGTACAGAACGGATTTAATGATTCACCGGGATTGGAGCTCGCGGCTTAATTTGACACAAGAAAAGAAAAGAAAAGTTTTCATAAATAGAAATACTTTGTCAAGGTTTTATGTAACTTGGTTTAAATAATTATAACGATGGTATAATTTATTTACTAGTTGCAGGTAAGTTTTAAGCTGGGATACTTTTATTTCTACGCGGACAAAGTCACGCGCAACTGTACAGCTAGTAGAAAATAAACGGACGATGGAAGAATGTTCCCACCATCTTCGTGGTACTGTGCGCGGACGCATAAACCACGACGCAGGCGCAGCAGCGATTAAAAATACGTACCGAGAAAAACGGCGGAGAGCACGCAATGTTGGTGTGACGAGAATTATAATTGCACTTGGTTTTACAATATTTACTAAGTTTTTACAGCGACTTGACTTGGAGCCCGATTTTCGAAAGCACATATGTGAAAATACCACTGGAAAGTGGTGAAAAATTGCGTTGAATTTGAAATACGAGTAGCATAGAAGACAATCACAGCTCGCATTAATCTTGTGAACTAGTCAAAAGTTTGATTGGAGCTGTAGTTTTGGAGATATAAGGTCATGTTTTTGCAAACTTTTAACTTGCAAAGAGTTGCCTACCGTACTCTAAAATAGAGTACTATACTCGATGTCATGTAGGCGTACCTACTCTAAATCTATAACATGAATAGAGTATGCTAAAATGCTCTTTTCTACACAATGTTTATACTATAGTGCATTGGGGTAAGTTCGAAAATGGGGGAATTTCTAAACTCGTGGATATGTATGTAGTATTGTATGTATAACTCTTTATTGTACATAAAACACATTCAATTTTAAATGTAATGAGAAAAACAGACGTACAAAGGCGAACTTATCCCTTAAAGGGGTCTCTTCCAGCTAACCTTCGAACGATTGACAGGACAACAGAAACCAGAGTATAGAGAGTAGACAATACTAAAAAGTAAGACCAAAGACCCTAGAGAAGTCTCTAACAGCAAACCACCGCAGGTCACGTTTTTCTATGCTCTGTCGCATTCATAGTAAACCCACTTTCTACCTGCTTAGGTTGGCCATACTTATATTTAGTCTACTAACAGGATTCTGGCAGGATTGAAAATAACTACACTATGCACTAGAAAATAAAAATAGTGTTAAATTTGAAATGTGTGTAGTTAGTTGAGCCCCTAGTGTTTTTGACATCAAAATCATGTCAAATTTGCGTTAACGTTCTCAATTTATATTTAATTAGCTTTTGCCCGCGACTTCGTCCGCGCAGATAACGTCAGTGCTGACATAAAAAAAATTTTTTTAAGTAAAAATTATCCTTTGTTACCTCTTATACCTCCAAGAACTGTACAAAATTTCATGATGATCGGTTGAGTAGTTTTCGCGTGAAACCGTAACAAACAAACATACATTCGCATTTATAATATTACTAGCTTCTGCCCGCGACTTCGCCTGCGTAGAATTATACATAAAAACCTTCCTCTTGAATCACTCTATCTATTAAAAAAACCGCATCAAAATCCGTTGTGTAGTTTTGAAGATAGATATAAGCATACATAGGGACATAGGGACAGAGAAAGCGACTTTCTTTTATACTATTGTAGTGAAGTAGTGATTATACAAATTGAAATCATAATCTTCCCGTGTCTCATGGATAATGTTTAATCTCTTAAATAAGGATTTTTCCCAGGGCTTAAAAATATATATAATATGGAAACCCTACATCAACTATTACCAGCTTATTAACAGTGATTACCGCAATTATTTGAGATATAGAACTAACTAGCCGTGTAGATAATTTCCTGGAATACCGAGATAGATATTGTGTATAGCTATTAAAAACCAGCAAAGTGCGTTTCGTACTCGCCACGACGATTAAAACTGTCGCGTTTTTTACGCACAATTACTTTAACTCGTAGGACTTAATCGCGTAAAAATTAACGAAGATCCGATAGTTATGTGTACGCAAGCACTGCTGCTTGGCGGCAGGGCGAGTAAGACGGTGGTAGGGATCCGGTTGGACCTTACACGAGGTCCCACCACCCCCAAGGTTATTAACTTAAGTTAAAATTAATGCCGGTATGAATTTTTGTAGCTCATCTGTTCAGATACTACGAAGAGTTTTTTTTCTTATTTCTCCATAACTATAGAAAACAATAGCCCAAACAGTGACGCACCGCTCTGGCAACCCCAAAAGCCTCTGCCTTTTTAAAAAGTATTTATAGAATACCATCATTTGAATTTCCACTGCAAATTTTAACTACAGCTTTCGCTACAGCTAACAAAAAAAAAAACTTAACTAACGAGCCGCTATGCGCGCGCACTATGCAAAGCGTCCATTAAATCCTGCTCTCTAATTGGTCCGCGCGATTTTTATTAAGATAGCAACACCATTATATTGTTAGGCTGGCTGGCTGTGAATTATTTTATTATCTGTGGTGGCATCGAGAAAGGCGCGGAATAAACGGGTTAACATTCTTGTTTGCTCACTAATCTTTACAAAACTGATATTACGAAATCTTACCTAAATAACTTACGTAAACTAGCCTAAAAAATAGCACCGCGGCGCCACCTAAAAACTGCTAATAAACCATTTTCACACAATGTATGTCAAACATCCTCTCTCGACCGCTCAAAATCCACTTAACATCGGAAGCTATCTGAAAACCACGTTCGAAAGATCCTCTCTCCACCTTCATCGTTTTAAAATTACTCCAACACCTACCGTATAAAGTTTCGATTTGCTTTTGTTCTTATTGGAGATAGGCCAAATTTTCTGTACGCACGGATTGTAGAACGTGGTTGTAAAACAATGGAGTTTACACAACGTCGATCAGGGGATATTGATGGGTTGGAAAATAAACACGGGAAGTGCAGTCAATAACTGATAACTGGCGCGATCTAGACTAATTTGACAGGTGGATGGGGACAAAAGACGGTTGAGCAACGTTACATTGATTGAAGGTATCATGGCGATATGCATGCTTCCAAGCAGTAGGCTTATTATCTAACTCGCTCGCAATCGCCATCGTGTTCATTTTGACAGTTCATGTATGGGCTGACAATTGGTATCGGAATCAGCTAGCTGTCACATTCATAAAAGAACTGTCAACATGAACACGATGGCGATTGCGAGCGAGTTAGGTAATAAGCCTAGAACTGGGAGCAAAGAAAAAACATACAATGCACCAGTTTCTTCTCTTTCCGCGCATGTGGCCGCGTCGCCTATAACATGATTCCTATTTTCGTCCATTCCCTCGATGGGCCTTTGCCATCTGCGCGGGAAGAGAAGCAACTGGTACATTCTATGTTTTTCCTTTGCTCCCAGACCAGCATGGCATGGAAGACCTAAGTACCGCTTTATTTTGCAAGTCTGAAAGAAACAAAGTACCTACGTACTTATTTCCTTGCATTTCTTTTGCAGGAATTTTATCATCAAAGAGGGCATTGTCTAAGAACAAACGCTCAACAAACCTACATCTTTGAGCTTAAATTAAACGCTTATTTACGATTCAATCAGCACCCTTGTAAAATAATTTATGCAGTCATCAATCTCTTTTAATAAACATATTTTTACACTTACTGCCATAAATACAAGACAGCAAACACGTCACCAAGCAACACGTCTAAATCAAGACAATTTATGCGAAATAACTATGCGTAAATTCATCCATGCGTCGTTTACTCCAGGAATAATACCTAATTAACTTTCAAGTAAATCTCACAGGACTATTAACCCTTTTCTGATAAATTAAAGTTCATTGTGCACTGTTCTACCACAATTTAATCTTAATGTGCATGTTAAAATTATTTTAAGCTCTATTTCAATTATATTTGATCGTAAATAAACTAGTTACGTGGTTACGGAATATAAAAATAGTGTTGCGTATTAATTACTCATATGAATTTGAGAAATTTCGGACGCGCCAAGTATTTTCCACCATCAGGCAAACTGGGGACCGATTTTTGAAAGCACATCACTCGAAAGTGGTATAAATCAGCTTGTATCTCCAAAACTACAGCTCTAATCAAAGTTTTGATTTGTTCACAAGATTAATGAGAGCTGTAATTGTCTTGTATGCTACTCGTATTTCGAATTCAGCACAATTTTTCACCACTTTCGAGTGGTATTTTCACACATGTGCTTTCAAAAATCAGTCCCCTGCTTGGAGGGCTTGAGGAAGATGTGGCTCTCACCATCTCCTCAAATATTGTATGTAGTGTGTATGTATGCATGTGTGTAATGATATTTATGAATTGTTTGTTGTATTTTGAGATGTACGCTCTATTGTGGCTTTCGCTATATGTATCTATATTTTAAACTCACTCTTTGTCGGTCCCTCGCTTAATGCTCCTCTCATTTACTCAAAGGTTAACTGGTAGAGATCCCTTATACGGATAAGTTCGCCTTTGTGCATATATTGAATGTCTTTTTTGGATTGTCTCTGTTTCTTTATATTTGTACAATAAAGCATTTACTTACTTAGGTACTTACTTATTTTGTTGGTTGTACATACGCAAATTCCGCAAAGATTTGCTTTGAAGGATTTTTACCTAAATTGTTCTGTATCAAACTGTTTACTGAGCTATCAAATCTGTTTGCTTTTGTTTGTTTGTTTTAAAACCAAACCGTTTTAATTTCACTCGGCAGAGATTGCTTTTAAACGACAAAAACGTGTTTGAAACTACGTAATAACCCCGATGGACATATTTTTTTCCACAGGATTATGTAGCTAAACAACCCGCCAGATTTTGACAATTCCTAGGTTAGGTTAGGTTTATGATATTAATTCTAATACACCTACCTAATGCCAAGCGATGCGGCTAGCAACCCATCACTATTTTGATTTCCCTTTTCACCTATACGCCCTTAATCATGTTAAACGTGGCCTTAAGGTTTTGTTACCTTAGGCTCTGTCTACCCCGTAAGGGATAAATACGTGATATATGTATGTATGTATATAGCTTTACCTACCTAATTTCATTGACATGAAAAATGATAAATAAGAATATGTAATAATGAAAAGAATCATTCAAAACGTTAACAAACATATATTACATACACACATACATACACAAATCACGTCTTTATCCCTAACGGGGTAGACAGAGCCTAAGGAAACAGGCCTCATCGTCTACAACATGATTCCTATGATTTTCGCCCATTCCCTCGATGGGCTTTTACCATCTGCGCGGGTAGAGAAGCTATTGGTACATTCTATGTTTTTTCTTTGCTCCCAGACCAGCATGGAAGAAACATATATTATAATTACACAAAATGATAACTCACGTATAAAAGTGATGCTCGACATGTTTCGGACTAGTTCGTAGTCCTTCCTCTTGAAACACCACTCGAGCACCACTCGACTTTTAGAATAGAATAGAATAGAATAGAATATAATTTATTACCACAAATAGAGTATACATACATTTATCTGGAGTATTTACTTACAGTATTTACTTACGTACAAACTTAAAACTAAGCGTGGTACCTGAGTTATCCATTTGTGTAATTAAGATTGTGTCTCACGGTAGTTTGTTGAAACCCCATAAACGCTTGGCGTTTGGCATTTGTCCTGACACTTTTACATGCAATTTTAACAGCTAGCAACACTACCTTTATAATTCACCGTAACCCTAATCCCATTCTAAATCGAAGCTGCGCAAAACATCCTGCGCACGAGTCGCGGAAACGCGCGTGCCGGTAAACTTCCTGCAACGTGCGCCGGCGCTGCCAACCGTACCACTCCCATTTGCAACCATGGGCTCGATTTTTGAAAACATATACGAAAATACAACACGAACAGCAGACAATTCACGTAGGTAGAAGAAGAATTTTAGAAATATTTTTTTCTTACATTGCTTTTTGCACGGATCTACTGAATTAATAGCACTATCGATTCTATATAGGGGAAAAGTGTCCCAAGGTCAATTTTGATAATTTTCATACATTAATGTTTGAAGGTAGTATGCGGGTGGTAGGGCCTTGTGCTACCACCATCTTACTCGCTAATCCTGCCGCTAAGTAGCAGAGCTTACACTGCTGTGTTCCGGTGTGGAGAGTAAGACAGCCGGGGAAATTACGGGCACAAGAGGCATTTCATCTTAGTCCTCTAGGTTGGCAGCGCATCTGCAATCCCCCCGGGGTTGCGGGTGTCTATGGGCAGTGGTGATCACTTACCATCAGGTGACCCACTTGCTCGTTTGCCTTCCTATTCACATAAAAAAAAAAACGACACAAATTTTTGTAGGAAAACTGGGGACGTTCTTTTACGCCGTTATAATCGATTGATCCTGCCCGGCTAGCACGAGAACGCACGAAAGTCGCGTCGCGCGCGAGAAAAACTACCTGTCTCTTTCTAAAACGAACAGTAAGAAAAAGACGGGCAATCTATCTCGCGCGCGACACGACTCTTGTGCGCTCTCGTGCTAGACGTGCTGAGCAGAAATATATTCATGCAAAAATTACTAAAATCGGAGAAAAAAATATAATTGAATATTGGAACACATAGAAAAATCCGAAAAGTAAAGCTATGGCCGGGAATCGAACCCAGATCCTCGTCATTCCGTGACTCGTGCTATACCCCTACACCACCCATAGCAGGTGGGCAAGCCTTCGAATTTTTCTCTGTTACTAGCTGTCACGAGACCTTGTTACTATGCGATTTATTGTCGCCAAGCATCATCGTTTGAATGATGTCTTGGTTCGATTCCCGGCCATAGCTTTACTTTTCGGATTTTTCTGTTCTAATTTTCAGCGTCGTTAAGAAATTTCTAACGGTAAAAAAACAGTAAAAGTAAACAAAAAATCAAGAAATAAAACCTTGTAATATTGTTAAAGAAGTTAGTGAAAATACCTGTAGCAATACAAAGGATCAACTGGTGGGGCGCAAGTGGCAGTAGCTCGATAGATCATGCGCGCGCGCAGTAATGCTCGGGCTGGTCACAGGTAGGTACCGCCTTGGTAAGTTGTTAGCCTATAGTTGGTAACTTGGTATGTAATAGTAACTGTTCTATCATTTTATTAAGGAATGAAAGGAAGTTTCCTGGATCATAAAGAGAGAAAGAGAAAGAAGTAATAAAAGAAGTTGAAGCAAAATGTATCATTATACAAGATCTCTTAGAATTATTCGAGAATGTATAAGCAGGCCTGTTTAATCATGCTAAACGTGGCCTTAAGGTTTTGTTACCTTACAGGCTCTGTCTACCCCGTAAGGGATAAAGACGTGATATATGTACGTATGTATGTATGTATAAGCAGATGGTTGGGCTAGTTCAATAGGTCCCCAACCAGTGGCCCGCAGAGGCCAAAATTTGGTCCACGAATGATTTCCTATTGTGTTTTTAATTATAGTTTCATTTTTTTTTTATTATTATTTTTTATATGAATAGGAAGGCAAACGAGCAAGTGGGTCACCTGATGTTAAGTGATCACCACGGCCCATAGACACCCGCAACCCCGGAGGGATTGCAGATGCGTTGCCAACCTAGAGGACTAAGATGCAATGCCTCTTACCTACAGTTCATTTTTACCCGACTGCGCCAGAAGGAGGGTTATGTTTTTCAAGGGTACATGACACGTATGTTATGTATGTAGATTTCTTTGGCATGCTCTAGAGCCTAAACGGCTTGTAGCATTAGAGCTTGAAAGGTATCATTATAAAAACAACTGGTCCCTCCTGACAAGAATAATTATAAAAGTGGTCCCCGACCAAGAAAAGGTTGAGAACCCCTGGGCTAGCTTGATTGAACACCCCTGTAAAGAATCTACGCCAGTTGTCGTCATATTGACAACGCATTGCCTTCCGAATTGTCACCTGTTATCGACAATTGTCGAGTTGGAACAGATTCCAGATTCAATAGTTCAATAAACGAATCCCGAGTGAAGCCGCGAGGACAAGCTAGTGATGAACCTGAAGGTTAACACTGTACGGCGTTTGGATACAAACATTCGAACAACAATCTTACACAAATAGAGCACTACAGACAGTGTTATCCTAACCTCATTCCTACAGGCCAAGGCAGATGCAGCATTGGCCTTGCAACGTCAACGTAAAGAAACACACCTGCTAAACATACTTAGGGATTTCGTAGTACACCAGTGACGAAAAGAAGGAAAACAGCTTTGGATTTGTACACTGGAGAGCAGAAATAATGCGGCATGAGAGCTAGAGATTTGAATTTGGCAGACGTATAAAAATTTCTTGAGGATCATAGAGGTGCACTAGGAGGGGATATTTTTAAATTCTCACGGGATAGGTGACGTATAATCTCCTTCGTGCTTTCGCGTCTCGTCTATGGTCTTGACTTACTATTTGCCATATCAATGCCTGTCAATTTATTTAATGGTCTTATGCTAGCTTCTAGTTAATTAAAGCCAAGTTTACTGTTGGTATTTCGTTTCTTATGTATCAATTTAATTAACTAGAAATAATGACGGAATCGAAGACAGAACTCGAAGATACAATATCATATTCCTTAGCAAGATACCTACGACCGGAAAGGTTTGACGTCGAACCCACTGCCCCCGCGGCCGGAGATAAATGGTCACATTGGCTGCGCACCTTCACTAACTTTCTGACCGAACATGTTCCCGCCGGTGCTCCAAATGCTATAAAATTGAAATTATTAGAAAATCACTTGACAACCAGCATTTTCATGGTAATCAAAGACTGTCAGAGCTATGATACCGCCATCACGCTTTTGAATAAAACGTACGTCAAACCCCAAAATGAAATATTAGCCCGCCACGTTCTCGGTACTAGAAAACAAAAGCATGACGAAACTATTTCTGATTATTGCCGTGCCTTGCATCTTCTCGCTCAAAAGTGCTGCTTTCAATCTGTTTCTGCTGACGAACATAAAGAACAGGCGATACGGAGCGCGTTCATAGCCGGTATCATGTCGCCTAAAATTCGGGAACGCTTATTAGAAAAATCATCTCTGTCGATGGATGAAGCTTATAATCAGGCCGTTACTCTTGAAACCGCTGAAAAGGACTCTGAAACTATGGGCGTTAACATCCATAACACATTGAACGCTTTGCCAGCGCACGCCCTACAAGAAACACCGAAACCCTTCGAATCACATCTTCATAATGCTGCTGTCGCCCCGCCACAACAATCAACAAGACGTTGTTTCTTTTGCGGTGGTAAAGTACACCAAAGAATCAAGTGCCCCGCCTTTCACGCATACTGTGAACTTTGTACAAAAAAGGGCCACTTTGCTTCAGTCTGCCGTTCCCGTGGCAAACCTTCTACAAGTAACGCTATCCCGAACCCTGTCGCTCCTGTCGAATTCGCGTCACCATCTCCAAGCTCTTACGGAACGGTCAGCACTATTTATTCGGCTGCATCTCCTGCAAGTTTAGAAAAAGCTACGATTGCTATTACGGTTAACAACAGTCGTGCCGACGCGCTGATTGACACTGGCAGCTCAGTAAGTTTTATTGATAGAAATGTGGCACGGATGATGAAACTGCAACAACGTCCGTACCAACAGACCATAAACCTAGCGTCTTTAAGCCACACATCAAGTGTAGACGGGGTCTGTTTCGCTACGCTTGAGATCAATAATCATGTATACAAGCAACGTCCCCTACTCGTAATTGACAACCTATGCGCGGACGTCATCGTCGGTCACGACATACTGAAGAACCATTCTAAGCTTGAATTTCAATTCGGAGGAACTAGAAAACCATTGCAAGTTTGTGTAATGGAAGCCTCAGTACCGCCAGCGTCAGTCTTTACACACTTATCTGCTGACATTACTCCCATTGCTATTAAATCCAGACGCTACAACAATGATGAAGAAGAATTTATCCAAGCTGAAATATCAAAACTGTCAGAGAATGGAATAATTGAACCAAGCGTTTCTCCTTGGCGCGCCCAGGTACTTATTGCTGGTGGTGGAGCTCATCGAAAGAGAATGGTCATCGACTACTCGAGAACCATCAATAAGTTTACATATTTAGATGCATATCCATTGCCAAATATTGAGTCGATAGTTTCAAAAGTGGCTAAATTCAATCACTTTAGCCAGATTGACTTAAAAAGTGCCTACCACCAGGTACCTATCTTAGAACGAGAGAAAATATATACGGCATTTGAAGCCTGTGGCAAGCTATGGCAGTTCAAACGCATTCCTTTCGGCGTCACTAACGGCGTTGCTGCCTTTCAACGTACTCTCGAACACATTATCGAAAAAGAACAGTTACATGGAACCTTTGCTTATCTCGATGACGTTACAGTCTGCGGAAAAGATAAAGAAGAACACGATAAAAACTTACAGAAATTTATGTCTGCAGCGAAAAAGTACAAGCTAACGTTAAACGAACAGAAATGTAATTTTAGCAAAAGTTCCATTAGCCTCCTTGGTTATACTGTCGAAAACAACGTTATCGTACCCGACAAAGACCGGCTTGAGCCGCTTATAAAACTTCCGCTACCACGCAATACCGCTGAGTTGAAGCGAACATGTGGGCTATTTGCTCATTACGCTAAATGGGTTCACAACTTCTCTGCAAAGATTCAACCATTGATCAACAACAACGGCTTCCCTTTAAACGAAAATGGACGGCGTAGTTTTCAACTTTTAAAGTCTGAGATCGAAAAGGCAGCATTAGTTGCAATTGACGACAAAGAAACCTTGACGGTTGAAACTGACGCGTCCGAATTCGCTGTTGCTGCAACTTTGTCACAAAAGGGACGTCCGGTTGCATTCTTCTCAAGAACTTTGTCAGACAGCGAACGTAAACACGCTTCTGTAGAAAAAGAAGCTTGCGCTATCGTGGAGAGCCTTAGGAAATGGCGCCACTATCTTATTAACAGACACTTTCTCCTTATCACTGATCAGAAATCGGTAAGCTATATTTTCAACCAGAATCATACAAGCAAAATTAAAAACGACAAAATTGAAAGATGGAGATTAGAATTGTCGTGTTATAAGTACGATATTATCTACAGACCTGGAATTGAAAACACTGCTGCTGACGCTCTTTCAAGAGTTTGCGCGTTCATGAGCAACAGTAAATTGTACGAATTGCACGATGCCCTCTCTCATCCTGGCATTACTAGAATGTACCATTGGATCAAGCTGAAGAATCTCCCTTACTCTATAAACGATGTCAAGCAGATGACTGCTTCGTGCCGCGTCTGCGCAGAAATCAAACCACGCTTTGTTAAAGCAAAAGGGACTTTGATTAAAGCTTTATCGCCCTTCGAGAGACTGAACATAGATTTCAAAGGACCTTTACCTTCAAACACAAATAACAAATATATACTTACAATAATTGATGAATTTTCGCGATATCCATTCGCATTTCCGTGTCCTGATACATCTTCTGCAACTGTTATAAAGTGTCTAAGAGAACTTTTTTATGAATACAGTCAGCCTTTATATATACATAGTGACAGAGGATCCTCCTTCATGTCGGAAGAAATACAAACATTCCTTAAAAATTGTAACATCGCTACTTCTCGCACTACTCCATACAATCCCCAAGGCAACGGGCAGGTGGAAAAGCTCAATGGCACTCTCTGGCGGACTATACAGCTGTCTCTGAGATCTAAGAATCTACCCATTGAGAACTGGGAACAAGTCTTGAAACTCTCCCTTCACTGCGTGCGATCGCTTCTATGTACTTCAATAAACGCTACACCTCACGAGAAGCTATTCAATTTCCCTCGAAGGACACCTGTCGGCGAATCGCTCCCGTCCTGGCTCGTCCCAGGACCCGTACTACTAAAAAAATATGTCCGTTCGAAAACTGACCCCTACGTCGAAGAAGTTGAGCTACTTCATAGTAATCCAAGCTACTCTTACGTACGACGACGTAATGGCCAGGAGTCTACAGTGTCTAACAGACATTTGGCACCACTCCCTGTATCGGATGATGAAGATTCTCTCCCCGACAGCACAGCTGTTAACGAACCAACTGAAAATTTTATATCGGATGAAAGCTCTACCCCTACTGACGAAAACATTCGAGATGAAGAGGTCTATGGAACTCCGCCACAAGACGTACGGCCTTCGCAAGACCTCCGGAGATCTACGAGGTCTAGAAGAGTTCCTCAACGTCTCAACGACTACATCCTCGGCGAAGAAACCATAGCGGGGGAGAATGACGTATAATCTCCTTCGTGCTTTCGCGTCTCGTCTATGGTCTTGACTTACTATTTGCCATATCAATGCCTGTCAATTTATTTAATGGTCTTATGCTAGCTTCTAGTTAATTAAAGCCAAGTTTACTGTTGGTATTTCGTTTCTTATGTATCAATAGGGAACTGTTTTTTGTCGGGCAAACCCGCGGGAATAAGCTAGCTAATAATAAAATAAAACAAGCGAAAAATAAATACAAGTGTTAGGTATGAAAAGGAACCTCGGGGCATGGTTCGGAAGATGCTCGCGGCGTTCCCTTTGAGGTAACAGCGGGGGCTACTCCGAGATACGAACTACGAAGTTCGTCTCCATCTCTCTTACTCTGCTATTAATGACTATTTGTGTGGGCGGAAACACGCAACGAATTTCGAATTTTTCACTTCGGAGTAGGCGTGAAGCATAAAGCATCTTTTCAAAATTCAACAATAAAGTCTATCGGATCTTTTCCCAGACTACAACATGGGCAATCGTTCCCAGTACGAGCTAGCCGCCGGACGGACAGTTTGATTTTTACTTATTAGTATTGATTAGACAAATGAACAACCCCATACCGGCTGATGGGGCAATTGTGACATCCGCTGCACTAATGACAGACAAATGACAGCTATACATTGGATGTTGCTTATGTGTGTGTACGCGCGGATGTCAATTGTGTACTACGCTTCTGCATGTTTACATAAACGTTTTTATATAATGTCGTTGGCTTCCTACCATTTCTTTCATGCTGGTCTGGTAAACAGTGTTGCCGTTTGGTTCCGTTTCTTCCGTTTTGCGGAACTTTTGACACCCCCGCGGAACTTGGAAGGAACTTTGTATTTTGGTACCATTTTCGGAACTTTTAAGGTCCCGGCATAAAGATACGTGGTAAAAAACTTTACATACACACTAAAAAATACAGACTAAAAATTTTCCTGTTATTAACACAAATATTATTTCTAATTCCTATGATGAGGTAAAAAAGGGTCGCAATGTAATTTTCAAGGGAAGTGGCCTGGCAACACTGCTGGTAAAGAAAAAACATAGAATGTACCAGTTGCTTCTCTTCCCGCGCTTATAGTAAAATCCCATCGAGGGAATGGGCGAAAGTCTTAGGAATCATGTTATAGGCGATGCGGCTAGCAACCCATCACTGTTTTGATTCCCCTTTCCACTTGTACGCCCACAATCGTGCTAAACGTGGCCTTTTGGTCTTGTTATCTTAGGTTCTGTTAATCCCGTAAGGGATAAAGAAGTGATTTATTTATGTATGCTGCCCGGGATAGAAATTTGAATTCTATCCTTAACGTAAACAAAGCCCACTTAAGGTAACAAAACCTAAAGGTCACGTTTAGCATGATTGTGGGCATATAGGTTGAAAGGGGAATCAAAATAGTGATGGATTGCTAGCCGCATCGCCTATAACATGATTCATAAGATTTTCGCTCATACCCTTAAAGGGGTTTTCCATATGCGCGGGAAGAGAAGCAATGAACAGCATGGAAGTTAGAAACAGAGAAAGCGGTGCTTCTAATTTCAACTCCGTCTGTTTCAACGTCAACATCTCTATCGTCCGTCGCCTACGCAGCGACTAACGAAACAAAACAATAACGGATTCAGATTTACTGCTCGCGCGCATAGCGCAGTCTTAATTGGCATTGTTCATTTTTTTTAGTATGCTCCAATTCGAAAACCATTTCGAGGAAAACCATCAATTATCCGATTTATCTTGTCCGATTTCAAAAATACTTTATGATTGCAGATATTTTTGTAAAAGTACTTTGAACCTTTGTTTGACCGAACGACCGGGTTTTTAGACAGAATCCAGCATCGAATGTTTGCCACAAAAATGAAAAAAAAAGTTTGGCTATGGCAACTGTCACGTGTCACTGTCAAATCTAACAAAACCATAGACAAAGCAGTTTTTTTTATAGCCAGCCGAACGAAGGCGATTGGGATTCTGTCTAAATTCACGAATTATCAAAAAGCGAAAAAATATTTATTACTAATTAACAAAGCTACGTAAAAGCATAATATTCAAATTAGTTGCTTGAAATAGTCCATTTTATCAAATAAAGGTGTTAAAAGCACAGCTTAAAAAAAATGAACAATGCCAATTGCACGAACGGTGTCTTCCCAGATGGGATGTTTTGCTTTTAGATTTGGAAAAAAAACTTTTGTCTCTGTCTTGCAGAGGCGAGGTGTTTAAGGCATCGTTTTACAAACCGTTTGACAAACCTTCATGAAATGCTAATCATATTCACTGTTTGAAAATATTAATACTAATCTAACCTACCATTCTGGTCTGGGATTAAAGAAAAAACAGAATTTACCAGTTGCTTCTCTTCCCGCGCATATGGTGAAAGCCCATCGAGGGAATGGGCGAAAGTCTTAGGAATCATGTTATAGCCGATGCGGCTAGCAACCCATCCCTATTTTGATTTCCCTTTCCAGCTATACGCCCTTAATAAGTAAGGGATATAAAGACGTGATATGTATGTATGGATCTAACCTAACGTATCTAAGGAATGTAATTACAGTTCGTGAATTCCTCAAACGACTTTTTTTAATGCGATTGCGAAATCACATTTTAGCAAACTGGAAACCGACTTCCGATTGATAAACAGAACCGATGTGGGAATTAATTAATCTTGCTGCAAATGTATTCAATTTGCTGCGTAAATAAACATTATCTGTCGCGATCGAGTTAGGTACATTGTGTTCATTACTACTTACTTTGTTTTTTTTTCACTACAACATTAGAAAGAAACCATCTTGAACGGTTTTTACAAAATACATAAGTTTTACTTCTTTTTTTGTAATCTACGCTATGTAATGTCACGAATAAATGTTTTTTCTTCTTCTTCTTCTTATAGGTCCAATAGCAAGTAACAATTGAATAACAATAAGGTACAGTCAGCATATCGAGTTTTTGGATTGTTTTTAAAAATGACTAACTTCTGCCCACGACTGTACAACGTGATGACAAACGTGAAAGTTTGTAAGTATGGATGGATGTTTGTTACTCTTTCTCAGTAGAACGGCTGGACAGATCTGGATGAAATTTGAAACATAGATAGACTGTCTGGTATAACACATAGGCTACTTTTTATCCCGGAAAATTGCGTAATTATTTATATTATTATTAGACGAAGTTGCGGGCAACAGCTAGTACCTTATAACACAAAGACTTCACATAGTTATATGTACTCACAATTAACCGAATAAGCACTTATAGCAGTTATGCCGCACCAGCGAAGTTAAAAATAAAAGAAAGAAAAATACTAGAAGAATGCAGCCACTGTCTTTGTTCGTTTAGCTTCAATTATGCAGTTGGTAACTACGATATTTTAGACTTGACTTACTTACGGGTAGGGTCAATGACTTTAATTGTAGAGCATCCATGGAACGTTGTCATAGTGATATGATTGCTTGTTACTGTTTAAAACACGTTGCTAAAGTTCAATATGTCATATATATGTCAATGTGTCAGTGGCTCAACAATTAAAGTTGTTGACCGTACATGACATTGTGGTTTTTTTTAATGTACCTACAGTCAAGTGTAATAATATTATTTATCTCGTTAAAGTTTCAAAAATAAGTACCATACACTCTTACCCCGGCGTAATAAGGTCGTGGGACATATTTTTGAGAAGTTCGTATCGATACTTATTTTTGCACTTGACGTACTTGAGTTTTTTCCAATAAATAAAATAAATAGATCCTTATAGAAGAAAAAATGTGTCCCAAAATGTACATTCCAGTTCGTCACTTTTTTAAATATTGGTACGGTATGGAACGTGACGAACAGGAAAATAAATTTCATAGTTAAATCTAGGACACATATTTTCTTGTATGAGAATCGATAGGGTAAATGATTCTGAGGAAGAAAAACCCAAAATATTTAAATTCTGGAAAAAATGATCATTTTAGGCTTTTTTTTGGAAAACGTTCACTTTACAATAAAATTAGGAAGTTAAGATGTATTTTTTTTAACTGAAATTACGCTACGTACGTTAAGTCTAAATTGCGAAGAATTCTTTTATCACTACCCCTCGGGAACTAGAGGATTTCAAACTATCAATTGGAATCAAAAGCAAACAGACTGAGAAAGTTCATGTAAAACAAAACTTATTCTGAAATTAGTAAAAAACAGTTCTTTGAAGTTAAGCTAGGTACCTGAAACAATCTAAACATACACAACATCTGTATGTCTGTACATGTCCGTGTAATCACGACAATGCTACCGTTTGATGGTGTTTTATGTTATTTTTCTCTTTGATTCGGCGCGCGGTTCTTTTGATGTGGCCCCGCCACAACCACGAGCAATCGACGACGCAGCGAATAAATTCATTATCCAATACTCGTTCAAAACGTTACCACCCAACATGTAATGAGCAACACACGCAATGTATTCAACATTTACGCGTGGTCGCTTAGACGTTTGATGTGACGTGCGATGCAAGTATTTCAGCTTTAGATCTTGTTCTAATTACGAAAGATTTTCTTTTATTACCGCTTTCAATTGTTTGTTGAAATAGGGTAGTTCGTTCTGATGGATTGAATGGACAGGTATGGCTGTAAAACTTGATCAAGGAAGCCGACTCTGGTTACGGAGTCAGTATGGCAGAAACGGAACCCTTATGTTAACATTTTTGATTAATTTAAATAATTTAATATCGAAATGGTGTCCAGAATATTTTAATATGGCAAATAAAATTGTTGAAACGCTCCTATTGGTCGATTACTGACCAATTATAAACAAACGCAAAATTGGCGGGTAACGATGTAATGAAGTAACGTTCAACATTTCTAGAGGTTTTTGCTACTATATTACGGATTTTGCTACTGAGAACATTTGTAAAAGAAGGTTATGCTGGCTGGAAGGATTGTAAAGATTTAGAAGAATTTAAAATCGTTGCAGCTTTTCATTTATATCATTTCTATCTTTAGTTTATCACTTACTAGACTTAAAAAAATGTAAAAATTACTTTCTGCCAAGTTTCTTGCGGCGCATTCTTCTTGGCAATGATGGTCTTTCCGAAAGCGCTGGTAGTTTAAAAATTATGTAAAAGAGCCCTTGGCGGCCTACACTGGCAAAATTAACCTTTAGATTGTAATTTGGAAACCAGGTTTAACGATTAAATTTAGATATTTATCTTGCTAGTAAGCCTTAGTAAGGATAATACGTTGTAAGTAGCATGTCGGTAGATTTTCAAAGGCCATAGAGGACAGTAGGGCATCGACAAATGAATTTAATGTGACCAAAGTGCCGTCATTGGTCCACAATGCGAGGTTCAATTGAATAACGAATTTAATGCGCGTACGCGGACAGGGGTCCGAAATCGGTAGGGATGTGATGCGAGGTCGCGAGGAAATATCGATAAAATTTTGAGCTTCACTGCAATTTTTCAGACGTGACAATAGCAAGTATTTTTGAAGAACGTTGTGAACTGTCAACTTAATAAAATTACACTAACAGTTTTGAATGATTCATATATTTTCTACGAGATGTAGTCCTCAATTGTTCTTCTTGAAATCCCAATATGTATTCGCGTTTTTGAAATTATTGCAAACTTATTCAAAAACGTTAGGTTAGGTTAGGCTCGTATGCTTAGCGTCAGTCACAAAATAAATACGTCTCGGACGCGTTAGCCTTAAAATGTCAAATACTTGCCGTTTATGTTGCATATACGTATCTACTTATTAATGTCATATAATATCAACACAGTTATACATTTTATATTGTTAATCCAATTTAAATTAAAACTTTTACATAAATACTTATAATGTCCTTATTGCTGAATAAAATTGCATTGTTATCGGAACTCTTCGTTATGTTAGCCACATACAAAACTTCAAGTCAATCGGACCATTGGAAGTAGATAAAAATCGAATTACTAGATCGCTACCAGCCGTACAGTTTTGTGCAATTATTTTCTATCGATAATCTTACTACCGGTACATCACTACGGCGAAGAGCACCCAGATGCACAAATCGGCACAATGGCCAGGTCGAGTGGATGTGGTACTAGTACCATAGATAATAGTTACTGTATAAATGTACACATAGTATAGTGTACAACTTGGCAATGATCATTGATCAATGGCCGAGTTAGGCTAGTGGGAACTTGTCAAGACATTTTTAGTTGTTTTGTTGTTTAATTCAGTGTTTTTCAATTTTTTCACAGTTTTTAATAGAAAAACAGTAAATCAAACTTGTTCGATTTGAGCTCTAATTTAGCAATAATAGCAAATGACAAGGATTTTCATCTTTATTGAATGTTATTTATGACCAGGAGGCCGATTTTTTAAAGCACATGTGTGAAAAAACCACTCGAAAGTGGTGAAAAATTGCGCTGAATTTGAAATACGAGTAGCATAGAAGACAATCGCAGCTCTCATTAATCTCGTGAACTAGTCAAAACTTTGATTAGAGTTGTGGTTTTGGAGATATAAGCTGGTTTATACGACTTTCGAATGGTAAAAAGAAGAAAAAGTGTAATGTGCCCGACCAAAATGTTTTGAGAATAAATGTGTGAGAGAAATTGTCGGTCCTTCGGGGACTGAGAATGGGGCACGGGCCCCGTGTGCCCTTATGGTGAAGACGGTACGGCTCTGAAGTAAAAAAAGTATGGGCTTCTTTAGGGCTTTAGAAGTCGTTTTATGTATTTGAAATAATCATGTATGTAAGAAAGAATATATGTTGTTTTCCAACTAACGTTGATAGGCCAAGGGCTACTAGAAGCAAAGGAAAGCTTAGAGTCCCTTCTTACAGACTGGTAAAAACCAAAAAGTCGTTTCTGGGAAATTGCATATGTTTTTATAACAAAATTCAAAAAAATATCACTGAGTTAACAGATACAAAATTCAAATCAATTGTCAATAAGACATTAGTATCTAAGGCGTATTATAAAATTAGTGATTATATCATGGACAGGGATGCTTGGAAATAATCCCGCTCCGCATTGGCGATCCCTGCAAATCAAATAGCGTATCTACGGTGTTAAAAAATCTAGTTGTGTTAAATACTTTGGATGTAAGTCTTTTAAGTAAGTTATTGTAATCTGTTTTAAAAAAATATACTGTTGAGTTTCTCGCCGGATTCTTCTCAACAGGGGTTTTCCGAACCGGTGGTAGATTTTTTGTTGACATTCATAAGTGCTTGTACAGCCTAAACTGAATAAAGATATTTTGAATTTTTGAATTTTCAATTAACGACCAGCGCTTACCGCGTATCTAAAAATATTAGATTACTTATAACAAAAGGGACCGTAACGTTGACGTGAAAAGTCAACAAATAATAAAACCGCGGTTTCATTCTGAAGGGAGCTACTGAATCACTTTAACTGTTTGATAGCGGTTTGGCATCGAAATAAAGTCCCATTAGTTTTTATGTACGGTGTTGCAACGGGCAAGTTATGTTTTTCCCAAGTCGTTAGTGTCGCCGAAAGAGGTGTTTTATGCTGCTGCAGTTTAGAATAGAACATAAAGAGATTAGTTATATTGAGGCTAGACTTGTTTCCGGTGGGGTTAAAACATCGAGCGTTTGACCAATAGAGCGAATAATTCTTACCATCGAATTCCGAAACTCATAAGTACTTGTTCTATGTGATGAAGAAACATAATCGATGTCGATAATTAATAGCTGCTTGCCCGTCTCTAGCCAGTCCTTATTTTAACAGATTTTGAAGAATAGTACCTGTCGGTATATATAGTTGGTCTAACCCCTGCAATATTTCATTATGAGTACTTAAATCAAAATGTTATATTGGTTTATGATTGGCTTTTTCCATACTGGTCTGGGAGCAAAGAAAAAACATAGAATGTACCAGTTCTCTTCCCGCGCAGATGGTAAAAACCTATCGAAGGAATGGGCGAAAATCTTAGGAATCATGTTATAGGCGATGCGGCTAGCAACCCATCACTATTTTGATTTCCCTTTCCAGCTATACGCCCTTAATCATGCTAAACGTGGCCTTAAGGTTTAGTTACCTTAGGCTCTGTCTACCCCGTAAGGGATAAAGACGTGATATATGTAAGTATGTTCACAAAATTTTCTCCTTACTGTGCCTCTTTCTAATTCCAAATTCTATGTATATTCTTATACTGTTCAGGCTATACGGTTGTGGAATTCCTTGCCTATAATCATAAGGTGCGCTAAATCGTTACCCATATTTAAATCTATGTTGAAGGAGCACTATCTGTCATCTTGTGCATGAATCTTGTAGCTGGTTTTATTTTTTATGGTATGTGTGTATGTGTCTATTTATATCTCCATTTATTGTAAATGTGTGTTTCATGTATAATATATTACGTATTTCAGTACTTAGTATATTAATATATATTCTAAATTGCACCACCTGCTCAGATCTGTTCTATTCTCCAGTCCATTATGGTTGCCTGGTAGAGATCGCTCTGTAGCGATAAGGCCGCCTATTGTTACCTTGTAATATTCTGTATACCTTTTTTCTGTTTTGGTTGTTATATGTGGTGTTCAATAAAGAGTTATTGTATTGTATTGTGTGTATGTAATGTATGTTACAAATCAGTACAAAACAACACAGAAACAAAGAACAAGGGCGATCTCTACCAGACATCCAATAAAAGAAAGAATTAAGTAATAGACGTAATAGTAGAGATAACTAGCTTTTCAAAACACCCCATCATCATTTCAGTATCAACTTAATTTCAAACTACACACTTAAGAATTCGCTTAATGCTTCTCTCATTTACTCAAAGGTTAACTGGTAGAGATCCCTTATAGGGATAAGATCGCCTCTGTACATGTGTTTAAGATCTTTTTTTGTGATTTGTCTCTGTTTCTTTATATTTGTACAATAAAGCATTTACTTATTTACTTAAGAACTTGTCAGTTAAATGGGATTGCGATTTAAAATCTGCATGCGAATTTCCGTCGGTGTCTTGCGAGATTTCTCGGTATCGACTTGGCATTTATTCGATGGGTTAATAAAAGTTTATCTTGATCGATTTGCGTCGTATCGTCGGCATATTGAGTCGATGACAATGGTCCGCGAATTTTGTGTCCGGAAAAGTTTTAGACCGATTCATGGAGTTTATGGGTTATTGTTGTCGGCAGGTGCAGTCGTTAAAAAGAAAAGGAAGTACATACATACACAAATCACGTCTTGATCCATTAACAAGACCCAAAGGCCACGTTTAGCATGATTGTGGGGTATAGGTGGAAAGGGGAATCAAACTAGTGGTGGGTTGCTAGTAGGGTTGCCAAAATTTTTTCAACGAAATACAGTATTTTTCAAAATAAGCTACAAAAAATATAGTAGTTACACCTTTAAAAAATATAGTATTTTATGGAAAAATAGATAAATATATATTTGTTACTTATTTATTTTTATAAAAACTGTATTTGTTTTTCAGATTTCGTTCGGTGTTAAAACTATAGTATTTTTGCGTACTATATATTATATCCGAAATATTAGTACAATACTATATATTATAGTACAGTTGGGCAACCCTAGTTGCTAGCCGCATCGCCTACATGTAACAATGTTTCTTAAAATTTTCACCCATTCCCTCAATGGGCTTTTATCATCTTCGCGGGAAGAGAAGCAACTGGTACATTCGATCTGTTGTCTTTGCTCCCAGACCAGCATAACCACCACCATTTGTAACATACCACGAGCTTTTTGGTGAAGGAAATACCTGCACACATGCGAAGCGTTCACTAGTGTGTGTGAAGTTCACAATCTCGTAGAGCCAGTGTCATTATTCCCGTCCTTTTTTTATTTAAGACTATGAGGCAAACGAGCAAGTGGATCACCACTCAGACACACGCGTTGCAAGTTTAGAGAGTTACGATAAAATACCTCATAAGCTAAAAATTTTGCCGACTGTCTTATTAAATTTCTAAACGACACTGACAATTTGAACACATAGAAAAATCCGAAAAGTAAAGCTATGGCCGGGAATCGAACCCGGATCCTCGTCATTCCATGACGCGTGCTGTACCGCTACACCACCCATAACAGGTGAGTAAGCCTTCGAATATCTGTTACTAGCTGTCACACGCCCTTGTTACTATGCGATTTTTTGTCGCCAAGCGTCATCTGTTTAAATGATGTGTCT
Source organism: Pandemis corylana (assembly GCA_949127965.1). Taxonomy (NCBI): domain Eukaryota; kingdom Metazoa; phylum Arthropoda; class Insecta; order Lepidoptera; family Tortricidae; genus Pandemis; species Pandemis corylana. The sequence continues at coordinate 3,308,285 of OX421869.1, forward strand.
GTACGGCACAATTACAAACTCCCGTGGAACATCTACTGCTTACCAGGGACGAGAGAAGTTGTTTTTCAATTGCTAATTACTATCAAAACTGACAAGTGAAAAAACTGTCTTATTCTCCACGCCGGAATACAGCAGTGCAAACACTGCTACTTGGCGGCCCCTATAGTTACGCTACTGAACATTTGCCCTTTAAACCCTTTATTCCAATCATGCGTACACGCATACAGTCGCATTATCATTGAACTTAGCGATCAATTGGCCTGCGATCGGCTAAATCGAATCCAATTGTCTTGGCCTTGCTTCCCGGAACGTCTTATGCGCAGGAGTTGCTGTAAAAGACAATCATAAATTGATCCCTTTCGCTATTCGGCATTATACTGCGTCAGGGGTCCCGTCGTGGTAGCCTGGTACCTATGGTTTCTCGAAAGGTCGTGGGCTCGAATCCCGTGTAGGTACTCTGAGTTTTTCGGAATTTACGTGCGAAGTACTATTGCCAGTTATTATTATTGTTTCGGTCGGAAATTTACCATTTGACCCAGAATCGCGTTTACGACACCGTCTCCTGTAGAAATTAGTAGGTGTACGTGTTAGGGAAAGTCACGCATTTTGCTCATTAAACTCAAATGAGCACCTTTCGATAAATTAAACACTATTCCGTCGATTCATCATTCATTCACTAGAAACCTACTTTCTTATATTCGCGTGTCGAATCGAATCACGGCTCGCGTCTATTGTGTCCTCCTACATTCAATATACCCACATGCGGCGGAAATGAGAGGAATTAAATAATGACTGCGTTAGTGTGGAAGATGCTTTGGATCGGTATGCGGTCAGACCAAATGAAATGTAAAGGTGGTCTGTGAACAGCGATCGAAGCCGGTACTGCGCCTTACTGCGCCTTGCCGACGTGTGCGGGGTGTTTTTTTGTGTGAAACGCGCAAGTGAGTCCCTGATGGGGAGTGTTGCCCACCACCCAACACAGATTGGATATGTGCGTTGTCAGGCTACGAGGAGGAGGCTGATGGAATACCTCATGCAATGTTAACCACGTTTAGCATGATTGTGGGCGTGTATGTGGAAAGAAGAATCAGAATAGCGATGAGTACTCATCGCTTATAACATGATTCCTAAGATCACTGCCCATTCCCGCGTTGGGGATCCGCGGGAAGAGAAGCAATTGGTGCATTCTGCTTTTTTCTTGCTCCCAGACCAGTAGGCTTATTGTTTAACTCGCTCGCAATCGCCATCGTGTTCATTTTGAAAGTTCATGTATGGGCTGACAATTGGCATCGGAATCAGCCAGCTGTCACATTCATACAAGAACTGTCAAAATGAACACGATGGCGATTGCGAGCGAGTTAGACAATAAGCTTGGAAGCACTGGCATTAAAAAAATACTGCTTTTTATTTCATCTAATCGCCGTACTCAGGGTTTGTACCGTGCCGTGTTTACAGCTAATAGGTCACAAGCGACAACATACATTACATCTTGTGTCACGCATGGCACAACTTTATGCAAATGTACTTGACTTATCGACTCTCGGTTATTTAGTGTATGTGTGTTCATCTGACTAAAAATTATTGTACAAAAACCTTGTCATCGTAAGTCACATTATCTTCCAACGTGGATTATTTATGGCTTTGGAATTTCCTTCCAAGCTGGTCTGGGAGCGAAGAAAAAACAGAATGTACCAGTCGCTTCTCTTCCCGAGCAGATGGTAAAAGCCCATCGAGGGAATGGGCGAAAATCTTAGGAATCATGTTATAGAAGATGCGGCTAGCAACCCATCACTATTTTGATTCCTCTTTGCATCTATACGCCCACAATCATGCTAGACTTAGCCTTTAGGTCTTGTTAACTTAGGCTCTGCCTACTCTGTAAGGGATAAAGACGTGATTTACGTATGTTATGTATATTTGGGATTTGAAGGTCTGTGAGCGCAAAACGTATACATATACAGACATACATACATTATTCTTGTTTTTAGTATTTGTTGTTATAGCGGCAACAGAAACACATCATCTGCGAAAATGTCAACTGTCTAGCTATCACGGTACATGAGATACAGCCAGGTGACAGACGGACGGACAGCGAAGTCTTAGTAATAGGGTCCCGTTTTACCCTTTGGGTACGGAACCCTAAAAATTAGTTAACCATATCAACTAGTCGTTCGACAAGTCCAAGCTTTCTACGTTAATGTTTGGTTACGTTGATGCAAAAACCGTCAACGACCCACCACTAATGATCACGTTTGCTATTGCATTCATTATCTTTCTCACCCGTTTAAAATAACGAAATGAATTCGATTGCGGTTCCGTAGATGCGTCGAGATCGAAGGCCATTGTCTATAGACCGAGCGCTTAAAGGAGTCCGCGCCCGCGCAGTGCAGGGGCGCGGGGTGCGACGACCGCGGCGGCCGAGAGAGGTACGGGCGGCAGGCGTACAACCCGCCTACCTTCCTTCTACCTTCTCCTTCCTTTCTACCCCGCGCCGGTGAGTGCTCGTGATTGTAGGTATTCAACATTATTTTCTGTCCTTTTCCAACATCATTCTCAAAAAAAAATTAGGTACCAAGTATCTAATCTTATTGAGATTTGGCTGGATTACGCTGCTCGAAGCTAGTTCATGATTGCCAAACGCTTACTCGTACTGTAGAACTTTTTCACTGTTAATATGAGTAGCCCCGTCTCGAAGGGCATTGGTAGAGCGTTGTAAAACTTACTATGCAAAAGTACTATTGAGGGTCACCGTTGAATGGTACATCCGTGCCATCAGTTTCCGTGTAACACGAGACAGGATCAATTCGTTTGAGATATCGGTCCATTGTTATTGTTAACAGATGTTGCCAAATGTCACAGAGCATTAGATATGTATCAGTGCGCCTGCGCAGATGAACGTGACGTATCACCTATCGTAATTTTATTATTGTTCATTTAGTATAAGTTCCAAGCCTATTACAAATTCAAAATGTTGAAGTCCTGTCATTTATAGGCCGACCACTGAAATGAGTTCTCGCCCGCGCGGCACAGGGGCGCGGGGTAGGACGACAAAGGGGACCGAGAGAGGTGCGGGCGGGTAGTGCGCCTGCCAGCACCTCTCGGCCCCCGCGGTCGTCCCACCCCGCGCCCTTGACCCGCAAGGCCGAGGAGTCATTTAAGCGGTCGGTCAATAGTGCCGTAAACCGAGGTAACTTTGATCATATTGGGGCAAATTTGTTATTTTTAAAATTGTAATAGACGCAATGGCCATATTATATTTTGTCAACCGTTTCTTAAAATGTTGAACCAACTCTGGCGCGTGAGTCTAACCAGGCTCCTCCACCTCAACGCTATGGAATCCTTCAGCAGACCAGCGCATGCGCGTCTATAAATAAGCGGCCGCTCCGGCGTTACTAACGACTTCCTACGATGCGCCTGTCTGTCTGTCGCAACTATTGAACGGGCTTTGACAAGGCTGGTATACCACGGAGATGGCTTTTTCGTTACCGAGTTTTGAAGACAGTAGTAGTTTATTTTTATAATGAAGCGTTAGTTGAAGCTTATACTATGATTTTTCTCTTGCTGTCAGATCCATACTAAAAATGACATCTAAAACCTAAACTGAGTCGGAATTGAATCGCATTAAAACGTCACGGTAAGGTCCCTGGCCAGCCGTAAAATCGTGTACACACCTCGGGCGGTAATAAAAAAAGTCTCAGGCCGCATGTTTATCGCCCTCGCCTCGCCCTGTTTGGCTCATGCGAAAAGACATTCTTTATTTCACCACTCTTTGTGTATTCTTCTCCATACACTGTTACCCAACAGGACATCATTAAGCATTAGACTTAGCCACATACGAATAGCAAGTTTAAAAAAATCGTTGCGTCTAAAAGTGGAAAAAACGTCGGATGCTGCGCATGGGCAATCTTTTTGACGATTAATCGCTTCCTGACTCGAACAGTTTCCTATGTCGCCAGTGGAAAGGGATGAGATGTGTCACCGGGCATTTAGGGGCATGGTGTATTATTTAATGGAGTTTGTCGGAAAAAAACAGAATTTACCGGTTAAATGTCTAAATGTCACTGGAAATTAAAACACATAAAAAAATCCGAAAATAAAGCTATGTGTGCCGCGTGCTATACCCCTACACCACCCATAGCAGGTGGGTAGTCTTCGTCTTCTTAGTTGTTTCTCTTCCCGCGCAGATGGTTCCTAAAAAAAAGCCCATCGAGGGGATGGGCGAAAGTCTTAGGAATCATGTTATAGGCGCTGCGGCTAGCAACCCATCACTATTTTGATTTCCCTTTCCACCTATACGCCCTTGATCATGCTAAACGTGGCTTTATGGTTTTGTTACCTTAACCTCTGTCTACCCCGTAAGGGATAAAATAATAATAATAATAATATTTATTTATTTCGAGCAACTACATGACTCATACATTATTCTGTTAGTACGTGGCTTATTCTATGAATGTTAGTCTTATTTTAAAGACGTGATATATGTATCTATGTATGTATGTACAAATCAGTACAAAACAATACAGAAACAAAGAACAAGGGCGATCTCTACCAGACATCGAATAAAAGAAAGAATGAAGTAATAGTAGAGATAACTAGCTTTAGGTCTTGTTAACTTAGGCTCTCTACCCCGTAAGGGATAAATACGTGATTTATGTCAATGTCGATGTCGGTCGACATTTTTTTGCGGTGTTCCGGGATTAGAATCCCTTGCCATACGTTTGACAATAACACCAAAGCCCTCCTGGCCAACTCTTCCAACTCGGCCGCTATTAAGAATTCTAAATATTATTCTAAAGATGACTTAGATGCTTGATAATCGAACGTTTTGCAATTCGTTATCGAACAATGCGCGGCGCAAGGTCACCCCTTAAAGATAGTGATGGATTGCAACCGACGCCAGCTGCATACAAACACGAGCGCAACAAACGTTTAGATGCGTTTGCGTTGAATTCAAAAATGCTATACGACATTTTTCCATGGGCAGTTTATAATAGTAGATTGTTCAACAAGGGACTAAAACTAGCCATAATGATACGAGACGTTCATAGTTAGTGTCATTCGAAATTAAATCGCTATTTCTTAATATTTTCGCACAGTTGTCATTTTGAGGTTATTTGCACGCCTTAAAATTTGTCTGTACTTACACAATCACAAACATCATGACTGGCTGTTTAGGGGTATCAAAAGTAAATTAAAAAAAAATACTATAATCCCTAGAGATTAAAAAGGAGCTTTAGCCACGATATGCAGAGACTAAAGTATAATTTTAAGAGCATGAGAATTAAAAAAAAAAATTTTTTTATTCCACTTTCCACCTTTCCGCCCACAATCATGCTAAACGTGGCCTTTAGATTGTGTTACCTTAGTCTCTGACTACACCGTAAAGGATAAAGCGTAATTTATGTAGGTATATATGTATGAGTACTTCTCTTAATTACACAAACGGGTAACTCACGCATAAAAGTCAAGTGATGCTCGACATGTTTCGTACTAGTTCGTAGTCCTTCCTCTTGGAGCGCTCGCCCCAGCGGAAGCGAAACAAACACTGCGCGACATAGCTCTGCTCGCGCGACTACTCGACGCAACTGACAGCGGCGCACAACTACCCTCGTTTTCATCGTCACCTTTATTTTTATCAAAAGTATTATTTCAGGTTTAATTAGGTGTCCTTACTAGCGAGAGAAAAGTTTTTCATTCCGCGGAAAGTATGTGAAGTCGATATACGATATACGACATACCAATTCGAGTCGGTATACCAATTTTAACCGTGATGCCTTGTCATTGTGAGAAGAGGCCTGTGCCCAGCAGTGGGACGTATGTAGGCTGGAGATGATGACGATGATGATGAAAATTCGTGAATCTCTCTATCCATTGATTGGTGCAAACCGCATAAAATCCGTTCAGCACTTTTTGAGTCTATCACGAACAGAGATGCGACGGAAGACTTTGTTTTATAATGTTGTGATCAATACTTACACAGTCCAGTATGCTTAGTGTAAGTTTTCAGTCCCAAAATACGTCTCGCACGCGTTTGCGTTAAAATAGCAATTACTATGAAAACGTGAACAGCGCCACCAGCGGAAAGTTTGCACAACAAAGACAGCGAGTATAAGTTTTCGTGAACGCGCTCACCTTCGAATACGTTAACGCGGAACTCATCGAGCGCGTTTGCCGTACGGTCTATCTTAAGTTCCAATCAGTGTTGCCAATTCTAAAGCAATTACCGTGATTTCATAATTAGAAATAAGAAACGTTTACTGTTTAAAACATTGGTACTTCCTTTAATTTCAGTTATTATAATTATTATTACTATTTTATTTATGTTTAAAACTGTGTTATTTTTATTTATAACGTAGGTATCATGCTAAGCAAAAAAATAAATCTAAATGTAAACCAATAATTGAGATAAAATTACTTGCTTGCTTACCATCAGGTGACTCACTTGCTTGTTTGCCTTCCTTGTCGTATAAAAAAAATATTTTTATGAGTCTTAACAGATATTTTATTATTGTAGTATATTAATTTATATTTGTAATAATAATAATCATCATCTTTCCAGCCTATATACGGCCCACTGCCGGGCACAGGCGCTCAGGCCTCTCAGAATGAGAGGAATTTTGCTATAGGATAGGGCCCAGTGCGGATTGAAAACTCACGACATTTTACTAAACCGAAAAGCCCTGTTATTCCGAATTCGCTACAATTTTTCAGTACATGTTGTCGTCACTGTTTTTGTTTATAGATAAAATCACGTAATTCGGCGTGCCTCTTGGCATAGGCCTCCTCCATTTATTGAAGAGCTTGGGCTATAGTTCCCACGAGGGCCCAGTGTGGATTGGGAACTTCACACACACTATTGAATTTCTTCGCAGATGTATGCAAGGTTTCCTCAGGATTTCTTCACCGGAAAAATCATGGCAAATTTCAAATGTATTTTTGCACATAAATTCCGAAAAGCTTAGAGGTGCGAGCTCAGAATTCCAACTCACGACTCTCTGTTTGAGAGGCCACAGGTCAAACCATTAGACTATCACGGCATTTTTGTTAATAATTTATATTAATTCTTACTAAATTCTAATAATTCTAACAAAAATATCATTTAAATTATATTATACTGTGTATTTTTTAAACTTATTTTTTAATTTAGTCTACTAGGTACTGCAAATCGTAATGTTTCTAGTTCAACCAAAAAAAAACTGTAACAGATTGGCTGATGACTTCCGCTATAAATACTTGAGTTATGTTCTTATTATTATTAATTTTGACGATTTCATCAGAAATACTTATATTTGTGACAAGCATGATTTTATACATACATACACAAATCACGTCTTTATCCCTTACAGGATAGATAGAGCCTAAGGTTGTAGACCTACGACACTGTGGACGTACCTATAGGTGGAAAGCGGAACCATAAAACTGATGGGTTGCTAGCCGCATCGCCTATAACATGATTCCTATGATTTTCGCTCATTCCGTCGATGGACTTTAACCATCTGCGCGGGAAGGAAGCAACTGGTACATTCTATGTTTTCTCTTTGCTTCCAAATCAGCATGGATGTTTTTATACAATATATTTTTTGTTGAGTAAATAAATAAATCTAATATAAATCTATACTGAGCCAATAGTAATTAAAAGCTATTATGTAGTAGGTAAGCGATAATGTACACCGTAATATTGGAACTTTAAATCTTTCAAGAAAGATCTTCATTGAACTCGGCAATTGAAAGATGGGCACTGGCAACACTATTGATATCTTTTGACGTTTGACGTTTAACTTTTTCCTAAATTTGAATTGAATTGAATTATTATTTGTTGTATTATTTGTGTCACTTTAATGAGTGAGAATTGGTTTGTTGTACTTGGAAAAATAGTACAATAAAAGGAAGCATAACAAACAGAATAAAGATGACCATCGTTCAGAGTTGAACATACGAATTAAGAAGAACTGGCTAGGCTGCATCGTTGCAGAACTAACCTCAAAGAAAAGGTTCGTGTTGGCCTGATGCCTTATTTTCTTTAAAACAACAGAACTTGGTCTAACATACTTTACATACATACGTAAATAAATCACGTCTATACATCTATCAATATCTTTTCTTTACAAACAACTCAAAAAACGTATGAGTTTAAGTTGCATATTAATGAACATTTCTGAGAATGGCTGCAAGTTGTAGATACAAAAGAGATTTTCATTAAACTAATTATTTTATGGATTTTGTTTCAGATTATTTTAGACATTCAGATGTTCATCAAATCGTTCAGATAGAAGTTGGCATAAAAAATTGCAATAACATTTCATAACTATGACTGAGACCCATTCTATATTCATCAGGTGGAGAGTTGAGAGTTGAAGACCAATGGCATTTTGCCCATCCTGCAACCCCATTTATATGCCACTGCACTAAATTAGCAATATTAAAATAATACCTACACCAAAATAAATGTTGTTGCCTATTTTTATTTAACCGTGTGCTTATTAAGTTTTGTTTGTTTTGCTCTTCTCTGTGTACTGTGGAACCAATTCTTGACTCACTGTGAACCGTTTTTACAGTAAATATCATAGTGATGGTTCATTTAATTTAAAGGACAATCATTATGACTTTGGGGCTTGATTCACCACACTATGTTAAGTTTCTGTTATCTTAGATTCCATCTCTATTTATCTACCACGAAACAGACAAGAGAAAGAGATGTCATCATAGATAACAACTGACACTAAAGATAACGGAACTTAACAGAGTGGTGAAACGGCCCATACTGTGCCAATTTTGTATGGGAAGTCTGGGATTTCTGTCTTATTGGTTGTCTGGTAGTGATTGCTATTAAGCAATAAGACCACATATTGTCTACTGTGCACTTTATATTCCAGACAGCTATACATACATGCATGGACATATTGAATAACATTTAGTTATTGCTTTCATGGTGCTTGATATATTTAGAAATTTAAAATACTAACTGCTGTGAGATCTCGGAATGAGGTGGTAAAAGCGATGGAATAGTGCGAAGGAGGGGTAATTACACAAAAGATCCACGAATGGGTCGAAGTGTATCCGTAGGGATCCCTAGATTAGGATTAGATTAGGATTAGATTAGATTAGCTGTGAGATCTTGCATTGACAATCTAGTAGTATATTTTAAATCCCTGCGACATACAATATAGAAAAATTAAAAGAATTGAACTGAAAACAAAATCATTTTTATTCAGACCAAAGTCAGCATCCATTATGATTTGTTAGTTCTTTACAATGTCTTACCCTTACTATTAACATGGTTTGAGTTTACATAATATTCCTATGAAAAATAACGAAATTAAAGTGGCTTACACTTGAGTTATATACCTGTCTTACATTTATGCCATGTTGCCATGTGCCTCATCCAAATCTATAAGGAATAATAATAATGACCTAATACACATTACAACATAGTAGGTACTCATGTCATGCATTGGCATTGGCAATTTATTGAAATACATTCATCATTTTTTATTAGGTACAATCACACACATAAATCACGTCTTTATCCCTTATGGGGTAGACAGCCTAACGTAACAAGGGAATAGGTACAAGTTTTTAATTAATTTATTAATTTGCAATATATGTATGTATGGTTGTATGGGTGGAATCTTGCAACTCAATTTTCAATTGAAGCACATGTCTTCAAGCAATTCGGCTGAAATTTTCTAAACCAGGACCGCCTCCGCAAGAGGGAAATCTGCAACATTTGGTACACATGCTTAGGATAAAAATGCAAGTACCTACAGTCAACAATGAGTAAAAAAGCTTGCATTAAAAATGTTTTTCTTTTTAACAAATCATAATATATCTATCTTAAGTTATTGGAGGGTTCTACTGTAGTGTTGTTTATTATTAATTAATTTCCTCATGACATGACATTTATTTATTTATTTCTTACAACACAACATATCTAACTTTATACCTATAGGGCCGGATTATCTATTAGTCAAGCAAAGCAGGCCACTTGCTAAGGGATTGAAAAATGGAAATGACAATTTTATCTGATTGGTATCATAATTGTAAATGTTATTTAAGTAGGTAGTATAAATATAAACAAAATTACAATGTGCCAGAAATAGTATGTGGTTAGGTTACAATGATAAAACATTGCTGTTTAAAATTTTTCACCCCATTGAGACCATCCAATGCGAGCATGTATTGTAACAGAAACACATGAAGTAATCCTTGCTATTGCTGTCAGCTTCGCATCTAGCGGAGACTAGTACTGAATGGAAGAAGATCTTAAGCATCCTTGGCGTAATTCCTGTTCGTCCGTAAGAACGCCATAGTTAGAAATGAAACAAAGTTCTGGTATTTCGCCCGAAGAATTTGATAATTTTTTCGCACTTTTTAGATTACTAATAGATTTCCGCGGCTTAGAATGGCGTAGAGCAGGAAGGATCAATCATAATATCACTTTTCACTGTATTTCTCCAACAATTTAATTCTTTAGTCTGTTCTGTTTGCTTTGATAGCTGTAGCGGCAGCCATTTTGAATTAAAAAAAAACCTTAAAAACGTAACGTTAATCGATGTGAGGAAACTCATTCGAAATAGTTTTTCGAAACGCAGTGAGTATGACGGTTTTGTGAACATACGTTCGTCGCATTCGACAGCTCCCTGCGACAATAGTAAAGTTGGACGCTGTTATGCAATACTATACCAACCCTCAAGATGTCCATTTTAAGAAAATCGTGTTTTAATATGACATCAACATATTTCTCAAAATGGGGGCCTCTGATAATATAGAAATCGACGATTTCATAAATGTATTATAATAGTTAAGTGATCTGTGAAGATGTTAAGCATTTGTAAATATTGGAAATAAATACAATTACCTATTTAATAAATCGCATATTCGGTTTTAGAAAAATGTCGAATCAGCAATATTATATGACATAATGATTTGTCTCGTGACACGTCATTATTGCAAAATTAGAAAAAGTTCTTGAATATGACCTGATTCATTTTAAATACCTTGAAACATTATTGCAAAATTCGATACAAAGTACTATTTGAATATGATCTGATGAATCTAATCAATCGATTATTTAGAATATTGAATACCAAACGTTAATCAATGACGTTTACAATTTTTGAATGTAAAAAAAGTTTTAAAATTAAGATGAGTTTTTAAAATTTGAAGGTTAACCTTACAAGTGGTTTGATAAAACCCAGTAAAATACGCAAAATTTGAACTCTCCTTCAATGTGTGCAGTAGACCATGTCATCCAAATTGATTTTCTAAATAGTATTTATCCAACTAGCCATTAAAACACTATATTAATTAATTATTTAAGCCAACGTCCGTTACTGCCACTCGGGCAAATATCCACACAAATTAAGCAATAATGTGTCAAGCCTCATAACTCATTTTTATCAAAACAGATGAAACAATTATCCACGAATATGTCGTCTGTGACGTCTTTGAAGTGGACCAAGATGGGCTGCTTCTTGCCGGTCTGAGGACGCCCAGTTCAGAAGCTCCTGCTCACTTCGGTATCAGACACATGGCACTTCACCAGGCACTTGCAAATATCCACTGCCAGCACAACAGTTTTCTCATATATCAGCGAGAGCCTCAGGAATGATCCATAAATCAGCAACATTTTCCGCCTCAACCTCACCTCTTGTTGGTCCACCCACCGAGATAGGCAGCTCACCTGTTGGTGCAGCCTTTGAAACAAAGTTCTTCAACGCATTGAAGTCTGCAGCAATCAAAGATAGTGATGGATTCCTCATATCTGCATTATCAAAATTACCTTGGAATTCAGCCATCTTAGTTCTCAAGAAGAGCCTAGCCAGGTTGTTCAAAGGTTGCTGCGAATTCTTGTTAGGCATATAGGATGAAAATATTATTCCGTTCAATTAAGAAGTAACTCTGTATGGGACCAAAAAAGGCTGAGAAAAAAGTAGGTACCTACATTTTTATTTTTAATAAATAATTAAACAAATATGTGACTTTCACTTTCAAAGCCTACCCACCCTTTAAAACGAATAAATATAATTTATTTTACAAGTAAAAAATAATAATCTATGTGTTGTAGCATTTATTGAAGTAGCAATTAGGTAGTTAACATAAAAACAGTAAATGTGTCAATATTTGTAAGGGCCTATTATTATTATTAATATGTTTTTTTTGTTTCACACACATTAAGCTGAGCTACAAAATGTAAAATATAATGTAGGTAGGCAAGTAGTTTGTATAAAGCTCTTAAAATAAATGTTCAAAAAAGTGCCTTCTTCCTTATTAACCTCCTACTTGTAGATCATTTTGGTTCGTCGCTTTTAGACTACAAGTCCACAGCGCAGCATCGTTAGTAAATTTGCTAAAGAAACTTGAACCTTATTTTTACTTAATTATGAAAAGGGAGAGCCTTCTCACTAGTTCTGAGACGGCTGAGTTAAGTATGTAGGTACGTAAACTTTATCATAATCATCATTCACATTTGACGCCTTATTTCAATAGCAGTAGGGTCGATACTAATATCTGCTACCGTACAGCGCTGTAGCTACACATATTTTTTAGTATAAATATAATATATATACCCAGTTGTAAGTATAGAAGGTGTCATTCACAGCAACGACCAACGTGGCTCTTATTATTATGTAATTAAAGGGTAATTTTGATAAATGTCAAAAGATGACACTAGAGTAGCGGATACCAATTAACAAATTCACTTAGCCTGCCAAAGTAGCCGTGGTCCAACGAATGGCCTGATGGTCTATATTGAGTACGCATCTCTTCAATTTCGCGTTCGAACCCCGGGATCGGGAGGCCTCATTATTGCTTTTTTGTTTTTTTTTTCCTTTTTACATACACACACATATACATATGATACACATATCACGTCTATATCCCTTATGGAGTAGACAGAGCCCTTCCTTTTTTCCTTCTTGCTTTTTATTTAATTGTAATTAAGAACGCTTACGCTTTATTTTTAAGGAGTTAGCACAGTAAGTCGTTTTTTTAGTTCACACGTATTCGTGTGCGCGCATAATGTAAAATATGTAAGTAGCTAACTAGGTAGTTTGTAAAAAGGACTTAAAATATAATAATATGTTCAAAAAGTGCTTGATTCCTTAATTAACCTCCCTTACGTATTTGCGAGCCATCACAATGTGTAAGAAAGAGATACAAGATCGCAAGCACTTTGGTGCGCCGCGTTTAGACCGTTAATAAATTTGCTAAAGAAACTTGAACCTTATTTTTGCTGAATATGAGGAGTGAGAGCGTTCTCACTAGGTAAAAACATAGTGACTCACTTTACTACTGCGTTCACGAACGTTAACTGTCACGAAAGTGACAGTTGGAACTTATACTCGCGAGGAACTTACGCAGTCGAAGTGAACAGTGACATCTGTGAGAAACGCAACGCGAAGTGAAACGAACTCACCGAATTTGTATGGAATACGCGCCGCGACGTGACAACGTAACAGCGTTCGAGCGCATACTATTGTGACGGTGAAAAGAAACGTATCGTTATGAGTTAGCTCGTTTAACTATTTCGAAAAGTAAACGGAAATTTGTTGCAAAACTTACACTAGACGTACAGTAGGCTTATTATCTAACTCGCTCGCAATCGCCATCGTGTTCATTTTGACAGTTCACGTATGGGCTGACAATTGGCATCGGAATCAGCTAGCTGTCACATTCATACAAGAACTGTCAAAATGAACACGATGGCGATTGCGAGCGAGTTAGATAATACCTAAGCCTACAGGTTTTGGGCACAGATCAGAGTGATCCTGATCGTTGCCACCAACAAAACTCACTTAATTCCAGTGAACTTTATGAAACCACGCAATCGAGATACATCTCGATGGCCCGAGAACATTGGACACCATACGAAATGCGCGTGCGACGGGACGCTAGCGTTATTTCCGTGGTCATGAGGAAGATCTACAAAGTTTAACCGGGTCACGCGCGCGCGACGAATTCTTCACTAAATCTTAGAAGCAAATCACAATTCGACACTTTACTATCTTGAAAATCTAGATTGACTTCTAACCATTTATCATTCCCTAGACACCTGCATTACACAGAGTATACCTTATACTGCGAAATTCGATTTTCAAGGAAATCCCGAGTGAAGGAAATGTCTGAACAAGATAGTTGCGCATGAGTGCAAACATTTCGGTGATTTACGATCTATAAGGAAATCGCTCACTGGGAGCGGTCGGAATAAGGGGAAACTAGACAAAATTTATTGCTACAGTTATAGTCGTAGTTGGACACTGTACCAATCTATATCTATACTAATATTATAAAGAGGAAAGATTTGTACCTATTTTTGTATGTTTGTATGTTTGTAATGAATAGGCTCAAAAAGTACTGGGCCGATCTGGATGAAATTTGGAACATAGATAGATTATAGTCTGGAATAACATATAGGCTACTTTTTATCCCGGAAAATTGCGTGATTCCCGCGGGATAGCGATAAACGAATTCTACGCAGACGAAGTTGCGGGCAACTGCTAGTAGAATAGTATAAAAACACTTAAGAAATTGATCTGTTGTGTGTGTGAGTAATGTATGCGAATAGACAATTGACGATCCGAATTAGAACAACCTAACCCAAAATTGTTTAATTGTTGAGCCACAATAGAACCTTGTCGCAAAATTTCATTGTCAAAATTTATTGAAATTTGTTTATTGACATGGCGTTACATCACTATGACAGCGTTCCATGTATGCTTAACATTAAAGTCCTTGAGTATATTCGTACCTTCAATTCAATATTCTATTATGGATGCAAGTTGCTGCCTGCGGCTAAATTCCACTACCGTACTTCGCGGAACCGTCTGTCCTTCCATCCTCAACATCTTGATGGTTGGCAGTCAAGCACCGTGCGTTTTAAACGCAATTTCTTTCCTCGTACGGTAAAGATCTGGAACCAACTTCCTGCTGCAACATTCCCTGAGCGGTACAATTTAGGGATCTTTAAAAAGCGAGCCTTCCTGTTCCTCAAAGGGCCGGCAACGCACTTGTGATTCCCCAGGTCTTGCAGGTGTCCCTGGGCGACGGTGATTGCTTTCCATCAGGTGACCCGTCTGCTCGTTCGCCCCCTCTTATATATATATAAAAAAAAAGTCTGGAATAAAATAATTTCATTTCATTTCAATTGTCTTACTTATTTCGCGGTCATAGTATTCATTTTGACATCAAACATGATTACTTATTACTTTGGCAACATCGTAACGCGTCTCCTTTATCTTATTTCTCGTATGTTATATATCTTGCAATTGCCTTTTTGTATGCTACACGCATGCTGTGTCTAGTGCAAGCGTGCTCAACATTTATTAACTGGCTATAAATTATTTTTTTAGCACTAAAAATTCGAAACCATTTGCAAATTACGTCTTACTAATTTTGATCATTTTAAGACCCCTTCGTCACGGGTATTGTTATGAAAATTGCAATTAAATAATGAAGATTTTTCTCAAACAAGAACCTAATCGCATAATTCTGTCAGCCATACATACATATATAAATCACGTCTTTATCCCTTATGGGGTAGAGAGAGCCTTAGGTAACAAGACCTAAATGCCACGTTTAGCATGACTGTGGGCATATAGGTGAAATAAAGGGGGAATCAAAAGAGTGATAAGTTGCAAGCCGCATCGCCTATTATAATATGATTCCTAAGATTTGCGCCTATTCCCTCGATGGTACATTCTATGTTTTTTCTTTACTCCCAGACCAGCATGAAAGCATAAATCGCATCGCAAAAATACCATAATTAACGAGGTTTAATGCGTTTTTTAATGGCTATATTTTTCTGTCGATCATCAAAACTTTGAGGTCCACTGTTTTTAAAATTCTTCTCAAACCGGTAGTTCATACAAAAATAACTTTTATTAACTTCGAAAAGAGTTGAATGTGCTCTAAAAGTTAAATAAAACAATGGGCATGAGGTGCGTGGGCGAAAGGTTGCCTTTGTGATGCAGTGGGGGGTTCTTTATTCAGAGTGCACTCAAAAAAACGTTGCAAAAAGCCATTTATAATTTAAATAGGTGCTTTACAATATTAAGCCAACCTCATGGGCTAATTTTGCACATGAATCATCGGGTACTACCAAATGAATCAATAATTTACTTCTTGATTTTTTATGTTTACTTTTACGGTTTTACCGTTAGAAATTAAATTCAAACAGATGACGCTTAGCGACAAAATTCGCATAGTAACAAGGTCACGTGACAGCTAGTAACAATACTGCTTACCCACCTGCTATGTGTGGTGTAGGGGTATAGCACGCGTCACGGAATGACGAGGATCCGGGTTCGATTCCCGGCCATAGCTTTACTTTTCGGATTTTTCTGTGTTCTAATTTTCAGTGTCGTTTAGTAATTTCATGAATTATCATTAAAAAAGTCAATCAGTTTCGTGCGATATCAAGAAATGCGAATAAAAATGAAAAATTAAATTTTTAGTAATTAAAAAAAGGTGCCGGCCCTTTAAGGAAAGAGGACAATCGTTTTTGAAGAGCCCTAAATTGTGCCGGTCCATCGGTACATCTATAATTGGTATTATCTTTCATAGATATAAACCTTCGCAAAGTACCTAACGCCTGATTCAATAAATTTATTTCTATATCTTTTACTAGCTAAAAATAACACATCATAAAATCCGCAGGATAATGAATGATTGCCTACGTTCCATTCACTCGTTCAATTATAGCCGCGCTTTTTATAGATCCATTCATTCATTCGGTCAGTTAATCGATGGCCGCTAAACGCTACAGCTGAAAGGCGTTACTTTAATATCTCGATAGATTGAGTGAGTTGTAAATGAAAATTTATTCCTGTTTTTAAAATGATTAAGGATTAAGCTTATGCTTGGCTAAAGGAAAATTATTGTATACAATGCTTTGGTACAGTAATTCAGGTTTAGAAAAATATCTGAACACGCATTATAGCCTCGGGGGCCATTCAAGTTATAAGTAAGCAGATTTTTTACAATTATTTACCCCCCCCCCCCTACCCCTTGTAAGCAAACCTCTTACCCCCCCCCCCCTCCCATTACGTAATCATTGGTATCTATATGCATTTTTCTTTTAATGGATTCTGATTTTTATTGATTCGTGAGCAGCAGTTCGAATCGAAGCTGCCGACGTAATCACCATATCGACCCCCCCACCCCCCATGTTATCAAAAATAAGCAAAGCAAAGACCCCCCCGCCCCCTCAAGCGCTTACGTAATACTTGAACGCCCCCTCAGTTGCCGTGCCGTTGCGCCGATTAATTGGGTTTAGGTTCAACTTAAGGCATCGCAATAAATAATTCTGACGTATGGATGACGTATCTTCTATTTGACGTGGCGAAAAGGTTAAATTGATTCACACATAACTCCTTCATGACAACATTACTGATCCTCAAGTGTACGTTATCACGTAAAAAACTTCTCCAACGCGTTCACGTAAACGTCTCAATTAGTATGGAAAAATTGGCAGCGCAAGAGCGGATCGAAACGGCAACAAACTGTTCTCGTAGACTCTCGAGACGTATTTTGTGACCGAAAACTTATACTAAGCATACTGACAATGTGCCACTGCCATGTCCGAGACTGAGTGCGAGTAATCTCTCTAAGCTCTAGTATAAAAACGTGTTTCAAAATGGCGCCAAGTTCGATTTTCGGAAGCCATTCACTCATCGACACCGGGCCATCGTCGCGCACGCGCCCCGAATTTGTGTGGCGACCAACTTAAATCACGCAACGACACAAGTATCCGCTTCCTGTCGGAACGGCCGTCTTATGGTTGGTAATCCAGTACAAGCTGAGCTATAGCTTCATGAGCTATGTAGGTCAGACGTCGGGATCCTTTTGGCAGGCAAGTGTCACCAAACAGTGGCGGTCTGACGTAAAGCTCAATATTTTACTCATTCCCTAATATGTTCTCTGGTATGCGTTCTAGTGTGAAGGAGCAGCATAAGATTTAAACTTGTATTAGTTTGTATTTTGCTATTTGTGTGTTTGTATGAAGTTTTTTTAACAAATGTCCTGGAAGTAAATAGTTTACTGAGATATCTGACTAAAAATCCATGGTCGTGTGTTGGTTTAAGTAAATAATAACAGAGTTTTGTGTCAACGAGAGACGTAGAGTAGATTCAGCAGTGTGTTCTTATGCAATTTTCGACCGTGGAGTCATCGCTCTCTTCGACAGTCCTGACATTGATCATGACACCAGGACACCTGAATCCATAAGTTTCTTCTTTTTGTGTTGATTTACTAAAGAACTTTTGTGTAGACTTGCCATCGTAATTTTTGATTTAAAATGAAGTATGTATTTATATGTATGTATGTATACCTTTTTTTTTGTACATAAAACACAATAAAAAGACCTTTTTGACGCCGTAGAGTTGTGAAATGTATCACATTGTTTACGAATTTCACATGTAGTCTACGCGTGAAAAATCCAAAATTTTCATTCCGCGTAAAGCACATTCCGTTTTATAGCTTCCAGTGGACAGCAAGCTTTACGCCACCTCATAATGGCACGCGTCGCCCAGGAAGTAAGAACGTTATTTATCGTATTTTTAAGAAGCTCCTTGGTATCCGGCTCCCATAGATTTGTGCATGAATTAGAGATTTAAGAAAACTATGGTTACCGAATTCAAATTCAGGGCGTAAATAGTAATCGTATGAAGCAAACAAATCTTTTCCCAATGATGTCAATTCTAGAGCAATTATTATAGTTATAAAATTTTATTCGTAAAGTACCTATTAAAATATTATATTTCTAATTTTTGATCGTCTTGGCGGGGGCACTATCGTGCCTCCAGAATACACGAAAATAGCCACTTATATGACATCAAAATTGTTTTTAAAATAAGCTTTTATTAATAATACATACATACATACACAAATCACGTCTATATCCCTTACTGGGTAGACAGAGCCTGATGTAACAAAACCTAAAGGCCACGTTTAGCATGATTGTAGGCATATAGGTGGAAAAAGGAATCAAACTAGTGATGGGTTGCTAGCCGCATCGCCTATAACATGATTCCTGAAAATTTCGCTCATTCCCTCGATGGGCTTTATTAATAAAACATCAGAATACTTAAGAGTTAGACTAGAAAGAAAGAAAGAACTGTTTATCTGCTTAGAACTCGTACAAAAAGTTGTTATTTTAGAACTGGTATTCAGTCGATACATCAGCATGCAAATTATAATGACACAATTAAATCTTATTTTTTAAGTTGTCACAATTTAAAGACTAAAATTAACTGAAAAGAGCTTTTATTTTCTTCTTATCTAGTAGTAAGTAAATGATTAAATGTACAAATATAAAGAAACAGATGCAATCCTACAAAAAAACATTAAACATATGAAATTTCTAAAGGACGCTGAAAATTAGAACACAGAAAAATCCGAAAAGTAAAGCAGCTATGGCCGATTATTTAATGGGACCGAGAGGGGTGCGGGCGGGTAGTGCGCCTCCCGCCCGCACCACTCTCGGCCCCCGCCGTCCCACCCCCTGCACCGCGCGGGCGAGGACTCATTTAAACAGTCGGTCTATAACTGTTTCTCGGACACACTCTTTGCACGGGTGTTTGAAGACGGCAAAAGAAATAAAACGTCACTACGTCGCTAGCCAAGTGGGTCGCAAATGATTCGCAGGATCGTTGGCAGCTGGAGACAGACACGTGGAAACTCTAGCTATACTGACATAGTTGTCTTCGGGGATAGTGCAATACCGCGTAACTAGCACTGGTAAATACTGCGTATCTCTACAACACCCATAGGGGCCATTCTAATATTATTACGTAAGCAGATTTTTTACAATTATTTACCCCCCTTTCCCCTTGTCAGCAAAAGTAAGCAAACCTCTTACGCCCCCTCCCATGCTTACGTAATCATTGGTACCTATACCTAAATGCATTTTTCTTTTAACTGGTCTGTTTGTGGGTTGCCATTTGTGTAAAAAAGTAAATAATAACTGCTGACGTAATCACCATATCGACCCCCCTCCCACCATGTCATCAAAAATAAGCAAAGCAAAGACCCCCCCGCCCCCCCTCCCCGCCTCAAGCGCTTACGTAATACTTGAACGCCCCCATAGGGATAATCCGCGTAACTAGCATTGGTTAATACCGCGTATCTAACAAAAGTAGCCAAATTAAGATTTCCCGCCAACGAACGTAAAATCCTCATTAGAATATACCAGTGCAAACCAGTATAAATTTGGGTGTAGTGTAGATACGCAGTTTTTACTTTACTAGAGCCAGTTATGTGGTTTTGCACTATGGTTGTTGTGTAGATACGCAATATTTGAGCGATTTCCAAAAAAAGTCCACACGATCATTATTCAACATGAAACTACCGCGAGACTTAATCACTTAATCGAGCATCACTCGACTTTTATACGTGAGTTATCCGTTTATGTGTAATAATGATCATTATTTCCAGAATTTATCTATTTTGGGGTTTTCTAACTCAGGATCGTTTACCCTATATCGAAATTTTAAAAAGTAAAAAATAAATGTAAAGCTCATTTGCATAGAATATTTTTTTTTACAGTCTCATAGGTGTGACAGAGACTAAGTAGTTTATTCCGCTATTCAATAGCGGCTATTGGTATCTCTAATACAAATACGCAAATTTAATATTAAAAAAATACGTAGCTTTGCAAAATGTCATGCTCAAAAAAATACTTTATGTCAAGTTAAATATTTTGAATACAACCTATTGCTCGCGACTCCGTCTGCGGTGCGTCGCTATCCCGCGGGAACTATGCTATTTTCCTGGATAAAAACTATCCTGTGTCCTTCCCCGGGAGTGTAATTATAGTACCAAATTTAAATAAAATCGGTTTAGCCGTTTTGCCATGAAAGAGCAACAAACATCCAAACTTACAAACTTTCGCCTTATAATATTAGTAAGATTGCGTGCACAGTTTTAACAATTATAGTTAGCGATTATGTTTAATGAAGACTGTAAACATCAAATAAAGGAGCGACCACACTGCTGCGTATACGCAGTGACGTGTCGCACGCGTCACGTTCTCTCACTGTTTCTTCATACATTTTGTTGCGTAAACGCAGCGTCGACGTCTTTTACGCACTGGTGTCGCCGGACCTTAATTACGTAATAAGCTAATGTTACGAGGTAGATCTCTAAATGACAATTTACCCAGAAATGTCTATTAAAATGTAACTTTTAACGGTTTCGTGGTAGTTATGCGCGGGCTACAAATTATCTTCCACGAACAGTCTGGAGGAAATTCACTTCCGCATTTATGTAGTTCCTTCCCATCTATACTAATATTATAAAGAGGAAAGATTTGTACCTATTTTTGTATGTTTGTATGTTTGTAATGAATAGGCTCAAAAAGTACTGGGCCGATCTGGATGAAATTTGGAACATAGATAGATTATAGAATGGAATAACACATAGGCTACTTTTTATCCCGGAAAATTGCGTGATTCCCGCGGGATAGCGATAAACGAATTCTACGCAGACGAAGTTGCGGGCAACTGCTAGTCTATAATAAAATAAATACCAACCTAAAGACAAAAAAATGATTGATTTCCTTTTTTTAATACAAATAGCTAAGGAGGATATATTGATAAAATTATGACACAGTAAATTAATAAATAAAACGTAAAAAATGCACATATGAGTTCATTTTCACATTAATAATTTTATGGTCGGCTGACATTCTTATGTGTAACTATTTAGAAAAGATTTATATTACTCCAATATTAATATCAAAATATAGACCAAAAGACCCATAATACACTTCTAGCAATTAAGTACCATCACAGGGTGCGAGTCAGATTACCTCCGCGTGTGGTCAAGAGCTGCGGTTCGTTTTTGGACCCGTCCGAGGGGTAGAGCAGTGCTTCGTCCGGTGCACCCTGGGCATCGGTTAATGATTTCCTGGCAGAATCTGAGGGATATCAGGTTGTTCTACCGTACAACGTTGCCGACATTTTTGTCTCAAGATTTTTTAATACTGTATTTATAAAGAAGATGGTACTTCTGTACCATTACAGGTATCATCAAATCAAGCACCTACCAATCCTACCATCAAGTATCATTATGACGATTATGATGTGACCAAGTCGTCACACAAGCGCCTCAAACCCACACATCGCAATTAGTTAACGCAAAACGAAAATAAATACCACAGCCAAAACACGAAAGCAAATCTAAAGGAAAAACGCGAAAAATCATTAATCACGCGCCAAATAAATCATCGCGGCGCGCACTGACAATTACGTAACGCGCGCTGTTACGTTTTCCTCAATTTCCACGCTGACATTAAGCGAGAAAAGGAAGGAGATACAACAACTAACACCCCTGCCGCTTGCGTGCTATGAGCGCGACAGAGATAAGTAGACTTTTCTTGTAGCACGCTCGTGAAGCCGCGCATACGCAGCGCTACGCTGAAAGCTCTGATTATCTTCAGTCTTAATTCTAAGCTCGTAGCGTTCGGACGTCCCTCGGATCGCGAATTCCTGAAAATAATATCGACACCGTTCGTTTCGACGGATTAAAAACTTAATCGTGTTGAAGTGACCGTGGCTGGGTGCAGTGATTGGTATATTTAGTGACTTGGTTCACAAATTTGACAGTTGAAAGTGACATTTTCAGTTCTTGTATTTGCGGATGCGTACGGGAATTGTGTTCATTCCGAGAAGCTGGTAAGCCGATTTGTGTTATTTTAAGATATAATTAAATATAGAACGTTGGCATGCATATGTTTATGTGTGGAATGTAATTAGGAATAATGATTCATAATTCTAGGAAATCTATTCAACGAGATAACGCCTGATATTATTTGAGCATCTGACGTTTTCCAGAATAAGGATGGCACAGTAAAAAGAAATTGATCAGAAAATTTACACTACATTTATAAACGAAATCTGCCCAAACTGCATAACTGTGTTTTAAAAAATATTAAGGGGAGTTTTTGTTTAAGTAATAACTTGGATAGTTTCTTTTATATCGTAGCAGACAAAGTAATAAATAAATAATATACAGAAAACATTAATATGTCACATGTCACCAACTCATTAAAATGATTTGTGCTTGACTGTAAAAAATAAACATATACCTTATTATAATCACTTGCGTCGTGTCATCTTGTAAGTCAACTGACACAAATGTCAAAATTCTGAGTTACTACAGTGTTTACATATGGCCAATTTTTTTTAAAAAGAAAAAAAAACGAAAGTCATTTTTCTCAATAAAATTCACCACGAAATCAGATTTAATCATTCAAGCGGTATGATTTCAAATATAGAAGTATAGGATATATTGATAGGTAACTGGCCATAATAAAGGCCTGAAAAAAAAACACTCACTGGCTCCATGCTCGGAAAAAAAAACACTGTCATTAACATGACTTTTTAAATACTTTTCCGGCTTCGAGGTATTTGGGCGGGAAAGCATCACCGTTTCCGGTTTCCGGTCTTCTTGGCGCGAAAAATGGAACAAACCTTTTTATTAATATGAACTGTCGAAACACATCCTTCGGGTTTTATGCTTTTTATACCGGATGGAAGCATTAATCACGGCAGTCACAACGTGTATTAATAATTTTCATGTTTAATTAAAATATTTGGTCAGATTCTGATGTAGTTTATGTGGGACTAGCGGATTCTCTTCGTATGACGGAATATTTTTCATTCTAATGCAATGTTTGGTAAAATAGACATTGCGTATATTTTTTCTTACAATAAAATTGAAAATATTTCAAAAAACCTTTTTTAGTTTAGATTTACCTACATTATAACTTTCCTGCAAAGGCGATAATTATCGAACTAGAACTGGCTCAACTTGCGGTTGGATGAGAAGGAATAAAAATAATGCTGGTTTCCTTATATTAAAAGATTTAAAAAAACTCCTTGTGCCTCTTTGATACTCAATATTGAAAATTAAAAAAACTTTCTTCCATGATGGTATGGGAGTAACGAAAAAACATAGAATGTACCAGTTGCTTCTCTTCCCGCGCAGATGGAAAAAGCCCATCAAAGAAATAGGCGAAAATGTTAGGAATCATCAACCCATCACTATTTTGATTCCCCATTCCACCTATACGCCTACAATCATGCTAAACGTGGCCTTAAAGTTTTGTTAGGCTCTGTCTACCCCGTAAGGGACACGTGATATATGTATGTATGTAAAAAAACTTTCGTACGGTCATTTGCGTCGACCTTTTTCAACAAAAACATGGCATAATGGCATTGACACATTTAACAATTAAAGTAACATCTCAATAGGCTGGCCGAGGCGCGAGGCCGGGATTCAAACTCAGGCCCTTAGCATTCGCGTCGCGTCCGAACACGTGACAATTTGTTTTTGTTGCTAGACGAACAGGGCCGGCTGTGAAGACTCTACAATATTTTTAATATAACAGAAAATATTTCAAATTTTATTGATTATTGTATAGTACCTAACTGCTTTCAAGGTGGATAGATATAAACCCTGGATATAAAATTTAAAAAAAATCGGTCTCAAACCTAACCCAACCGTGATTTTTTCGTAAGACGAGCTGAAGGCAAATGCTCAAACTGAAGTTCGAAACATGTCAGGCATACTTCAACAAAGATTAAATCATAAGTAAATCATTATGATTTATTTAGGTTTAATACCTATGCTTGTTCAGTTATACAAAGTTTGGGTATACCTACTATCTAGAACAAGCACTTTTAATCAACGTTGAAACGACAGCTGTGTAGGTGGACAGCGAAATCCAAGAGAGTGCAAATACAAATAACATTTTAGTACTATTTGGCTGTCAAAGCATCGCTGCGGGGTTCCAAAAGACGATACATTTGAAAAGAGATATTTTAAAATAAAAGCTTTTATACGTTCCCAAATATTTTATATTAAAGTAAACTGATGGAACAGAAAAACAAGCACCACACAGAAGCAATCAATGGCCATAATTAACAAGTGCGTGTTTAATATTCCAAGTGTGTGTGTTCATAAATAATTAACGCCCTGTAAACAATTACGATTGATTTAAATATGTTGGAGCGTCTTAATGTATTTGCTTTGTTATCAATGCCGTTAGAAATGTACCTTGCTTGTACTTAAAAACGCGTCGACTCTATTTCTTCGTGACTAAACAAATTGATGAACAAACACTATTTAATCAGTTTATCATGCAGTAGAATAAATGTCAAGTGTAATACAGTTATTGATATAAAAATACCGTAAGTAGTTGTAATTTTATGTCAAGTGTTCAAAGAATACTTGTGGTTTCTGATAAAAAATAAAAGGATGTTTGAATTGCACGGTAAAAGTAACGGGCAAGTGTGAGTCGGTTTTGTGCACGAATAACAAAAATATACGCGTATTATGCGTTCAAAGTATGTATGAATTCTCTTAGTTAAAATAACGGTTACATAATCAAAAAGGATGTTCTTTAGTATTAAAGAAACAAAAAAAGAAAGAAAAATATATACACATACACAGATGTAAATATTCGTCCAAATCGTCTGAAAAGTGACAAAGGTTACGAAATCCATAAAAATATTTTAAATTATTACAATATATTTGTGAATTGAATTTTCTATCTCCTCAAATTTGACAAGAAGGCATTGGTCCTACTTGTTCATGAAACTCATTTTCCAATCGTATTTGTTCCTTTTTTATTTACAGCATAGATACTCCATTGCTTTTTAAAGCGCTCTGTTCTGTTCGGATACCTCGTAACGTGTGCCCCGCACGTGGGCTCCGAAGTTGCGGACAAATAGACAAACTATACAGTGTTTTACAAACTTAAATTTTTAGAATCACCCTAGTTTTTCTATTAAAAATTCGTGCTCATCACTCAAATATATGCCCTTACCAGGATTCGAACTCGGGACGCTTGCTTCGCAGGCAGGGTCACTACCAACTAAGTGAAACGCGTAATTAAAACTATTCTCGATTACACAAAGGGGCCTAAATATTTCAGAACCTACCAGCTCACGAGCCACACTTTGAAAAACACTGAATTAACCAAACGCCACCACGCGTGAGGACTACCAGCCGTCCTTTTCACACTTATAGCGTTTTACTAACGCGTGACAAGGACGGCGAGCGTTTGAGTTCGTGTAATAGTAATCTGTACATATGACAGTAATTAACACGTTGTAATCAAGACTTATTGTCAGTCAACGAGCTACTTTGCGCAATCGTAGATAAATAATTAAAGATGGAAAAAAATGTGTAAATTTTAGTGTTTTTACCCCGACGCAAAATATTATTAAATAGTTTGACGTCAATATCTCTACCTCTCTCTCTCTGTGCGTGTGTATGTATGTGGCATTGTAGCGCCCAAACGGATGGACCGATTTCAATGCAGTTTTTTTCATTAGAAAGCCAGTTTCCTTGCGGTGGTTCTTAGCCATGTTTGGTAAAAATAGGTCCAGTAGCTCTTTTTCAGAATAATGTCAGGCACTTTTGGCATAAAAATCAAGTATTATTCTATATAACCTACGTATGATTGATGACTCAATTTTAATTTAATTTAATGTTATGTGTCTAGATGATGTTTAGTTGGAACAAGGGATAGTTTTTATCCTGGAACAGATATAAGTGAATTCTGCGCAGACGCAGTCGCGGGCGGCAGCTAGTGACGATTAAACTCATAAACAATGGAAAACAGATCTTTTTACTTAGTGACTCAATCGGTTTGAAGCGAGCAGCGGTTTGGCAACTGACTTTATTATAAGCCTCGATTTTACGGCTTTTCTTAAAAACCGCCTCGTCTATCATTAATATGTATTAATATTGTTTTATGGCTTACATAATTAAATTATGCATGTTTTTAGTAACATACATCATAACCTGTGTTATAATACAATTTGTATTTAAAAAAAAAATTTTTTTTTGCAAATCGGCCGCCAACGCCTCATTTACATGACTTTTTTAAAACTACCAGCGCACTCGGAAATACAGCGCCACTTGCGGATCGAAACGGCAACAAATTGTTTTCATAGTATTTTTATCATTTTAACGCGCGTTCGAGACGTATTAAATTAAGTGACCGAAAACCAAAACTATGCATATTGTTAGTAATTTTTTCCTCCTTTTTTAAAAAACGTGCTTGCGTTTCACCGCAATTATTAAGATTACAAAGATGTGTTCTGAGATGAAGCACGGTTGCTAGTAAATGCACATTCACCCAATATTTCCGTCGAATTTCCTTCCGGGAACGGATCGGAAAATAGATTGATTCATACAACTTCAGACGCCAGTGGCCAGTGCCGTTTCAAAGAACCGCCTACGCGTTGAATCACTGTTGCTACAGAAAACTGCGAAGAATATACTGTAATCTACTTTTTATTAAGCCGATTCTGAGATTATGAACAGCAAAAACATTAACAGTTTATTTCAGAACATTTGTTTAACTTTCCATGACTCGAGCCACCAGTCTTGAATAAAAAGTAAAAACGACTACCCGCTTATTAGTCCAAATACGTAAACAACTCAAAAGTCAATCATCCGAACAAACACTCATTAACAGAAAAAGAAAAGCGTTCCGTTTTTAAGCGATCAAACGCGTTCGAGGCGAAGCGCATTCCAATTTTGAACACCGATTTTAATTTAGTTCTCTTTTCATTGTCACATGCGTTCTATTTTCGTGTCGGCATTCTATGCGGCCAGTACCATCGCCCTTTGCGTGTGCAGTGCGGTTATTGTTTATTCATAAAACAACGATATTTTTAACTAGCCGTTATTTATACCTTTTATTTATTTATCGCGAAGATGTTTTTATAGTGATTTAAGATTTGAGATCGCGTGTGACGTCATTTATTTAATTGTACTTACTTGTTGTAGTTACTTAAACCTTCTTACATTTCATTGTGACAATAACCTAATAAAATTTACATTTTATCTTCATTTATTTTTTATCACACAAAAGAAAAAAATAACCGAATCTGTAATAGTATTTGCCGAAGTATCTTTTTATTACTCGTCATGGCTACTTCTATAAACTTTACAGCTTTTAAATTAATAATTTGCATGCTTAGGTATTAGGTAATTATAAATATGATAATAACTATATCCTCTAACATGTGCCGCTTTTCCAGCTAATTCATTAATATCCGCCTCCAATATAAGTTCAATGAATTTCCTTGAATTCTAATGCATCTCCAAATGGGACTTATTTATATGGGAACCGGCATTACATTTTATGCCGCCACGTAACGCGTTGAATATTAACGATGGTTATTTTTACAGATTGTACGTTACGTTACTGCTTAAATTATGTATTTGCCGCGGATGTAAAGATGGTATTTGTCGTAATCCAAATTACAATGTGACTTAAAATTAAACCGGAATACTTCAGCAGGCAGTCGGGCTAGTTTAAGAGAGAGAGAGAGAGAGAGAGAGAGAGAGAGTCATTTTTTGACAGCCACCCTTTTAAATGTTTTTCGGGATTTTTTAATTTTGTGGTTGACAGATAGATGTTTGCGTACATTGATAGATTGAATAAAAAATTACGACGATAATAGTTCTTTGCAGGAGTGTTCTATCACACTAACCTAAACCCCTGTTGAAAAAAATATTACGAAAAAAATATTTTATAAATCTCACGAAACCTAGTACATAGTTTACAGTGTAAACTTTACACTAACTATTTACCAGGGGCGTAAGCCCGGTTTCGTACCCACGACCCTCTGCTTAAGGGGCCATAGGTCAACTCAACCAAGCTACTATGGCGTTACTTTCTTTTTTTAACCTTTTCGACGCCAACGACTCATATCAGCCCCGCAGGTTCAACGCCAACGACCTATATATACGTCCATTACTTCAATGCAAAAGCACCTTCGTTCGTATTGTGTTTAGGTTCAACTTAAGGTACCTACCGCAATAAAGAGGTCTGGCGTATGGGTGACGCTGACGTCTCTTGTATTTGACGTGCCGGCGAAAAGGTTAAACGTAGTGAAAACTCCTTACGACTACCCCGGGAGGTTCGGATGGTTATATGGGACTCTCTCCCCCGGCCTATGTCCACCATGGTCCTAGTCTAGACTATATATAGGCTTCTTCTTCGGGTATAAAATTCACCCCTTGTGGGATGAGTAAAGGAATTATTGTCCATGCAGCCAGGCTAAAGGTTATAATGCCGG
The DNA here is from genome assembly GCA_949127965.1 of Pandemis corylana. Lineage (NCBI taxonomy): Eukaryota > Metazoa > Arthropoda > Insecta > Lepidoptera > Tortricidae > Pandemis > Pandemis corylana. The sequence goes on from OX421869.1 coordinate 3,337,390, forward strand.
TTTCACATTTCTAATATACATATATATTTTTTAATATGTGCTTAGTTAGCACTTGATGGTCCCATCGGAAGACCAGCGCTGGCTGCAAGGCCAGCATTATGCTGAGATGGGACCATTTCGTGATGTATGTACTCTTTTTTGTTTTTTAATTCTTTTTGTTTTTGTAATCCAGTCACTATACATATATCACGAATAAATGTTTTCTTTCTTTCTTTCATTCTTCTTTTTTTTTAATATGGCCCCATCGCTCGGTGCGATGATTTCGCCAATGTCAAAGTAATAAATACAGTATTCATAAATCTTGTGACAAAAATGTCGGCAACGTTGTACGGTAGAACACGGTCGGACGACCCCCCTCCGCTGTCGGGCTCTTAGCCAACGGATAATGATATCCGTCAGAATCTGCCAGGAAATCATTAACCGATGCCCAGGGTGCACCGGAGCACTGCTCTTCCCCCCGGACGGCTCCAAAAACGAACCGCAGCTCTTGACCACACGCGGAGGTAACCCGACTGGCACCCCTGTATATAGGCTTATTACTTTTGGTCTAGCTAGACTAGTCTAGACCAAGTGACAGCTCCAACGACATCCGACGCGCTTCCTTGTGAACGAATGAGTGAATGTCGTGAATGATAATCGAAACAATTGAACGTGTCTCTATGTGACTGTCTTAAGTGGGTAATGCAGTTATGGATTAACGGTCTCTAGAATATTTAGGGTTTGAGCGGGCGCTCGAGCGGAGCGTGCAGCGGGTACGGGGCGTGCCGCGTTCATGTTGAACACCGCCTTACCATGACGTCTTAATGCGATTAAAATCCGACTCAGTTCAGGTTTCACCAGTCATTTTTAGTATGGATCTGATAGCGAGCGAACCTAAACTGAATCGGAATTGAATCGCATTATTAAGACGTCATGGTAGCCCCCCAGATCCATACTAAAAATGACAGCTATAAAACCTGAACTGAGTCATTTTTCAATACCATTCCGAGAAATATGCCTATAGAAACCAAAAAACTAAACTAAATGTCGTCACTTTTCACATACGCCCTTGTAGAATGAGCAACTCTTAAAATGCCTTTTTTGCGCTGAAGTGAAGATTTATTATAATTATTATCTTTTATTAGCGATTGGTTAAAAATTTGAAAATGTCAATTGAAGCGCATTAAGACGTCATGATAAGGCCCCCAGCAAATACCTATAGCGTCCTGAGTGCGCGCTACATAGAGCCCTTTGCCGCTGCCCGTCCCGCTGAACGCTCCGCTGGACGCTTCGCTCGCCACTCAGCCCTACGGTTACGGCTCGCAGATGAGTATGAGTACCTGGCTTTAAACTCGTGACGTGTGGTCACCCCATTATGACAATTTGACTATTTCTGGTGACCATTATTTTGTCGGGATAAGTGTTTTGTTAACACGTGTTTTGGTGGTCATTCGGTTGTTATCTTACATTTAAGTGACACGAAGTAGTTGACAAAGTGCATATTTTGAATGTAAAGTTGAAGTACATCATTATTTATATATTTAAGGCATTGGAAGTAAAGTTATAACGATTAAAACGAAAACCAGTAAACATAGGTATTTATTTAATAATCAGTAGGTACATACATCACGTCTTTATCCCTTACGGGGTTGACAGTGCCTTAGGTAATAAGACAAGGTATATTTGGAAAGGGGAATCAAAATAGTGACGGTTTGCTAGTCGCATCGCCTATAACAGGATTCCTAAGATTTTCGTCCAACATAATTAAAAGTGTATAATAAACAGTAGAGAGCGTTGACAGAATTCATGTAATTTCTCTATGACATTTCTATTGATATTCTATTGATATTTCAGCCATTTTGGAAAATGTTTTTAAGAGTGGTAGGACCTCGTGCAAGGTCCGACTGGAACACTATCACCGTTTACGCGCTGATCTTTCTGCCAAGCAGCAGCGCTTGCGCTGGTGTTCCGGTGTGGAGAGTAACACAGCCGGTGAAATTACTGGCACAAGAGCTATTATTAGCCCTCTAGGCTGGCAACACTGCGTTGCGAGTGTCCATGCGGGTGGTCAAAATATGTGACTAAACTTTTTTTATCCGAACAACTTTTTCATCAGATAGCATAACAGCACACAGCCTAATAATAGGACCCTAATGGCGCTATTTGGGCACGGACCCCTAAAACGCTCGCCTGCCGCTCGCACACAGTTGTGTCGTGCCCAGTTAATGCATATGACATGAACAAGCGGCACGATGCTATAAAATTAAGGACAGTTTAAATCTCACTTTAATGGGACTATCCTGGATTTTATGAGGGAAAGGATTGTCAACGATTTTTATGGGGAAACGTTTGTTTGGTCACTTAGTTTTTGGATGAGTGGGTACTTTACATCAAATCTAAGATCACAAAGCACAATGCTCTAAAACAGGGCAGGGGTGGTCAAATTCCTTTGGACGCATAAGACCACAAACACAAAATACCATTTTAGCAAAACACCAACTACGCATAACACCAGCATGGAAAGCAAAAAACCAATCACGCTAATACCTATACGCGAAATAAATAAATAAAAAATAATAATAAATATCTTGGGACAAATTACACAATTAACCCAGCCCCAAACTAAGCAAAGCTTGTACTATGGGTATCATGCAACGGATAAACATACTTATATAATGTAGATAAATACATACAACATCTAGGACTCGGGTACAAACATTCGTATTCATGATACAACTTTACTGTCTGCCCCTACCGGGATTCGAACCCGGGACCTCAAGCTTCATAGTCAGGGTCACTAATCCGGTCGTCCAACTAATACTACGCGAAATACCTAGTTGGCAGAAGAAAAGTTAATTACCGTCGGCCGATTCCAGTATTAAACCCATAAGAGTGAGCGAGACAACAAAACAAATCCTACTGCCATTCTAAGAGCTCACGGATCATACAAACTTGTATATAGAGGTCAGCACTGGTCGCCCTTTGCCCTAAAGAAAAGGTCCCGAATCAAAACAAAACTTAAACTAATTCAATGATACCAACCGTCAAGCGATTGCCTCAAATAACATGAGTGAGACCATTATCTTCGATTGTCCACCGACCATAAACATTAAGACGTACCCACAATTCGGACCAGACATGTCAAAACACACGACAGCTAACTTAGACCCTGTGTCTTGATAAATAAAATCGAAGTTGGCGCGGGCGTGATTGAATGGAAGCGTCGTTTTGGGTCCGAATTGCGGATGAGACGCAATAAATTTCAATTAATTCTGTCGACAAGTCACACGGCATTGTCTATGGATGGTTGAGATTTAGCCAGCACTTAGCTTGTAACTCTAGTAATTGATCTTGGAGAAATCTTAGACTTAATAGGAAAGTTTCCAGTTATACTAGTGCTTTATAATAGTTATTGTTTGTAAGATCGCGGATTGGAGTTCCTTAACTAAAAAGAAGGAAGACCCAGAAGTCCTTGAAGGCAATGGTGGAATCGTCACGTGGTCCCTAACCGGCGTAGACCGAGAGCAGTGGAAGAGTTGAGAGTGGGAAGGCGGAGAGCGGTGCCTTATTAAGGAGTAGGACACAATGCTTACTCGTAATAGACATTATTATTTTATTGTGTATATTATTCCTAACTATAGTACAATATCTGCACCAAGCCATGATTGACTACCTTTAGCTTTGTTGTTTCATATTGCAGAAAAAGAGTTATGCGAGATAGAAATAAATATTGTTAAAAAATGTCAGTCCCCGGTAATACCAGATTGGTACTGTTTGAAATATCCGAAATATCCTTCGATAGACAAATAGTGACCATTACAAAGGCCGTGGTTTAGCTGTCCCTTGTGCAGTATTAGGTCTAACAATCAATTTCAGAGCCACAAGCCTTGAGGAAGCCGGCTTCGACCGACGCTGTGTAGAGCCCGTGTGTAGAGTCCGTGTGTAGAGTTTTTTAGCCACTGCCGCCGTTTAGTAAATACACACCTGCAAAGACTATCCGTGATTTTATATACATTAGTTACACTTTTACACCAAACATTACACACATAAATTTATATTTACAATACTTAAAACATAAATCCGCATAAAAGCCCGACTGTGCACCGACAATTTAGAAACAAGTGACAGCCGCCTTATTGTTATTTTTATTCAGTGGCGCGGCGCGTGGCAATGGACTAGCGCCAGCCAGCCACCAACAGCCAAACCCTAAAAATCGATTATTTTTCAAAATACTTGCACAGGTACCTACAAATATTAACAAATGCGAACTTATTTCAAACCAAATACGAAACTCATGGATGACGGTATTCTTTACCCATTTACATGCAAAAAGTGTAAACATAATTTTACATTATTTACACATAGATATTGTTTCATTTCATATTCATACAGTTGATTTGTAAAGTGTAAATTCGATTGCTAACAGTAAAACGCAGTCGTATAAAACTGACACGAGCTTACCATTGTCATATGACTTGTTTATGACCCTTTTATGTTTATTTTTATGATTATGACACTTGACAGAAAGCATACAATGATCAGTTTAATGAACACAGGTAGCGGAAAGGCCACTTTGTTGTCTGACTTCGTCCGCGCAGACTTAAGAACTGATGTTGATAGTATATTCTGCAACAACCACGTTGCGACACTAGGCAGCTACGAACTTTGTAATTTTATTCCGGGGGAACTGCAATTTTCCGGGATAAAAACTATCCTATGTCCTTTCCCGTGATTCAAACTATCTGTATACCAAATTTCAACGAAATCGGCCCAGCGGTTTAAACGTGAAAAGGTAACAGACAGACAGACAGAGTTACTTTCGCATTTATAATATTAGTAAGGATATAAACCATGGCGGAAACGTTTTTAAATTCCGTCAACAGGTACAATTATCTATTCAAAACACGGCCGTTATTTTGAATATTTAACAAAGTTATCAGCTCCGAGCCTTCATTTGCCTATCCGTAAATAATAATACATTAATCACTAAATCTTTCACATCAAATCTTATTAATATTTCTGAACCATCTTCGCTTCCTCGTGCGTGTACAGCATTGTCAACTGGCCTATACTTAGTGCGAGATCCAACTGCTATACTTCCAAAGTCATTCACTCCTTCGGTCGATTAGGTACCAAGATGTAATTTTATGTAAATTTTTTGCATAATTAGAAATACATTTCTTAAGTTATCCTAATCTATCTTAGATACTTTATATTTCAGTGATATAAAAAGTCTGAAGTTAAACGTTCATACTTAAACACGTATTTTAATTTAAATAGATAACATTACCCTTACTTACACCAAAAAGTAATTTTATAAAAAAAATAACATTAACTAACTACAGTCCGTGAGCTCAGATTCAAGTATCAAACCCTAGAGTGAGTGGGACAGCAAGACAAACTCGAATGTCGGTTTAGGAGCGCATTGACTGAATGTCACATTCGCAAAGTGCATGCGCCTCAGCTAAACAGTATGAAATCACACGACATACTAAATCCCGCAGTGGGCGCACGGCCTAGCCACAAGAAAGAGAGGGTCCTACAGCCAATCATCTATATTCGTGGTGGCCGGCGGTACATTACCGAACTTCCGGTGCCGTTGACTTCTACCGTCTTGACAGACCTTTATGATAGAAACTAGCTAAGCCCGTGGCTTTGCTCGCGTTAATAAGTAAAAAAAATAAGGCACCCGTGACATGTGACAATTATGTCTACATTACAAACTTGACGAGAATCTACGCCGGTTGGTTTCGTACTGACCACGCATTGCAAATCGAATTGTCAATTGTCACCGACAATTGTCGAATTAGTATCAAATTAATCAAGAATTTTTGTTTCTAAAATGTCACTGAAAATTAGAACACAGAAAAATCCGAAAAGTAAAGCTATGGCCGGGAACCCATCCGTCATTCCGTGACGCGTGCTACCCCTACACCATCCATAGCAGGTGGGTAGTCTTCGAATTTTTCTACCTGTTACAGCTGTCACGTGACCTTGTTACTATACGAATTTTAGTCGCTAAGCGCCATCTGTTTGAATGATGTGTCTGTTCTGTACTGCCTGGTACCGTTAGAAATTTAATTGTCGAATTGGTGAAATAGGTGCCTGAAAAACATTTACCAGAGAGACCATGTATAAGTTTCAGTCCCGTGGAAGGACATAGGTTAGGTCATCATCACCATCAGCCTGAAGACGTCCACTGTTGAACAAAGCCCTCTCCGTTAGAACGACAACTCGCCACCTGCCACCGGTTTCCCGCCACTTTCACGATGTCAGTCCACCTAGTGGGAGGCCTGCCAACACTGCGTCTTCTGGTTCGTGGTCGATTAATTTTAGTTCGTTTGTCTTTTGTTTCCTGCTGTTTATTGTCACTTTAGTTGACGCTTTTCAATACGACCGTATGTCATTGTCTTAAAAACAAAGTAGTAGCCAGCCCCGCCATGCTGGCGACATCTATCGAAAACAACACGTTCTAAAGGTCAAAAAGTTCACATTGACGCCTCACAAAGGCTACCAGCTTCCACACGGTGCCTTCATCCTCTTCTAACCAGCGCAAGAAGATAGAGACGCATTATAACAACTAAGTTCGTGCTAGTAATTCTGGTCACTTGTAATGTCCCAGACGAGACAAGTGCAGTACAACGACGCCTCTATACACTACGGGAACAGTTTAATGTTTGAAGGAACAAGGGAGCTGTGGAGTAGATTAAAATATTTTTTTGGCTAAAGAATGGGTTACCAGATAGTAAGTGGGCACCATCTGACATCCATGGACACCTGTTGCCAGATATAAGGTGCAATAGATATATCGAGAGTAAATTACGGTTTGCTCAACGAAATTTTACTAACGTAACTACATAATAAAAGTTTCTATTTTACTAAGATAACAATCACTCGCTGTTTGTAGGCGATCATGTTTGATAGAGGGGTTGGATGGATGTATTGTGTTATAATTGGCGAGCATACTTGGCTCGGAAAGAAAAGAGATGCAGATAAAATTTTGATTTTTTAAATCAAACATTAGCACATTTTTACTGTCGTATAGGTACCTAATTGTGATTGATCCACGGATAGCTTTGACAATAGTAGTGTGATTTAGACAGTTATTTTTTGGTTTTGAAAGGGTGGTTTTACAATATGCTTATTAAGCTCTTGTGCCAAATTTTGTCGATCAGTCAATGTTTAAAAAAAGTTATCCTACTCAAAAGAACTTAAGGGTCATATAAATTTCATACAGTTTTCGTTTTTATACGGTACATAAAATTAATTAAAGAATACTTATCTTGTATTGCTTAGTATTACTAAAACCCTTATTTTCTTTGGAGTAATATATTTATAGGACGGCTCTATGCCTTTTCCTATTATTTGCAAGTCATAGCTCTTAATCTTTGACGGCGTCTGCGCAGTGACCGTAGCATCATCCTTTATGTTCTGAAGTTCAAATAATACAATGTTAACTTTAACCTGTACATTTGTTTGTTTGTTTACAAGCCTTATATTTTATCTGTAATATTTTTAAATTGTCAGTTCAAGTCATGCAAATCGAATTTCAAGTGCTTCCAAAGTTAAGATTGTGTTGGCTTTTCAAGTACTTATGATTTTAAAAATATTTAATTCAACCCCATTTCCTTAATTAAAAAAAACATTTATACAAATCCAGGGAAAAAATAATTTGTTACTTAAAAACAGTACATTGTATCTTGTATCAAAGCAAATAAAAGTTTGAGTTTGAAAGTTTGAACAGTACGGGCACAATTAAGAATGAAAATAAAACTTTCATGAAATTAACTGACCTAAACATTGATGTCAAATCAACAAGAATCAATTAATTAGGTAACAAAATCAATACTGGCCACAAAACATTCGAATATAACTCCCGTACCAACCCAATAAGAAAACAATAAAAGTTCCAAATTCAAAACAAAAACCAATTAGCAATAACCAATCGGAATACCGAGAACAAAAACATTGTAACGGCTATTTTTAAACGCGACCTATTCTGTAAACCATTCGACTTACGAGAAACGATTGTCACGACAAGCTTTAGGAATTCGATATTAACGACTAGAGAATGCTAATGTAAGGTTGTCGCGTGAAATCGGCTCGTTTGTACGCCGGAGCCGCTGCACTTTACATTTGGAGAGCTAGGGGGTTCATTTACATTAATTTATGGCTATTTGATTAGCTACAGGACTAAGGATTAACCTAATATGAGACAAGAATATTTAAGTAAAAAATATTTTTTTAAATAACATAATACAGTGGGTAAAAATCTACTTACAAGATGTAAAAGGAAGAGACTATAAACATGAATATTATACACTAAATTAATCGAAACAAATATGTCAGTACCTACATAAAAAGTTCAACGGCGAAGAAATTTAAAATAATGACAATAAATACACAAAATTACAACTTAGCTGTAGACGTGAAGTATAATTATTGTGTCACCTATTTAAAAGATGATACTAGTAAAATACTGTAAAACATGCCTACTTTAATTAGGTACAATCTATATACCAAGTATCAAGCGAATACACAGCAGCCAGATATCAATAATAATAAAACGACCCATTCCCACTTTTTCTACACATTTTGCACCACGTAAAACACTTCCCGGCGAGGTGTAAACTCGACACCTATTGTCCTCGAGATGTTATCTCCCGATTGTCATGCGACATTCGTGCTCCTGGGCATGTGCGACGAATCGAGAATAGCCCCCGCGGTTCTCAGAACTAACTAGTACGTTTTAAAAAGTTGGATGCGTGTTTTGTATTATTGTTAATTGGGTTCTGTAGTTTTCGTACCCTAATTATTAGGGTGTAGGTGTATTAGATTTTTATCAGGCGAACCACGTTACTGCTCGAATAATAATGTTATAATAAAATGACATATAATAATATATTCAACAGTTTCTTTTCTTTTTTTTTAACTTACAGTTTCTTGTTGTTATTCTCTCCCGTCAGCGAGGGGACAAAAGTAGCATAATTTTGTAGAAGAAATGTTGTGTCATGTTCTCCTATTTTATTGAATCTGGCGTTACTTTGCGGAGGTCCATTTCAATGAACAAAAAATTTACCTTGCTACTCCGCTAGCAAGTAGCGAGTAGCGGAGTAGCAAGGTAAATTTTTTGTTCATTCATATTATCCTAACAAGCTTAGTAAATGACTAATTATGGAAGTAGCTTAAAACTACCTCAAAAATGCAGGTTTGGCAAATTTTAATTCTAGCATAGCAACGAATAACAAGAAAAAGGTATAATCCTATTCGATTGGACCAATTTACCAACAACATAGAAATAGTCAGAGGTGTCATAGCCTTTATGCAAATGCTCTCAACTGTGTATGATAGGTGTGTCATAGTAATTTGCTTGTCTATGCGATTATGGTTGGTACATTTCTAGCTGAATCGAGACGGTTATATCAGCGATCTACACTAAACTTGTTTAAAGTCTAGACTGCTGGCACTTACTACACTTAGCTATACCTTATAAACTCTTTGATGTACTTATTTATACTTACATTTATGTCACTAACAGACTATAAAAAACATGGAACTTACCAGTTGCTTCTCTTCCCGCGCAGTTGGTAAGAGCCCGTTAAGGGAATGGGCGAAAGTCTTAGGAATCATGTTATAGGCGATGCGGCTAGCAACCCATCACTATTTTGATTACCCTTTCCACCTATTATGCTAAATGTGGCATTTAGGTCTTGTTATCATGGGCTCTGTCTACCCCGTAAGGGATAAAGACACGATATGTATGCATTCAACTAATATATTCATACCAAATTTTAAATCAATCTGATGATTGGAAGTAGATCGCTTGGCGGCCAATTTGCAAAAATAAATTTTCATTTTCATTTTCATTTTCATTTTCATCAAATTTCAAATTATACTAATGTGTACTGTTTGTGTAATGTGTGCGTGTGTGTGCGTGTGTGTGTGCGTGCGTGTGTGTGTGTGTGTGTGTGTGTGTGTGCGTGCGTGTGTGTGTGTGTGTGTGTGTGTGCGTGTGTGTGTGCGTGTGTGTGTGTGTGCGCGTGTCTCAGCAGCGACAAAGGGCTCGAAATAACAACGTCAAAATCGACCAATTCAGATTTCAATTTTGTCATTTTTTAATAAACTCCGCTCTTCATTATCTTCCTTTTCTCATTGGCTTAGACACTAATGGTTCAATACTAGGCTTTAGACCGAAACTAAGGAACCCTAAAATCGTGTCGATGCCCGTAAAGAATTCTGTTTAGTACGACAGCGGAATGAGTGATTTCGTTGTTGACAAATTGAATTATATGTCACACGCATCAATATTGTTTTTTAGCCTATCTTTTTATACCTAGGTAGGTTTTCATCCATAAGAACTGGTAGACAACATAGTTACATACATAAATCACGTCTATCACTTACGGGGTAGACAGAGCCTATGGTAACAAGACCTAAAGGCCACGTTTAGCATGATTGTCGGCGTATAGGTGGAAAGGGGAATCAAAATAGTGATGGGTTGCTAGCCGCATCGCCTTTACACCATCTGGGCGGGAAAAGAAGCAGCTCCCAGACCATGGAAGAACAATTTTGAAACATACATACATACATTTCCCACAGGGGTAGGCAGAGGCTACATTGTTCCACTTGTTACGCTCCTGACATACTTCTTTCGCTTCATCCACATTCATCAATCTCTTCATACACGCTCGTTAGTTTCGGGTCCTGACCTGACCTTTTCCAAAATGTCTCCTGTTTTTCGAGACACATACACATAACACGTTTATATCCCTTAAGGGGTAGACAGAGCTGGTAACAAGACCTAAAGGCCAAGGTTAGCATAATTATGAGCATATAGGTGGAAAGGGGAATCATAAGTAATTAGTGATGGGTTGCAAGCCGCATCGCCTATAACATGATTCCTAAGATTTTCGCCCAATCCCCACGATGGGCTTTTACCATCTGCGCGGGCAGAGAAGCAACTGGTACATATGTTATTCCTTTGCTCCCAGACCAGTATGGAAGTTTCGAGACACTTTGTATAAAATCGGAAAAAATCACTGAAAAAATAATATGATTCCATTCGTCCATCGAAAACCTCGTGCGGTCACATAAAATAGTTCCAGGCCTGTGAAGTCGGCGATAAAATGGAGCTCCGTTGGGATATCCGTCAGATGTTTATTTCTGTAACCACAGTTTTCTGTTCCAATATAATCCATCATTTTAATGGGTGGGAAGTGGAGAGTGGTTAGATTTGAGAATCATAAGGCTGTTTTGCGTTAAACGCAGTGTGAACACTGATGCGATGAGGCTAGCAATCCATCATTATTTTGATTACCCGTTCCACCTATTCGCCCACTATCATGCTGAAGCTGAACGTGATCTTGTTACCTTAGGCTCTGTCTAGCCTCTCTGTCTAGAGCTCCGTTTTTTCCTTTTGAGCCATGGAATTGCATAGCTAAAATCAACTATGCCCACCACGAACTATTCCCAACTAGCTTCTGCCTACGACTTCGTCTGCGTAGGATTATACAGTAGGACAATACTATGTATTGATATTGATTGTCATTCCCATTAGGCGAGTTAATAATAAAATAAAATAATAAAATAAGAGTTCTTCCATGCAGGTCTGGGAGCAAAAAAAAAACATAGAATGTACCAGTTGCTTCTCTACCCGCTCAGATGGTGAAAGCCCATCGAGGGAATAGGCGAAAATCATAGGAATCATGTTACAGGAGAGACTAGCAACCCATCACTTTTTGATTACATTTTCTACCTATACGCCCACAATATTGCTAAATGTGGCCTGTAGGTACCTAGCTGTTACCATAGGCTCTGTCTACCCCGTAAGGGATAAAGATGTGATTTGTGTATGTATGTGTAATAAAAATATTGGGGAACAATTCACACAAATTGAGCCAGTCCCAAAGTAAGCGCTAGTAAGGCTTGTATTATGGGTACTAGACAACGATATACATACTTATATAGAGAAAATACATACTTAGATAGAAACATCCATGACTCAGGCACACATTCGTGCTCATCACACAAATATATGCCCTTACCAGGATTCGAACCAAGCAGCAGCAGATAAACTGCTGAGTTTTGGCCCGCTGTTATAAAGCTTTAAATTGTATATTATTAATTACACATACATACATAAATCACGTCTTTATCCCTTACGGGGTAGACAGAGCCCAAGGTAACAAGATCTAAAGACCACGTTTAGCATTATTGTGGGTGTATGGATGGAAAGGGGAATCAAAATAGTGATGGGTTGCTAGCCACATCGCCTATAACATGATTTCAAAGATTTTCGCCCATCGATGGGCTTTTACCATCTGCACGGGAAGAGAAGCAACTTACATTCTATGTTTTTTCTTTGCTTCCAGACCAGCATGGAAGTGCTTATTAATTTGTTTTCAATAAATGAATAAAAATACGTCGTCAAAGTTACCCAAGTCAAACGAATGACTAATCTCACTAATTCTCCTAATAACGAAAGAAAGCCTGATTGACTCATCGTCGTTTAATTAGTCCAACTAATATTAGTTCACCACAACAGTTTTTACTACGAGGGAACTATCCGAACAGACACTGTAACGTAAACAATTAGCTATATATAAAGCTGATACCAGTGGCTGGGAATAATTCGCGAGACAGACGCGTTTAGTGAGCGATGAAAGTAGTCGAGAAACAGACAAAGTCGGGGTTTATTGATAACTTGTTTATGTACCTCATTGAAGGAGATATTATGACTGTTTCCCGATGCATAATTATCAATCGTCAGGGATAGCGCAATACCGCGTAACTAGCACTGGTAAATATTGCGTATCTGTACAACACCCATAGGTAAAATCCGCGTTTCTAACGAAATGTAGCCAAATTAAGATTTCCCGCCAACGAACGTAAAATCCTGATTAGAATATACCAGTTCAAACCAGTATTAAGTCGGGTGTTGTGTTGATACGCAGTATTTACTAGTGCTAGTTATGTGGTTTAGCACTATGGGTGTTGTGTAGATACGCTGTATTTACCAGTGCTAGTTACGCGGTATTGCACTACCCCCTACGCAATGGGATATAATGTAGAAGATATACATAGGACGGTCACGCTCATCTCCGGCGTATATACGTCCCACTGCTAGGTACAGGCCTCCTCTCAGAACGAGAGGGCTTGGGCTGTTCCCACGCGGGCCCAGTGCGGATCGGGAACTTCACACACTATTGAATTGCTTCGCCGATGTGTGCAGGTTTCCTCATGATATTTTCATTCTCCGAAAAAATCAGAGGTACCTACGTCCCCGGGTTTAGAACCCACGAGTTGCTGCTTGAGAGCCCACAGGTCAAACTACTAGGCTACCATTAACTAGGGTGATACTCGGTGTTTTAAAACTTTTATAAAGTATCCGAGGAGCTGTTGACAAAGAACCAATGTATTTGCCAGAATAGAGCAAGACAGAATTATGTTTGTCCATACTTTTTTCTGTAGCATAACTTCCTTTCTGCGGATATCCTAGCCTTGGCCTACCAAATCATTGCCAGATGACCCCTCCAAAGATTTACTATGAACAAACATCGAATGTAAGAAACTCTTTGATTTTACTTTTATGTTGTCTTGAAATAAATCTGTGTCGTATAATTCAAAGGAACGTTTAGCGGTAGAGTGTTTTATACAGTCTTAGTACAAGGTTATAACGTTTGAATTCAGATTTATTATATCCTCTTCTAAATACCGGGTAAGCAGCAAAACAACGTTTAACAATTTTAATGTACGTATCTTTACACACACACACACACACACACACACACAAACCACGTCTATAGCACACAGACAGAGCTTTTTTACCGGAGAGGAAATCTTTATGGATGCCCTAGGCACAGGGATGCCTAGGGTTATATAGGACTCCCTCGAAGGGGTATACTCAAACTAAGAAGAACGACATGCTGGTCTGGGAGCAAAGAAAATACATAGAATGTACCAGTTGCTTCTCTTCCCGCGCAAATGGTAAAAACCCACCGAGGGAATGGGCGAAAATCATAGGAATCTTGTTATAGGCGATGCGGCTAGCAACCCATCACTATTGTGATTCCCCTTTCCACCTATACGCCCACATCATGCTAAACGTGGCCTTAAGGTTTTGTTACCTTTGGCTCTGTCTACCCCGTAAGGGATAAAGACGTGTATGTATGTATTGTGTAAGTTTGTAAGAGTTTGTAATACATTAATTTCCGTCTTGCATGTTAACAACCACTTTGCACGTTAAAGTGATTTAGCTACTGATATTTAGCACAACATAGTTAATTACCCCGCTGACAGTTAGTGTAATTTGGTAAGCATTAATGTACTTTAATGGGAGTGTTGAAGGATTCAAGTGAGGAAATCATCTACTTTGAGCTCTGTAGGCGTGTAATTTCTGTGAAATTCGTGTCCGACGTAGGTTAGCTACTAAACTTTTGGTCAGTAGAACGGGGGAGGGGGGTGAGGAAGCGGCAGGCTGTGGCGTGCAGTTGGGAGTCGGGTAGGCAACGCGTACAAAATCTTTTTGCGTCACTTTTCCCGGCTCTCACCTATTCTTTGCAGCCGCGGGCAATACCTAGTCACAACAAAGTCGCTTCCCGGTGTCTGTCTGATCTTTAAAGCGATGCAATGGATTTTGATGCGTTTTTTTCTTAATAAATAGAGTTATACAAGAGGAAGGTTTATATGCTTCCACGCTGGTCTGGGAGCAAAGAAAAAACATAGAATGTACCAGTTGCATCTCTTCCCGCGCAGATGGTAAAAGCCCATCGAGAGAATAGGCGACATAGGAATCATGTTATAGGCGATGAGGCTAGCAACCCATCACTATTTTGATTCCTTTTCCATCTATACGCCCACAATCTTGCTAAACGTGATCTTGTCACCTTAGGCTCTGTCTACCCCGTAAGGGATAAAGACGTGATTTGTGTATGTGTATGTGTAAGGTTCATATGAGAGAGTGAGAGTGACACATTCGATACGTAGATAATAATGTGAAAAAGTACAATATACTTAAGAGTAGTACCGATATGGTGTAAAATGGGACCCACTTAGCATACCTAATATTGCGGCAAGCCGCAACGCTGTTTTTTAGTGGGACTCAGATAAAATTAAAAAAAAAACAACACATACACATACACTGTGGCGCTATGTGTATACGAAGCCGCGGGCACAAGCTACTAATTAATAAATTACATAGACCGGTACGTAATTCCTTAATTCGAATGAAAATACAATGTACAAGCATCGACATGTCAAAATAGTAAAGGTACATGCCCTGTATTAGTAGAACTTTGCTTTGTATCTTTTCTACCTATCCTACTCCACCAACTAAAATAAAGTACTTTTGATTTACGACGAGAACTTTAAAAAGTCTTAATTAATAGAGCTGTGCCACGTATCGATAAAATAAATAAGAATTAATGTCGATACCCGTCGCCGAGGAGCTTGGAATTGCCGCACTGACAGAAATAGCGTTGTAACGCGTATGAATAAAGCCGGAGATTATATCGAGCTGTTATATCGAGTATATTTCACTCGATATATTGGACGTGAAAACATCGGCGTGTTGTACCATAAATAATGTGAAGCCGCTAGAGGACTGCAGAGTGGTCACTTCATACGGAAAAAACGCTCAAATAAATGAGCCAATAGAACGGTGTAATATGCCTTAATAATTATAAAAATCTTCCATGCTAGTCTGGGAGTAAAGAAATAATATAGTTGCTTCTCTGCCTGCGCAGGTGGTAAAAGCCCATCGAGGGATTTGGCGAAAATCTTAGGATTCATGTTATAGGCGATGCGGCCAGCAACCCATCACTATTTTGATTCCCCTTTCCACCTATTATGTTAAACGTGGCATTTAGGTCTTGTTACCATAGGCTCTGTCTACCACGTAATAGATATAGACGTGATTTGTGTATGCGTGTACGTGCTATCTATATAGTTTTCAAGGGGTTCTTTAGACTATCTTAAATATTTTTTGTGGCTCCCGTAGACTTAGATATTATGATGACCGTCACACTACAGGGTCTTGATTCACGACGATGTAACGTCTCACATGGAAACAGAGTAACACTAGTTTATTTTGGGAGTGAACTAGCTGTGACGTATCTACTCTGTAGTAATGCGAATTAAATCGCCACTGTTTATGTTTTGACGCGTGATATAAATTGTTTTGCATTATCCGGATTCAGATATTATATTTGGAATCTGTGCAATTTCTATTTTCATATTGTTTTCTTGTGTTAGCGGAATGCTGGAAATCTAATTTATATTTTCTTTGAAAACTTCAAATTGTGAGTTACAACATTTAAAATTATGGTCATATGTTACTTGACCGGAATTACTAATTATTATGCATACTATACTGTTTTTTAGTTTCACCACACTCTATTAAGTTCCAGTTATCTTAAGTGTCAGTTATCTATGATTCCGTCTCTATTTATTACTACGAAACTGACAGAGACGTCATCATAACTGACACTTAAGATAACTGGGTTAACAGAGAGTGGTGAAACAAGCCCTTGTTATTCTTATGTTATAAGAACGCCATCGCGTATGCAACTCATGACGACAAATTACGGTCACAGATTAACCGAACAAAAGAATCAGAGCTACGAGACTACACCAGTTCGGTCATGTCAGCACCAATTTTGAAAACAGAACAACGTTGTTCTTTTTAAAAACAAAGCACAATCGAAAACGCAGCGCGGAATACGGTTACAAAACAAAGGAATGTCTAACGTATGAACCTGGCCAACGGGATAGTCATGTTCCATATTCAAACTAGAATAATTACAAAGTTGTCGATAATAAAATGTTAACCAGCCAGTTGTGTAGTATTTTTTTCTTTGCTAACAAGGCATAAAGTGCAAAATGATACATTGTTCATAGTACTGCGTACTACGCCCGTTGTGTGTGATTCCGACCACGTTCGGTAGTAGCCGTTATGGATGTACGGGCGGCCAATTGAATCGGCAACCACTTGCGATGAACAGTGCTGTGTATTGTTAACTTAAACAATAATGACAAATGCAGTTTTGATTACTGTCTTTATTTATACTAGTCCAGTCATTATAGCAAGTTCACTTCGGAATTCGAGATACCCAGCTGTAAGTCTGTAAATACTTGTATATTGACACCCTAAAAGTTGTCTCAAAACCTACATATGGTAGGGTGTGCGCAACTATTAAATTTCAAGGTCAAAGGTCACAAAAATCGGTTTTTTGCGTTTTTTTTGTAAATATCTCATTTCCTATGGGTTTTTGCTGTTTGTATTTATTGTCAATATTGTAGAATATAAAATTCTCTACAAATTTTGTCGTCGCTTCTTTGGTCTCATGGACTCGCTATCCCAATCAGACTTTCCTTGTCTAAGCGTAAAGGGAACCGTTGTAAAATGTCAGTTTTGTAGTTTCAAGAGTCACTATTAGTTTTTTTTATCATGTCAGTTGCCAACCGAATCTCTTTAGTTTAGACTATTTAGCAGTGGAACTAAATCACATTTTTCAGTGTTTGATAATTTTAAAAAAGCAAACATGTTTCATACACATACAAATCACGTCTATATCTCTTACGGGGTTGACAGAGCCTGAGGTAACGAGACTTAAATAAGGGTCACGTTTAGCATGATTGTAGGCCAATAGGTGGAAAGGAGAATTAAAATTGTGATGGGTTGCTAGCCGCATCGCCTATAACATGATTCTTAAGAACTTCGCCTATTTCATCTGCGCGGAACGAGAAGCAACTGGTATTACATTCTATGTTTTTCGTTTGCTCCCAAACCAGCATGGTTTTATTTCTGTTTTTTTATATATCAATTTTTAGATCGTAAATATGTTTGGTTTTACTACGACAACCACATTACACGGAATTACTAAGTGGCCGTAGCAAAATTCGACACAATTACTAACACAAACGATCGATTCATTAAACCTAAACAAAAGCTTCCCCCAACACTATCAAGTTATTTGTTTAGCGAACCGAATCCACCGATAATTCGATAATCGTTACCCGCATCACTTGTAGTGATGGTAAATCTCTACACTTATCGATAGTTAGCAATCGTCGCACAACAGCGCTAGGGGCCGCAATAGTCACAAGGCCAATTCTATCAACCAATCAGGTATCTTTTTGTAAACGTTCCTGGCCGGAAAGAAACATGTCGTTTGAAGGCTCTTCACAACTATGTATGTATGTATGTAAACTCTTTGTCGCACGTAAAATAAAAAATAAATATACTAAACAGAAACAAGTATAACGGTGTATTATCCCTAGAGTAGAGAGGGATCCTCCAGCTAACCAAAGACTTCAAGGACAGATTGCATGTGGACAAAAAACGTACACTAATTAAATGTTAAGAACAAAAATGAATTACAATACTTAATATAAAATGATATACTTAAGGGAATGGGCGAAAATCATAGGAATCATGTTATAGGCGATGAGGCTAGCAACCCATCACTATTTTGATTTCATTTTTCACCTACACGCCCACAATCTTGCTAAATGTGACCTGAAGGTATGTGTTACCTTAGGCTCTGTCTACCCCGTAAGGGATAAAGACGTGATTTGTGTATGTGTGTATGTATGTATATAAAAATAATAATAATAAACATAAAATGTCAATTCAAATAAACACAATACATAGTAGTAACAGTATTGTAACCTTAGACCAAATAAAAAGTGGATACTGAGTTTCTACGAACAAAATAGTAAACTGTTTTTACGCCACGTCGTTTGCATACAGTAGTAGGTATGTAAACATGTGAACTAGTTGGGCTACTTGCGTAGGAAGCGAGGCGTAGGTTAAATCAGCCTCACTTTTACCATTCGCTTAATTTTCGAAAAGCAGCAAATCTTAGAGACCTCCCTTTATCAATTTGACTATACTAAAATAATTCTTCTATGCTGGTCTGGGAGCAAAGAAAAAACATAGAATATACCAGTTGCTTCTCTACCCGCGCAGATGGTAAAAGCCCATCGAGGGAATGGGCGAAAATCATAGGAATCATGTTATAGGCGATGAGGCTAGCAACCCATCACTATTTGGATTTCATTTTTCATCTATACGCCCACAATCTTGCTAAATGTGGCCTGTAGGTATCTGTTACCTTAGGCTTTGTCTACCCCGTAAGGGATAAAGACGTGATTTGTGTGTATGTATGTATGTAAAATAATTCACTATTCCATTGAATTATAAGGGAACTTTTTTCCCAACAAATAGTTTTTTCCGCACTCGAGCGTAATAAATGAGAAATGTAAGCTAAATGGGGATTATTGTTGTTCGGACCGTTAATGTGGGAAAAATAGGGCGGGGATTTATGATGGTGAAATTATAAGGGTACTACAAAAACCTGCTTTTAAGTATGTAGCAACACAGGATTGCTTAGCTTGCGATATGGCAACAGGCGCTAGCCAACCCGCCTGTAGCGTCAATAATCTCGCTCGCTATTTTAAATTACCGTGTACTGAATCAATAATAAATGGAGTCAAGCAGAAATAATAT
Source organism: Pandemis corylana (assembly GCA_949127965.1). Lineage (NCBI taxonomy): Eukaryota > Metazoa > Arthropoda > Insecta > Lepidoptera > Tortricidae > Pandemis > Pandemis corylana. Next base: position 3,356,879 of record OX421869.1, read on the forward strand.
TTTTAATACAGTTGCTCAAAAAGTTCCCCTTTTTTGGCTGTTTTGCGAGCGAAAAGTTCGTTTTTGCACACTACTGCGATTTACTTTTAATTTTTTTTTAATTTGTACTTATTCCAATTCACGACTACTGACCGCAGAGTTGGTTATTATTAATGTAAAAATATCAAAATATTGACATTTTATATTTTATTACTAGCCTCTACATCCTTATTTTTTGAATATTGAATTCCTAAAAATAGTTTTTATGAAGGTATCTGAATGGAACGGAATAGCGTTGGAATAGTTGCCGAAACGCCTGTCAAAGTGGAGGCGTTTTTCCAACTGCAAGGCTGGGGTGCGAGTCGGGTTACCTCCACGTGTGAACAAGAGCTGCGGTTCGTTTTCGGATCCGTCCGGGGGAAGAGCAGTGCTTGGTCTGGTGCACCCTGGGCAACGGCTAATGATTTCCTGGCAGTATCTGAGGGATATCATTGACCGTTGGCTAAGAGCCCGACAGGGGGGGTAGGGGGGTCTTTGACCGTGTTACCGTACAACGTTGCCGACATTTTGTCACAAGATTTTATGATTAAATTTTTTTACCGACATTGGCGAAGTTGTCGTCGCTATAACGACTTGTAACGCCACAATCAAAAAGAAGAAGAAGAACTGCAAGGCTTTTAAGGTTTTAAAGGCAACAGTAGTTTTTGTGTTTATACAATTTAAATATTTCTATACCACAAATAATCGAACATAATGATACTAAGGTAATAATAGTAAAGTGTTATATATTATAAAATTGTTACCTTCTTATAAAATAATGTATTTGAAAAAAAATATTTATTTAATTAGTGACCAAATTGGTCAAAATATCGGAACAAAGCCTTGTTGTCTGGTACTAACTGTTGCCCGCGACTTCGTCCGCGCAGAACCATTGACTTGTTTATCGCTATCCCGCGAGAACTGCGCATTTTTACGGCATAAAAAGTAGCCTATGGTTTAATCTAAGTTTTCAGCTATCTACGTTCCAAATTTGATCCAAATCTGTCTAGTCGTTTCAGCGTGAAGCACTGGCGGATTTGCAGTCTCGGCCGCCCTAGGCCCCAAGCCATCAACCGCCCCTTTCTCAGCATCCACCATATAGACCAGGGGTTCCCAATCTTTTTCAACCTGCGGCGCAGTTACAAGTTTAGTATTTTGTAACGGCGCCCTGCCTTAGCTAAGTTGTATTGTTGCTATATTATTTACCGATGCGAGCGCTCAAATAGGTACCAGCGAATATTTGTGGTTTCGGATAATGATAGAACTGACGGCGCCCCTCTTTACTTTCTACGGCGCACCAGGGCGCCGCGGCGCACACTTTGGGAACCCCTGATATAGACTACAAAATAAAATTACTTAAACAGTTTTTTGACACGATTGGGGCCGCCCTAGGCGCGGGCCTACCGGGCCTTAGGGTAAATCCGCCACTGGCGTGAAGACGGAACAAACATACTCACGAATCATTATTACACATAAACGGATAACTCACGTATAAAAAAAAAAGTTCTTGGAAAAAGGACTACGAAATAGTCCGAAACATGTCGAGCATCACTCGACTTTTTATACGTGAGTTTTCCGTTTATGTGTAATAATGATTAAGTCTCACGGTAGTTTCATGTTGAAATACTCACGAATTTTCGCATTTATAATATTAGTGGGATATCTGTCGTCAACTGTACGATAAAAATTACTTGTCCCGGTAATTTCACTGTATTAAGGTCATATCTTGTTTGGTCTACGGTTAGCAGATACTCCTGGCACGGACAGACAGTAAACAGTCCCGTTTATATATAGTTTTGTTTAGCTTGTAAGGTTGAGTGGCCAGCAGACTACCGGGCAATGAAGGTAATCTTTGTTCGTGTACTTACCTTCCTAAACATACGTACTTAGGGTTAGTGGCGATTCAATTCAGAATTACAGAATAAAATAAAGTACATACACATACATACACAAATCACGTCTTTATCCCTTACGAGGTTGACAGAGCCTAAGGTAACGGTACCTGGCCACATTTAGCAAGATTGTGGGCGTATAGGTGGAAAATGGAATCAAAATAGTTATGGGTTGCTAGTCTCATCGCCTATAACATGATTCCTATGATTTTCGCCCGTTCCCTCGATGGGCTTTTACCATCTCCGCGGGTAGAGAATCAACTGGTACATTCTATGTTTAAAAAAATGTATGTAGTAAATGTATGTTTTTATAAAATAAAGTATTATAGCTTTACTCCGTAGTAAAGCAGTAAGGCAGGTTTAAAGCTACACATTTTTAACCTCCGACGCAAACAGAGGGGAGTTATGAGTTTGACAACAATGTCTGTTTCTGTTTGTGGCATCATAGCTCTCAAGCCGATAGACTGATTTCGATGCGGTTTTTTACATTCGAAAGCCAGCTTTCTTGCGGTGGTTTTAAGCCATGTTTGGTAAGAATCGGTCCAGCAGTTTGAAGAATATCAGCTCTTTTCCAAAGTGCACTAAATTGTTTATTTACGTATTACAATACAATTCAATACAGTACAATGACTCTTTATTGAACACCACATATAACAAGCAAAACAGAAAAAAGGTATACAGAATATTAAAAGGTAACAATACTCACTACTATTACTACTAGTAGTGGTAGTAGTATTAGGTACTAGATAAATGCGTGGGGGTTTTTAAATTTGGAATTTAATCATAACCGTGTAGGATCTCGAACGCATCCATGGCAAATTGGCACTGGCAGCGTCTCTCAAAAGTCAAAAGTGTTTTATTTGTGAAACATAGGTGATGGCTGCATAAATACAGAGATGTTACATATTTTAGTGTTGCACTATGTTTTGCCGGTTGGCGTACAAGAACATTGGCTATTAAGTAGTATTAACAATTTAGGTCATCAATTTTAGGTCTCTGTGGCGGTGCTTTTCGGCAACAAATAGCATTGAAATTTCTCCAAGCTAACGATTTAAGGTAACATTGCGTTGATTGCACTTTTCATAGTTCCGTACCTAAAAAGCCAAAAAACGAAACCCTTATCTATGTTTACTTTTTTGTTGTACCTACGTACGTTCGTAATGTGGCTACCCATCACTATTTTGATTCCCCTTTCCATCCATACGCCCACAATCATGCTAAACGTGGTCTTTAGGTCTTGTCACCTTAGGCTCTGTCTACCCCGTAAGGGATAAAGACGTGATTTATGTATGTATGTATGTCCATCCGTAGCACAACAATTAAAAAAAGACTAAAAATCTAGTTTTAGTTAGTAACCAATATACCTACATAAAATAACCTCACACTGCCTACTGCTTAGAATTTTGCTCAGGATTTTGTTTAGGGGAGTAGGGTGGGGCGGTAACTATGGATTTTAAGTTCATTTGCCGAATTTGTACGGATGACCGATGGGCTCGAAAGGTCCTCGAGTGGAGACCACGTACCGGCAAGCGCAGCGTGGGACCTCCACCTACAAGGTGGACCGATGACCTATTAAGATCGGAGGATCGCGCTGGATGCAGGCCGCTTCCAACCGGTCTTATTGGAGATCTAAAGGAGAGGCCTATGTCCAGCAGTGGACTTGTAATGGCTGAGATGATGATGATGATGACGGGACCCTCGTTGGGCGAGTCCGACTCGCACTTGGCCTTTTTCTCGGTCCTACCCCAAGAAAGCTTTCGTTAGTACGGTCTCCACACATCACTTAAGCACTAGAGGCACATCGATAACCGAAGCTTTTAGTCATTTTAAGTGCTTTGAGCTTTCTTTTCAAGTACCAATAACCCTTTGTGTTGCACTTGTATTAACATTTATAAATAAATCTCATCGATAAATTGACCATCCTGCCACAGTATAGAAATCCCGTATTGTATCTTCTTAGCTTGCGCGAGTCAAAATTTGCGTGTTGTTTGAGATCATGTACTGGTGTTATATTGTGATTAAAATGTGAGCATGATTTTCGGCGCATATAGTGATGGGTTGCTAGCCGCATCTCCTATAACATGATTCCTAAGTATTTCGCCCATTGCCTCGATGGGCTTTTACCATCTGCACGGGATGAGAAGCAACTGGTACATTGTGTGTTTTTCCTTGCCGAGGGAATGGGCGAAAATCATAGGAATCATGTTATAGGCGATGCGGCTAGCAACCCATCACTATTTTGATTCCATTTTCCACCTACACGCTCACAATATTGCTAAACGTAGCCTGTAGGTCATACTCATACTCATACTCATTTGTTCGTAATAATTATAGTTATTACATGTCATTTTTATCATTATTTTATGTCATTTCATGTCAAGAACAACTCATCTTCGCCTTCGCATCGCATCGTTTTGTTGCCTTAGGCTCTATCTACCTCGTAAGGGATAAATACGTGATTTGTGAATGTGTATGTATGTAGTACAACATGGTGGTCCATCCCATTGAACATAAACTCAAGCATTGGAGCCACAAGTGCTTGTACTATTATTAGAACACAGGTAATGTACTGTTTGTAGACGACTTTCTAATACGTCTATTTATAGGAAGCCAACAGCCGTCAATTTTGTTTTGTTCGTCGCCAGACATTGAAACGTATGGCAGGGAGTTTGGAAGTTTGGACACGTGTCGAGAGATTTTGCGTGTTAATAACTCTCCTTTTTGGCATCGCTGTATTCAGCTAAAAACGACAAATGACCTAAAATTCTATCGCTAAATTTAAATAAAAAAAACAATAAAATACTGTGTGTAAGGAGTAAGGAAGCGACAACAAAGACTAACGAGTGTTGTTTCTTTAAATGACTGCTATAAAAGAAAATATTACTTTTATTATTGTCACTGGCCGCTATAACCTAAGAACAGCCCTACAAAACTAATTGAAATCCTTCTAAATTTCAAAATAAGTCCGTTCCATTCGTCTATTCGTATTTCGAACGCAGGCGGCGCTAGCTGACAGGAAGTTTACGGGGCACGTGCGCTCGCTTCCTCGCACAGGATGTTTTAAATTTCGAACGCGAATTCAAACCACAATGCGTTGAACTCGGATTTATCACGATTTGATTGGCTGTGGTCTGCGGTTGTTTGATTGGTTGCGGTTGCTTAAGTGCTTGTTATAGGTGACAAGTATAGAATACTGGCCAGTTAAAATTTTATTGATAAACATGATTTCCCAAAAGAAAACAGAAAAGTTAAAGAAAGAAAAACATCTAACTAGTTAAATATTTACGCACAATTTGTTGGTTTGCTTAATAAGAATAGGAAATGTTACTTCTATCAAAAAAGGATCTTAATTTAACTATATCATAATGTCAAAATATCAATTACCATCGGACCGCAATCTCAGAACTAATAGTTCCACAGTTTTATAGTCCCATAACTATATTTTATTATTCGATACCATAGCTTTAATTCCCTTTACAGTTGGACTGTAATTGTAGATTGTAGGTACACGATCAGGGCTGTAATGTACTAATTGTTTATTGTTTCTAGTAATGCAGGAATAAACTCCGGTTTATTTTAAGCGGGCTGTTAAATGACAAGCCTTGTTGATTTGTTGGCAAATGCTGCCATAATAGAAACAATTATTAGATAGTTAATTGCAAATTGGATTCTGGATTCGAGCTCGATTATTCTTAATGGCAAATGAGATAGGAGTGCAAAATAATATTTTGCTTTTGTTTTTCAGATTTAGGTTAGGAGTCGCGATGATAAAGCAGTCAAAATCAATTCAAAGCAAAACCAGAATATCAGACCTCTTAAGACACACATAGAATGCGACCCGAATTTTTAGGTCAATCCGTATTGTTGACCAAAAGGAGCGTGAAGCTATCCCGCTATCTGTTCTTCTACAAACTACAGCACGGCTAGTACGAGTGTGCGCGAGAGCTATTGTCGCGCGTGAGATAGACTAACAGTCTTTTTTTTACTGTTCGTTGTAGAAAGAGATGGGTCTATCTCGCACTCAAAACAGCTCCCGGGCCCTCTTGTGTTAGCCGATCAGGTCCCATTTTCTCGACCGATTTTCATAATATGTGAGTACGTATGGAAACGATATGGATTTTTGTGGAATGAATTTTGGAAAGTTTTGAAAATGGCGGAACGGGTTGACAACTTAAAAAAATATTTGCGCGGTGAACGTTTATTCAGTTTTAAGCTAAACAAAGATAGACTCGTATTATTTACGGGCAGGTTTGTGTAAAAGAACAGTAATAGCCCTTTATTCCATTGTCCGACAAAGCATTTCGCGGCCAATGTCAAGCACGTGCGCTGGCGCATAATAAATGCCTGCAGATATAACTGTTTACTTAACGCGATAGCATTCCATAGTGCGGACCAATAAAACGGAATCGGCTAGACAGCGAGGCTTCTTTGTACTATGTATAAGTAAAAGTTTCTTTACATGTTACTCTTTTCCTAATTGTTTATGTAATTACGAAATACGACAAACAAACACGACAGGAGCCTTTCCGTGTAGGCACGGAAGTAAGCGAAAGTGAAAAAACCTTGTTATTAATACAGGTCAAATTAATAATCAACTGACAGAATGGTTGGTCAAATAATGGTTAAAAAATACTCAAAATATTCTTCTAAGCCACTATTAACATAGTCAATGGAGACCAGTGACAAATGAAATAATTTTTCATTGTTTCATCATTTCGAAGTCACGATTAAAAACATTAAAAAGAATCGATTACTATTTAAGAACTAGCTTGTGCCCATGGCTTCGTTCTCCTTTTAAACTTTATTTTTTAGTATATAGTTTTGGTTATGCATTGATTATAGTCAGTAAAAAAACCGGAACTATAAAGTTTCAATTTTCATTAATAATTATGATGATTATGAAACACAAAAAACAGCTATTACAAAAAAATTGTAAGACATTCGTGGTTCACAAATAAATCACATTTACTTTATCCATTATCCATTAACATTTTACTCACAAAAAGAGCACCCCGTATCTCCCAATAAAGCGCGTTGTTTACTAATATTCATATAAAAACGCCTCAAACGCCATCTGGTGTCTACGCGAGGTCGTTACGTAATTATTTGTGTGAAGAAAACATTGCTCCCAGCTATGCAGCTCGTAGTAAACAAATTCTTCAGTTGCATTGCTGACATTGCTGTTAAACGATTGCAAATGCTTTGACTACTTTTTTAAATAGCAAAAGGTGCCAGGGCGACAAAGACAAAGGTGTTGCGTCCTTTCTGCCAGTCATTTTTATTAATCAAGCGTAATTTCGTGAAGCTTCGTCCCCTAAATGATAGAAATAATGAGTGCGCCATTTTCTCGTAACTGTCAGATTTTGACATAAAGGGTTTTGAATGTAGCAACAATTTATGAACATGAAAAATGTTGTAACTTCCGTTTTTTAGTGTTTTTTTCAGGTTGGTATGAAAATTGATTGGGCCCTAGGTACTTAGTTCTCGGAGTTCTGTGAAACTTTTTAATTTTCTAATTGAAAAGATACTTTATCGAAATTGTCATTGGAGTGCTCTATGATATGCTTTTTCCTTAGGATCCTGTAACTTAATTATCATCACACGATAGTCAATTAATCATTGCATGGTCGTTATAACGTTTACAATGGGAACTTCCTCTCCCATTGCTTTATACTTTACCGACAATGTAATGGTGGCGCTACACTGTTATGGGCGTTCGCATTTTCGCAACAAGAAATAAAAAAACAAGAATTGTTTAAAACCGTGTACAATTGTGATAAAATGTACGACTTTTATAAGTTTCAACAGCACATATAGCGAAAGGGATGCATGATATCATTTTCCACGTGATAAACGGAGATGCAATAAGTGAAACGCGGAATCGAATAACATATTGTAGCGCTCCACTTATAACCATAGAGCATTATATATTTTTTGTTTCACCTATCGTGTTGGCTTAAGTGACAAATAAGTATTTTTAAATTTGAGTACACGAAATATATCCCGGCAAGAAATCATCATCCGGGTAGTATTAAGAGTTCCAAACTGGGGATTATTGAGGTTTATCAATTTATGTATGGCAACCCTTCTGAACATTCTTTTCGTTAAAGATATATTTACACCTCCCTAAAAACCCTCGGTTTGTTACAAATAAATCAACCACCAAAGGGCCTTATTGAAAGCTATTTTTAACGCGGGGTTACAATACAATAAAAAAGCAATAGCTTGATGTATCCATTTTTAAATGTGGCAACCCAGTATAACCCTTCAACAGTCGTGATATATTGGCTGGAGGCGCGTGTTATACGATCCTATGAAAACTAACATTAAACGAGAAGTGTTAAAAAAGTTACTTTATGAAAACTATTTACGTTTGATGAACCGTAAATTTTTAATGCCTGTGCTGTGTTTTTGGTAGGTTTTTATTCAACAGGAGGGAAAAAGGTAAAGGTAATTTCTGCTTGTAGTGATACTTAGATAAAAAATCCATTCACACTGTTTTAAAGCCATAGCATACTTATACTCTATTACCTAATTTGTGCACTATGTTAGCTAGATATTTTTTGTGATAGGTTCTTTGAAAGTTGATATTATTTTTCAAAACAAAATGCAACGCGACACCAAACATTTATAAAAACATCAACCCCATCATTAACCGAAGTCGTCGGAGTGAATCAAAACCTGAGTTATTTTATATGCCTGTTTATTTTAATGTTTAATTTTATACAGTGGCAACGACCTCTCCGTGTACTGGCAACGAGAGAATTATTTTAAAAATAAAACGACTAAATACCTTCCGAAAATGTTTTTCTTACAGCGTTTAAGATGACCCCGTTTTCGTAAACCTCGCTTTAATTTTGTGCATAAATCTTTTGAAATCTGTTTATGACTGGCCAGTTACAAATTGCATCGGGATTTATGTTCGTTCTGGCTGGAAAGGTGGGCTTTTTAAAAGTAAACATTCGACTTTTAAACAAGAGAACGCTCGTCGGATTGTGTTTTAAAATCTGAAGTGACGATCGATAATTTTGGTATCGTTTACGATAGGCAATTGTTAGTGGCGCCAAAGTTCTCATGGTACTACCGTATTTAAAAACAAAACAACATTCGATTGGTATATTTAAAGACATGCGCTGACTGCCTCTTTGTCTGGAATTTCGCAACAAAACAAACGAATGCACGGCATATAGACCGTCCGTACTCAGTCCCTATATCTCTTTGAGTATTAAAGGGTATGAGTTCTGACATTTATGACTTTCCACGCACTTTCCGAGCTTCGCACTGCATTACGTATTGGTTTTATTGCTGAAGTCTATTCTTGGCTTGGTTACAGATGTTCGGTGGCCTTTAGAGAGTATGTAATAAAAAGTTCCCTATCAAAATTGTGTCTAGGTTAGGTTCTTAACGGTTTGTAAACTTGTGTTTATCTTCTGGCAATTAAATTTGTGTCTATCTACTTAGATGTAATCAGTACTTATTGATATGTTTTCAAATTAGCAAAGCATTGTGGGTATTTACTAACATAAATACGTATGACACATACTCGAATTGTCTCACAAAATGTTTGTTCCTTGCGGGATACACCCACAAGGTATGAACGAACAAAGCATTCAGTGAATCAATCCAGTAGTCAAATTCATTATTTAGTTTAGTTAATTATTCATTAAACACAAAAAATACATTGGTTTACATAAAATGACAAGCAAAGATAGTTCATATTGAAGTCGTCAGAAAATTAATACAAAGAATCACTACATAGTATAAAACAAAGTCGCTTTCTCTGTCCCTATGTCCCTATGTATGCTTATATCTTCAAAACTACACAACGGATTTTGATGCGGGTTTTTTTAATAGATAGAGTGATTCAAGAGGAAGGTTTTTATGTATAATTCTACGCAGACGAAGTCGCGGGCAGAAGCTAGTAGGTACTAAATGTCATGTCTAAATGTCATGTGTTATTATGTTCTCTGAACCCATCTTCTTTGTATTATAATTAGCTAACTTATAATCTCTATAACAATTCAAAATTAAAAAAACCCCACGCATTTGTAGAGTTATCATACGTCAATCAACAACTTTGTCCAAAAATGCCTTACACCATTTTGGAAAAGAGCTGATGTTCTTCAAACTGCGGGACCGATTTTTACCGGCTAAGAACCACCGCAAGAAAACTGGCTTTCGAATGCAAAAAACCGCATCGAAATCGGCCCTCGGCTTGAGCTATGATGCCTAACTTATAACACCCCTTTTTGCATCGGGGGTAGAAATCATTTAGAGCTCACAAAGGATGCCTTGTGAATGTGAATATAATACATAGTGTCATATCTTGTCATGTTAGAAGCTGACATAAAGCAGGAGAGGAAGCATGTGAAAATTAACCAGCTATTTATGCTTTAATTTAGTATTCGGCTTCATTTTAGGGACCAAGACTACCCTGTAGGAAAAAGAAATATTCAAATGAAAAATAACTTGGAATACTTACTTACTTATTCGTTATTTTGATTATTGACGGCAAAGTACGGAGTGAAATCATACTTATTACAAAATCCTTATCATGCGTGTCATTTGAGTACGATCAGTATCCTCTGGCATATAATTTGAAATAAACTTGTAAACATTTATACATACACTAGCTTATGCCCGCGACTTCGTCCGCGTAGATAAATCCCGTTTTTTTCCTTATCCCGTGGGAATTTCCAAAAATCCTGAAATTAGTTTCTTAGTTTTGTAATCACCTACTTTTGTATCAAATTTGAAGAGTCTAGTTATTATAGTTACTGAGATAGCGTCACTCGGAATCGTATATATAATTCCCGTTTTTTCCTTATCCCGTGGGAATTTCCAAAAATCCTTCCTTAGTGTATGCCTACATTGTGTATAAGGTATCTATGTGCAAAATTTCAAGTCTCTAAGTCCAGTGGTTTGGGCTGTGGTATCCCGCGGGAACTATGCAATTTTCCGGGATAAAACTATCCTATGTTCTTTCCCGGGACTCAAACTATCTGTATACCAAATTTAAACTAAATCGGCCCAGCGGTTTAAGCGTGAAAAGGTAACAGACAGACAGACAGGCAGACAGAGTTACTTTCGCATTTATAATATTAGTAAGGAAGTAAGGATATAGGTGCATAAATCACGTCTTTATCCCCTATGGGGTAGGCAGAGTCTCACGTAACAAGACCTAAAGGCCACGTTTAGCACGTATGTGGGCGTAAAGGTGGAAAGGGGAGTCAAAATAGTGATGGGTTTGCCAGCCGCATCGCATGTTAACATGATTCCTAAGATTTCCGCCATTCCCTCAGTAGCCTTGGTTAGGCCCATAATAAATAAATAAACTTTTAAACGGAATATTCACCTTTTTTACTAATTCGTAAATCCTGGCCATCTCTAGTATCTGTAAAATGTTTACGTAACGAATGAAGCACGTAGTTTTTTTTATCAGTGACTATTTGAAAATCTAGGTAATCCCCACTTTGTTTTTATTCAGCAGATGTTATGACGTAAATAGTGATCCCACGTCTCAGTTATGATGACTTTCGTCCATCGGTGTTAAGCCATAATGTCTATAATACCGTGATTCTACACGTCAATTAGTTTTAAATTATGGCTTTTTAGCATTAGTATAACGATCGAGATTGCTACTATAACTAAAACATTTATATTTAGAATGGTAACATTGATATTCGAATCATAGAAAATATCTTTCGTTAAAAGTTTTTGCTGAAAAAGTTCTACAGGCCCGATGTAAAGTAGCGAAGGATATTCTGTGAAATTTTAGTAGTTCTCTCTAAATGATCAGTAACTTGTATAACTCTGAATATTGAACTGTAAAATTAACGCTCCATTTCGATTGTTCCAGAAACTAATGGATCCCAACAAGAAGAGTTGAGTTTGCTGTGAAACATGACGCGAGCCGCCATTGCGTTTTGGCGCGAAATGTCAATCGCTGTCACGTTTATTCTTCTGGCAATGGCTTGCGGGTCTTCAGCCAGAGATATTATTTTAGGTAAGCTTTTTTTTATTCCTCAACAGCCAGTGTTTCTTATGTTTATTTAGGATCACAAATAGCAATTTTTTTGTTGCATTCGATATTTGAATGATTGAAATCTTTTTTTGGTAAGTTCCTGTTTTGGACGTCTGAATCGATACTACATTTGGATGAATTCGAAACTTTGACAAAGGCTGAAAATGCTCAGTGAATTTTTATAGCCTTTTAATGGGAAACTACAAATTTCGTATTCCCCCATCATACTTATTTAATGTATTGACAAAAATCTCGATACGTTGTGCGGAATTTAAAATTTCAAGGGGCATCGTTTGCATACAAATACTCGAATTGAAATTGGCGGCGGATCGTGAGTCGTTATATTTGGTAATCGAATATGATTTCTCTTCATGCATTATGTTTTGTACATATTAACATCTAATTTGGCATTCAATCGTATTAATGCAATGTGAAAAAAAAACATTAATTTGAAGTAGATTTCTTAATGTAGCTTAGATAAAACAGGGAGACAAAATGCTTGCTTCTTCAATACACAGTATAAAACGAAGTTGCTTTCCGCTGTCTGTCAGTCTGTCCCTATGTATGCTTAGATCTTTATAACTACGCAACGGTATTTGATGCGAGTTTTTTTAATAGGTAGAGTGATGCAAAAGCAAGGTTTATATGTATAATTCTTCAGACGAAGTTGCGAGCACAAGCTAGTTATTTATATAAAGTTGTAAGTTTATGCGCCAAAATTTACGTTTAATCTGTGCCTGGAAAAAGCAAACATCAGAAAGATAAAGACAAAAGTTAGCTTAACAAACGCTCGTCTCAAATTATAACGGATTAAGTTGACGTTTTGAGATTCTGTGTAAATAATGAATTCTAACATAAATAAGCAACGATCTTGAACAGAAAATAAATGACCTTACGCAACCCTCAAGTTGTCATACAATAATTGTCACCAGACCACACATATTTTCAATTAACAAATTTACACCCGAAATAAAAATCATAGCGGAAACCTTTACAGCGTCACGGCGACAAATCGATTGTGCCCCAACCCTCTCATTTGGTTCTAATTACTCGCAGGAAGCCGCTACAATTATCTTTATGGCCAGTCAAAATGATCCTTCGGCTGTCGTCTTGGCCGTATTCGTCGAATTATTTTCGTACGACGGGGGGAAGGTGGAAGGGTCTAATTACAATAGTTGGTTATGTCCTGATTGGTCCTGCTAGCCTGGTACATGGTTATAAAGATTTTTCGACATAAGTTTGGAAAACAAGTAAATGTTGTTTGATATAAGTAAAGCAGGTTTTTGCTATCACAGATCAATAATATTGACCAATATTTTATAACTGTTTGCCGTGATGACATTCTGCGAAGGTCGACTTAATATTTGCCGTGATCTTGTCCTAAACCAATACCACCATAGATAATATAATAGATTCAGTAAGATTTACGGCCATAGAGCAAAAACAAAGAGGAGGTGTGGTAATAAGATTTCCCTATGAAACATCGCGTGACATTTTGCGGGGTGAGGGGTTGTGGAACTCCGCCCACTTTTCAATTTTCCATCCGTCGGTTAGTAGCAAAACCACTCGCCTACCTAGTTCAGCTATCTCACATTAGATGTCAATCAGTGTAAAAGTAATGGGACGTACTCAGAACTTTGAGTTTCAAAAAGTTTGTGTAATAAATGAATAAAATAAGGGTAACCATTTTTACTGATTTAGATGTATATTGTACTTATGTAAAATAATAGACAAATTATTATAACGAACATAATTTTATTTACAAAATTCAATTACCTGCGAAAATAAAGGCATATTATTCAAATTAGTTGCTTGAAATAGTCCATTTTATCAAATAACGGTGTTTAAAGCACAGCTTAAAAAAATTAACAATGCCAATTATGTTAAAATGGATAAAATGTTTATTTAATATTCTAAGTTCTTTCAATTCATGAACAGTCACGGAGAATAATATGTATACAACTCGGAACTTTGTTACTTCAAAATATTTGCTATTAAAATGTATTGTTATTTCATTACTGACCATAGCCGTGCGTTATTCGGTAAAATTATTTGATTCTAATTACGGCTCTGGATATTTTTGACGTTGAAAATAGTTGTTCTAATTGACGATAGATGGCGGCCTGTTCACAATATATTTATAAAACTACTAAAGTACTGTTTTGGCGACTAAAAAGTATTTAGGACTAAATGTATACTTTAGTTTTCAGTATACACGTATGATTATTACAATATACTAATGCGGAACTTTACGTACTTATATTTTTAATTCACAAAAGTTACGCCATCTAGTGTCGAGAAGTATAATTTATACTTGAAAGCCGAAAATTTTCTAGAAGTATTTTAATAATTACGTATAAAATTACTTACAAATGAAATGTGATACCATTCATAGCATCAGAACGTCTGTCTGAATAACTTTGACACGATAAAACACAACACTTTCATCCTTTTCTTCTTAAAACCGCGAAAACACACCGATAATGCGAGTCTCGATACATGTGCACCTGACGAACGCTGACAACATACTGACTAAGCCCCGCCCACAATGATGACGTCAGGACCTAGTTGAAAATCACAGTGCACAGTTGCTTAGGCCAGCTCTTCTTTGTTTTTGCTCTGTGTTTACGGCTTTGATAACCTAACAAGTTTTTTCCAACACTCAAAAATAATTTACACAGTACGTAGTAGTATTTGACGCGGTCAATATTTATATCATTCATTATTTTTTTAAGGAAAACGAGTGGCTTGATTTATTTCATTGTCATTGACAATACGTATTTTTTCTAGAAAAATATTTTTTTTACATTACGCGTATCGAATACGCCGCGCGTACATCGACGGAAGTCGGTGCCTTTGCAAATCAGTGTTGCCATCCTGACGGACGTAGGGAGTGCGTGCCTCCTGTCAGGTTGGCACGACCTTAGCATCGCCAATATTCGCTGGGAATCCGATTGATTAAATACCAACATAATAAAGTCGTGATGTTGCACAAATGCGCTCAGCCTTGCTGTCGTGACTGATTGTGAATTTGTATTCTGTTAATGGTAATTCATGGGAACGAGTTAATGCATGCTTCTGTGTTTTGATATGGAAATTATTTCATTTTATTGGTATAGCTTGTACGTGTAAAATTCATGCAAAACAAGGTGTGACAAGGTTCCACTTATCCCGACGAAAACACCAGTACATAAGGAAAGATTTATTGAATCGAATAAGCGTTTACACTAGAGACTTTGGCGAAGGGAGCCGTCGTAGCTTCAGCAGGCGTTTCGACAGAGACACCGCACTTGGATAGTTCCTTTCTCAGAGATATATTGGATAGAGTTCAATAGCTTGAATGCAGTCTAACCAAGTATAACCTAACGAAAGGCGTCTAGTTTCTGAGTCAGACAAACGTTAGCGCGATCTATCTGGTAGCCAACGCCATCTAGGGGTGGCTTCATGTACTACAAAGGTAACTTTCCGACATTTTTATTCTTATATTTATACAATACGGATGGTAAAAGAGCAATTGGGGTACCTGTTGGTAGGTACAGTACCCAGCCGTAAAGATTGCACATCGGTCTTCTCGGCTAATTTTGGCTTCGTAGAGCGTTGTCTAGCTCTAACTTACGTTACGCCAATTGTTTCTTTCCAAAGACCGAAGTTCAATCTTTATGGCCGGGAGCTGTAACTCATGCCAGCACTCGCAACACTGTAGCATTACAGATTCGTTGCCGACGTATATGGCTAAGATAAAATACCATATCACATGTGTCACTAATTTTACCGGCTGTCCTACTCTCCATGACAGAACACAGCAGCGCTAACACTGCTGCTTGGCGGCAGAAAGATGGTGGTAGCGATCCAGAAAGAACCTTCGCAAATTGTTTTTAATTGCGAAAGTACAGTTTTTCTGGTGTCAAGGTAGTTCAAACAAACTAGTAGGAACCTACACCTTAAAATTATCTCCAGCTATATTTATGGAGCACCAATAAATACGGCTAGTTTACTATGAGTTAAGTGAACAACGATAAATGTCAAATTTTTACAACCCATTTTCTCGTCAGCCGATCACCCTACCGCAGCGCAGCTCAGCAGCTTGCAGTGGGGTCGCCAGGGCAGGCATTGGTGGGCAACACAAACAAGATGCAGCGAATACGACAAAATGTAAATGATTATGTCTCTACACATTTCTATTGTCTATTGATTAAGTTTTTTGTATTACAAAATATCTATTTATTCATCATCATAATATCAGCCGACGTCCATTGTTGGACATAGGCCTCGGTTGGAAGCGGCTTGCATCCACCGTGAACCCGCGACTTTAATCAGGTCATCCGTCCACCTCGTTGTTGGACGTCCTACGCTGCGCTTGCCGATCCGCGGTCTTCAATCGAGAACCTTCGGCCCCAACGACCATCTGTTCTCCGTGCTATATAGGCAGAAACTACTTTGCTCCACTTGCTACAATCCTGACATACCTCTGTCATTTGTCTCTTCATACATGCTGGTCGGTTTCGGGTACTCTTGACCTGACCTTTTGACAAAAGGTCTTCAATTTGGTCACGGAACGACCGTCTACTTGGGCCTTCCCCTGCTAACGCACCCATTCGCACTCCCCATATAAATCTGTTTAGTTAATCTTTTTACAATTACACACACGATTTATTATACAATATACTTAAACGTTAAAGTCCTGACTGGCGACTGAGTCGAATTAGACAAGATACAGACCGTAAAATAATCGTTCACATTCACATTATCATGTGAAAAATGTGCGAAAAAATTAATTTAAATTTATGTTATGCACAAACAGGTGATACATCACATAATTTAACATTATAAAAACATGTTGGCACTCGGTGATGATTTGCACATAATGCTAAATCGGTTGCAGATTGAATTAAAATTATGTTGCACGCTACAATATGGATTAATCGACATAATAAATTCGCACCAAACCTTGCACGTAAAACCAATTGATCTGAAACTTTAAAACAAAATTATGTTTTTTTACTAAATAGCATCTTACTACTAGGTACTCATTGTCTTTCAGACTACCCGAACGTCCCGAACACAAGACGGTATCAGGGTTCGAAACGTCGGAACTTGTAACAAGTAACTGTCACTAACATACATACATGCATCACGTCTTTATCTCTTACGGGGTTGACAAAATCTAGGGTTATAGTCCACATTTAGGGTGTTGGTCTATGGTTGTGGGTGTAGAAAAGGAAATCAAAATAGTAATGTAAGATTTTCGCCCATACCCTCGATGGGCTTTTACCATTTGCGCGGGATGAGAAGCTGTCTGCTCACAGACTAGTATCGAAGAAAGAGGTGAGTCATTTTAATGAAGACATTTATCATCAGGTCGTCTACATACACTACAAGCAGTACCACTCTCTACAATGGACTCCTCCCTCTAACACTGACGGAGTCTATTTCTTACAGTTGTAAAGATTTTATTGCACGCGTCTTAAGTGGAACAGGCGAAAAACTATTTATTTTCCTTTCGGGCTGTTAAATTTTTACGACAGTTTAAGCATCACCGACACTTTGGGACTGGATCGTGACCGAACCCTGTTAGTGTATGCCTCTTGTTTGTTTACAGATTTAGTGGGATATCTGATGGGGGAATGTCATTATAGTTAACGTTTTGATTGCTAGGTATTCCTGGCTTTGAGCAATGACGGTTGGCAGTTGGTGGTCCATTAGACTCATTAGTTTGATTGTTTATTAATGTAGTCATATGGAAATAGTCAATAATTTTAAGGGCAAATCAGGAAACTGTAGGATATCTAGGTAATTTGACTAGTAGGCATATGAAAGACCAGTGCCGTAAATAGGGCGGTGCCACCGGTGCCCTGGCACAGGGCGTAGACTCTGGGGGGCGCGAGAATTAAATGGCCAGACCAGGCTGGCCAGACAATATTAGATAATTGGTCCACCAACACCAAGTTCCTTGTGCTTTACTTTATCACCCGAATGAAATAAAGTAGGCCTATACATAGCATTGCTCTAGGGTACCTATAATATCTAAAAAAACCAAGGGCGCAGAAAAGGCTATTTACGGCACTGTGAAAGACTACTAGATACATCAGTTGCTCTGATATCTGGTATCTGGTTGAAAGAATCTGACTGGATAGCTTTATATCAATCAAATCCGCCTTATATTTAACAGTTGTTAGATAAGCAACAGCCAGATGTCATCTGAGCAACAAAATGGTGAATGGTGAATGATTTACAAAAAAAAACCTTATTCACACTGTAAAAATGGTTTTAAACTTGCAAGTAACTAAAGAATTGAATCTTCCAAATTCTCGGAAACTTTCTCGTCGCTTTGCAATTTCATCTCATATTTAGATTTTGATAGGATCGTACAAATTCCGTGAAACTATTTATATGCATACACCACGCATGTTGCAAAACATTAACTTATGAAATGTTATCTCACAAAGTACACCGGAATAGAGGAGAAATTGGTCAGATTTATATTGGTAACGTAAACGTCATAAATTCATGTTATTTTCTCTCTAAACTGAACTCGGACCAACGCAAAACCAACTACATCTCGTTGAAACAGAGTATCATACAAAGCAACCTCAGTTGGATGTAAGTGGAAGTTACTTTAATAGTTAAATTGAGATCGTCATTTGTCATTATTGTTGGTTCAATTAAATGTAACGTCTCATTTGTGTATGTCAGTGCTGTTTATGGTCCGGTTTTAGAAAATGTAGCTATGTATATACTTCTTTCGCTTCTTGTTTTTCAAAGGATCTTCCACGTCTTGAGCGCTGTCGCTTTGAGTTTGCATACGATTGTCTTGCCAATTTTGAAAAGCGGTTAGTACTGTACGGGCTAAAAATTCTTTGAAATTACCATGGAGAAATAGAGGCATACATAAACGATTTGAACTTCGATCAGAATTTCCTCATCTCAAGTTACCAAGTTTGAAGTTGTTTATAAAAAATTACACTCATAAGTACTCCTAAGTAACAATCGGAGAATTGAAGCTTATTATATTCGGAATGCACTAATTTGCGAAATGCCTAATAGATGTCACCCCTTTTCCATCCAATTGTATTACAATAAATAATCGACGGCAGATGTCACCATTAATGGAATTCCTTGCCCATTTAGGAAATGGTACAAATTCCTTAATGGAAAGTGCAACCGTCGTTCATAACTCCATAACTCCAGGTCGCAAGGCAGCTGCGTTATTCTGTCAGCTGTCAATAATTCATGTGCACGCGCATGTTCGTATGCAAACGTTTGTCACTGCGTACCAACATGAACATGAAAATATGACGCTTCGTAAAAACGGACACGTCATCGGGTGATTCATACATTTGTTTTGTAAGGAAGGTTATGGTTGTTGATTAGTGCGTATTTGTCTCGGAGGTTCTTAATTTTGTAACACTAGCTTAGCTTGCCTAGTTCGTCGTTCTTTTGTCCCACTAGCTCTTTATTTGTAAGAATTTAAATAAACAGTGGGTTCAATAATTTTTAAGGAAAGCAAAACATTATCTTAACCTTCATCCGGTACTTATTCAATTCTTGATATTGTAATAAAATGTAATCTTTTAACTGTCTCAAATAAATATTTTCTTTAATTTTCTTTCAAATGTTCTCCCTTCGCATGATGTTTTCAATTAATATTGATCCCATGTCATATCGTCTAGCAACATTTGTGTCACGTTTGCGTAGAACGTCGCGTGCTCAGCCAGTGGCATTGATGTATTCTGCAAGCCGACCTGCGCCGACGCAGCTGCCCTCAGTAAATATTTGCTATGATACCCGGTTCGTTGCTCCATCTATATTTGTCATAGGGAAGCTGATATTTATATGGGATGAGCAATGGTTGCCATTTTCAATGTTGTGTAGGAAGATTTTCATTTGTTTATTCACTGCTTTTGTGATTTTAGAAGTTTCTTACTTTTGTTTAAATTACAGAATTGAAGAATTTTAGAGAATAACAATAAGGGCTATGAAGTTTAGGGTCAAAATTGTACGAAAACTCACCACAATTGAATTTTCTTTTTGTATCAGTAAATTTATCTTCGAAATTTTCTTTCTGCGCACCATCGTCTAACATTTATTAAAGAATATGTTTATTTATTTGCAACGTTGATGTCCCAAAAACAGCTGTTTATACCTATTATCTTTATCTCGACCACCCATCCAAAGGATTTGGTCGATTTAGCCTGAAGCACAAATGAGACTATTTTATTTTCACTCGTTCATTCACCCCGTTATCACTTCAAAGCCCTGCACATGCTTAATGGTTCAACCTCCCAAAGAACGTTACCAGGGAATCGGAACATCAATACTGTCCGGACCACATGACAAATCGTACGTTTACCGGGGCATGCTAAAAAATACCCACGAATGCACACCTCCAACGACAGTGTACATCTAATCGCGAAGCTGCAAGACTGCATTTGCTGCATCTTTTACTTTACCAACTTCCTCCTGTTCTTGCGTAAACTTTTTGAAGGCAGATGTCCTCGTCTTCATTTTACAGTCTGCTGCTATTCCAGGAATAATATTCCGCCATATTTTAGCGTATTCCAGTTTCAGGTGCCCAGATGTCGATTTCGTTTTCTTGTTGCTGAAATTTTAGTAAGGGATATAAGTTGCAATTTGTCGTCCCGGTTTGGACGCTGTCTGGATTTATTAGCTGCTTATTTTTGTTTTGTGCTAGTTAAATTTGTACTTGGGGCTTCATTATAGGGCATTGACTAATTGGGTATTAAAGTTTTCTTTGTGTTAGTGTGTTAGATTGTATTTAAACAAAGATATAATATAAGGAGATGCGCTATTAATAATTATTGAGAGGGCAACACGCATCTAATAGTTTCCGTTTCACAGCAAGGCGTTCTGGTTAGATGCCGTCAAATCTATCAATAATAATCCAATGTTGACAGTTTCTATAATTCCATTTTCATATGGGTCTAATTTTTCTCACTGATTCACAACGTCTAAGAAAAAAATCCTTATTTTACTAAAGAGCAGTTTAAAAAAAACTTGAAATAATTTTTTCTACTAGCTTTTTACCGGCCAGTTTCATCTGTGCTGTTCGAAATCCAAATCTTCGCATTTATATTCACTAATTCTGCTCTCATCTAATATAGCTAAACATCAGAAGCTCAATATTTTAATCTTTATACTAATAAACGTTTTTTGCACTACGTTGTTAGCGGCAGCGCAAAGCGGTGCAGTTCTGTTATGATTTTCTCACAGCACATGTGTGTTGCTTGAAAACATGAACATGGGATGCATAGATTTGGTTCGTGATGACTTTTTGCAGAAATTTTTCGCAAAAATTTTGCAGTGATCGGGATTATAACTTCATGAATGTCATGCATGATTGGGTTATCGTGTGAAGTTAGAAATTGTTATAAGCTTTACTGTCAATTCTGGTGTAGTATGGCGATTGGCCACTTTAAGTGTTTAGCAGTAACACAATAGTTTACTGCTACATAAACGCATATTGCTTGTGTCAGCGACAACCTTAGCAATATGCTTGTATATAAGTCTAAGTAAACCCTGAATATACGGTTCCTATTATAAACATCGAAGTTGGTCTTACTTGCTCCCCAACACCCTGAGGCATCATCAAGATCATCACATTACATCTTCATTACATGGCGACCTTGCCTCAAGAACCACAAAGGAACGACTAAAACTGAAGCAAGACCGACAAGGCGAAGGAAATTACTAATATGAAGACTGATCGAAGAAAAAATACAATGTCCGTTGCTGTGAAGAAAGATAACTAATAAGAAAAAAAAAAGAAGAAAAGATAATACAACATCAATACTATGAAGAAAAATAATTAACAGGAAGGAAGAAGAATAATAGAAAAAACAAATAAGAAGACGAATAGAATATGATAAAGATGAATAGAAGAAGAAAGAAGAGCGCTGTCCAGGGTTTACCCGGCTCGCACGTCAAGAGGAGTCCTGGGATATCCCGGCCCAATCAAAAGGAGTCCAGGGAATTCCCGGCCCAGTTCCAGGGAGTCCAGGGTTAGCCCGGCCCAGCATCAAACAGCACCGAGCATCAGCATCGGGTCCACGGTTACTCATCGATTATTTATTTTAATTTTTACAAAGGTTGTCGCAAAGCAGGTATATATACTTTTTTTATATTTTCTCTTACTGCTCATGAATTTTTTTTTTATTTTCAAGTAAAATTCCAGTAACCTAGTGTCACAAAGTTCAATCACCTTATTTCGTTTCGCAATTTGCGACAGTTGCTAGCGCCGCTCACGATTATGCGCGTCAGCATTTATTGGAACTAGGCCGCGCGCCGGTACCTAAGTATGCGACTTATAATTAAAATTGAATGTAATTAGAAACCATGGGAATGCGTCGCATCATTCCAGTATTTAAATAGTTAACAATAATACTCAATAAAACTATTTTTATACAATTAAAGAATTAAAATGAATTTAAAGATCCTAAGAATATAATTCTTAGATTTAATGATTTTGTTTAAAGATTATCAGATCAGAAATTTAAAAAGATTAAATAGAATTAAATGATCGAATTAAATAATTTGATAATATAGAATTGGAGGATCGATTTAAATAATTTGAAGATGAATAATTGAAGATTGAGTAAAATGATTTTTATTTTGGTACGGTACACTACTGTCAACATAGTTAGAGCTCTTAGTCCTTTATCTGATCATGGTGTTTGGACTACCGTGCCCTCCGTGAAGATGTTGGAGACTTTATGTCTTAATGAATTTAGAGACTCTTAACTTACAGGCACGCCGAAATGGGTGACCTGATATGCCAAGTTATTATAGGGCCAAGATGCCCATGAGGTTAATGTTGAAGGGCCAAGATGCCCATATGTTTATTGAGATTATGACAAGGGACGCACAGAAGCGTAGCCCAGTTTATTTTAGGAGCAGATGACTCCGAGTAAAGGCATTATTTATTAATATGACACCATAGTACCGTTACCATAAAAATGAATAAAGCAAAATATTACGGATATAAATATTAGAAAGGAGTGTAACGAAAAATTTATTTTTTATTAAAAAACAATTAATCGATCAATAAATAATTAAATAATACAGAAATTAAATAATAACGTAATTACTAAAGAATTAATAACTAACTGATTATTAGAAAATTTAAGAACGTGACACTAGCAAACTAAAATAAATGTTGATATGATAAAAATGAACGATAATAAATTTGATTTTATTAAATGTATAAACTTAATATAAGTAACTTTTTTCTCAGGTAAAATCCTTACAAAAAAAAAATGTAAACAAGTAACATGCGTTTAATTTTTTTTTTTTCTGCCACCCCGGCGGTGAAGGGACTTTCGGGGGAGGTGTAGTATGGCGATTGGCCACTTTAAGTGTTTAGCGGTAACACAATAGTTTACTGCTACATAAACGCATATTGCTTGTGTCAGCGACAACCTTAGCAATATGCTTGTATATAAGTCTAAGTAAACCCTGAATATACGGTTCCTATTATAAACATCGAAGTTGGTCTTACTTGCTCCCCAACACCCTGAGGCATCATCAAGATCATCACATTACACCTTCATTACACTGGCTTGTTGATTTTGGTATTAGAGGCGCAAAAAATTAATTTAGCCAATGCTTTAGAAAGAAGACAATGTCTGATTTTTGTAGGTACCTATTTTATGTAAAATATTTGTTGCATCCCCTTTAGCTGAATATATTTTGTGCACTGTGAAGAATTAGCATAAACTGAATTTAACGTAACAAAAGAATAGTAGCAAGCCTTTTTCATAATTAGTACTGGTTAGAACGAGAGCATCTTAGAAACAAAAAGCCCTTTTGTCCATGCATTCTTCAAAATTCATTACACGCTACTACTGAAATCCATCTTTTATTATTCATGCGCGACTCTAAAGTTTTTCGTATTCTAATTTATCGGCCCTGCAGATTTATTGCCCTCCTTTTTTTGTCGCTGTTTACGTCCAAAAGACATCGGGTCGCGTTACGAAAAAAAATTACAGTAATGAGACACACATAAAAAAATGTCTGGACGCCAAAATGTATGTCATTGAACACTGAGATGTATGTCACGGTATGCAATAAAGTTGGATGAACGGAAACAATCTGTTTCATCACCAATTATCTTAAAAAAGGCAAAGTTAGTACAAAAAGTTTGTAATATGTACTGTTTCATTGATGAGTTTACTACCCAAAACTGTACAAGTATATTTTTCAGTCTCTCTTCCCAGACTTACTTGTGTCCAAATAATTTGGTACCGTTTCAAATTTCTATGTGAAGTTAATATATTTAGTTCAAGCCAGTAAGCTTATTATACATATGTAACTAATTTCATTCTCTGCTGCTAAATGAAAATTCTGCAAAGATACTAAAACGATTCAGCTAAGAAGTCTATCACAAGATTATCCTGAAGTTTACATCTGTCTAGGTTCCGATGCACCGATTGGCCACACATTTCATGCCAAATGCTAAGAAGCTTTATATATATCTGAACCGATACGTAGAAGAGTTAGATCCTGGTGTTTGTTATGTGATGTCTGGATATACTGTTGTCAGAATCAACTCCCAGGTTCAGCCTTTTAAAGCCGAACCAGTAAACAATACGCCAGGGTTCTTGTCTATTATTACTTCTCGGTACACTCAGCTATTTCCAGAACGCTATGCATGTCCCTCTCCACCATCGATGTTGGGTTCAAGGGTAAGTCTCTGTACAAATATTTACTTTGCTGTAACTGGGTTGGATCCAGAACACTGGCCAAGGTTAGGTATTTAGCCAGCGTCCGCTGTATAAGTCTACGTTGAGTGTTTGGAGCTTTTAGGGAAACCTTTGGGCCAAGAAATAAATAAACATTGCAGGACAATTAACATCAATTGGCCCGGTCTCACCCAAGTTAATCAAAACAAAACTATAGGTGCTGATAAACATACTTAATTAAATAAATACAGTCCGTGAGCTCTTAAAACGTAGGATACGGCCGATTCAAGTGTCAAACTCATTAGAGTTAATGAGACAGCAAGACAGGTCTTTTAAATTGCTATCACGTCATACATAAATAGTTATAACATTTATGACACGGGCACAAACATTCTCCATAATATTTATCATGCGGGTACGATTGTATCCGGTCTCCAAAAACGAAGATAATAGAGAACTATTTTACTATATTTATTCTTCTTATTTTCTCTTCAATTAAATTAATAACTTCGTAAAGCTTAGTCATCAGTTTTTGAACTACAAAATGATGTGAGGACTGAAATGAAGTGTTCTAAGTACCCTCCGTTGGCTCAACGTAACTTATACCTAAAGCGTCAAGCAAATATTACAATACCTCGATACCTAATCGAACATGGGCTTTACTCTGTTTTTTCCAACAGACTTACCTCAGACTGTAACAAAGCATTTTATGTTGTTGTAGTAAATAAACCCCAAATTAGTAACAGAGCAAGAAACCTGAGTCGATGTTTGTTGTAAAAACATTGGTTCCCAGTAAAATGAGTTTCGTTCTGTCATGGAGAACGGAGTTTGTGCTGCCTGAGAATTTTGTTAGGGTAATGTGTAGCCATATTTTTCATTGTTGGAATATGGAAGATGTGGATTAATAATTTACCTAATTTTCAACTAGTTAACTATCTGTTACCCGCGATTTCGTCCGCGCATATAAAATGTGTATCCGAGGCAGCTTGGCTTTTATAATCTTTCCAACAATTGTCGTTACATTTCAAATAATTTACACAAAATCGACGTTTATACCTACTTAAACCTTCCATCTGAATAATTCTATCTATTGGCGAAAGCGACATGAAAATCCCCCCAGTAATTTTCGAGTTTATCGCGAGCAAACAAAGTATGATGCTGCTTGATTACCGTTCCATTAAGCACAACTACGACTTGTCGTTGCAATTCTTTCTAGTATCTTTTCTTACCTTCTAAGAACCAAGCATTATCTCTCTCTCTCTCTCTTTTGCTTGATACATACTACTATTACAAGCTTCATTAGTAATTACTTGATGTTTTTTGTATCCAATGACGCGCTCCACCAACTGACCGCCGGTCTTTTTTCTCGTTTTTTTGTCAGAAAGTGATGCATTCAAAAATAATCTGCATGCTTTTTCTGTGTCTGGCTTTTTGCCTGCGCCTGGGCATAGTTGAGGTCAAATGTCTACGACGGAAATGAGAATTGCGGTTCTGATTTGACGGCTATTATTTTTATAGTAATTGCATTACGGGATCTATGTCATACTTATACACGGTGACTTTGAATTAGTATACAGGAACTACTCGATGCCAATACATTTTAGTTTTCGAAATACAAACATGATGTTAAGATCCTATTTTTAATTCAGATTAAATTTTAAACCAGAATTATTGTCACGCTTTGCATATACTACGTTCTTTGTCCTAACTGACGCATGCACCTCTAGAAATGTGGGTGACTATACGATAGTCTACAGAATGTTTTATCTCTTTAATATTAATGAAACAACTCAGGATTAAACGAAGCTAACAATAAACTAAGAACCTGGTAGTTGAGTGTCTCATTAAGTGTCACTTAACCTGTCCATGGGTTACCAACAAGCTTGTACCACTTGAACTCAAATTATGTTTGTCTTGCTCTTGACAAACATGTTAAAACAACGGCAGCCATATTTGTTTTAATACTTGATTTTTTTGAGGTAATGGTAAAACTTGTAGTGTTTTTTGGGCAAAGGTTGAGTGTCTTGCTACTGTGAGGTTATGTTTTTTGTGAATAAAGTCGTTATTTTGCTATATTTTTATATAATTTCGGTGGAAAAGAAGCGTACGGCTCGCCTGTTGGTAAGCGACTACCGCAGCCTCCATATCCAGCGCTTGAAAATCCAGGGAACTAGCATGATACCTTTTTGTTTTATATAAGTATTTGTCTAGCAATTAAAGTATTGTTTAATCATAGGTATTTTATTAACGTTACGAGGGATAAAAGTAGGTAACAGTAAGCTTTTAACATATTTCGGCGGAGATTATATTATGTATTTTTGTAATTCTTTGTCACCTAATAGTCTTAACGGGAGACCTGGGGGTGGTTTTGGAAATAATAAATTTCAATATTACTACAGAACATTTTTCGGAAATATTAATAAAAATCAGCTTAACTTTTTTTTTCTTGGGCCCGCACGAGAGCATTGCCATATTTCAAATTTTAGAACGCTTCTTCAAAACAGTTGAATAGCCCAGTGTTGCCAATTAAATAATGTTTTCGTTCCGTAATTTCAGGAGCATTACATTTTATTTGACTGGCAATTTGAGCACAACGATTGCCGAACAAAGGCAGAAAGTTTGGCTACGTTCCCCGACGAATGTAAGCCGAACGAAAGCAGAGGTGCGCCGGCGCCGGTACAGCGCTGAATAGAAGCCCAGGGGCCCGATTTTTGAAAAAGCACCACACGAAAGAAATCACAGCTCTCATTAATCTTGTGAACTAGTCAAAACATTGATTAGAGCTGTAGTTTTGGAGATATAAGCTGAATGATACCACTTTCGAGTGGTACTTTCCAGTGATGTGCTTTCAAAAATCGAGCCCCAGTACAGGCTATAATATGATCGTTACGTGATAATTTGTCCCTGTATTTTTACATTAGCTACGAATTAATTTTGTCTCTTTTGGCATACTCCTGTAAAAGGCGTGTGGCGTACTAGTTCTATTCCACGCTTGGTGTTGGGCCTGCTAGCTCTTCAGGATGTGGGTCCCAACAGAGCCTCCTCGACACCAGCCTACCAATAGACTAAACTAATATATAAAAACAAAAAAAGGAAGAAAACTAAACAGAGAAAAGAAGTAGGCGCCACAAGCTTTGAAAAATAAGAGAAAACCTAAAGCTTGAAAGGTTGTTAGAGAAATGGAGTAAAATAATAAGTTTGCTTTCACTCAATAAATTATATTATAATAAAAAAATACAACGCTCTTGGATCGGGTCACGGGAACAATGTTTGCTTAAAAATTAGAATACAACTTAGCGCTAAGACCAAAATAAATTAAATCTAGTGTACAGAATTTCTTAGCGATAGGTCCGGCGATGGAGGTAATGAGATCGGCCTTTCTATTGGCTCGAATAATTAGACAAAAAAAAATTAAAAGAAAGGTTTAAATGGTGCCTGACAAGGACGGTTTAAAATTGAATGGGTTGAAGAGGGTACCGACGTTACGGGAGCTAATCACGGTTCATGAAGTCGCAGAACATAAAGGAACGTGATCACCTGATTGAATATGATGTGTGTGTGTGGGTAGACTGGCCCTACAGCGAGCCACGTCGTCAGCTGCTGTGCCCTGGCAGCACGCCGAAACGATACCCGGAGTCCACGGAGAAAGTTGGCCACGCCAAGCGACCGAACAAATAGTCTGTAAGCGAAACAAGGTCTTAGCATAGGAAACAGAGAGAAGAGGGTAGGTTTTAGGTCGCAGAAGATGAGTTTGCATATTACTTACTCGGAGAAAGAAATGGATTCGAAACAACTGTTGGATTTGTATTAGCGTAGCTTCAGAACTTCCCAGCAAGCAGCGGATTCGAATAACAAGGCGTCACACACTGAAACAAATCCTGGGTTAGGGATTTGTGCAAGCGAAATATGATGCCCACGATGCAAAGTAACAAATTTCAGGTAGAACTCACCAGCTCCCGAAGTAGGCACACCGTCACAAGCAGAAGAAAGGTTTGTATTGGATTATTTGAGACCCGAAGCCAAAAGAGACCGACCAGTAACCTGCAGTGATGTTATAAAGCATCAAAAGCCGCTAGTGCTGTGCCCTGGTCGACAATCTCTATCGATGGGTTAGAAATTTCGATGAAGTGCATTCTAACTAACAAATAACTGCAAGCCTCCTTGACCTGCCGGGAATAGTTCAACATTCTCGAAACACAAAACGAAACTTCCACGAAAGGCGTTCCAAAAAGATTTGGCAAGCAAAACTTAATAACACGGCACGCTTGATAAAATGATCGGATCGATGCCATGTCAATATCCAAACGTCACAGCCCTAGTGAAGCCTTGCCATAGACAAGCGCAATGGTACTGCAACAAATAGGAAGTTTCTTCGAAACATTCAAAGTTCAATGTTTATTTTGACATGTAAAACAATAATAAAATGTCCCCTCTTGATGCCCTAGTTTAAATCTAAATAATAAGTTGTAGCTTATAAAAATAAACAAATAAACAAAGCAATCGTTGCCTGCTGAAGAGACGATGAGGAGTCACACCAACACGCTAGATGGCGCTGAAAATAATGTACTTCGTAGTGTTTCCGCTTCAAGATAGATGGCGTTACGTGTATGATACAACGAAATTGAATCGTTACATTACCTCCTTACCAAAAAAATTTGAAAAGAAAAAAAAAAAAAAAAAATTTTTTTTTTTTTTTTTTTTTTTTTTTAATGTTCGTGCTGAGTGACAACCCTAGACCCAAGCAGAAGTGTTAGGGTATGATAATACTATGATATATCAAAATTGTTGTGTTCTTTCCCTTGTGCAGGTGATGAAACACTAACTCTCCATACCAACTTAATAAAGAAAGGAAAAAAATGTGTGCGTGTATGTGTATGTATGTGTGTGTGTGTGTATATGTGTGTGTGTGTGTGTGTGTGTATGTGTGCGTGTGTGTATGTGTGCGTGTATGTGTATGTATGTGTGTGTGTATGTGTGTGTGTATGTGGTCACAGTTTAAGGACTTGTCCGGGTCCTGAAAAAAGAAAACAAACAACCCGCTAATTACCTAACTCTGATTTGACAATATCCTTGACATGCCAAACACCAATAGGTTTGTTAGAGTCATGGTCCCGCAATTCATAGGTCACACTTGAAATCTTATTTGAAATAACACACTTTTTGAATTTAGGTGCCAGTTTTTTAGTGAAAAATTTTGAAGCGTCAGAAAGAGGATATTCTCTCTTCCACACTATCTGACCTACATCATATTCTACAATCCTTCTCTTCCTATTATAATAAACTCTGTTTTTGTGATAGGATTCAGCTAAGCACTTGTTGACTTTGGCGAAAACTGGTTTCAAATGAGGTAATAAAGAGGCATATAAAGTTCGGTCTGAAAATTGCAGTTCCAGGTCATCCAGTGATCGAGCTGGGTACCACTCTCCAGAAAGGATAGCTTCGCGTCCATGGTTTAAAAAATACGGACTATACCCAGTAACTTGATGCACTGCAGTGTTAATAGCAAACTCTATTTGACTTAACTGATCGGACCAGGTGCGATGGTCATCACCAACATATGATGCTAATGCTGTCGATAGAACCCTGTTAATTCGTTCTGAAGGATTATTTTGAGGTGTGAACCTACAATTGTAAAAGAAAGTCTTAATCTTGTATTTTTCCTTCAAAGACTTCATATGGTTGGAGATGTATTGGGGCCCGTTATCCATAGTGATACATTGAGGGATACCGTGCTTCATTAGTACTTCATTTTCAATTAAACGTACCACAGTCTTGGCCAATGAATTCCTCATGGGAAATAAACAAGTGTATTTGGTGAAATAATCTGAAACTACTAAAACATATTGGTAACCAGAATAACTTTTGGGTAATGGACCCAGAATATCGGTTGAAATCATCTGCCATGGTCGTTGGACCTTCTTGGGGTGTTCCATTAGCCCGGAAGGTGGTAAATTTGTACTTTTATAAGCCAGACAGATTGAGCAAGCTTTAATGTATTTTTTTATGTCACCGAGCATTTTTGGCCAAAAGTAACTTTGAGAAATCCTCTTAAAAGTCTTGAAGGTGCCTAGATGTGCTGCATCAGGTCTATCATGACATTCCTTTAAAATAGAGTTTCTCATATGTTTAGGAATCACTCGCTTCCACTCACATTCGACTGTCAGGGGGTTTTTGCTACGAATACGTTTTAAAAGGGTGTTATCTAAAATTCTAAAGTCAGGATGTTTTTGAGGGTCTTTTGAAACTTTCTCAAACAGTTTGTCATACCATAGATCTATGGGTGAGTCAGAAGGAGAGATGACATTAACATTGTCAGTTACAACTGATGCTCGGGAAAGAGCATCGGCAACCTTATTCTCTGAGCCTTTCCGGTACTCAACATCGAAGTTAAACTGTGAGAGTCTGAGTGCCCATCGTGCCAAACGACCTGTAGGTGATTTTAGACTGACCAACCACTTCAGACTACTATGGTCAGTATAAACTTTGGTTCTGAAAGGGGAACCATCAATATATCCGCGGAACTTTTCAAGGGCAAATATTATGGCATTCAACTCCTTCTCTGTTGTGGAATGATTTTTTTCAGAGCTAGAGAGAGTTCTACTGGCATACGCCACTGCATGCTCGTAGCCTTCATCATCAAATTGAGACAGGGCACAACCCAGACCCACATCGGAGGCGTCCGTCGTGACAGTGAATGGCCGGTCGAACCTCGGCACACTCAAGATGGGAGCAGAGATAAGCAAGGTCTTAATGGTGTTGAAGGCTGCTAAAGCTTTCTCATCCAAACAAAATGAAACTCCCTTGGGCAACTTCTTAGTAAGCTTATTTAACGGTGCGCTCAGAGTTGAGTAGTTATTGAGGAATCTTCGATACCAAGAGACCATTCCTAAGAATCTGCGGAGTTCTTTCTGACTGGAAGGAGCCGAGAATTCAACTATGGATTTTACCTTATCACTATCTGTACGTAAACCACGTCTGTCAATAACATAGCCGAGAAACTTTAATGATGAGCGGCAAAAGGCCGATTTGTCCAAGTTAATGGTGAGTCCTGCTTGTCTCAATTTTGAAAGTACTTTATTTAATAGTGAGATGTGTTCCTCAAACGAATCAGATATCAAAATTACATCATCAACATAATAAAAGACGTTGTTGCTGAATTCAGGTCCAAATACTTTGTCCATTAAGCGCATCATTCTTGCAGTCGCATTAACTAAGCCAAAAGGCATTCGTCGGAACTGGAAAGCTCCTACGCCAGGCACTGAAAAGCAAGTTTTTTCCCTAGAAGAGGGCTTCAGTAAAATTTGAAAAAAGGCGGACTTAAGGTCCAGCGATGTCATATACTTGGCATTATTAAGTGAATCTAATATTTCCTGAACTCTGGGCATGGGATAAGTATCTACTTTAGTCAGGCTGTTTAGTTTTCGACTATCCAGACACATCCTGAGCTCACCATTGGCTTTGGGCACTAAAAGTATAGGACTATTCCATGGAGAAGTACTTTTTTCAATGATACCCAATTTTAACATACTATCTATCTCGCGTTTGACATACTCCCTGTGGTGAAATGGAATTGGATAATATTTTTGTTTCACCGGAAGATGATCGCCCGTATCTATTTCGTGTTCCTCTAAGCTAGTACAACCCAAAGTGTCATCAGACGCTGCAATGAGCTTGAACCTATCTACAACAGAATTCAAAGCCTCTTTTTGTTGAGAAGTTAAATCTTCAAAGTCATGCAGATGAACCTCACTATTTTTAAGAAGATTCATCCTGCCTGTGCGCACACATGTCGACTTAGAATTTAATATGTCACGACAAAGGTTGAACATTCTCAGAAAATCTACACCTAGAATAATTGAAATATTTATGTCTTTACAAACAAAAACCTCCATGAACTTCACCTGCATGTTAAACTCTATAGGAACAGAAACTTTACCTAACACCTGCAGTGTGGCATTATTGCCAACTGATAGTTTATTATCACATGTCTGCAAAGGAAAGTTTAGACCCTCTCTTTGCAATGAGTGGTATGCTAACTCACTCATCACTGACACGGATGAACCAGAGTCAGCCAATGCATTACATTCAAGTCCTAATATACCTATTGAGAGGTAAGGTCTGGAATCGCCAGCCTCCTCTTTAAATAGTGGTTTAGTTCTGTGTGTGCAAGTGAAATTCCTGTTAGTCTCTAAATTACGGTCAGAAGCATCAAGGGCAGCACTCGATGATACAGCTGACCGGACACCTAGTTTTTTGAACAATTGCAGGATCGCGAATCTACGCCTGGCTTTTTGCATCTAAAACAATGCTGACCTACATACACATTGCATCGACTATAGTGATGAGGGCCATTGCACTTTAAGCATGTGACAGTAGACCTTTGGTTGTTAGGCCTGGAATGTGAATGTGACTCAGTGACAGGAACTTGGTTTTGTAATATATTGGGAATGACAGAATTATCACCAACATTAGAAAAGCCTCTAAACTGGCACTTAAATTGAGCTACTTCTAGTCGAGAGCAGATGGCCTTGAGTTCCTGAGTTGAGTTGACCTCAGTTAACGCTAAACGGGAAATATAGAATGGATCCATGTTGGTCATGATAATGTCTAACTTCTCGGTATCTGTCAATGGCCTGGTCAATCTAGAGAATAAGCTTTCCATAATGTTTATGTAACCTTTTATGCTTTCATTCTGACCCTGTAGTCGAGCCCTAATTTGATTTAGTAAACATCGCTCATACTCTACTGGCTGAAATTCAATGGTTAAAGAGTGTTCAAAGTCAGCAAAGGAATTCATGTGTGACCCACCATTACGGAACCATAACAAAGCGTCCCCGGCTAACAAGTGTACAATGTTTCTCAACAATTCGGTTTCAGACACGCCTGACGAAAACATTAGTTCCTTCAACCTAACCAGAAAATCATAGACCGGAGATCTGCCATCGTAAGACAGATTCCATTTTAACACCTGCGAGCTACGTTTGAATGTACAATCGACAGCAGTTACAGTCTGTTCAGGAACATCTGCACTATGGGACGATGAATCACCAGGTTCCTTGCGACATTTCAAAGTTTGAAGGGACCCATAGGCCTTCGTAACCAATGCAATTTTCCGAAGCTGTTGTTCTTTGGTACTTATGTGTAGACGCTCTAACCTTAAAATGACATGTGACAGTCGAGACAGACAGCGACGCCTGCATGACAACGACGAGTGATCTGCGCCCAGCACTGCATTCAGCTTCTCCTCGCATGCCTGGAACTCCTCGTCAAGCGACAAAGCTGAAATGTAACCAGATGCTTTTGTGAGGTCTTGTTGTGATTTTGATTTTCTAAAAAGTTGCTGGAGTTCATCCACCGTTTGTACGTTAGGTAGGTCTATCCCTCTCGATTTCAACTCAAATATTAGTTCATCCTTGTTCAGGCAATCTACGTCCACGTGAAGTGACATGATAAAAAAAATTAAAAAAATTGATGTGTGTATAAGGATCCAATGTCAGTACAAATAACCAGTTCAGTACTAAGGTGAAAAGCTAAACTGTTGAAGCTAAAACAGTGTTCCAAATGAGTTTAAACTCTAATGAAATTGCAAGTTTAAAAATAGTTCAAAAAAAATATAAAGTGTTGAGTCAGGTTACATTAAGTGGGTAGAATTATTCTTCTACAGTTTAAATTACTGTTATACAGGAGCTTATACAGCTTAATCAAAGCAAGGCAAAAATGCAAAATGAATTGTTAAACAGGCAAGTGTCCAATGTGCTATAGCACTAAACAACCACAAAAAAAAATTAAGTTCAAAACGGGCAGGCGGTACAAAAGGATAATTAATGATTGCCTAAAACCCTCATTAAAAAAGACAAAAAAATGAAACAGAGATGGCAACCAGGCCAGTGGATATGTGCTTTTACACATATAAAAAAAAACAAAAAAAATAAAAAAATAGATGGCAAACAGACAAGCAGCAAGAGAAAAAAAAATTTAATGCCAAAGCTTTAAATTATCCTGGTAGCAACCAGAATGTAGGATAACTGTGTGCTTGTTCTGCTTACCCTCAAGGCTGAAATGTTAGTGCCTTATAGTGCAAGTGATGTAACCGGCTGTCTTACTCTCCGTACCGTTTCACAGTATTGCAAGCTACTGCTTGCGGTCGGATTAGCGAGTAAGATGGTGGTAGCAACCCGGACGGACTTGGCACAAAAGTCCTACCACCGGCAAAAGTGTGTGACAATGTACATAAAAAAACAGTAGGGACAGATTTAAAGAAGATTGTGCGCTTTGAGACTATTACAAACCCAAAGAAAAAAGGAGAAAAGAAAAAAAAAATTGTGGGTAGATTTTGCTAAAAAAAAATAACAGCAAAATTTATTAAGTCACCAAAACGCACAAGTTTCAGTCACACAGGCCTTTAAAACCTACCTAGTAGCAAATAACTACTGAGAGAAAGCAAACAAGGAATTAAATGTTAAGAAAAGAAGAGAAAAAAAAGAATGGGGTAGTTTTAGTCGAGGTGGCCCCACGTTGGGCGCCAAATGTAAAAGGCGTGTGGCGTACTAGTTCTATTCCACGCTTGGTGTTGGGCCTGCTAGCTCTTCAGGATGTGGGTCCCAACAGAGCCTCCTCGACACCAGCCTACCAATAGACTAAACTAATATATAAAAACAAAAAAAGGAAGAAAACTAAACAGAGAAAAGAAGTAGGCGCCACAAGCTTTGAAAAATAAGAGAAAACCTAAAGCTTGAAAGGTTGTTAGAGAAATGGAGTAAAATAATAAGTTTGCTTTCACTCAATAAATTATATTATAATAAAAAAATACAACGCTCTTGGATCGGGTCACGGGAACAATGTTTGCTTAAAAATTAGAATACAACTTAGCGCTAAGACCAAAATAAATTAAATCTAGTGTACAGAATTTCTTAGCGATAGGTCCGGCGATGGAGGTAATGAGATCGGCCTTTCTATTGGCTCGAATAATTAGACAAAAAAAATTAAAAGAAAGGTTTAAATGGTGCCTGACAAGGACGGTTTAAAATTGAATGGGTTGAAGAGGGTACCGACGTTACGGGAGCTAATCACGGTTCATGAAGTCGCAGAACATAAAGGAACGTGATCACCTGATTGAATATGATGTGTGTGTGTGGGTAGACTGGCCCTACAGCGAGCCACGTCGTCAGCTGCTGTGCCCTGGCAGCACGCCGAAACGATACCCGGAGTCCACGGAGAAAGTTGGCCACGCCAAGCGACCGAACAAATAGTCTGTAAGCGAAACAAGGTCTTAGCATAGGAAACAGAGAGAAGAGGGTAGGTTTTAGGTCGCAGAAGATGAGTTTGCATATTACTTACTCGGAGAAAGAAATGGATTCGAAACAACTGTTGGATTTGTATTAGCGTAGCTTCAGAACTTCCCAGCAAGCAGCGGATTCGAATAACAAGGCGTCACACACTGAAACAAATCCTGGGTTAGGGATTTGTGCAAGCGAAATATGATGCCCACGATGCAAAGTAACAAATTTCAGGTAGAACTCACCAGCTCCCGAAGTAGGCACACCGTCACAAGCAGAAGAAAGGTTTGTATTGGATTATTTGAGACCCGAAGCCAAAAGAGACCGACCAGTAACCTGCAGTGATGTTATAAAGCATCAAAAGCCGCTAGTGCTGTGCCCTGGTCGACAATCTCTATCGATGGGTTAGAAATTTCGATGAAGTGCATTCTAACTAACAAATAACTGCAAGCCTCCTTGACCTGCCGGGAATAGTTCAACATTCTCGAAACACAAAACGAAACTTCCACGAAAGGCGTTCCAAAAAGATTTGGCAAGCAAAACTTAATAACACGGCACGCTTGATAAAATGATCGGATCGATGCCATGTCAATATCCAAACGTCACAGCCCTAGTGAAGCCTTGCCATAGACAAGCGCAATGGTACTGCAACAAATAGGAAGTTTCTTCGAAACATTCAAAGTTCAATGTTTATTTTGACATGTAAAACAATAATAAAATGTCCCCTCTTGATGCCCTAGTTTAAATCTAAATAATAAGTTGTAGCTTATAAAAATAAACAAATAAACAAAGCAATCGTTGCCTGCTGAAGAGACGATGAGGAGTCACACCAACACGCTAGATGGCGCTGAAAATAATGTACTTCGTAGTGTTTCCGCTTCAAGATAGATGGCGTTACGTGTATGATACAACGAAATTGAATCGTTACAACTCCACTTTATTTTTATTTTTATTATAGCCTTTTTTATTCCGAATTCGCTACAATTTCATTTTTTTTGTTGTTATTGTGTTGTTTTTTTTATTATTATTAAATTGTCGCGTAATTCGGCGTGCCTCATGGCATGGGCCTCCTCCGTGTATTGGAGGGTTTGGGCTATAGTTCCCACGCGCGCCCAGTGCGGATTGGGAACTTAACACACACCATTGAATTTCTTCGCAGATGTGTGCAAGGTTTCCTCACGATGTTTTCCTTCACCGAAAAGCTCATGGCAAATTTCAAATGTAATTTTCGCACATAAACTCCGAAAAACTCAGAGGTGCGCGCCCGGGATTTGAACCCACGACGCTCTGCTTGAGAGGCCACAGGTCAAACCACTAGGCTACCACGGCTTTTTATTTTACATTAGTTATTATTATTTTTACATTAGTTACGAATTAATCTTGTCTCTTTCTTTGCGAAGCCTGCAGCACTGGCAGCCATACTCTTACCTTTTAATTTAATTGCATCGAATTTTAAAGCAGCGCCATAGTTATTAATGATGTAGATGATTCATTGACCTTGTTGGCGAGACGAGCGCCAGACGAAGCCACCGTTACTCATCCGCACTTATACAAGTGTCACCAGCTGAAATAAATAGAAAGCTGACAAATATAAAGTTAAAATATAGTTTTTGTTATAAAGAGCACCACTTGTCCGTATCACGAAGCTACATAAACATAATCACGTCTATATCCCTAACGAGGCAGACAGAGCCTATTTTTTTTTAACGGAGTGGAAATCTTTATGGATGCCCTAGGCACGGGGATGCCTAGGGTTATGTGGGACTCCCCCCGGGTATACCCAAACTAAAAACTCTCCGGCGTTGCCTCAATCTGGTGTGATGGGGACGCAGTGGGATGCCACTAGGGTTTCACCACAGACCCCCGGTGGCCCCGGCTTCCGCCAGGACCGCGCCAAAAAGGGGAGGGCCCGTACGCTGGGCCCGTCTTCCCTTAGACCTTAGACAACGAGACCGTGCAATGCAGGTAGGTAATGAAGAGGCAGACAGAGCCTAAGGTAGAAGACCTAAAGGCCTTGTTTAGTATGATTGTGGGCGTATAGCTGGAAAGGGAAATCAAAATAGTGATGGGCCGCATCGCCTATAACATGATTCAAAAAATCAAAATTCTAAATTCTATGTTAACTGCAAGTCACAATTTTAAAAGTAAACTAAGAACGAAAGGATTGGACCAGTGTTGCTAATGTAGCTAGTCTTGTAAAATTGTAGTAGTAATGCAATGTAAAAAATGGCCAAAATATTCAGCTTTAAGTCTGAATTCTATTTTTCTATGAGCAAGCGTTGATATCTCGTGATGAATATTTTTTTTAACTGAGGTATTTTTTCTATACTTGTCTTATTTAGTAGATGACCTGTAAGGCTTATTGTCTAACTCGCTCGCAATGGCCTGACAATTGACATCGGAATCAGCTAGCTGTCACATTCATACAAGAACTGTCAAAATGAACACGATGGCGATTGCGAGCGAGTTACATAATAAGACTACTGCCCACTTATCGCCCCGTTGAGTTCGCTGTATTTACTAGACATTCTGTATATTTACATCATAATCCAACGACTTTTAAACTTTCAACTTCAGCGCGCGTCGTTTACAAATAACACCGTAACTTCCTAAACATTTACCGCAATAAAGCTTTCTCTGTCTCTCTAACGACATTTAAGATATATCCGTCTTTGTTCAGCGATTAGGGTTAGATAATTCGACGTCCAGTGCTTATTGAGGTTCTAGAAAGTAGACCAGACGGGGCATTGTCTACGTCTTATCATAACTTAAGTTATTAGGACAAGCTATAATAGACCAATAACAATATTGTTTGAACTATGATTAGTGTTATCATTAAAGTTAATGCTAAACAGTCTGGATGTAATAAACATAAATCAAAGTAGATAATACTACTCAACTGAATTTCTCTATTGTTAGTCATTTTTAAACGGTTTTCATTACATTCATGCTGTAACAAGGTTCCACGTACCCCGACGAAACCACACCAGTATACGAGCAAAGGTTTATTGAATTAAAACTAAAAGTTTAGGCGAAGGGAGCCGTCGCAGCTTCAGCAGGCGTTTCGACAGAGACACCGTACTGCGACTTCGATAGTTCCTTTTCTCAGGGATTATATTGGATGGTGTTCAAGAGCTTGAATGCAGCCAACCAAGTACAACCCTGCCCTAACGAAAGACATCGTTTGGTATTTTCAGTCCCGGTAGTCTAGTTTCTGAGACAGACAAACGATAGCGCGATCTATCTGGTAGCTAGCGCCATCTAGGGGCAGCTTCCTGTACTACAATGCACAATTTTGCAAGAGATTTTTTTGAATACTCTGGTTTTTAAATTTGAATTTAAGAATTTTGTAAATTAGTGAGTCTACTTTTTATCCCGTCTCGCCTCTAGCCTAAGGCATTGCTGAGAAACGAGAAGCTCATGGCAAATTTGAAATGTAATTTTGCTCATAAATTCCGAAAAACTAGCTCCAAAAACGCCGGTAGTTGAACCCACGGGGCTACTCTGTTATTCGATTTTCAAAGTTAGTCTCATACCATCTCTCAAATTAATCTACTGTACCTATCTATCTATCTAACACCTTAAAACGAGCAATACCTGTGTATGTATATACTTACCTAATGATCTGAATCTCGTAAACGGCTTATAAATTCTCGATAAATTGATTTAGCTAAGTCTCATTTTTAGAAAACGTACCAAAAAAATATCGAGCAAAACGAAACGGCGCCAAAAGAACTTTGAAAATCGAATTTCGCAGTATTAGGTCTCAGGCCTTACCATGACATCTTAATGATTCAGTTTAGGTTCGCTCGCTGTTAGATCCATACTAAAAATGACAGCTAAACCCTGAACTGAGTCGGAATTGAATCTCATTAAGACGTCATGGTAAGGCCCCAGGACCCTCCGCGTTAGAGGTCATGCGACAAACCACTAGGCTACCACGGTTTTTACCTCCTGCGCAAACTAGCATGTTCTTCAGTACATTATCTTGTTACATTAAATCTGGCGAATTCCTGAGCCCGCCGACTATCTCCCACATTGTCGGCCGGAACACAATTATTTTCCAAAAACATTCCGCACATGTGCAAAGTGTGCTAATGGCGAGATTAGGTATTTCCGTTCACTCCTGCGCATAACATGTTAGGCGCGTGACTCACGAGACGCGTCTACTTGGACAGCTTTATTCTATAAATGGTACATTTTCATAGTATTTATTTCATAGGAAGAAGCATTAAATTGGCTAATTAATATCATCAACCTATACCAGTCCTCTGCTGGACATAGGCCTCTCCAACTACACGCCATCGTGCACGACCCTAGGCTACTCTCAGCCAGCCACTTTGCTAAGATCATGGCTCTACCTAGTCTGAAAGTGTTCTACACCACGCTTGTCGATCGGAGGTCTCCACTCCAGGACTCGTTTACCCCACCAGTGGTCGGTTTTTCGGCTAATGTGGCCAGCCCACTGCTACGTCAGCTAGCTGATCCGGTGAGCTATGTTGGTGACTTTGGTTCTCTGTCGGATCACTTCGTTCCGAATTCGTTCCTTCAGAGGAACTCCGAGCATAGCTCTTTCTGTAGCCCTCTGCGACTTTAAATTTGTGGACCAGCCCAACCTTGAGTCACGTCTCGGCACTTCGGAAATTAATACGCTATCACATGCTAATTTGAAAAGTCCTTTCTCAGTGCACCTTTTCAAACAATACAATGTGTTTAATTCTTAGTTATTTAATTAATAAAATGGCACTGAATTCGAAGTTGAATACTGCATAATGCGGACCATTTACATTGTCTTTATTACAAGCTGACAGAGATTCACTCTAAAATTATTTACGACTGCGTAGGAGCATCGGATTAATGCAATTGAAATTGCTTTAGCTGTGTTAATTAGAGAGCTCCTCTGAAAGCTTGTTCAGGGGGTTATTCTCGAAACCTCAAACCTTTTTTTCTGACTTACTCGCATTCACCATTACTTTCTGTCAAACGGTAAAGGAACAGGATGAAAAGAGATGGTGAATATAATGGAAACCGCCAACGCTTTAGAGAATGGTAATGGGGTCTCTGGTCCACGGATTCAGCTTTGTCATAAATCAACACTAGCTGCTAGTAGCTTAGTGGTTTGACTTATGGCCTCTCAAGCAGAACATCGTGGGTTCCTCTGAGACTTGAGTTTTGGGAATTGATGTCCGAAATTACATTTTAAGCTTACCATGAGTTTCGGTGAAACCTGTACACAGCGATGCGATTCAATAGGTGCTTGAAGTTTCCAATCCGAGCTGGATTCGCGTGAGAACTATAGTGATACAATAGGGTGGAAATGATGATGATGAAACTTATTCGTGAAATATTCCAAAAACAATATATAGGTACTTACTAGAGGTTCAGATATTGAAGTCTTTGATAAGGTCTTGAATAAAATTGCATCTAATAATTCTGCATTCATGACCGATCCTTTTGCGGTGCATTACGTGTCCAACACCTCTGTACAGTCAGAAAAAGTATAAGTAGACATAGAATTACAAATGCAACACTTAACGAAGTGTTTTAGATATTTTTTTGCATCAGGCGTTTTATTCCGGAGGTCACAGGGCTGTATCTTTTAAACCATAATAGATG
Source organism: Pandemis corylana (assembly GCA_949127965.1). Classification (NCBI taxonomy): domain Eukaryota; kingdom Metazoa; phylum Arthropoda; class Insecta; order Lepidoptera; family Tortricidae; genus Pandemis; species Pandemis corylana. Next base: position 3,398,403 of record OX421869.1, read on the forward strand.
CTTAAATTTTCTGTTAAAGCCCCCAGAGACCTCATTTAAATACCAAGTTTTTTTTGGCACCTACGTCGGTAGCTACCTCTTGAGCAAGCGGGTATCTGATGGTACCACCTACCCAAAGGGTTGCAGATGCGTTGTCAACCAGGCTATGATAAATATACCTCCTGTGTTGCTGACTCTACCAACGATGCACGTATCAGGCTCGATTACTGTTATACGCAGTATGATTGTGCCCAACTTGGCCAACCAACCGCTTATCATTATTCTTTATTAGCACACGGAACTGCTATACGACTTTATGCTGTCCTTTAGACACATAATACTCGTTTAAATGATTATTATGACACTGGCCGCCACACGCGGTCTCTTGCGATCGCTTTTGCCTTTCTACCCTCATTCTTTATCGTTTCACAGAATGAAATGGTGTATGCGATTCTGACCCCAAATGCGTTAGACAATATGGCCTCAGTAGGCTTATTATCTAACTCGCTCGCAATCGCCATCGTGTCCATTTTGACAGTTCATGTATATGGGCTGACAATTGGCATCGGAATCATCTAGCTGTCACATTCATACAAGAACTGTCAAACGAACACGATGGCGATTGCGAGCGAGTTAGACAATAAGCCTGGTCTCGCTGACAAGCTCGCTTGTACAAGGTCACTGGATTAGCTACGCCTTCCAATAGGACAGTTCTTTATTCTTTACTAGCTGCTCGCGACTTTTCACAGAATTAAATTTTAGTAAAGCTTCAATCTCCCTAATCCCGCCCTGTTGCAAAATCGACGGCTTTTGACGTAAAATTTTGTGGGCTGTTTTGATTATGTCCTCATTTTTGTGCATTTAATTTTTTCTTTTCATAACACTCATTGCCTCAGCAAAAGCAGTTTTTACCTTTTGATGTCTATTTCACCTCGTTTCAGAGCATCTTAATGGCTCTAGCTGGGCATCCGGGAGTGGCAGACTAATTACTTCCTACTGGCCCAGGTTATTCTGTGGCGAAGACAGATGAATCGGGCTCCAAATGGGCGAGATGGATTGAATTATGGACTCGTGGGGAAGTCGCGCAGCCGTTTGGTCGATGTTGAATGCTTCTGGAACAATTTTGAAAACATTTTCACCATTACATTGCTACGTTATCCCAGAGTAACATAGACAGTTAATCCAACCCAGACAAAGTAGTAAGTAGGGGTAGTAGCAATTTATAATATTGGTAGTAGGTAGGCTGAAAACACAGTACCTCCCAGAGGTCCATATCAATGAACAAACACTACCTATTACGCAGGACTTTATGCCTTGTCTCACACAATCACATGATGTGTTACAATACAAGACAATAAAATAACTCTTTATTGAACACCACATATAACAACCAAAACAGAAAAAAAGGTATACAGAATATTACAAGGTAACAATAGGCGACCTTATCGCTACAGAGCGATCTGGTCATATTCATATTATTGGATTTATGTATGAACACCAACACCATGTATGTATTAGAAATAAACGTTTATTGTTTAAAACCAGCACAGAAACAGATGCTCCTCTTTCGCACTTAATTGCAGGGTAGAAATCAGTTTCTTCCATGCTGGTCTGGGAGTAAAGAAAAAACATAGAATGTACCAGTTGCTTCTCTTCTCGAGCTGATGGCAGTCCATCGAGGGAAAATCGAGTGAGCGAAAACCTTAGGAATCATGTTATAGGCGCTGCGGCTGGCAACCCATCACTATTTTGATTCCCCTTTCCACCTACACGCCCACAATCATGCTAAACGTTGCCTTTAGGTCTTGTTACTTAGGCTCCGTCGACCCCGTAAGGATAAAGACGTGATTTATGTATGTATGTATATAGAAATCAGTACTTTTACTATTTTTACTCCTCGCTCTTATTGTCCGCTTTTCACGGGAGGTTAACGACATATTCCTGACGGAGTATTTTTAGAGTGGCGTACTACGTAAAAATTGCTGCGGCACAACACTGAATTTCTGACGTATCATCTTTTTTCTTGCGTCAATATACTATACATAAATAGAACAAGCTAACATGAATTAAGTCTATTCAGATCTCTAGAACTTTGGACACAAAATTTTGATAAAGCGTTTTAAGCTTTAGTAGCGTCGGAAAGGCCGTGGTAGCAGAGGGCCGTGGGTTCAAGCCTCGGCTAGTTCTGCTCTGCTAATTATCTGTATTTGTAATGTCATCCGTTCTACTTACGTGTACCAAATATCAGAGCACTGAACCACTAAAAGTGGGCCAAATTCTAATTGCAAAATTTGACTCCAGCAACAAAGAATAGATAAATAAAATGCATGTAATGAATTTTGCAGATTTTTTAAAAATATTTAGATGACTCAATAATGAAAAGAAAAAGCGTTGATTTTCGGATTGAGCTCTAAGAGGTTAACAATGATCAGTCACCAGTCATCACGCACTGCGCTTGCGCACCCGTTTGCGTCAATGATTGTTATTGTGAGGGACAAAGGATTTGCAATGATTTATAACATGTCTTACATATTAAGGTTAGGAAAGAGGCACGTGGAACATATAAACGATATATATAAATTGATTTCATGTTGGTCTGGGAGTAAAGAAAGAACATAGAACTTACCAGTTGCTTCTCTTCCCGTGCAGATGGTAAAAGCCCATCGAGGGATTGGGCGAGTCTTAGGAATCATGTTATAAGCGATGCGGCTAGCAACCCATCACTATTTTGATTTCCCTTTCCAGCTATACGCCTTTAATCATGCTAAACGTGGCCTTAAGGTTTTGTTACCTAAGGCTATGTCTACCCCGTAAGGGATGAAGACGTGATATATACATATATATATATATATATATATATATATATATATATATATATATATATATATATATATATATATATATGTATGTATAACTTGAGTCCCGTCACAGTTATTCTTTCACGCCAAACGGCTGAAGAGATCTGGATGAAATTTGGCACAGAGATAGATTATTAGGCTACTTTTTCTTCCGGGAAATTGCGTAATTCTCGCAATAACCGAATTCATGGCAGACAAAGTGGCGGGCAACAGCTAGTATGTAATCATTATCATCATCATCAGCCTATATTAGTCCACTGCTGGACATAGGCCTCCCCTAATGAGCGCCATAGCGCCCTGTCTTCAGCTTGACGCATCCAGCATCTGCCTGCAGTCTTTCGCAGATCGTCATCCCACCTGGCCGGAGGGCGTCCTACACTACGTTTGCCAAGTCGCGGTCTCCACTCAAGAACACGTTTACCCCAGCGGTTGTCGGTTCTTCGCGAGATATGGCCGGCCCACTGCCACTTCAGCTTGCTAATCCTTTGAGCTATGTAATGCTATGTATGTATGTAGTAGGTAATAATGTTAAATAATTATATTGTCCTCAATGTTAACATACAAAAGCGAAGTGGTCGTCAAAAATCAGCGTTCGCCTCTGAATCCCCCCTAATCAAGATCTCCGGTTAATTTAAGACCGGGTCAAAGTAATAAAACAATATGTCGGAGCAGAGGAAGCGCGGACTCGCCACTGGCCGCGGGCTTATTTCACGAAAGCAAAGAATCATAAATTGTATGTAAGTAAACTCATTATTTAACTAGATTTTTTTGACGATCGATTATGCTAGTTAGGCACTCACACATCGCTAGTTCAACGGCAATTTTTTGTTCTAACACTGTCAGCTTAGAAACTTAGCTTTTTTTCTTTTCTTTCATTACTTTAATGAAACACGCTCGTGCGCAGTTGATCTAAGGAGACACTCAGTTAGCGCAGTCGCAATAAAACATTTGATTTATAGATCGAGACTTCGTTCAGGTGTATTTGGGGACACGCCACCTAATTCCAGCCCTAAGGGAGATTTAGACTACAGGCCCACGTACAAAAAATGTGGGTCATATGAACCACCTGGTGACGTATACAGGACGATATAAGAGCATAAAATAATAAGATTCAGCACTATGCCGTCACTTGTAAGCTGTCCAACTGGGTGCTGATGAGAATTCAAAAGTGCAACCCTCGATTTTTTCCCCTTGTCGCATGATTTTTGTACGGCGTTGCGGAATAATGGATTAGAAGCTGTATTGAAACAGTATGAAACTGATGCCGTACAGAATCAAATGACCAAATTTACCCTGGAAATGGTCAGAAAATCAAAAAAAATTACCGACTTTGTGGCGCACCATTTGTACGGCATCAGTTTCATACTGTTTCAATACAGCTTCTAATCCATTATTCCGCAACGCCGTACAAAAATCATGCGACAAGGGGAAAAAATCGAGGGTTGCACTTTTGAATTCTCACCAGCACTCAGTTGGACAGCTTACAAGTGACGGCATAGTGCTGAATCTTATTATTTTATGCTCTTATATCGTCCTATATACGTCACCTGGTGGTTCATATGACCCACATTTTTTGTACGTGGGCCTGTAGTCTAATTGCTTTTATACGTCGAAGCAATCATAAACAAATACCATCAATACACAGAACTATAAATCATTACAATGATATATAACAAAAACTAAAAGACAAGGTAAACGCGGTTTTATCCTAAAGTGGTCAAAAAGAGGTCAAAAAGGTCAAAAAGCAGAGGGCCGTGGGTTCGAGCCCGGGCTCGCACCTCAGAGTTTCTCGGAATTGATGTGCGATATTACATTTTGATATTTACCATGAGCTTTTCGGTGAAAGGAAACATCGTGCGGAAACCTGCACTGCACACATCTGCGAAGCAATTCAATGGTGTGGGTGTGAAGTTCCCAATCTGCACCGGGCCCGCGTGGGAACTATAGCCCAAGCCCTGCATTCTGAGAGGAGATCTGTGCCCAGCAGTGGGACGTATATAGGCTGCAGATGATGATGATGATAATGGTAAAAAATGACCAATTTGCACTTTGCAAGATTTGCTTGTTGATTAGTCGATAATTTAATTTGAACTGCAGCTTTGCAGCGAGACCCAAATTTCTACCACATTCGAATAGCTTTTGCAATTCACGATGGCGAGTGCGCTTTATTTGTGTTTGATCGTGTACATGCACGCTGCGGCGGTGTGCGTGTCTTACGGAGTGTTACTTGTCAAATATTTATCTTAATTTTTAATTGTTACTGTGCAAGTATTTTGAATAGTAATCAATTTTCAGGGTTTCAACCTTTTTGGCTGTTGGTGGCTGGCTGGCGCTAGTCCATTGCCACGCACCGCGCCAAAATAAAAAGAACAATAAGGCGGCTGTCACTTGTTTTTACCATGCTTCACTCTTTGACGCGTATGTAGATACGTGTTTACAATAAATAAAGCTAGGAATATCATTGCTATCGAGTAAAGTCCTTTCAACAACGGCCCCATTTTTATAACGCTAACGCTAAAATGATTAAATTAGTACATCCCATCACCGCCTACGCTGTGATGATTAACTTGTTTACAAGTCCTATTTTTTATTCCATTCTCAAATCATAGGAACTATTCATAAAAGTGTTCCATGAAATCGATTTCCCACAAATCATACTAATTGAAAACAGCGAGTCGCACGCGCTGCTTCTTAAAATACATCCAAAATGGCGTCCCCCTGAGCGAGACAAAAAATATGGGGACAGGGGAAGGTTAGCAGTTATGTCTGGAGTTTAGCAATGTGGTTAGAATTAAATGTGCAATTAGTTTTTGCATTCGCATTTGGTTGTTTGTTATGTTTGACAATATGCTTAAGAGGAGCCTGAAAATTATGAAATTTTGATCTGGTGCGGAAGATTTGTTATATAGGCTTGGTAAAGTTACCGTCACTTAAATTTTGTGTTTGTCTTCATCAGTCATCTTATTTATGCGTATCTCAGACGCAAGCAAAATGTAATTGGATTGTAACTTTCTTTGAATAAATCGGCATTTCTAATTTAGTCGGAGCCTTACCTTCTTAACCAGTTGGCATTTTTTTAATTTATACATACATACATACATACATATATCACGTCTTTATCCCTTACGGTGTAGACAGAGCCTATGGTAACAAGACCTAAAGGCCACGGTTAGCATAATTGTGGGCATATAGGTGGAAAGGGGAATCATAATAGTGATGGGTTGCTAGCCGCATCTATAACATGATTCCTAAGATTTTCGCCCTGTTCCCTCGATTATTTACTATCTGCGCGGGAAGAGAAGCAACTTGTACGTTCTATGTTATTTCTTCCGGACCAGTATGGAAGAGTTATGACCTGTATAGTTATGAATTTTGACGCTCTGGAGTATCTACTAACAAATATAACTTTGTAATTCCATAGATTATTTTAGATATCTCACACACTAACATTCCCCTGCAAAATTCCCGATACGAGTACAGTCAGCGTCATATAATATATCGTTACGGGTTTAAGTGGTCAAATATATCAGAACACTCTTACTCCCTTAATTATACAGGAATGTACCGATGTATTTGGACACTGACCGTAACGATATATTATGACCCTGACTGTACTTACGCGTAATACCGTCAGAAATTCTATTTTGTTACTCAAATTCGAAAATAAATTTCTCTGTAATAGCTTCACATTCCTTAAGTTTTCAAACCATGTCATAGTTAAGTTTTAAAATAGAATGCATATTTTGCATAACTACAAACTGCTACAAGATCCTAACGGAAGCTATGTATCACGTTTCTATTTGACAACATTGACAGGGCGCGAACTTCCTACACCCGCCATTTTAGGTTAGAAAGTCGCCATCTTGCTTATTTAAGTATACTAACTTATGTTATGCGGTTTACCGTGTCGCTGGCATCTATAGATAACCTAAAGTTTATTATGTAGAATTTTAATTCCAACCCTTGATCACCGCACCACATAAGTTTGTTTTTAGAAGAGGAAACGGATGTCGGTGTCGTTTTTATTAATATTTTATATTCGGAACGTAGATTGTTGCTATTAAAAATAAAGTTCTTTTCATCTTTCCGACGATCTTTGAAGTATTATGAAATGTCTTTTACATCTCAAAAGTTTGTGATATATGGGTACAAGAATTGTATTTGAAAATGAGGTTTCTACGTAACCGTCTTGAAAGTCTTAACTCCCGTCTGAAGTCGATTTTTAATACTGAGTTCGTCTAATAATACCCCTTTTCTAAAAACCCTCGTCAATATCGCACTTACCCAGTATATACTTATAAACACCCATTTCAACCAATAAGCAAACATACACTTGCCCTTGTCACATTTTGATTATACTTGCTATGAATTGCAATTGTTGGACGAAACACGTATTAGACCGAACACGTCTTGAACGAAGCTCATGTTGGACCAAACACGTGTCGGACGAAATGCATGTTGGACGAAGCTCACGTTTGACCAAACACGTGTTGGACAAAATGAGTGTTGAAATACGATGGACCTACAGCTAACAAATCCTTGGGATAGTAGTAGCAAATGAAAATATGGCTTCATCCTATGAAATCCCAAACATCCAATCAACGTGTCCATAATTACTCTTTACCTATTCGAAAGCTGTGTATATTAACGTTTAAGAAAAAAATCTAAATTTAGTCCAAAATTTAAACGTCCCAAAATATGACGTAATTAAAAAACCGCACGAGAAAGCGTCTAGTATCGATTACGAGTCTAAAAACGATACACCACTCAATTTCACAGTCTTTTAGCCGAGTTATACTACAAGCTTTATGGTTTCAAGCTTAAGGTTGGTTTTAAGGAGTTGGGTATAAAGTGGTGTCGCTCTATGTGGCGGGTATCGAGTGACAGACGTCACACTGTTTCAGTATGACGTTTGAAATAGCGACGTTTCCGGTGTAAACAGTGATTTCCCACAGATAATAGTGTATTGAAAATGGTTCTAGCTTCTATGTAAGTAAATTATGATAAGAAACTTTGAGTGCGTTAGTCGTTGCACCCTGTGCTCCGACACATGCTGAGTTGGAATCCTATTTTGAAACAACTAACAATTTTTGCTATCTATCTATACTAATATTATAAAGAGGAAAGATTTGTACCTATTTTTGTATGTTTGTATGTTTGTAATGAATAGGCTCAAAAAGTACTGGGCCGATCTGGATGAAATTTGGAACATAGATAGATTATAGTCTGGAATAACACATAGGCTACTTTTTATCCCGGAAAATTGCGTGATTCCCGCGGGATAGCGATAAACGAATTCTACGCAGACGAAGTTGCGGGCAACTGCTAGTTAGATATAAAGTTCTTTTAAATACAAACTGTACTTCTATTATTGTTGTTGTTGAGAAATAAATATTTCTTTCTTTCTTTTAAGCTCTGTGCTCTTTTTTAATCTATATTATGATGATTAGCGTCCTTAACGTGGTTTTTAGGTTTTGTTGCCTTAGGCTCTGTCTACCCCGTAAGGGATAAAGACGTCATTTATGTGTGTATTTATGTACGTACGATGATTTTCGAGATTAATAGCTTTGTGGCTGTACTTTTGACATCTGTAGGCTTATTGCCTAACTCGTTCGCAATCGCCATCGTGTTCATTCTGACAGTTCATGTATGGGCTGACAATTGGTATCGGAATCAGCTAGCTGTCACATTCATACAAGAGCTGTCAAAATGAACACGATGGCGATTGCGAGCGAGTTAGGTAATAAATAAGCCTACGGATCTTAAAATGTTCTTCTCACTAAGACCAAATGTAAAGCAAACACGGAGTTAATTGGTGTGATGTAAATAATGTTAAAGATGTTTTACAAATATTCTTAAACATTATGGCAGGTCGCCGGGACCCTCCTGAGATCTTTGGATTCAAAATGTAGTCACCCCTTCCACTTTGGACATCCACCAATGTATAGAAACACTAGCTGTTGCCCGCAACTTCGTCTGCATAGAATTCGTTTATCGCCATCCCGCGGGAATTACGCAATTTTCCGGGATAAAAAGTAGCCTATGTGTTATTCCAAACTATAATCTATCTATATTCCAAATTTCATCCAGATCTGTCCAGCCGTTCTGGCGCGAGAGAGTAACAAACATCCGAACATTCTCACAAACTTTCACATTTATAATATTAGTAAGATTTTGTCAAACACAATTCAAAAACGCCGAGAAATGTTTACAGACATTATTCAATATCATATTAGTAGGCTATACCAGAGTCCTAAAATCCAACCCGGAACCACAAATGATCTGCGCCTGATCATAATTCAAGTCCGCGAGCCGTATTAGGCGGTTTGTCTAAGCCGAAGGAAGTACAGGCGTGGCCGCTCATAATAAGTGGGAACACATCCTTTCCGCACGCTACGCGTATACGCATCTTGGCCAACGGTTTGCTTATTGAAATATGTCAATGGGGACTATCGTTTCTTTGCTCACCAGTTGGCGCCACTGTTGACTAAGGTCCAGAGGTATAGCTGTCAAAGGCGACTTTATAAGATCGGCGCCGAACAAAGTTTTAAATCTTGAATCTCATTAATTTTATTAAATAAATAAACCTCTGAATTAGCTGTTCTTTGAAGCCGTTTAGTCTTGCGCCTCTTTTTCTTAATTCCGCTTTCAAAGCGTTCATATTCATCGCCAAATAATCCATATTTGCGATAATTTCACGAAGGAGATCACTTCTCAGTAGGTAAATGAAAGAAATTATAATTTATGTCCCGAATCCCGCTAAAACCAGTGAAAACTGAATGTTATTGGACCTCACGCGACACTAGCGCCTCTAGTGGCAAATTCACACGCGATAGCCCCCATTGATACATACACATACATACATACATACATACACAAATCACGTCTATATCCCTTACGGAGGTAACAAGACCTAATGACCACGTTTAATGGTTGCAGGCGTGTAAAGGGGAATATTACATGACTCCTAAGAATTTCGCCCATTCCCTCGATGGGCTTTTAACGTCTGCGCGGGAGGAGAAGCAACTGGTTCATTCTATGTTGTTCATTAGCTCCCAGACCAGCGTGGAGTTAAACTGAATAAGGATTACGGTGAAAGACAGTCACCAGCAGACGAGTGATTAACTAAATACAACTATTGTAAGGATCAAACATTTAAACAACGATACATTTACTCACAAAAATGTATTATGCGACAAAACAAGGGATGTCGCTTCTGAATGATAGCGAAATTCTATCTGACGTTTCGAAGAAGAGATTTGTTGTGTGAAATATTTTTCGACTATTTTTCATCATTATCTCAACATTCCTCGGGTATTTCATTCTTGCATCAGGAAGCATTGCATCAAAACATCTCGCATTGTCTCAACACAATAAAGCATGTCAGACATTTTGAAAAATAACCCGCGTTTATTAATCAAACCAACACTTTCTAATAATAAGAGTTATGAATTACGGTGACACCGCTACAGAAATAAACTGGACAAGTCTGAGATTGCTTCGAATGTGTTACGGATGCAGCAATCCGAATAATTTGATTTGATAAAACCGTTCTATATCAACACCTGAATTAACTTTACATGTATATTCCAATATGAATTACGACTATTCACGCAATGAAAAAGAGAAGGCTGACTGAAGAATATAGGAACTAGTATACAACCTTGAGGAACACCATTATGAAACCCTTTGAATTAGTTTGTTATACAACTTCATACCTGTACACACAGAAAAAAATGTTTTCGATTTAATTTCACGATAAATTAATTGCAACGTTGTTAATAATAGTAACTACGAATTTACGTTCCTTTGCTCTAAAGAAGTCGCAGGCATTTTTCATAAATTAAAAATAATCACATTAAGCCAATTTCACGTAATGTGATTTTATGTGGATATTAAATGTCGGCATAAAAGGGTTTTAAATTATAATAATTTACGATCTAATGTTTAACTACTGAGTCCCCGTGAATAAGATATATACTACTAAAAAGCTACTAATACCGTTTGACTTTATGGAACTTAAGATGTAATGTCATGTAAAGCTTCCCTCAAAATAGTGTTATTTCGCGAGATTACGATATAAAATATGAATAATAGAAGAAACTGAATCGCATACAACCTTTTACTTTAAATATTATTTAGGTACCTAGCAAATAAATTGAAAACCAAATTGATTCTGAAAAGGTTCTGTAAAGATACGCAAGTCAGGGTGACGTATGAAATGAAAGAAACGGTAGTAAAAATCGGAGCGACAATATCAAAAAACGAAAATTGTACCCATCAGTGACCCGTAAAGACGACTGAACTTCGTATGAGAAACATACTATGTTTAGTGCGAAGCGACGGACATATAGCATGTGGCGGACGGCTTTTTAAAAGACGCCGACGCGAAAAATTCTATTTGGCATATCGCCAAGCAATCAAAAACCCATACACGAAAAACAATTTCAAAAAGCATTCGTGCTCCGTTTCTCTCCACAGTTTGTTACATTCAGGTTTATTTTTCAGAATTACGATTGGTTTTATGTTTATTGTCTTTAGTTTAGGCGATCTAGTTCAGTTAAAAGTAACTGGAATATTGAGCAATCAGGCGTAATAAAATAATGTACGAGTAACTTATTCTCCACACACAATTTGTCTTAAGTCATTGACAGATTTTAAAGAAGCCACTTTATGTGGTTTGTCTGTTCATTAACCGACTTCAAAAAAGGTGGAGGTTCCATGTTCTATTATTTCCAATTTGCCAATTTTGCCAATTTGTGGAACGATTTTCAAAATTATTTTGAATATTATGGTCACACATAATTTATAAAGTATTAAGTAGACATTAGGGTACCTATCGTAAGTTTGATAAATTACAAAACGACTCGCTAAAAAGCGCGAAGAATTTTTTTTATTAAAAAATATAACCGCTTTCAAAATAACCGCCAAAATGTGAAAATAACCAGAATACGGTGTGCGCTAACCTATTGATGTATTTGAAATCGGTGCCTATTGTGCTTGGCACTATTAGAGCTGAGGCAGACTGATATGAAATTTTTCACATTTTGGCGGTTATTCTAATACAAATGACCTCGGTGGACGATGTTACTTAATACCTTCAACTATCAACACTTCGTTACTCAACGTATCTTCTAATATAAACGTCCAAGATGAAACAATCTTTACAGAAATCTTTATTGTTTGATATCCGCAGTCGTGACGTGTCGCCTCAACAGTAAGTAACTCAACATTTAAGACCTTTTGTTCTCCATCTTTAATTGTTATACTCGGTACCATACAATCTGACTCCATTAAAGGGAGCATTATGGGATTTTGGAACAATGGAACCCTTTCGTCTAATCTTTGACTCTGGTGGTCCGTGTTTAATATTATAATCAGGATCTGAACGTATCAATTTAGTACTGGGTGTTAGTATGCTAATTTCGTTTTGTTTCAGAGGTCATTGTCTGAATTTGGTTATTATAGCATATGGTACGGTTTTGAATTTTTAATTGAATTTGTAGAATAGGTCCCTACTGATTATAAATGTGAAAGTAACTCTGTCTGTCTGTCTGTTTACCTTTTCCCGCTTCAATCGCTTAACCGAATTCGTTAAAATTTGGTAGTTACACAGTTTCAGTCCCGGGGAAGGACAAGGGATAGTTTTAATCTCTGAAAACAGCATAGTTCCTGCGATATAACGATAAGCGAAGCAACAATTTTCTTTAGAGGATTGTTGATTCTGTTATTATGTAGGTAGGTACTCGATTCCCACCGGCTTGCCTATTTTAAGGCAGTTGGGCACTTATTGTGCGGAATTAGATGAAAAGGCTTCGGCTTTCGGCTTACCTTCTAATATACTTGACGCCACACCACTGGTAGGTACCTACCTACCACGTAAATTTTGTAATACCAAAAAACACAAAAAAGCTTTTCATATTATGTTTCTATAATAAATAAAAGTCTACCACAAAAACACAAAATACAACGACTCTCAAGTTATGGGTCGGACAAACGACCGGAGCTGCACATGGCACTATTGTTTCCAAAAATATAGAATTCGCTGATTGAGTTTTGACTTTTTTTGGACCCAAGGGTGCCCTACATCTGCTCGACACATGCAACCACTAAATCGACCTTTAAGGAGTTTGCGAAAGAAATAGTGATGTGACACGTCGTGTCGATACTTTCGACGTTAAAAAATGCCAAAAATGGCACAAAATTTTATCATTGGGTTTGTCAAAGCAATTTAATGTAAATATGTATTTAGGTAGTAAAAATCTGTGACAACATTAAAGAGAATTATTTACATTGATCATAATTCAAAGTATCTGTTTTCTGCAAGATAAATATTAAAAGTATCTATTTGTAAGACTCCGAAACGTTTCAACCGCCGACTCTTCTCCGTTACCAAAATTGACTAATATAACAAAGTCCTTTCATTATCATCATTATCTGTTTATCTCATTACCTGTAAAATTAATGTGTTTTATGCACAATAAAGAGTTATACATACATCATCATATCAATCAACAAATTCCTTTATGATCAATAAATTAACTAAAACCAAATTATATCATGTTACGAAGACGAACCACACACACCTGTCACGTTAGAAGATAAGGCTGTTGAAAAGCTTCGTCGATAAGTTTATCGATATTTATACCACCTTTCCCAGCACTACAACGGCCATAATTCACAGTCCACAAATCTCGTTGGCCGTTAAAGTTTCAACCACGTCCACTCTCCAAACAAAACACAACCGAGACTGTCGAAAAGTTAACAATAATGTCCTGAATTTGCATTGAACAACTACATGCCTTCTCAAATTTTAATATATACGGTGACTTCAAATTAGTATATAGGAATCAATTTGTCTTCCTGTCTGGGCAAAACTAAAACTAACTATGCATGTGTTAAAGTAATTGAATAATTATAAAGTGATAACTGATAAAACACAATGTATGGTCACCCCACATTTTTCGGGGTGCATACCTACGTCAGTTATCAGTAAAGACAAAGAACGTACTAGTAACCAGCGAAAGGGTGACAATAATTATGCTCTAAAATAGGTCGGGAAGATAGCGTTCAAAGTGTGAATTTCCCACTAGAGGCCCTAGTGTCGCTTGAGGTCCAAAAACACTCAGTAGTGACGGGTTTGGCGGGGTTCGTGACATAAATTATAATTTCTTTCAGTTACCTGTTGAAAAGTGATCTCTTTCGTGAAATTATCGCAAATATGGATTATTAGGCGACGAATGTGAACGCTTTGAAAGCGGATTTTTTTCTTGAACAAAACGGAACTGCACAACATTGTGCGGCATAGCTCGATATGATGATTGTTATTCATAATAGATAAATTTAATGCGATTCAAGATTTAAAACTTTGTTTCGGCGCCGATCTTAAAATCGCCTTTGACAGCTATACCTCTGGACCTTAGTCCACAGTGCCGCCAATTGGGGAGCAAAGAAACGATAGTCCCACTCTAAAATCGGGAACGGCAAGCAACTAATACTCTCATAATAATGCTTTATTTCTGGCTCGATTATTCTGACGTAAACAGAACCTCGGGTTTCGGAAATACCTATAATTATAATGCAATGGGATCCCGAACGTGCCTCGGCTAGTCATGCATCGTGTTACATTTAACTTTATATTCGTTGCCGAAATAAGATGTCAAGATAACTGGTTAAGTTATAAACGAAACTTGGTCGGACAAAGAGTAAAAATACTTTTAAAAATATACATCTATAATAACATGGTTGACTTACTGATTGACTGACAGATAATGCACAGCCTAAACCACTAAATGTAGACTTCAAATTTGGCCGACATTTTCCTCGAGTATCATCGATGCACTAAGAAGTTATTTTACAAAATTCCCACGGGGAATTAATGGGGCTTATAATGTTTACTCCCATGCTGGTCTGGGAGCAAACAAAATCATAGAATGTACCAGTTGCTTCTCTTTCCGCGCAGACGATAAAAGCCCATCGGGGGAATGGGCGAAAATCTTAGGAATCATGTTATAGGCGATGTGGCTAGCACCCCAACACCGTTTTGTTTCCCCTTTCCATCCATACGCCCACAACCTTGCTAAACGTGTTCTTTAGGTCTTGTCACCTTAGGTTAGGCTCTGTCTACTCCGTAAGGGATAAAGACGTGATTCATGTATGTAGGTAGTCTTGAAATTTGGCATGCAAGTAGTGAATCATAACTACTAAAAAATGGGGATTCTTCGAGATTCCCGCGGGATACGGAATAAAAATGTCTTGTATTATTACTTTCAAATCATGGGTCATGTTTACAAAATTATTAAAATGCATTGGAATGGACTATACTACGTTTAAGGAAAAAGAGCGAGATTTATTAACATTTACTAGATTACTTAATAGTTAATACAGTCTTCGGACTTTTGAACACAAATAAGATATGAGCCGAATGAATCAATATTGTCAAGTGACGCGCAAGCCAAACGAACGAACGTTTTAAGGCAAAAATAATTCCAACATAATTCCATTATGATTTCCTCTAATGACACATAATTGCAGGTCTCTAGGGTACAATTCGTTAATTTATATTTACGTATCTCTCTCATGGAACAAATACTCAAAAGATTTATTATTGGTACTAAATGTTTTCCCATTGTCTTGTGACGGCAGAAGTTTTTGTTTTCACTTGACATTACATTCAGGTTTTTCCCAAAGCAGTCGCGTTATTATTTAATAAAATCCTATCCACTATATTTATGGTCCTTCGAACCGGATTATTCAGAGTTATATAAATATCTTCTATTGAATACAATGTAATAGTCAACTGTAGCATTACGAAGCAATACAATGAGGAATGTATTATCAAGTCAGTATTTTTGTATGTTTTTCAAAGAGAAATAGGTAAACCACGTTTCAACCAAATTACATAAAACCTTGACACATCGACCAGATAGCCTAGTGGTTAGTGACCCTGACTATGATGCTAGAGGTCCCGGGTTCGAATCCCGGTAGGGGCAGGCAGTTGTATGATGAATACGAATGTTTGTGCCCGAGTCATAGATGTTGTATGTATTTATATACATTATATAAGTATGTTTATCCGTTGCCTGGTACCCATAGTACAAACTTTGCTTAGTTTGGGGCTAGGTCAATTGGTGTAACTTGTCCAAAGATATTTATTTTATTGTTGGTACGGGTCTCCGATCACGGGCCCATGGGGACCCGGTCATTTGGCGTGGGCGTGGGCGTACAGGTGGAAAGGGGAATCAAAATAGTGATGCGTTGCTAGCCGCATCGCCTATAACATGATTCCTATTTTCGTCCATTCCCTCGATGGGCTTTTATCTGCGCGGGAAGAGAAGCAACTGGTACATTCTATGTTTTTCCTCTGCTCCCAGACCAGCATGGAAGACCTGGATGGATATGTTTTATAGGATACTAGTTTCTGCCCGCGACTTCTTCTGCGTAAAATTATACATAAAAACCTTCCTCTTGAATCACTCTTTCTATTAAAAAAAACCGCATCAAAATCCGTTGTGTAGTTTTGAAGATATAAGTATACATAGGGATATAGGGACAGAGAAAGCGACTTTGTTTTATACTATGTAGTGATAGTGATATGTAGCGATAAATAGTAAATCAGTCTGGAAAAGGGAAAAACAAATGACGGAAATATGCGTTCTATTGTTTATTTATATCATGGCGTTATCCGCATTACAACTGTTTGCTGCAAGCGATTTAAACTGAAATAGAACAAACTGCAGACAAATATAGAACTGCACGCACCTGAACGTAATAAATTAGCTTTCATATTATTTAACACGAAACCCGAGTCACCTCATTACTCTTCTGAACTACCTGAGTCGGCCATGAGGCATAAACCACAGTATTTGGTGGTAGAGTTGACTATCCAACGACACTGGGCTGCTAGATTTGCGAGTGGTGCAGTCGCTGACTATTTTTTGCTATGAGCTATCTTAAAGCACACACACTTATACATTACATAGTGGTTTAATTTTAAGGGTTTCGTATCGCAAATAGGATCTCATGGATCAAAAAAAAAATCTAAATGTCACTGAGAATTAAAACACATAGAAAAATCCGAAAAGTAAAGCTATGGAAGGGCGCCTTCTCTCGTCCCTGGTGAGCAGTAGATGTTCCACGGGAGTTAATTATGTCGTACAGACACATCATTCAAACAGATGACACTTAGCGACAAAAATCGCATAGTAACAAGGTCACGTGACAGCTAGTAACAGGTAGAAACATTCGAAATCTACCCACCTGCTATGGGTGGTTAAGGGATAGCACGCGTCAAGGAAAGACGAGGATCCGGATTCGATTCCCGGCCATAGCTTTACTTTTCGGATTTTTCTGTGTTCTAATTTTCAGTGACATTTAGAAATTTAATTTCTAACGGTAAAACCGTAAAAGTAAAAATAAAAAAATCAAGAAATAAAAATTCTTGATTCATTTGATAGTACCTCTCCAATGCAATTTACGCTTCGGATTATCGTACCTTTATAACTCAGTAGTCACAATATTGACATGTTCAATTACTGTTTTCAATTTCAATAGCCACGAAGAACATTCATAAGCTACCTCTGACAGGTTGTGATTACAAAGTTAAACGCCCTGAGATAAATGATCACACCATCAGATGCAAACTTGTAGAGAAAGAGTCTCCTAAGTATCTAAAATTACATACAAAAGTCACGTCTATATGCCTTAAAAGATAGACAGAGTCTACTGTAACAACATCTTAAGCCCACGTTTAGCGTGTTGTGGGCGTAAGATAAAAAGGGGAATAAAAATAGTAACGGGGTGCTAGTCGCATCGCCTTTAAAATGATTCCTATGATTTTCGCCCATTCCCTCGATGGGATTATACCATCTGCGTGAGACGTGAAGCAACTCGTACTATTCTATGTGTTTTAAAACTATGTACAAATAATTTTGTGTTTTTATCGTGACGTCATCATTTGAGACAATCTTAAGATCCTTTTGTCTTGAATAGTTCTAAAGTTATGATAATTCTTTGCAATGAAAAAGAAAAACATTGAAATACCCTACCAAAACGCGATCACACAGCAAAATGTTTTTTATCGTTCATCATTAGATAATCACTATGGACAGTTGGACAGCAAAATAACTCCTGACCCATTCAAGAATTTTCGACGTACAAAGTTATCATAATCATCATCAGCCAGAAGACGTCCACTGTTGAACAAAGGACTCCCCCTTAGAACGTCACAATGAACGACAACTCGCCCCCTACGTACACAGGTTTCCCGCAACCTTCACGATGTCGTCGGTCCACCTAGTGGGAGGCCTGCCAACACTGCTACATACAAATTAAATGTCAAATAATTCAACAAAACTATCCTTGTTCCCAGATGAAACGTACTCCGTGATTGAGGCGTCATCAGGGGAGAGTCTGAGATTGATGTGCGGACTGAAGCCCCGCAGTCAGGTGCAGAGTATCCAATGGTACCGAGACGGGCAGCCACTGGACCTGCGCGGGCGCCTCATGCAGCAACGACAATGGTAACTGCTAGTTTTTGTTTTGAATCATACTCTGTGGTCAAGAAACATTCTGGATACGGTAGCTGCGGTCATTACTAGGTTGTTATATTGTTGGAAGACTACAGAGATCTCTCTCCAAGCAGATGTCATGCCGGGGGAGGAGATTCTCTCCAGATGTTACGAGTATGCCTGGGGACTGAAGTCCACAAGAAGAGAGTTTGAACTTGTATTTATGCATCCGCGTTGAGAAACTTTACTGGCGCGATGTAGAACACTGTGACATTACTGGTGCCTAGGTACTTGTGTGTCGTAATACTTCATGTTTAGGTGACTAGGTGGCGCTAGGGTTGCTACACTTCTATACGAGTTGAAAAAACAAAATACCGAATTCCTTTTGGTCGCTTTTAGTTATCAGAATGTAGATTAGGTAAGGTTAGTTTAAAAACTAAAAAAAATATTGTTTCAGACCTAAAACGCTATAATGATAGCAAATAAAGTGCTAACTCTGCTTAACATTGACTTCCGCAAAATAACGCCTGAATCTATACAGAGTAGCAAATGTTGAAAATAAACCAAAGGAAACTCAGTCTTGTTAATTTAAATCCGTGCAATAAAGACGTGGATCATAAGAATGAATAACATGCCCGCGGTCATATATTACGCGTTTCTATTCGAGTCATCTCACAACATGGCCGAAAACATAACAACATCCATCGATCACTGCCAATACTGGATCATAAAGCTATTAATTGTATGATTGAATTATTTAGACAACAACGCTTCGTTTCGGTCTTACGTTGTGACTTGGCGTGATTTGGAAGTCTGAAAAGTTTACATAATAATGTTTTGACTATTGAGACTGCATTAATTGAGTGTGATGTAGATGACCGAAATTCAGTTTTTTCCTCAAAATCTGTGTTGAGGAAAAGTTATTTTAGGAATTTTATCAAGAGCCTATGTTTTGGTGTATTAATGATTTTGTCAGGAAATGACTTTAATTAGCATTTTCCTTGACAACTGGGAATTTTATCATAAAGAAATCCACTCACTTGATCTCTAATTATACAACTTCGATGGCAGTTCTGCTCAGATCAGAATTACGAGCAGGCAATAAGTGTCCCAAACTTTTCATACAATTTTCAACTTTTCATTTTGTTGCTCTCATACCTACTAAGAGTCTATGTAGAAGTAACGGAACAGGAATGAAAAAAAACGAGACACTTTTTACTTTATACTAAAACTAATAGGTAGTGCTCGTGATTCTGAGCAGAATTGCTATCCAAGACGTATATTCGACAAAAGGGGTCACTGGATTTCTTTTTAGAAAAATGCCCAACTGACAATTCTTACAGCTTACATACCATGAAAGCTTTTAATAATAATTAAACCGTAGGATGGAACAATAGGAAAGAGTTACGCTACAACGCGTTTAGTGACGAAAAAAAATCAGAAAAATCTAGCTAAGGTTCTAATATTTATTGTGTTATTCTGAGAGCTCTGTTATTATCATTTCAGGTTGAGAGTAAAAGGTTTCCGTGCCAAGGATGCCGGGGTGTATTCCTGCATTAGTGACGCTGACAAAATGAAACAGTACAACGTGACTATAAAACACAGGCCGGACGTCTACAGCATAGAAGGTATTTATCATTAACATTCATAACAAAAACATTAAGAATCTAAAAAAATTGTACCTACGCTTGCTTTACTCGCAAGAATGTACAGTCGAGAGCATAAATATTAATCAAACCAAGCCATCATGTCAATTATATGTGTCATCGGCCTTATTGTTTATGGCATTAAGGTGTACAGATTTTTCTGATGTCTTGGTAACGTACATATATTTATACCTCTGATCTTACACAAAATCGTACACTTCTAAAAAGATGGAATCTTTAACATTTTACGTAACTAAGCTACAATAGTTAGCGATCTGAACTGATATTAATCACAAGTCAGTCCCAGCCTCGTTTCTCCGGAGTGCATTTAGTTATTATTACATTTTATTGACATCTTCACGAGCGTCCAGATGTGTAAACATTGCTCTGAGATTCTGGCCTGTACAAAATTGCGTGAATGTATTCAGTATTGCAATGTTGGTATCCTCTCAACAGATTTAAGGATTCAAAATAATATTTACAACTTCCTTTTACATAAACCAATAAATCATTCTTAAAGTTAAGCTGGTGAGATCATGATTTTGCTCGCAATGATCGTCGATTACAAAAAAAAAATAGTTTGTAAAAAAATCAATTATGTGATAATATCACGATATTATCGTTTCAGAGTACCAAGCCGATGTCGACGTTGAAAGTCTCCCGGCACAAGCAGCATCACTTGTTGAAAATAATACTATAGACGATAATGCAGCAAGCAATAAAATCAGTAAACGAAACGTTTCTAGAGTCCACGATACTAACAAAGATATCGATGATGAAGAAAAAGAGAAAGATCATGTTTCTGGTCACGTGGATGCTACTCAGAAACAGTTCGCTCCTAGATTCAAACATCCATCTAAAATGTACCGCATGGATATGAAGCCAGCTGGGAGTACAATCAGACTGAAATGTGCAGCGGATGGTAAGCAAAATGTTAAAAGCAAATTAATAAACATAAACCTAAAGAGAAACTTCTAAGCAATCATTAATTACAGGTAACCCGACACCAAACATTACTTGGTTGAAAAATAACGACACGATACAAAGAAGTTATTTCCAACCAAGTTACGGAAAATGGTCGATGACACTCGATGAATTGACTAAAACCGATAGTGGGAATTACACTTGTCTAGTATGTAACCAGCTAGGCTGTATCAATCATACAGTTGTGCTTCACGTACAAGGTAAGACACTTTAATCAGAAACTCATGCACCATTCAAACGATCATAACGTTTGTAAATCTAGATCGACTAGAGTATTTATGTGAAAATACTATAACTTATATCAGATACCTTAATTATTTATAAGGCAATAGAGTCAATGATCTTCAAGATACTCTAAACGTAACGTTTGACAAACAAATGAGAGATGATGTTAACTTAAATCCCATAGAACGCTACCCATCGAAGCCTTACATCAAGGAAGGGTATCCAGGCAACAAAACGGTTGTGGTCAACGACACTGTACAATTGGCCTGTCCTCCTGTGTCTGATTTGGAACCATACTTGACCTGGATAAAACCGTACGACAATTTCACCGTGAAAGACGGGGAAGTTGGGCCAAACGAACTGCCTATACCACCCGGCATTGAAATTGAGGTCTTTACCACAAGTTTTTGGTGGTGGATCGGTGTTGGACAAACCTATCGTCATAGTGAATTGCAAAAACCTTATTCAATGTTGTTTTTAAATAATACGGCTTTACGAGCTGTTTAATCTTAAATTGAACTATATAAATTTATTTATGATGTCCTGTTCATTTTGACTTCTTATGATTGGATATTGAGTCTTTGCAATAACTTTAACCAATCACACAATTCATCTTGACGGTTCAGAATACATGTTTCATTGCAAAAGGAAAATTCTGATTTTGGTATTCATTTTCATGGTGTCTGGTACTCATGGTCACTGTTAGCGTAAGCATTTAATTATTTGCTAACTGGTGAAGGTTTAATTTGGTGATGGTCTAAAATTTACTGTTTTGTGTCCACTTTAGCAACAACATGTCATGTATCATTGTGTTTATTACCAAGTTTAAGATTTATCTAGGTAATCATTTTAACTTCCTCCTTTGTCTCTCGTGAACATTTTTTATTATTATTTTAGAGCGTTTATATGCCAAGCCTGTTCTTACGCGAGCAGCTGAAAATCAAACCGTGCTGGTCGGTGAAACTGCCAAATTCAGTTGTGAATTTCTCTCTGACATGCACCCCTCTGTCTACTGGATGTATTTTAGAAAATACGAGCACATCTACAACTATAATGACACCAATGAGGAGATCGATAGTAGTAGGATTATGTCGGTGAGGGTCTGTGTTACTAACGCATGTGTGTGGGCTTATTGTGTGCATGACATTACGTGTTTACTTGTCGAATTTTTTATCCTTGTTGAAAGCACGTGGCTCATTTTGTAGGAATTCTTAAGGTATTTCTTAGAGCAGTTTCACAGTAACATGTATTATAATGTGTATGCATAACTGTATTTAAGTACCTAAATTTTGTGAATGCTTCATCAGTAACATTTAGAAATCATAATTTTGCTAAAGTATTAGCTTTAGCAAGTTAATCACATGGCATCAGTGCATTTAAGTGAGTATTAACCTTTTACAAATGTTTCAGACTGATGATCCGAATGATAGGCAAGAGATGCTAACTATATTTAATGTTACCAAAGAAGACGAAGGATGGTACGTCTGTGTTGCTATGAATACGTTGGGCAAAACTACTGCAAAAGGATACCTTACTGTCCTAGAATGTAAGTGAATTTCGACAAATAAGACCTCTTATAATATTAATCGTAAAAAAAAGGCATTCCATCTGTGACCGCAACATTAAGTACTCTAAGGAAGCCTTATGTTTTCTTATGTTTCCCTTTAGTTCACCTTTGTGTATATATGTAAGTTTTTTTTGTGATTTGTCTGTTTCTTCATATTTGTATAATAAAGCATTTACTTAATTACTTACTTTTTTCTTTGTGAATATTGCATAGTAGTTGAGTGCAAGAATAACGAAGATTTTATTCTTTTGTAGCATTGCCAGTCACGGCGGTACCAGATCACGGGAAACACACGCTTCTCATAAACATATTGACAGCTGTTCTCGGGGCCATGTTTTTCGTGGCTGCTATCATAGTGGTAATGATCTTTAAGAAGCTTAAACGTGAGAAGATCAAGAAACAATTAGCCATAGAGACAGCGAGAGCGGTGATAGTGACGCACTGGACGAAGAAGGTGACAGTGGAGAAACCACAGATTGATGGTACGCCGACCAGCGCTGAAGAGGCGTTGGTAAGTTACTTGGTAAAAACAGTAGTTAAATGTCAAATAGTAAGACTTAAATCTACCGAAGAAGGAAAGGTTTTTAATATTGAATCTTTTTCAGTTGATGCCAGTAGTAAAAATAGAGAAGCAAAAGCTTTCTCAGGTACAAGGCAACACGAGTGACTCCATGATGATGTCGGAGTATGAGTTGCCTGTTGATGTTGACTGGGAAGTTCCCAGGGAAACATTGTCTGTAGGCAAAATACTGGGAGAAGGTGAATTTGGAAAAGTGGTTAAGGCAGAATGCGTTGGGATCCTGAAACCGGGCGTACAGTCGGTAGTAGCTGTAAAAATGTTAAAAGGTAAAATAATGGAGATAATTTTCTATAATATTCGCCTCTGAAAACACTTTAATGCGCTTGCGATGTTTGCTTGTTTGGTTGAAAACGTGCAAGTCAAGTTTCACTCACTTTTAGTGGTCAAATTTGGGATTGAAACTTAGCATCCTCTTATGTAGATTGGACGACAATTCAACAGTCATTGTTAAAATACTTTTTTGGCAATTACTTATTTTGATGAAGCATTAGATGTTGTTCTGACTTTTAATGATTATTACATTTATTATGGTCAATTTCAATACATTTAATTCTTTTTTTTAATTTCAGAGGGCCACACAGACGCCGAAATGATGGCGCTTGTGTCCGAGATGGAGATGATGAAGATGATTGGAAAGCATGTGAACATCATCAACCTTTTGGGCTGCTGTACTCAAGACGGCCCTCTCTACGTGATCGTGGAGTACGCACCCAACGGTAACCTCAGGGAATTCTTGAGGAACCACAGGCCTGGTGGGAACAGGTAAATTTCAATTGATTGCTTCCTTGAATTAGATAAAGTCACTTTAGTAACACAACTGGCAACATTTGATGTTCGTTTTTTCCAACCTGTACCTAGTTAACCACTTCGTTTGATTGCCTTTGATTATTTTTGTTACTTTGATTACGTTTGATTACTTTAATTATTTCCCCTGTAATTGTTTCTTGATCTTCTCCATTACGATAGAAACAATCGATGTCACACATTTCCATCCGTACAAGTATTAAAAAGGACGTTTTAAACACATAAAACTTTACTTGACTTCAAATTCCTAGAAATTAAATTTTAAACTTAGTATTTTTGAGCCACTCTCCTTATGTGTTTGTTTTTACTATTTCAAGGTATGAATCACCTGCTGATGACCTGAAGGATAGAAAAACCCTGACCCAAAAGGACTTAGTATCATTCTCCTATCAGGTTGCCAGAGGGATGGAGTATTTAGCATCAAGAAGAGTAAGTACAATTTAATATACTTCATGTTGTTAATATCTTCAAATATTTCAAGCCTAGCGGGTGATAAGAGCTTGTGCATCGTCTGGATTGCTACTCTTATCTTACTTCTTAATCCTGCTACAAAGCAGTAGAGCTTTAACTGCTGCTTCCGACGCAGAGAGTAAGACAACCGGTGAAATTACTGACATGTGAAGTGTTCCTATGAGCCCCCTAATCTGGTAAATTTGCTTTCCATCAAATACCACTTCCATGTATGCTATCTTTTTAGCATAAAATGATGTCTTAAGTATAACATACAGTACAGTGTATAATTTAACTTTCAGTGCATCCATCGAGATTTAGCTGCTCGCAATGTCCTCGTGTCAGACGACTGTGTGCTAAAAATTGCCGACTTCGGTCTCGCAAAAGACGTTCACAGCAACGACTACTACAGGAAAAAGACTGAAGGAAGACTGCCTGTGCGGTGGATGGCACCAGAGTCACTGTATCACAAAGTATTCACCACACAGACTGATGTGTAAGTACCTTAGGATTAGGGAGGTGATTCAGATGGCTAAGAGCGTTTTCAACGCACGCGCTTGGACATCATGTTATTGACGTAAATAATCATAGATCATTAATTTGAATTTAAGCTAGCGGCACTCTTCTGCGTGACATGCGCACGCAGCACGCGTTTGGTGTGCGCCGGTTTTTAACAATTATTGTTGTCACAAGTACTCGTAGACTTGAACACTCCTATGCTTACCACATCACTTTCCAAATTTTCCTCCACATCAGTCAATGGCGTAGTACGTAAAAACATTCTCCAGCTTATTTTGTTCCCACCCATTTATTTCTTATTATTCATCTAAATTAAAATCCGGATGTCGACGGATTTCAACGGCCTTAAACAACTTTTTCCTAACCAATACATACCTACATCTTATCAAAGCAAGTGTTGCACGTCAATCAAGAATCCAACGAAAGTTTCTTCCCGACCGAATCCTGAATGATTCATTCTTTGCAGATGGTCCTTCGGTGTACTGTTGTGGGAGATAATGACGCTTGGAGGAACGCCGTATCCCACTGTAGCAGGACAGTACATGTACCAACATCTGAGCGCGGGGCATCGCATGGAGAAACCGCCTTGCTGTAGTCTCGAAATGTAAGTACGGCGGTACCAACAATTCTCCCAATAGATTTACCTCACAGAACTAATAATGAGAGGAATAAAAATGCGACGCGAGTAAGCAGCGCAAGGTACCTAAAAGATGGCTAAAGATGGCTAAAAAACCATGTATTTTCTCCGAGTCTTTGTAACAAATTGCCACTTTTTACAGTAAACTAATTAACGATAAGTCCTTACCTTACCTGACAGAAATGCTGAGCCAGCGACCGTTTCACTTTTGCGAAGACACACACAACGCTCATGATCTATTTTTCATGTCTTGATTATTTTCTATAAAATTGTGTATATTCTCTTATATTTGCGCGTCTTAAAAAGGAATAAATGTTTTCTTTCTTTCTTTCTTTCAAAAGTGGAAAGTTTTCGCTGGTTTTGTAACAGACTATTTCACTCTAGCCTTCTAAAATCCTAGGGTTAGCCTTTGGAACCTCAAACATGACAAAATCAGATCAGGAAACCTTAACTAGTTCCTGCTACTATACAGTTCTCTGCAAACATCTTGAGCCTGACATTGAATGCGCAGAAGTGAATTTAACGTCTTTTTAATACAAATGTACATGCATGAACTTACCCGGCTTCCACGTCGCTTTAGACAGAGACCCTCACCGACGATACTATAATATCGATCACTTATTAGTAGTAGAACAGTATCGACAAGCTACTTAACAAACTGTCTTCTGATTACAGTTACATGATAATGCGGGAATGCTGGTCCTTCTCACCCGGCAACCGGCCGTCTTTCGCTGAGCTGGTGGATGATCTGGACAAGATCCTCACAGTAACAGCCAACCAGGAGTACCTGGATCTCGGTCTGCCTCAGCTGGACACGCCCCCATCAAGCTACGACGGCTCTGGTGACGAAGAAAGTGACAGCGAATACCCTTTCATAAACAACTAAAGTGTATCGCTGACACGTTGGTTTATCCTAGTAGAGACTCCCTCATTCATTTAAATGTTATAATCGCAATAACAAAACTTATTTGGTCTCTGTCCGACGAAGTAAATTTCATAGGGATAGAAAAAGACGAATGAGTATTGAGTTAGTATCAACTTAACAAGCGTTTATGAATGGGGGTTGATGTTTTAGAGAAACGGTTGCACTTGTTGTAAGTTGTTGTAGATTGGTTCTCTCGAGCAGTGGTACGTCTAACTATATAATGGAATTGTCAAAGCCGAGAAAAGTTAGAAGTGAGGAGACTCCAGTGACAAGTGCGACAATTGTACATATTAACCACGTCTTTATCCCTTAGGTGTGAGGTAGAGAGCCTAGGGTAAGAAGACCTAAAGGCTACGTTTAGCGAGATTGTGGGCGTATAAGTTGAAAGTGGATTCAAATTACTGATGGGACAATTATAAATTGGAAGAATACCTAAACTAAACCGTGGTTAATCAATCTAAAAAATTTAGAAGGAAAGTATTTTTTTCAATGGTTTTTTCTCTCCTTGGTATTATTAATTTCCCACCTGATAATGCAAAGTGCTAAAGTCACGAAAAGCTATAGATATTAATTGAATGTTTTATTGAATTAAGTAATTTATGACTGAATCGTAATTTCTTTTTGCTCTAAGTTTAGCAACTGTTGCTTGTAGATTTGCCATGTCATTTAAAAGGCTTGGTTTATATGCAATTTTATGCTCAGCGGTTTAGGCTCCAATTAAGTACTTTAGAGTAGTACTCGTACTAGTTAGTGAATTTTTAAAGAGAACTTGTATGTGGAGGCCATTGGCCTAAAGTCATTAAGTTCATTCAAGCTACTTATGTATAGCTGCTTGAATAAAATTACTACGCCACACACAACGCTGATGATCTATTTTTCTGTGTGTCTTGCAAAAAGGAACAAATGTTTCTTTCTTTCTTTCGGCTTTCTTAAGTAAAGCTGTTTCAACAAGTTCAAATATTTAAAATATACATCAAAGTCTGTAAAAGGGCAAACTATATATTTTGCTTTAGGTTCAACTTTTAATTAAGAAGTATGTAAGTAATTGTAATATTAAGTTATTTTAACCCTGTAAATACTTTTTCTTGAGATTATAATGCATAAATATGTGTACAAACTATATAAAAAACACTTTGATGAACGCAAAAAGAATGGGAGACTATCCATGGCATTATGTTAATTATGAATATGCTCTGATGATAATAATGCAGGATCTAGTCTGTAATGTGTAAGGTTTAGTTAATAAAAGAGTGTACATATTTATAGTATTTCTAAGTTAATTGTGCATTGGGGCAATGCGCAAATATAATAATTATTTATAAAATGGAAAATATTTTGGTATGTAGGTCACAAAAATAATATTTCCTAAGATTTCCAGTAATGTTCTTAATTGTTAAAATTCTCCAGCACCTTTCAATTGTGTTTGGAACATGGTCCTTTCTTTAATTGTACTAAAGAGATTAAACTAAAAAGAACACAAAATAATGTCTGATTTAAATATTTTTCTGACATTTTAATAAAGCTATGGCTTGAACCGTTACAACGCATTTTACCACCAAATATAATTGTTTTATGTACTTAAATATCTTAAATTTTGTTTTAAGTAACAAACAATAATATTATATTCTATTTCGTTTAAGATATCAATGAGATTGATTGTAAATAGTAGTCATAATTTAGAAAAGGTAAAGAAACCTTGATTTTGATGTTTAACGTTTATTATTATTGTCATTGAAGTCTTTCCTAAGAAGAGTATAAGCAAGTGCCTTAGTAATTATCAATATTTTCAGTCCAATTGCAAAATAAGAACAAAAAGGTCATCCGACTATTTCTGGGTCAATTATTCAGCGTTTTCCGTCGTTTTTTCGTCATTATCTTTTCAAAAAATATTGTTGAAAAGATGCCCAGAGTCAACTTTTTATTAAATATCAATTATTAAGTAGTCTAGTTTGTATAAAGTTATTTGACGTGTGGTAAGAAACGAGGAAAGATAATGACGTTTCACACAAGCGGTTAAAACTCTTGATTATTCACCCTTCTATAGGTAAAAAACTTAAGCGAATGACCTGTATGTAGTAGTGTACAGAACTGATATGGGACTTAAGTCATTTTTCTAATTTGGTAAATGGTCAATTTGTCTATTCACACATACAATCAGGTCATTTACTTAAGTTTTTCACATATACATTGTTGAAACCAAAGATAAACGCCATGAATACTTTGTTAATCCTCTGTAGTCATGTAACAATTAATTAATTAATTGGAAAAGCTTATCGTATATTGACGTCAAGTGACTAATGCCTAGGACAATGATTAATTTCCTTTAGGAAAAACTGTGGTGTTTAACTGAACTTCAACTTGAAATTAAAACACTTTATAACAGTAATGAACAGGAAAAGGGCATTCTGTTATCGCGGGTGCCATATGTTTAGCATTTGAATTTTGCTAATTAAAAAATATATAAATAAATTTAGTAAAATTATTCTTTGAAGGGTACCTAATATTTAAACCCGCTTTCTTTTACTGTGTTAAAAACAATAACAAAAAGCGTACGGTCGGCCAAATAAGTAATCTATAACTATATAGAACTTTAACCTTTTCGAAGCCACTTCATATACAAAAGACGTCACCCATATGCCAGACGTCTTTATTGCGACGTATTAAATTGAACCTAAAACAAATTGAACAAAGGTTGCTTTTGCATTGAAGTAATGGACGTATTTATAGTCGTTGGCGTTGAACCTGCGGTGCTGATATGAGTCGTTGGCGTGCAAAAGGTTAAAGTTGACGTCAAGCCACGTCTTATCGACCGTATATTTTATGACGTGTTTTTTTTACACTAGGAAAATTAGCTGACGGTACGTAATTATAATCACAACCGCAATAGAACATTATACAAATTCCCTAGACACAGATTGTATTCAATTTGAATTATTTGTAATTTGTATAAAAATTTCATTTTTTTTCTTAGTTTTTTTACGTAAAATTATCCAAAAACAACTTTTGTTTGTATATTGGGTTACAGCTCAACAAATAAATACACGATTTCGGTATAAATCGATTACAAAACGCTGCATATCAAGTTTCTCTTGTGGAGTTTCCAAATTTTTATTATTTGTTGTCATAGCAACTCGTTGTGCGAGAGATACAGCATTTGAGGGATGGACGGACAGAACGGGGGTATAGTAATATCTACTCCAAAAATCAACGAAAAGCATTTTTAAGAGTATCCTTTAATGGAATTTAATGAGGAAATTCTTACAAAAACAATAAAGTAATAAATTGTAAAATATCTGTATATTTGTTAGAATATGAGTGACTCCTGATGTAGGAAAAATAAATGTTGTATGTGAAATATGTATGCCATATTGATTATATGAATTACTTCACATTATTGTGTTTTATTTGTTTTGCATTTCTTGTATTGAATCGATGCAAAAACTTTGATTAATAACCATAAAAAACCCTTCACGTACAAACTGCTGGACCGATTTTTACCAAACATGGCTAAGAACCGCAGGGAATGAAAAAACTGCATCGAGATCGATCGATCCGCTTGAGCGCTACGATAACATATACACACAGACATTTACGGCAAACATAACGTCTTTCTTTCTGCTTCGGAGGTTAAAAAAGACAAAATGCTGAACATTTAACCAGTGTGGTCGTTTTCCAAATTATATTATGGAATCTTTCAAGAAATGAAATCAAGTATCCTTCAAGTTGGTTTAACAAAATAATAACGTATGCGAAGTGAAAATTGAGATAAAAAATCAGTAAAGTGTTCGAGGAAAATTCAATGAACATGTTTAATTAATTATGCATCCGGTTTTGTAGCACTTGTGATACACTTATTGTAAGGCCCGAGTGTCGAGCGTCTAGCGGAGCGATTGGCGAGGCGGGCAGCGTGCACTGACGCTCACACATACATTTGCTTATGTTTAAGATGAACGCCGCTCGCCCCGCCCTGCTGCACGCTCCGCTCGAGCGTCCACTCAGGCCGTACGCTTGTAGTGATATCACACATTCATTTATACCCTTTTAGCCAAATCCATAGTCATAATTGTCTAAGGTTGTTGATTGACGATTGATAGAAAAAAAATGTTTTCATCAAAAACCGAAAAAAATAAATGCGAAGAAACATTTTTGTGGCAAAAGGGACCGGCTCAGTATAAGCCGGTGATATGGTGACGTCGTTGTTAGTCTTTTACCTCAAAAGTATACACTCTTTGTAGCGATTCACCGAATAGCATTTCTTCTTCTTATTTGTGGCGTATCAAGTTGTTATAGCGACGACAACTTCGCCAATGTCAAAGTAACAAAAATATAATTAAAAAATCTTGTGACAAAATGTCGGCAACGTTGTACGGTAATGTTCAAAGACCCCCTCCCCCCTCGTCGGGCTCTTAGCCAACGGTCAATGAAATCCCTCAGAAACTGCCAGGAAATCATGGTGCACCATGGGCCCAGTGTGCACCGGACCAAGCACTACTCTTCCCCCCGGACGGATCCAAAAACGAATTTATAGAATTAATTTGCAGCATTTAATAAATCTGAAATAAAGTTATTATTATTATTTGTATATTTATTTTCATCTTAGGTAGGTTTTTACAATATTCATATAAAAAGTAATAAAACAATATTAATACAAAATATAAAAACATTATAAAAACCTAACCTAGGGTGCCGCCGGCAGCAAGGCGAGGCCTAGGCTACCGGTGGTCAGGGCGACAGAGAGAGGAATCTCCTGACTATCCGAGCCGTGTCCAGGATTACCGCCTTCTGTATCTGGCCCTTGACCCAACCACCTAGCGAGAGCCTTTTAAGGTGATGGTCAAGGCTTATTATTATTATTATTAATTTACCCACCCATTTAATAGTAACACCGATTATTTACAGACAGCACCGTTGCTTCTATGTACATTACTACAGATTCATATTAAAAAAAATGATCATTTAAAAAGAAATATTGTTATGGACGTACTTCTTATCCAGCCGTTATGAGACTGAGTAAAATGTTTTTATTTTTATAATAAAATACATATATAGGTCAACAGAATTACACAAAAGATCCACGAATGTGTCGAAGTGTATCCGTAGGGACCCCTAGACTAAGATAGGTCAACAGAAAGATCAGTTACTTTTTTCTGTAGCTAAGGATGCTTATTCGTATCAATAGAAAAATCCCATTCCTAATTAAATTTCGCAATTATGACGACGGAACAGTTACCAATTATATAAGGGTAAATAAATTGTAAGACTCGAAGTCGACCGCCATGTAAGGAAAATGTTACTTATCTATTAAATACAAATGTTAGGGAAAGACCAGTATAGCAATAACTTGTTGAACGAGCAAAGTGTGTCCGTTTAAGCTGCGCGTTGATCGATCAGTCAGTCAGTTTCTTCTCTAATATTTATAGACAGAAGAAGATAATACTATACTTAACATGAGATTATATTGAGAGTGTACTTATTATAACATTCTTATATGGATCTCGGTCTGAAATAAAATTATTTTATTATTATAATCCTTAATCCTTGTTTCCGCAGTGTTATGGGCTACCCTATTTCTTGACAATAATAAAGATGGCGGTGGAATCGAGGGGTAGTCGTGAACTGCCTTCTGTTGCGCAGAGTTACCTTTGGATATAGTTCTTTGTCGGGGTGCGAGCCGGGTTACCTCCGCGCGTGGTCAAGAGCTGCGGTTCGTTTTTGGACCCGTCCGAGGGGAAGAGCAGTGCTTGATCCGGTGCACCCTGGGCATCGGTTGATGATTTCCTTGTAGATCCTGAGGGTCGTTTGACCGTGTTATACCGTACAATGTTGTCGACATTTTTGTCACATGATTTTTGAATGGTACTGTACTTATTACCTTGACATTGGAAAAATTATCACATTATTCGATAGGGCCATATTAAAAAAGAAGTTCCTTCTCAGATTATTAATGGCAATAGTAGTGTACAAAACTATGGAACATTTATAAGAATTCACTGTATATCTCTGTTTTTACATGCTTTGTAATATAAAGCTACATTTTCTTTGATTATTGACAATAGTTTGACCGTACAGTTCTCGAAGGAAAACTAGTCGTAATTAAAATTGTAGTACTGCTTTCAGGAACATTGTGTCATTTAATTATTACAAGAGTATTCTGCCATATATTACTCATTATAGATGTGATGTTGTGTTATGCTGACGTCGCGACGGAGTAATGAGGTAAGTGATTATTTAATTATTAAGAAAAACAGACAAAGATTAAGGACGTACGGAAAATATGAGAAACAACACTGCTGTTTAAAAAAAACACGTGGATGTTTGGATTACATAGGTACGATAAGGACAGTGTTATAAAATCCTTTGATTTGATTCTGAGAAAAATTAGTAATTTTTGTACAAATATATTTTATATATTTTTTTTTTGAATCAGGCGTTACTTTGCGGAGGTCCATTTTGTTCATAAATTCAGTGTTTGTTCTATAAAAAAACGTATGCAAATATTAACTTAACACTGTTTTTTTGTTATTTGTCATAAAATATTAAATTTTTATATTTTTTACTCGTGCCTATCTGTCAAAGAGGAAAATGAGCATTAAAAAAAAGGTTTATATACATTCCATCTGTTACTTCAATTTTCGATTTAAAAAACATGCAGATATAGGTAGGCCAGTACGGGAACTAAATTGAACTCACAAAACTCACAAGTGCGCAATTTTGTGTAGACAGTTAGAATTTACTGAGTACTACTGGTAAAACAAAAATACAACAGATTTTGACATTGCGTTATTTAATATTTAAGTTTTTGTTAGTAAAGCGTGTAAATCCAAAGTACTAGATTATTGCATTTAACTAGCTTCCCCCCCCCCCCCCCCCCCCCCCCCCCCGCTTCCTCCCAGATTCGCACGGAGACAGCCATCATGTCAAATATGTCATCAGCCTTATTGTTTATGGCGTAAAGGTGTATACATGTTATGGACGTCTTAGCGTTACCAAGTATACATATATTTATGCCCTTGACTGTACCTTAAAACAGTCGTTGTTATTAAAACAAATATGAGATTAAGTTTGAAATTTCCCTTTTTTCCAGATTAGAGTGTTTTCCGTCCTAGGGAAGCTTGAGAATGTTGTCGTCTACACAGGCTGGTCAGTAGGAATCTGTGGTCATCAAATTCATCACTTATGCGACGCTATTTTCTTTATTTGTTCAAATATTATGGGCTCTAGGTAAGTTCTCACCCTAGCTAGCTTTGATCGCGTGGACTTCTCTTTTAATTTGTTTTTGACAATTTAATTAATGAAGCTAAGGCTAAACGCAATGAAATCCGATCCTAAGATAAGTTAAGAATGTGGACGAGTTGGGAATCGGGACGAAATAGGCAGAGGGCGAGTTGGGAAAGTTGACGAGTTAGAGCACAAGGCGAATTGGAGTAATTACGGACGATTTAGGAATGTGGACAGGATAAGCACAGTGTATGAGTCGGAAAAGTGGACACTAGAGAAGTGATATTGTGAACTAGCTTCTGCCTACGACTTCGTCTGCGTAACATTTACATTAAAACCTTCTTGAATCACTCTATCTATTTAAAAAAACCGCATCAAAATCCGTTGCGTAGTAGTTTTAAAGATTTAAACTACATAGGGACAGACCGACAGACTTTGTTTTATACTATGTAGTGACAATTGAAAGCTTATACTAAGGGTACTAGACAACGGGTATGCATACTAATATGGATGAAAATACGTATTTAAACAGCCAAGACTCGAAAACATTTTTTTACCACATAACAGGTAGTATCTGCCTTGACGGGGAATCGAAACCGACACCTCATGATTCACAGTCAGGTTAGAGAACCATTTAGCTAGGCTACCCAATCATCCATATACGATTTAAGAATGCGGACCAGACGGGACAAATGTACGACTTACGATACTAAACAAAGCGGACTTATGAAAGAGTCGATAATTTTGACCAAGTGGACCTAAGGGATTCAATTCAACGTCATGTGGGGGGGGGGGGGGGGGGGGGGAGTGCCACAGTAGAGAAATCTCTGTTCAGGCAGAGTTGAAAGTCGTATTTATGCATCCGTGTTGAGATACTTCGTTAGGGGGATGTAGAACGATGTGACAGCTGTCATTAGAGCTGGTGTTAGCTACTCGTACGTCGTAGTAGTTATGTAGTCAACAACTAGGTGGCGCTAGGGTCGATACAATCAAAACACTGAAAAATGATCGAAGTATTGGCTTGTTGTAAGATTTGTAACTTAAATTAAAACAGGACGCGTTGTTTTGCAAGTGAATAACCAAGTGATTAATACTAATTAGGTATAACAGTGTTATTGAAACAAATGACGTCCGTGCCCGCTTTATATTGTTTTGTTTCCTTAATACAGTGATTTTCAAACTTATTTGGTGACATGACGCTTTGAGACCGCAAAACATTTGATGGAACCTTAAAATAAAAAAATGCGCATTCTTTGTTAGCGCGTTTTTCATCTATTGGGAGACATCAGGTTTTTTTTTCATCTGACAGACAGCTCCCACAGAGGCTTTGAGGAGCCCCAGGGCTCCGCGGTGCACACTTGGGAATGGATGCCTTAATAACAATAAGCATCTAAGCAAATTTTAATAGTTTTATTGTCAACTGGCTGTTGTCCGCCACTCCAGTGCAGAATCCGCTTATCGCTATCCCTCAGGAACTGTACGATTTTCCGTGATATCCCATGTCCGTTCCGGTACGGAAACTATCTATGTACCAACTTCCAACTGACTTGGTATAGTGGTTTAGGTGTGAAAGTGTAATGCCGGCTGTACACACTCGCCGAGAGGCTCTTTGCGAGAGTCTCGGGCGAGAAGCTCTCGACGAGAGGGCACCGTGTACACACTCGGGGCGTCATTTAAACAGCGGATATCGACCACGATGGACCTAGAAACTGCTGCGGCCGTTTGCCTTTGTGCTGTTAGTTACTACAATTATTTACACATATATCATTAAAAAAAATTACTAAACCATGGCGAAAACGAAGGTGGTGGATGATTACAATGCCCCGCAAAAGAACCCAGTAATTATTCCCTTATCAAGTTTTTTTTTGGTTCCTGTTGCGACGAGTATGTACATGTTCAGTCTCGTTTTCCTCGCGAGAGCGGACGAGACCCTTTGACTCGGCCGCAAAAAACCGACACGCAGCCGAGACGTACCGAGGCGAGACAAGGCGAGAGCATCATGTACACACTCGTTCTCGGTCAGTTTCGGGGTGTCTCGGCGAGTGTGTACAGCCGGCATTACAGACAGACGAGCTACTTTTGCATTTTTGATATTAGTATGGATTGTAAATTGAATTGCTTTTGCTTATTTATTACTTTTACGGTTTTACCGTTAGAAATTAAATTTCTAAACGACACTGAAAATTAGAAGACAGAAATATCCGAAAAGTAAAGTAATTGCTATCAATAAATTTATAAAACCGTTGTTGCCTAGGGTGCACGGCCGAAACGTTACTCTTTCCCCTTAGGGAAACCCACAACGCTCGAGTCAAGACTTACTTACTTATGTCCCAATATTGAGCACAGGCCTTCTCTCAGAATGAGAGAGCTTGAGCTATAGCTCCCACGCGGGCTTAGAGCAGATTGGAACTTCACACTCACCATTGAATTGCCTCACGGGATGAGTGTTTGACTTCACCAAATCATCTGTAGCCTATACCAGGGGTCGGCAACCTGCGGCTCGCGAGCCACATGCGGCTCTTTGGATGTGAGGCTGCGGCTCTTTAATTCCATTCGCAAATATTATTTATTTTATAAAAAAAAATGTTCTGAAACTATTAACGAGGTTTAGGCATTATTTCTATCTCTCAGCTACTTATACTCGCTTTTCACCACAGCACCCCTGTAATTTTGGGGCTCTTTAAAAACTTGAAATTTTGTAAATAGTAATTTTTGGCTCTTCCGACTCGAAAGGTTGCCGACCCCTGGCCTATACACGTCCCACTGCTGGCCACAGGACTCCTCTCAGAACGAGAGGATTTTGGGTTATAGTTCGCACTACAGCATTACATTCCTATTTTTAACCTACCTACTTCAAAAAAAGGAGGAGGTCCTCAATTCAATTGCATTTTTTTTGATGTTTGTTACCTCAGAACTCTGTCAGTTGTGGAGCGATTTGGTAATTTATTTATTTTTTAGGTACCAACTTAAACACACTGAATATACAGGATGGGAAAGAAGTATCTCTGACCTTGTTTGAAGGTAGCGAAGACGTTATTAGTTCTTGTGGACCTTTGGGATGCTTGAACGTAACTAACATCACTTTTTACATTGGCGGTAAGTCTATTTTTTTTAAAAGCAAGAGAAATCAAGCAAGAAAGTAAGATTTTATTTTTATTTTAGGATCTGCTTTAGTAAGCGATATTTTAAATGTCAGATGGCTAAGTTGCTGTCTCTATTTATGACTACTAACAGATACATATACATCATCTTAGATATCTGATACTTAAGATATCGGGAACTTAATAGAGGTGAAACAGGCTTTAGTAAGTGTACAACCGTATTGTAACATTAAAGTCAATGTTCCATTCACCACGACGATAATATTCATATTATATTTGTTATTGTACTTCCTTAACGTATATATGTAACGTTTAAAAAACAAATACTTGTAAGATCAATATTCATTTAGATATGCAGTTTGCCAAGACGCCGCTAGATGGCGCTGTACGGTGCGGCGTGAATCCTAGATCGCGCTATTAAGATTTTTCTTGGAAACATGACCTTCCATGTACAAATTCAAAATAGTTTAGAATTTGAAGCCTGTGTTTTATTCAGTAATGCGTTATAACGGTAATTATTTACTGAAACAGACGATGCCTTCCGATACATCCAGGAAGGTCCAGTGAATCAGACGTTCAACTATACGCAGTCGGGGACTCTGACTTGCAAACCAAAAGACCTTGACGATACGATGATATATTGGATCAGACTCAAAGCCTTCTCCGATGTCAAAGCGTTTAATCCAAGGAACTTTTCAGTCGTCGGAAAATTCATAAAGGTGTGTAAACTGAAATATATTATTAGGAAACTGCAAATGTACAGAATTTTACTATAGTGAAATTTTGCGTACGATAAAATTAGCGAATAGGGAAATTTGGGAAAGGAAAAAGAAATAGAAGAATAAAAACGCGTGGTTCACGAATGGAGAAAAGCGTGGGTAGTAGGAAGTAACAGCGGTAACTTCATACTGGATCAAAAATTAGGATGAAAACCTTTACAGATGTGCAATCAAACTGAATCTGTTGAAATACTCCAGAATAATTTTAAGATAGGTATGTACATATACTTACACAAATCACGTCTTTATCCCTTACGAGGTAGACAGGGCCTAAAGGCCACGTTTAGCATGATTGTGGGCGAATAGGTGGAAAGGGGAATCAAAATAGTGATGGGTTACTAGCCTCATCGCCTACAACATGATTCCTAAGATTTTCGCACATTCCCTTTCGGGCTTTTCACTTTTTTTAAGACACCTTTTCATGTGTCCTGGATTTTGCGGAATTCACATCTTCCCTCTCGAAGTTTCCGTCTGCAGGAAAAGTCATGGTAAACTAATATAATTCACGAAGAGGTGCAAGCCTGGGTTCGAACCAAAGATGCTTAAGAGGCTACGTTAACACATTTTCTGTCTCCACTATTGAAAATAATTCCTTAACTTCCCATTTTTAGAAGGTACCTTCAATCCATCACGCACGAATTATCTAAATATTGTATTTTGCAGAATAATGTATCTATTCACGAAAGACATAAACTTATCATCAACAAAGCGACTGGCTACGATCAGAGATGGCATGTCTGCATCCTTATCAAGACCAACATAGCAGCTGTAACTTATGCGTTTGTGACAGTCCATGGAGGTACCTGAATTAATAAAACATTTTTCCTTTGCTATTATTATATTATTTTTCCAGCATTAGCGCCGTATTTTTCTTTGTTCTGTCCACAGACGTGATTTGTAATCTTTCCTTGTACATTTATATTTAATTACAATTTTGGTTTCTAGATCCTAATAAAAACTCGTATAACGAGGAAATGCCTGATGCTGATGACCCCGAAGATAACCTTATAAATGACGGAACGTGGCTGACTCCGACGATGACGGGAATCGTAGCTGGTTGCGTGGGCATCGTAGTAGCATTAATCACAATCACAGGCGTAGCCGTGTACAGAAGACAAAAGTCTAACGTCATTGTCAAGTACTGGATGAAGAAGGTTGTCGTAGAAAAACCTCTGGTCCCTGACTCTGATGATTTGGTAAGAGACTACAAATACTTGGTGAGATTATACATGAAACTACTGTGAGACTCAATCATAATTACACATAATCGGATAACTCACATATAAACGGATGAAAACGAGGGTAGTTGTGCGCCGCTGTCAGTTGCGTCAAGCAGCCGCGCGAACAGAGCGCTGGCGCGCAGTGTTCGTTTCGCGGCCGCCGGGGCGAGCGCTCCAGGAAGAAGGACTACGAAATAGTCCGAAACATGTCGAGCGTCACTCGACCTTTTATACGTGAGTTATCCGTTTATGTGTAATTATTGAGATTATACATGTACAAAATAATATGGATACAACTTTTCTTCGTTCATCACGTAGTTCCTCAAAAAGCATTGGACACGTAATCTTTCTCTTTTCACAGAATTTAGAAGTGACGTCACAAGCCCTTTGACGCCCTTTATCTTGGTGTAAACAATACGTGTCATTTGTTCCATCACCTGATCTCCAGCCTATAGACGTCCCACTGCTAGGTATAGGGGCCTTACCACGATGTCTTAATGCGATTCAATTCCGAACCAAAGTGAGGTCCATACTAGAAGTGTCAAAAATGACAGCTAAAACGTAGCGGAGGGAACGTGCTGGTGTGAAAGAGGATATAGTGACTAGGATAGAAAAAAGTATGCTTAGTTGGTTTGGGCATGTAGAGCGGATGGATGAAAGTAGACTAACTAAACAGATCTATATGGGGAGTGTGAATGGTTACGTTGGGAGGGGAAGGCCTAGACGGACGTTCCGATACCAAATAGGAGACGTTTTGGAAAAAGGTCAGGTCAGGAGTACCCGAAACCGACGAGCATGTATGAAGAGATTGATGACTGTGGATGAAGCGAAAGAAATGTCAGGATCGTAGCAAGTGGAATAGAGTAGTCTCTGCCTACCCCTGTGGGAAAGAGGCGTGACGCTATGTATGTATGTATGTATGTATGTATGTAAAACGTAGCTGGAATTGAAATTGAATAGCATTCAGACTCCATGGTTAATAGGCCCCTGGCCTCCCACTGACCACTGACCCAGCAAGGATTAGAAACTTTACACACATAGAATTGCTTCGCATGTTAATTGTTTATTAAATATTTATTTGCTGAACTCTTCAAATTCTTCTTATTCTCCAGCTGATGCCAATAGTAAAGATAGAAAAGGTGAAACTGACGCAAATGGGGATCAAAGGGAACGACTACACCCTAATGTCAGAGTACCAACTGCCAGCGGACACGGAATGGGAAATCCTGAGGACACGGATGTCGTTCACTGGTAAAGTGCTGGGCGAAGGGGAGTTCGGAAAGGTTGTCGAGGCTGAATGTAACGGGATAGTCGCGGAAGAAGTGAAGACGGTGGTGGCTGTGAAGAAACTGAAAGGTAAGAAAATTAAACATCCTGTGCTTTACGATAAATTACGAGGTCCGTCGTATCTAAGTGTAAAATATTGGTTAAAAAGAAAAAAGTAATAAAAAATAATGTAGTCGAGAGAAGCATTTGTAAAGGAGTCGGGAACATTGTAACTTTGCAAGAATTGTACTGGTTTTCGTTGCTCTTGTTTATTTTTGACAGTTATTATTTTGAATTGTCTTCGTCGCATTAGGAAATTATTATTTGCTATTTCAGAGGATTATACTGACGCTGATCTGGTCGCACTGGTATCTGAGATGGAGATAATGAAGATGATTGGCAAACATGAGAACATTATTAACTTGTTGGGTTGCTGCACGCAAGATGGCCCGTTCTACGTCATTGTGGAATACGCCAGCAATGGATGTCTGCGGGAATACTTAAAGAAGCATAAAACGAATAAAAAGTACAGTGACTTACTCCTAGCTTTTACAACTAGCGGTTGTCCCGCGGGAACTTGCTTTCAAATCGGTTAAGACGTTTCACAGATTGTCCCCCACATACAAACTAAACTGAAAAATTACCTATCTTTACGAGTAGTGGCACCTATGTCACGTAGCAAAAAAGAGCAACGGGGTTCATAGTAGGTATACTTAAAAATCGCAATCCGCATGGACCTTTGTGGGAGCTACAGCCTGAGCTTTTTCATTCAGCTATGAGGTCTGTGCCCAGCTTTGTAAATTAAGGCTGTATGCTGTATGCGACCTTCGTCATTAGACCGTGAGAACTATTGTATGGTAACTGAGATTTCTGTGATTATGATCCTATATTGTGTTTGACAGGCACAATTCCAAAGAAGATCTGCTGCTGAAAAAGCAACTGACACCAAGAGACCTTATTGACTTTTCGCTACAAGTTGCAAGAGGCATGGAGTATCTGGCATCGCGTGGCGTAAGTAGTTTACGACACTAATATGTACCTAATTGTTAGTTGATGAACTTCACTTTGTCCCTTTCATGA
The DNA here is from genome assembly GCA_949127965.1 of Pandemis corylana. Classification (NCBI taxonomy): domain Eukaryota; kingdom Metazoa; phylum Arthropoda; class Insecta; order Lepidoptera; family Tortricidae; genus Pandemis; species Pandemis corylana. The sequence continues at coordinate 3,439,750 of OX421869.1, forward strand.
GTACAGTCAGGTCCAAATCACGGTACAATATTACCGACGTTTTAGAGACAAATTTTCTTGGCTACCATAATGGTTAGGTACCTACAGTCATCGTCATCCCAGGTGACCAAAAAGTTCGATGCACCACACCATACTATTTACATGGTGTAGCGAACTATTTGGCCGACTTGGATGCTTTAAACTATAAGCCGCTGGCTGTACCTAACCATTATGATCGCCATGAAAATTTTTGCTGTCTCCAAAACGTCAGTAATATTGTACCGTGATTTGGACCTTAATTGCTTCTTATGCTCTTATACGCCGAAAGCTGTAAATTTTTTCACTCTCGTCTTAGCTTCCGCGTCCATCTTATCTAACTTATCCAGTATTCTAAGCCCATGAGCACTGCCAAGATTCCCAGGGGACACCAGCCTCTACATGTTGCTTTTACCGCTAGATCTAGAATCTAGAAGGATATAATTCCCTGATTGCAATAATAGCGGTATCTGGACCAAACTTTTGACCTAAAACGTGAAATTTTCTAGTGCCTTCATAGAGACTTGGCTGCTCGTAATGTGCTGGTGTCGGCTGACCGTACCCTGAAGATCGCAGACTTTGGTTTGGCTAGAGATGTGCGCAATACTGACTACTACCGCAAACGCACGGCTGCCAAGCTACCCGTCAAATGGATGGCGCCGGAGTCTCTCAAAGACAACCTATATACCAAGCGGACTGATGTGTAAGTTGTCTTTGCTCTATTAATTGCAATTCCTTTGCTTTATTATTCGCACAAGCGGTTCAGTCAGCTGAAGAATGGAATTCAATGCCAGCGTGTGTTCCCTGAGCAGCAGCCTGGCCGTTTTCTATGAAAATGAAAATTTACTTTTGCAAATTGGCCGCCAGGGGCTCTTTTACATGTATTTTTGAAACTACCAGCACATTCGGAAAGACCATCATTGCCAAGAAGAATGCGCTGCAAGAAACTTGGCAGAAAGTCAGTATGTAATGATGAATAGCCATTAACTGGGCAAACGTGCTCTACCCTGGATCACTTCTATGCTTATCATCAGGCGTGATTGATTATCTTCAAAATATTGATTATCTTCAAGCCTTCATCATACTTAATACTGGACCAAAATTCTTCACCATCACAATCCTCATTACTTTGTTTTGCATAGCCCTAAAAATAGTCCGTTGTTAGATTTGATGTTTTTGTGTTACAGATGGTCATACGGAGTTCTGATGTGGGAAATAATGACAATGGGAAACACGCCGTACCAACACGTTCAGGTGCACCATTTGTACAACTATTTGAGAACTGGCAACAGGATGGAGAAACCCGCCGGATGCAGTGCTGCTGTGTTAGTATAACAAATAAATGCTAGCTCTTGCCCGCGACTTTGTCTGCGTATTCCTTTATTATTGAGGTTTACATTTTCTTATCAAACGTTTTTCAGCTACGATGTGATGAAACGCTGCTGGGCTTTCAAACCTGAAGACCGGCCCACATTCTCTGAACTGGTCCTGATCCTAAAAGCTGTTCTCAACATCGACGGCGATGCACCGTAAACTATAATTTTCTATTAAAACTGGTGAGCTGCAAGTCAGCTGCAAAGTTGCAGTTTGGGTGCAGTTTTGTCCAAACCTATATTGCCCACTGGGCGCTCTGGGCCAGTGCCTAGGCCTCATGACCGAGGTCAATGATATGACTATAATAACGTCTCTCAGAATTGTATCATGTTATAGGCGATGCGGCTAGCAACCCATCACTATTTTGATTCCTTTTTCCACCTATATACGCCTACAATCATGCTAAACGTGGCCTTTAGGTCTTGTTACCTTTAGGCTCTGTCTACCCCATAAGGGATATAGACGTGATATGTGTATGTGTATGTATGTCAGAATTGTACCGGAATAATGTCCCTTGGCGTAGTTCACTTTGAGCACGCACCGATCAATGTATAGAAACATTTGTTGAGTCTAACCCAACCACTTGCCGAAATATTCAAATCACGTCTCTATCCCTTCCGGGGTGGACAGAGCCCAAGGTAACAAGACCTACAGGCCACGTTTGGTAAGACTGTGGGCGTATAGATGGGAAGTGGAATCAAAATAGTGATGGGTTGCTAGCCGCATCGCCTATAACATGATTCCTATGATTTTCGCCCATTCCCTAGATGGGCTTTTACCATCTGCCCGGGAAGATAAACCACTGGTACATTCTATATGGTAAAAAATGTATGTTGAATATGTAGACTTTTATTTATCTACTTCATCTGTCTTTGGGGTCCCATTATCCTAAAGTGTCCATGCAAGTACAGTCACCAAAAAAGTGGTTGGAGTGACAACGTAATTGTTTTCCATTTCATCATGTAAGTTTCATAATTTTTGTCGTTTCAGTACCAAGGAATCAAAGAAGAATTATAATCATTACAAATGAAGATATCAAGAGGATGTTTTTTTGTGTATAACCTAGTATCTATGACTATTACATAATAATATAGCCTTTTTATTCCGAATTCGCCACAATTTCTTTTTTTTTGTTGTTGTTTTTATTACATAATAAAATACTGTCAATTATTAATGAACTTATACTTAACTTGTTTACTCACCATTCCAATACATTTGAATGCCTTTATAAACAAACCATACATACATACACATACACACATCACGTCCCCATCCCTTACGGGGTAGACAGAGTCTAAGGTAACAAAACTTTAAGGACACGTTTAGCATGACTGTGGGCGTATAGGTGGAAAAGTAAATCACAATAGTGATGGGTTGCTAGCCGCATCGCCTATAACATGATTCCCAAGACTTTCGCCTATTCCCTCGATCATTTACCATTGCACGGCAAGAGAAGCAACTGGTAAGTTCTATGTTTTTTCTTTACTCCCAGACCAGAACGTTGTGCTTAGACATGACATCAACAATTGTGTTTGTTGATTTAGAGACGCGTGTAAACACGTCGGGGGCCATTTTTATGTTTTTGCTTTAATATACACTATTTACTGTTAAATCTGGCTGCTCATTTCCACATAATCTCATTTAGGTAATTAGGTAACTATACAGGTTACAATTTATCATCTAAGAAATCAGATACGGAGCAGTAACATCTTTTTTAAAAAAAAAATATTATAGAAACATAAGATAAGTCCATGCTGGTCTGGGAGCAAAGAAAAAACATAAAATGTACCAATTGCTTCTCTACCCGCGCAGATGGTAAAAGCCCATCGAGGGAATGGGCGAAAATCATAGGAATCATGTTATAGGCGATGAGGCTAGCAACCCATCATTATTTTGATTCCATTTTCCACCAATACGCCCACAATCTTGCGAAATGTGGCCTGTAGGTACCTGTTACCTTAGGCTCTGTCTACCCCGTTAGGGATAAAGACGTGATTTGTGTATGTAGTCTGGACTAGCGTGGAAAAGAATTAATTAAGAATTAAATATTTTAACTCAGCAATAATAAGGTCCTTTTTTAAAAATGCTTAGTTTTGGATTGGGGAAGATCAAAAGGTGATCCCGGCGGGAATTTAATGGACTATTGGGATGATTTTCCCATCTGTCATGGTTGTCGTTGAATATGTCAAGGTTAAGTAAGAAGTGTTGTGTATTTTTGTAATACATTTAATATGTCTTGCAAACATACAACTATATCCGAAAACCGAGGGCGATCCTCAGGGTTGAAGGTCCAGCAATGCAGCATGAGGGAGTAGCTGAAAACGAATAATATAAAACAAGCTGGTTCCGAATGGACAATACTGTCGTCCTGATTCAGGACGCATGATCAAAAAGACATTTAGTTTTTTTTACATTTTTGGACATCAATCCTACTAATATTATAAACGCGAAAGTTTGTAAATATGGATGGATGTTTGTTACTCTTTCACGTAAAAACTACTGAATGGATTTGGATGGAGCTGATACCCTAGATTAACAAGCAAGTGGGTAACCGAATTAATGCGTAGAACCCCAAAAAAATGAAAAGTCTATAATCATAAGTGAAGGTGTCTTACATTTCTTGGCAGCATCCGACAGGCTTATCCAATCGTTGTCCAAATTTCAAATACTGATATAGAACATGTACCGATATGTCCTGGTATGGTGTACAGCCGAAAGTCATTATTTCCCATGCCAACACTCCAAAAGACCATCTGAAGAAAAAGACTAGAGTTACCTATCAACTATGTAACGTATGCGCATCGCATACGACCGAATAGGGAAACTGTGTTTTAGTGGGTAAGCGTGCTGTCGCAGGAGAGCCCACATATCCCTGGTAACCCCGTACCTGGTGGATGGATAAGGCGCATATTCTCACCATAAAAAGGGTCTATACACCATCGCAATCGCATTTACAATAATAAAATGGTGGTAGGTGAGCATATAGTCTAACATTATTCTTAGATTTCTAAACGACACAAAAAATTAGAACACATAAAAATCCGAAAAGTAAAGCTATGGCCGGGAATCGAACCCGAATTCTCGTCATGCCGTCATGCGTGCTATACCCCTACACCACCCATAGCAGGTGGGTAAGCCTTCGAATATTACTATCTGTTACTAGCTGTCAAGCGTCATCTGTTTGAATGATGTGTCGGTACGACACAATTACAAACCTACCTACCTCTTAGACCTACAAAGAATTTAATCATTAAAAATCACGATGTTAATAACAAGGTTTTTTGGAGGCCTACGAATCCAATTGTTTGATAGTGCATTATAGACAGTTTGAGACAAAAAACACCTCGAAAGGTTCAAACAGGTTTACAAGTTAGCGAGCTTTAAGGTGTACTGGAACTTAAGTGAGATGCGGGGAGTTTGTAGAAACTTCTAGATCAATTCAACCAGTGTCCTATGTCTCTTCCCTCGCCTACTGATCCAGGTCTCATGAAATTACTTCTACTATTAGCGGTGATCTTATTCCACCTCTCAAATAAGCAAAGATACTAGCATATCAGAGTACGCCGTATAGTAGTTGTGCGCGAGTGATTCTGGCGCCATCCAGCGCACGGGCAGCTTGCCGGGCGCGTGCTTGCGGTAGTAGTGGGAGTCGCGCACGTCGCGCGCCAGCCCGAAGTCCGCCACCTTCAGCGTGCGCGCCGCCACCAGCACGTTGCGCGCCGCCAGGTCCCGGTGGATGCACTGCACACACACATCATGTATGACACCAACAAAGAGCGTCGTGACGTCATGTAGGTGCGTTACACGCACCACACGCGCATGCACTGACTCCAACGCAGCGCGCCGCCAGGCCCCTGCACACATACACGCGTACACTGACACCAGCAAAGAGCACTGTGTGTGACGTGGATATAGGTGCGTTGTGCACACCAAACACGCATACACTGACACCAGCACGTTGCGCGCCGCACGGAGCCGGTGGATATGCTGCACACATACACGTGTCTACTGACACCAGCCAACAGTGCCGTGACGCCCAGGTGAATACAAAACCCACACAACACCATATACTCATACAGACACCAGAACAACACGATGTCTGGTCCAAGCGGACTGCACACATACACGCTCAGCTCACTCACTAACACCAGCAAGGAGCGCTGTGACGGAAATATCGATACATTACCTACCCACGCACACACACACACACACACACACACTCCCTGACATCAGTACAGGGGCGTGATTGTCTTATAGAAAGCCGTCCGCGACGTGATCGCTGCGCTTGACTCACAAATCACCGAACACACACGCACTATTGCCAAATCTGATAATACCTAATATATGTAGGTACTTACACCACGTGATACCAAAAAGTCCATTCCCTTAGCCACCTGCAGTGCAAAATCCACCAAGTCCCCTTTAGTCAGCTGCTTCGTATCTTTTGCAATATTGTTCCTACAAACGTAAAAATACTCTTTAGGTTGCAAGTAGGTTATTCTGATCCTACCTGTAATTTTTCACTAGTATGATGTGAGTGCGTTGCTGCATGGATAGCCTGTACTACCACTCTGTTGAACTCTCTAATCTCTCTATGGTACCTACAAAGATACACCAAAACCAAACAAACCACCACCAGACATGCCACCAGTACATGCCAGAGATGAATCATGGAATATTCCCATCAGAACTACTTTGTGGTCAGAACTGACGTCGGTTGTCTATAGTTCGTGCTAGTAAGCCGATGAACATATTTTGTACCTACTGACTGTGTCCGTGTGACTTTTTATTATGTCTGAGTACGTACATTTTATTAGGCTTATGTTTCTTGAGGTATTCTTTGAGGCATCCGTTGCTAGCATACTCCACAATGACATAGAGAGGACCATCCTGTGTGCAACATCCCAACAGATTGACGACGTTCTCGTGCTTGCCAATCTTCTTCATGATCTCCATCTCCGATACAAGTGCTATCATTTCTTCATCTGAATGATCCGCTGTGTGATAAGAAACAATTCTTTTAACGGATGTTCGGACAGTATAGGGTCTCAACGTGCTATGGAGAAAGCTATCCCCACAAATAGGAAAATTTGTAACCAAATCAAAGTCTGGAAGTCGAATTGGCAATTATGACAATAAGGTGGAAATATAGCTGGTACATGATTCCAAATGTGATCGGAGATCAAAAGACGCAATGTAGGTCGTCTCCTTGACCTACATTGCGTGCAGTGGACTGGCGGTTTGGAACAAGAAGGCGCACTACCTTTCTGGACGGAAAAGGATAAGAAGGAGAAAAAATAATCTTGAGGCAAATCAATAGTTTTATGAACTAACCTTTCAACATTTTTACGGCTACGGTACTTGGCATTCTGGAGTGAGATGTCCTAGAATATTCTGCTTTAACAACTATTCCAAATTCACCCTTCCCAAGGACGGAGCCTAAAATGAGGTTTCCTCTCAGCACTTCCCACTTTGTATCAACTGGCATTATATATTCCGGAGGCAAACTCGATGCATTTGTATCATTTGAGAGATCAGTATAACGCACTTTGTCAATTGTAACAATTGGGTGAATCTGCAAAACATATCATAACACTTAAGCCTTTTTGCCATCGCGTCTTATAATTTCTGTTACAATGTATCTTACCGAATTATCACCATCAGGATTGTTTTCGACATTGATTACTTTTGCCCAATGTTCAGCCATCAATGCCATGGTTGCTTCTATGGCACGTTGTTTCTTTGTTTTTTCTCGTTTAAATTTTCTAATTGTAGCAATAATAACAGCAATGGCCACTAATATGACAACAGACGCACAAATAGATATAACCATGATTGTTGTATAAGAAAAAGAAAAAACTGGCGTTATTGTTGGTACGTCTTCTCCTGAAATGAAAGCAGACATGATTTTTCACAGCTACAATTAACGGGAACGTTTGAGAGAATGAGATGTAACAATTACCTTTCTTTTTCACATTAAGGTAGCCGCGTGCTTTATTACTCCCAAGGCTGTTCGATGCTTCGCACTCGTACCATCCCTGATCAGCAGATCTAATATCGTTCAAAATTAATACTTCGGGTTTATCACTTAAACCATTTTCCTAAAATTTGGTAAATAACTTGCTTATTTATCCTGGGGGGATACCATGACGGCTTAGTGAGATTCAAAGGTTCGCCTGCTGTCAGATCTAAAACCTGAACTGAGTCGGAATTGAATCGCGTTTAGACGTCATGGTAAGACCCTTGAACACATGCAAAAACATTTCAATTTTAGGTGTAAGATTAGAATACCTATTAGACAAGTATTCATGATTTGAATATTTTAAAATGATCATTACCAAAATTACTTGTTCTGAATCATTAGACTGTGACCACTTCCACGCAACGTACGGTTCTAAGTCACTAAAAATCCGACATTCGAACTTCACCGACTCATTCTCGAATGCTGATTTATTTCCCGGGTATCCCATCTGTATGTAAGGCTTCGATGGGAATCGTTCTGTAATCAACCTCTTTAAGTAGCTTAGCTAGTTTGACGTTGGAAACTTCTTTGAAGCTATGGTTAACTGCAAGCAAAGCAGGCACAAAAATACCTTGTACTGTCAAAGACGTAGAATGTTGGATGCAACCCAATTCATTACACACTTTACATGTGTAATTACCATCATCATACTTTGTTAATTCTTGTAATTCCATGGACCATTTGCCGTATCTTGGCACTAAATATTTTCTATCAAATCCAAACACATCATTTTTAGACCACGTAATGTTTGGTTCCGGATTTCCTGAAAGTTCATTAATTAAAATTCAATATAATTCTGTGATTCCTTACAATAAACAATAGGTACTTCCATGCTGGTCTAGGAGCGAAGAAAAAACACAGAATTTACCAGCGCTTCTCGTCCCGCGCAGATGGTAAAAGCCCATCTAGGGAATGGGTAAAAATTTTAGGAATCATATTATAGGCGATGCGGTTAGCAGCCCACCACTAATTTGGTTCCCCTTTCCACCTATACGCCCACAGTCATGCTAAACGTGGTCTTTAAGTCTTTTACCTTAGGCTCTGTATACCGTAAGGGATATAGACGTGATTTGTACATGTATGTATGTAAACAATACAGAAAACATGTAGGTGCATGCAGACAATTACAAGTTCAGCAGTAAGCAGCCTTGTCGTTTCATAGCGGTTTCTACGAGGCAACTTTTAGAACAGAATGAAGGAAGGAATATATTTAACAGTGGCGTAACTATAAAATCTGGGGCCCGTGGCAAATTCGTCAGATGGGGCTCCTTCCTCAATATAAAGAAGTGCATGATCGTCCCTTCTGTGCTCTAAACCAAGCCAGTTCGGGGCCCCATAGAGCTAGGAGCCCATGGCATTTTGCCACCCCTGCCTATAGTTACGCCACTGAGATTAAACCATTAAAGCAGGTGCAATAGGACTTAGTGCAATTTATACTTGGCAACAATTATGTTAAATTATGGACTCACCTTCAGCTGCACATTTCAATCTGATGCTGCTTCCGGCGGGTTTAAAATCCATGGGGTATAGTTTTGACGGAAATTTGAACCGCGGTGCGTGCATTGTACCATTTGTAAAGTTTTCAATTTCATATGTTTCCAATTTTCTAGCAGGACCTTTTAAGTATTCCTTTGTTCCATCGTATTTTGTAATGTCTACACAGAAGATCATAATTATGTAAGATTTTGATGAATTCGCAGCTAATTCCGAAAATACTACGAGTGTGAAAGTTTCGTTTTGTGTTTGTAACATTGTCACGTCAAAATCATGAATTTGGACGAAACATGAAATATATCTCATAACACGCAATATCTTTGAAATAGGGTTTACTGGAACTACATAGGTATAGTAGCTACTTCTTGATCCCGGATAAGAGCATTGTGCCCATGGAATAGCGATAGAAGAACCGAAGTATTATATACAGCAGTGGAATAGCATACATATTAATAGTGAATAGTGAATCACTACATAGTATAAAACAAAGTCGCTTTCTCTGTCCCCATGTCCCTATGTCCCTTTGTATGCTTATATCTTCAAAACTACACAATGGAATTTGATGCGGTTTTTTTTAATAGATAGAGTGATTCAAGAGGAAGGTTTTTATGTATAATTCTACGCAGACGAAGTCGCGGGCAGAAGCTAGTGATTAATATAATATATATCACATTCTTTCACACACACAGTCTTCCATGCTGGTCTGGGAGCAAAGGAAAAACATAGAATGTACCAGTTGCTTCTCTTCCCGCGCAGGAGGTAAAAGCCCATCGAGGGAATGGACGAAAATAGGAATCATGTCATAAGCCATCCGGCTAGCAACCCATCACTATTTTGATTTCATTTTCCACCCATAAGCCCACAATCATGCTAAGCGTGACCTTTAGATCTTGTTACCTCAGGCTCTGTCTACCCCGTAAGGGATAAAGACGTGATATATGTATGTATGTATATCACATTAAATAAAGAAACAATACGACTTAATGTCAAACAAATAGAGTCGAAAAGTGACCATCCTTTTCTTACCCCCGACTATACTTTAAAATAAAAATAAAATTCACTTTGCGAAGATTTATGTCAAAATACACACATTTTGCCATTTTAATGCACTTTAAAAATGTTAAATACTTACGCGAAATGACTTTTAATCCCAAAACGGGACCCACAACAAGTATAATAAAAGACAAAGAAAAACGCATGATACAACCTCCAGAGAGTTGTAACGATACTGACATTAATTGCCTACAGTTACAAGTGAGACATATATACCTATTTCAGGAAAATAACACACATTATTATTAATTTAGAGTTGAATTGTCTTTTGATAATTTATCATACAAACTAGAAACACAAAACAATGTATACGAGTATGGACATAAATAGAACCAAAGACAAACAACAACAAAGAAACAAATACTTTAGAGTTAACTTAGTTTAGTTTCAGGTACCAAACCAAAACAAATATGCTTGCCATGTTGCTCCACTGACTCGCAAAGACGAAACAAAAGATTCGATAGCCGTCGACGCGTGTAAAAGAAAAAGAAGCATTACTCCTATCCATAACACTATACTACAAATGCAAGGCAACTGGAGGTCTATGGAGGAGGCCTGTTGGCGTTGTAAACAGTTATTTTATATTTCTGTTATTGTCTATTATTCTATAATTTAAATTGCTTTTTTATACGTTACGTCACTGTCTATGTTTGTCTGTCTTATTATAATTGTAATGTCAGCTGCTTTGATTTTTACTTCTCGCCCACATTTCTGCTCTTTTTGTTATCGAATCCGCTTCAAGGCCTATGTCCAACAGTGGACGTCTTATGGCTAATATGACGATGACTCCTTTCAATTTAGATGTATCGTTTCATGAGTCACAGACGGTTCTGGCTGAAAATCAGTGCTGCAGGTGTCTAACACCTCAGCGTAATGCGAGTCAGCGACCGTTTCACTTTTGAGAAGACACACAACGCTGATGATAAATTTTTCATGTCTGTGCTTTTTATCTTGTTTCTTTTCTATAAAATTGTGTATATTCTCTTATATTTGTTTGTCTTACAAAAAGGAATAAATGTCTTCTTTCTTTCTTTCTTTACTGGGTTCCCTCAGACTCACAGCATGTCAGACAAAATACGGTCTCATCTATAATATCTATATCACTCTTTCTATTCTTCCATGCTGGTCTGGGAGCAAAGAAAAAACATAGAATGTACCAGTTGCTTCTCTTTCCGCGCAGATGGTAAAAGCCCATCGAGGGATTGGGCGACAATCTTAGGGATCATGTTATATTATAGGCGATGTGGCTAGCAACCCATCACTGTTTTGATTCCTATTTCCATCCATACGCCCACAATCATGCTAAACGTGGTCTTTAGGTCTTGTCACCTTAGGCTCTGTCTACCCCGTAAGGGATAAAGACGTGATTTATGTATGTATGTATGTATGTACTCTTTCTATTCTATATTTATGCCATGGATGGATTATGTGCTAGGTAGGAGCCAGATCGAGGGTCACCGCCTCTATTCATCATAAGACGAACCAGTTTCCTGATGAATCTCTTTGTCCCATACATACAGGGGGGATCTTCAAAACTATCCAAATATACGCACCGAAACGCCCTACCGGCTACGAAAATACAACCCGTAAATATTTTTTAGGCCATTGTTTTATTATATGTTTTGTGGCTATGTTAACACGACAAAGAGGTACATTTTATGTTAAGGCGGTACCTATTTTCTGAGCTTGCTGACCACAATGAGGACAAATGCTAGACGCAGGCAACACCGCAGGCAATAGCTAGTCCTACTAACATTATAAATGCAAAAGTTTGTGAGTATGAATCTTCCTTTACGCCGGGGGCCCGATTTTTGAAAACACATCACTGGAAAGTACCATTCGAAAGTGATATAAATCAGCTTATATCTCCAAAACTACGGTTCTAATCAGATTTTTGATTAGTGAACAAGATTAACGAGAGCTGTGATTGTCTTCTACGCTACTCGTATTTTGAATTCAGCATAGTTTTTCACCACTTTTCCAAAAATCGGGCCCCTGAACGGCTGAACAATACGTAAATATGGATTTAATTTGTAACTTATTAACATTTTTGTCTGGAATAACACATAGGCTTATTTTTATCCCGAAAAATTGCGTAGCGGGATAGCGATAAATGAATACTTTGCAGACGAAATCGCGCGCAACAGCTAGTATAACATAAAGTGAGTTAGTTATTCACAGAGATAACTTTGACTGACCTACTTGACGGCAGCTTAGAATCATGAAACAGGACTTTGTTTTCTAAGATTTAGAGTTCTAAATCACAACCTAATTTTGAAATGGCCGGGCTAGTCGAATAAGGCATAATGTCAACACCCAATAAAATGCTGAATAGCGGAGAGTCTTGACCAATCAGAACAGCCGTAGATGACGTGATATCGATGCTGATTGGTTCCCGACGTCGTAGTGTACGGTAGGCATCGCGTGTCAAAACGTGCATATTTATGTCATTGTGTACAGTCTTCCACATAAGTTGCATCAATAGTTTTTAATTAATGTTTATTGAAAAGAGGAAGGAAAAATATTAAAAGAATGATGCGTCTAAGATCCCGATTGAAAGCGACTTTATAGCGCAAGTATTTGAAGCTATAACTCCTCATCACCGGTTTGCCTCCTGAGTTTCTTCAAACAATTCCACAGTATTACAGTAAGACACCTTCCGTGTGTACATATTCTGTGTATACGAAATGTGTCATTATGTTCGTCACTGTGACTAAAACTATTTGTGAAATGGCTGCTTCTTTTGCGTGAGATAAATCAAATGATAGAGTTGTAAAAATGTCGGCAACGGTTTTACGGCTGTGTTTATTAGTGGTACTATTTGAATTGAATATTAATCTGGTATTTGGTAAGTACTTTCATGTTGTTTAAAAAAAAGCTACTTTAAAAAGTATAGTGCAGGGGTAAATTCGGAAACGGGGGAATCTCGAAACTCGTGGATATCCACTAATCGGGGAACGATTAATCTAGCAACGCTTACCTAGAAGCTCCAATGTCTTTGGCTTCTAGATAAGTGTTGCCAGATTATGGAATTGTTCCCCGTTAGTTGATATCCAGGATTTACACCTAATATAATATTTACATACTTTTAGGGTACCGTATCTCAAAAGAATAAAAGAAACCCTTACCACTTTGTTGCAGTGCGTCCGTTTGTCCCTTTTTCTCAGCAACGCGTAAAGGTATAAAATGAAGTTTAAATTTATACCCAATGCCTAGTCTGCGGACCCTTGAAACAGTGAAATTAACCCTCTAAGTCAAGTCAATCACAGGATACTGTTATTATACAAAGGGTGTTTCCATAGAAAGCGCCGCGTAGGTACCAGTTGTCCTGGGATTTGTAAATTTAGTATGAAGGTAGCTCTTACAGCACAAATAGTGAAATAAGTTTTAAAATCTATTTTTATAATTATGTCTTTAATAAACCAATATAAAATGACCTACATTTTGCTTAGGAGCAGGGCTCTGCTAAAACTGGATTATTATATTCACTTGTCGATTTTTTTTATTCAGGACATTCTGATGTATTCGCCAAATATCTAAATGGTTCGTCATATACGTCTTACAAAATGGAAAGACTTGAAGTTCATCAAAGTTCGCAAGTAAACTTAACAGCAACTACGTTTATGAGTTCTCCATTGGAATCTACCATTCGAAAGAATGCTGGCTCTAGTATCAATTTGAAATGTCCAGTTACGGGTAAGTTAGCGGTAATCTACTATACATTACGTTACCTACTTCAAAAAATACTGCATTGAAATATTCAGTGGTTTAAAATTTGACCCAGTCTCCATACAAAATTACCCATAATAGGTCCCACATCCACATTTTTGTAGCAGAGTATTTTAGTCTCTCCTCTTCGGCTGTTCTTTTCAATCAATGTTATTCTCTGAAAATAGGTAAGTATCGGTTTTTCCAAATGCTTCTTTTATACGATCATACGCCTTCTATATATCCTCTGGTATAAGTTTAGTAGGTGGCATTCACGATGATGACCACCGTGGCATATAAATAAATCCACGCGTCTTTGTGGATGGTACCATCTCTTCCTTTAACAAGACGTCGACCCATCTGTCCAAAGACAAAATTTCATCAGTGTGCCATTGAAGACTTGAACAATTCAGACGGGGCCCCTAAAAATTAAAGTCACTAAAACAGTTAAAGTTATCAACAAATCAGGGATGAAGGTAGCTGTAGAAGAATTGCTGTGACTGACACAGTTCAGCAAATTACTACTTATGTGTAGAACTGATAGCTCAGGGTATTTCGGAGTAATGACTGCGTACCGGAAGGCGAAGACCCTCCATAGTCGGACTGTAAGCAGTTGATACCTACGGCACTAGAAGACATATCGCGGTTGGAGTCGATTTCAACCCGTCTGCTCTGAATTTTGTGTTGTTACCTCACACCAACTGCATTTTTAGCTGCGATTCTATACGAACAGCTTGAGCGGTCCGTGTTTACGTAAGGTCTATTTTGTATCTACAGTCCGCGGGATTCCATTAAGTACTCCTTATCGTTGAGGAAATCCTGGGGCTAGGCAGTGAGCAGAATACTAGCTAGTATTTATCTAATATTTTCCTCCTTATGATGTAAATAATAGCTATTCCTGTTTCTATTAGCACAAAAGGAACACCTGCATAGTTTAGTATTTCGCTTAAATTATCCTCAAAGTATTTAGGCTTCAGGTCTCTTGTCACAAGCTTTGATTTTAATTTATTTACGTAACTATTAGGGCCAAATCTCAGTCGGTGTTTGGTGCTAGTATCTACATACAAGAGTAACGTTTCATCGGACCACGTTGTTATGGCAAACTAAAAACAACGGTACTGTTTTAAAGCCTTTATTTTAACGAAATATATTGGAAAATGAGCAAGTGCTGAACTACTACAATCAGATGAACCTGATAGTAATTGAATACGACCACCCGCAAAAGCAGATGATTGAAGATACGTTGCCAGCCCTGAGGTCTATGATAGAACTCTTCATGTACCAGTTATTTCACCGGCTGACTACATCTCCAGGCCAGAAGACAGCAGCGTAAGGGCTGATGTACGGAGGCAGGATAATCTAGTAAGATGGTGGTAACTTCTATGCTAGTCTGAGAGCAAAGAAAATACATAGAATGTATCAGTTCAGTCAGTGATGCACTATTTAAATACTGTAATGTTATTGATATCTACGGTAAATTCAAAATTGCATTGCTTTGTGATGAAATTCACAAAATAGACTTAGTAAAAAGACGAAGCCGCCCCGCACACTTCCGTGACTTGTCATACCTACCTAAAAATGTCCTACCATCGTTTGCTAATGTATATGGGAAACGGACCTGGGAGTACATACTACCCCAAATCCTTAACGATCTACCAGATAGTGTATACAAAAATGTTTATGAAAATCCTCAGAAATGTAAAAAAATACTTAAAGCATTGTTTTTACCGGTAAACAAAAGTAAACCTGTAGAGTAAGATACTTGTAGCTTGTAGTGAGAGACGGACGAGCCGCACCAGCTCTCATGCTTACTAGGTAGGTAGGCATGAGGGCTGATGTGGTTTCCTGAGCTCTATATTGTGTGTCATAATATTAAGCGACGCAGCGACAGATAAACCAGATATGGTTTTTGTTCGCTCCTTTTCAAATTGTTTTTTTTTGTGTACCACTTATGTTTATGAATAAATAAATTAAAAAAAAAAAAAAAAAAAGTTGCTTCTCGTCTCGTGCACATAGTAAAAGCCCATCTAAGAAATCATGTTATACACGCACGAACGTCTTGTTACCTTAGACTTTGTCTATCCCGTAAGGGATAGACGTGATTTGTGTATTATATGGTGGTAATCCTGACGAACATCCAGAGTATTACATATTGGCTCATATCTCGAAATCCATCCACGCACTTGTGATTCCCCAGGTCTTGCAGGCGTCCCTAGGCGACGGTGATTGCTTTCCATCAGGTGACCCGTCTGCTCGTTTGCCCCCTCTTATATGTATATATAAAAACTAGCTGTTGCCCGCGGCTTCGCTCCCGTTTTTTTTTTTCTTCTAAATTTCAATATGAAAAATAGATGTTGGCCGATTCTCAGACCTACTGAATACGCATATAAAATTTGGTAAGAATCGGTCAAGCCGTTTCGGAGGAGTATGGCAACTAAAACTGTGACACGAGAATTTTATATATTAGAAAAACCATTCCATAGTCGCCTTATTTGATCGTTCATTGTAACCGTTTGAACAAAATACTATCGAACAATCTGATTCAAGATCCACCGTAGAACTTTCCCATAGTAAACGTTACATGACTTTCTTCGTCAATTAAATGTAACATTCCTATAACATTTACTTTGATAGGGTTTCACAGTGGGCCTGGAATCACTTCTTTTGATAGTACATAATGTTATGCACTCACTGACAGTTCCAGGAAAAATGACCTCTAATATTACGTGGTACAAGGATAATTTTACTCCTGTGGTAAGGAAGAGATTGCCAGTGACATACGACATGTGGAGTTTGATGATGACCGACCTGATTCAAGAGGATTCTGGGAGATATGAGTGCAAAGTGTGCTTCGAATCGCACTGCAAAAGTTTTGAATACACCTTATTTGTAAAAAAAACAGGTAAGCACTGACGTGTACGTAGCTCAAGAAGAAAACAAAGAATAATTTTATGACATTCAATATTGGAGGCGTAAGCATCCGAGACAATTCAATCATACCCAGCTACTGATAGAAGCTAAATAATAACTTGAAAAATGGTATACTTGACTAGATAAGTAGGTTACGAGTAGGACTAAGTTAATTAACAAGCAGTGGCGTGAAGTCAAGTATATAAGAAGGCAAGCCGAATGGAATTTAACTTACCTTATCCTCTAATGCTACACCATAAAAGTGCCCAACTGTCTTAAAATAGGTAAGTGGGAATCGAGCTCTAGGGACGCCTCGCCACTGCCAACAAGTACCAAATAGGTAGTAAATATGGGTAGTATTAAATAACGCAACTCCTAAATCCAGAAGTGCACGATCTTCAGAAAAGCTTTTGAATGATTTGTGGGGAGTGCCACAACAGAGAGATCTCTCTCCAGGCAGGATGTTATGCCTGAGGACCGAAGCCCAAAAGAAGCGAGTTGAAAGTTGTATTTATGCATCCGCATTGAGAAACTTCGTTGGCGTGATGTAGAACAATGTGACAGCTGTCATTAGTAACTGGCGCTAGCTACTCGTGTGTCGAAGTAGTTATGTAGTCGACAACTAGATGGCGACCCTAAGGTCGCTACAGATTCTGTTTGATGACAACATTTTTTTTAAATATATATTTTTTTGCTTCTGCAACCATTATGTTTATTATAGACTTCGTCCGCGCAGATAACGTCACAGTGACCTTCATCTACTCGCTTCTTCAAATATTAGATCATTATTTCCTATCCCGTCCTTTCATCCCGTGGAAAATTTCTTCAAATAAAAAATCTTCAAATAATATGTCTGCCAAATACCAAGGATCTGTATTAAGTAGCAAATCCAAATGATTCTTTTTATTTCCACGGAAATTTTGCATGGTCCAAAAAACAGTTTTCAGATATCATAATTATCTATTCTTTCTAGGAAAAAGAACAGAAAAAGTATCCTATGTTCGTTTCCTGGTTCTAAGCTAGTACCTTCCTACCAATTTTGAGCCAAATCGGATCAGCTGTTCTTGAGTTTTTTTTTATGTTAGAGAAGCCAGACAAACGAACTAGTGGGTCACCTGATGTTAAATGATTACCACTGTCCATAGACACCCGCAGCGCTTTACGCGATGCCAGTGCGTTGTCGGCCCTAAAAAAAATAGTGTAACTAACACGACTTTCTTTTATGATGTATAGATAGATGCAAATGTACATATATATAGATGAAGAATTTTCTACACTACGCGCGCAATGCACTCAGTGCACTTTACATCGCCCTCCAAGTTTCAGAAAACAATTTATTTTTCTGTTTCAGATACTCCAATTACGGTGGCCACCATAATGGATGGTTACCCAAGAAACAAGACTGGCATCATTGGTCTTTCTATTCAATTAGACTGTCCGACAACTGTCCAAATTGAACATAGCACGAACTGGTATAGGGTTTACTTAGGGGATGCCGAGAGCAATACCTATGTGGTTTACCTAAATGCGAGTAAACATGAAAAGGTGTGTATTCTAAATCAAAATTAAAAAAACTGCTTAACTGACCCGGAAATTTGACTAACATACATACATATATCACGTCTTTATCCCTTACGGGGTCGACAGAGCCTAAGGTAACAAAACGTTAAGGCCACGTCTAGCATGATTGTGGGCGTATAGGTTGAAAGGTGAATCAAAATTGTGATGGGTTGCTAGCCGCATCGCCTATAACATGATTCCTAAGATTGTCGCCAATCTCTCGATGGGCTTTTACCATCTGCGCGGGAAGAGAAGCAACTGGTACATTTCTAAGTGTTTTCTTTACTCCCTGAACAGAAATTTTACTAAGAGATAAATAAATAAATATCACGGGACAATTTACACCAATTCTAGTCCCAAACTAAGCAAATTGTACCTACTCGTAAAACAGATAAACATATTTATATACACTCAACATCCATGACTCGGATAAGTACCTACAGATATTCATATTTATCATACAAGTACCTGTATCCACCGGGATTCGAACCCGGGACATCTGCTTCATATTCAAGGTCATTAATTACTGGACTATCCGGAAGTGAAGCGATTCTACAGAAGACGATTCAGTCGGAGGGAGAAGGGGTCATAGCCCCCCTTCCCATCACATTCACTCAAATGACAAATCCCAAAAAAAATATTTACAGAAACTTCTGATACTCGTAGATGATTCTTGATTCATTTGATAGTACCTATCATTTAAAAAACAGCGCCTTCTCTCGTCCCTGGTGAGCAGTAGATGTTCCACGGGAGTTTGTAATTGTGTCGTACAGACACATCATCCAACAAGATTACGCTTGACAACAAAAATTCGCATAGTACAAGGTCACGTGACAGCTAGTAACAGATAGAAAAATTCGAAGGCAAGCGTCACGGAATGACATAGCTTAGATATCCCCACCTGTCCTGAGTTTTCTGACTTTTTTAACTGTGATTTATCCTATAATCAAGGGAAAATACATGGTAACTGACGACCAACTGTTTATACGCAACATAACCAAAGATGACGACGGATGGTACAAATGTACGACTTCAAATAAAGCCGGCAACTACGACAGTAGCAGTGGATATATTACAGTTCCAGAACGTTCTGATACAGGTAAGTTATAATAATAATTATTACTTTCGAGTTCCTTTATTAAAATAGAAACTAAGGCTACCTTAAAAATAACTTAATAAAATTAAAGTTAGGCTAAAAAAAAAAAATTAAAATTAATTTGGACGCTTAGGCAGGGTCCCCATCACGCAGGCAGCATTCCCGCGTTGTATCGCAATTGCGAGTCTTTGTGCGAGAAAGCTGCCGGCGCGAAGGTCGTCTGTTAATTATTACTTTATTACATTTATGGGTTTTACAGGATTCTAAAAGTTATTACGCGTAGCGATATAAACCCCGTTAGGGCACAGGAATATTACAAAATACTTGATCTAGGACTTAGGAACTAACACGCATAAACGTTATTAAACTTTATACAAAACACTCATTGATATTAATTACATAAATTGATACAAATTAAACTATTAAATTAAAAACGAATTAAAAACTAAACTAAAACTAATCTTAAAGTAAAATAATTAAAAAAGGAGGGGCCCCCGTGGCATAGTTCCACAGACGCTGGCAGCATTCCCCCTTTGGACAGCGATACTAATACGCTGTCCAAGGAAGCTGCCAGCTCTGCGGTCACCCGTAGCGTCTATTAGCCTCTTCGAAATATCTTTGAAGAGGCTAATAGCGCTGGGACCCCACGGACCAAGGGTCTCAACACCGAAAGGGACAAAGTTGTATTCGGTGCTGAGACCCCTATATTTATTTACCTTGGCTGATTCGGCCGCTTCTGCAGCCGCGCCTGCTCTACTAAAACACTCATTTAGATTGTAAAACGAGTTTTTATAACAAACTAATTAATATTGTTGTTCAACGAGGGCCACTGCCAGCCTAGCAATGTGCCAGTTGCAGAAAATTCTCAAAATAGCACGAATATTCTCAGAACTTTCAAATGAATTTATGGTAAGTTTCCATATGGAAAGTTTCCTATAGTTTTTTTTTTCACTTCTTATTACATACATACATAAATCACGTCTTTTTCCCTTACGGGGTAGACATAGCCTAAGGTAACAAAACCTTACCACGCCACGTTTTGCATGATTGCTGGCGTATAGATGGAAAGGGGAATCAAAATTGTGATGGGTCTAGCCGCATCGCCTATAACATGATTCCTAAGATTTTCGCCCATTCCCTCGGATTTTTTAGACTTACATAATTTAGCTTTTCCTAGTTTACTTCAACCAAAACTTTATTTATTAGAAAACAATATTGATATTCAATATTAACTACTTAAATATAAAAATGTATTACAAGATAAATTAATTGAACTAAAACTGAAATAAATCTAAAAACGTACTCCCCGCGGGATTGAGCCAAAGATGCTGGCAGCATTTCCTCGCTGTATTGCCATACCTACTAATTCGCTGTGCGACGAAGCTGCCAGCTTTTTGGTCTCCGTTGCAGTCGATCAGTCTCTTAGACATTTTACCATACCTTTTTTGTTGTACTACATGACTTTGAGTTTTTATAGCATAATTCGATTTAAAAAGAAACAAACTGTTGGATTTCAGTTTCTCCACTTTCTCCTTCTTATCACCTTGCAACCGTACGTTGGTTATTAGTGGCGGTATTGATGTTCGTTTGCATCAGCACTGGTATAATTGTCATGGTATTCTTAAAACGGAGACGGAGACCGATCATCAAACCAGTTCCGCAGCCGAAGACGGAGAAATGGACGAAAATCATCACCATAGAGAGGACTATGAGCAACGGTTACATTACGGATCTTGTGAGTATTGACAGACATGCCACATAATTATTTTCCAATGGACTTCGAGTGAGGAATTACTGAAACTGTTTCTTATTCTCTTATCGAAATATATAATTACAGATTTATTTAAAAACGTGAAAAAAGTCTCGCAATTAACAAATATTATTAAAATTATATTGAAATAGTACCTAACTGCCTACATTCCATTTTAATTTTTTGTGACCTGATTAGCAGAGTATCAATACCTATTATTCTCTGAAATTGACGAGGTGCGTACACCCATCTAAATTATACTCAAATTTAAGCAAGTTCCTGTTGTGAAAGTGGAAAAAAAGAACATATCTGACGTGAAAGCAAACTACATTCAGAATCAGGAATCAGAATATGTTTTCCCTGCGGACACAGAATGGGAAATCAACAGGCAACACCTTAAGTTTAGCAAAGTTCTTGGCGAAGGAGAATTCGGAAGAGTAGTTCAAGCTGAATATGTTAAACCTTCAGACATGTCACTCACTGTTGCTGTGAAAATGTTGAAAGGTAACATAATAAACTAACTCAATAATACTCTTTATCTATACCTATAAAACGGTACCGTGACTGACTGACTGACAGACAAACGCACAGCCTAAACCACTGGACCTAGAAACTTGAAATTTGGCAGACGTATATCTTGAGTATTATGAGTATCTCAGAGGAGCATTAAGAAGAGATTTTTTGAAATTCCCACGGGAAAGGGAATACTTCCAATTTGGTCCCATTATTATTCGTATAATCATCATCATCTCCGGCCTTCCTCCAGCTACTAGCAAATATATCACAGTCAGGTGCTGATGCAAGAAGCGCGTTGAGATTTCACAAGGCGCAAAAAAGTGGCGAATTCCTATGCGACACAGTGAGCGCCATGCCAGCCACTTGTAGCACCTAGAATTTTAATAGCTGTTATTTCAAAAATCCGGTGCATTCCATTTTTTCATTCATTTAGTAATCGTGGTATTGTTATTGAATACTTTTCAGAAGGACATTCAGACGCTGACGTGATATCCTTTGTGTCGGAGATGGAGATTATGAAGATAGTTGGCAAGCACGAGAACATAATCAATTTGCTGGGTTGCTGCACGAAGAACGGACCGCCCTACGTCGTTGTGGAGTACGCTAACAACGGCTGCCTCAGGAAATACCTCAAGAAACATAAGCCTGATGAAATGTATTATTTTATATACCTCTCCTCTTTTTGTCTTTGTCTTTTTCCCAGTTAAGATAACTTGCTATTGTGGGGTAGTGCCACAATAGAGAGATCTCTCTCCAGGCAGATGTTGCCTGGGGACCGAAGTCTGAAGGAAGTGAGTTGAGAGATGTATTTAAGCAGCCGCATTGAGAAACTTCGTTAGCGGCATGTAGAACGATGTGACAGCTGTCATTAGAACTGGCGCTAGCTACTCGTGTGTCGTAATAGTTATGTAGAGTCCAACTAGGTAGCGCTAAGGTCGCTACACCACCATTAATCATCATCATCGTCATCGTCATTATCATCTCAAGATTCTCAAGCCTATACACGTTCCGCTCTTCTCAGAACTCAGGGTTTGGGCTATAGTTCCCACGCGGGCCCAGAGCGGATTGGGAACTTCACACACACCATTGAATTGTTTTCGAAACAACAACCCTCTGCTTTCGACACCATTAGGCCAAACCACTACGCTACCACGGCTTATCGCGATTATCATTTTGTGTATTCAAACAGTATTTGCGTCATTTCATGGTACTTTCATCATCTCTGTTCATTGAGAAAACTTAATAAATGAATACTGATGACATTATGTAGCTTCGTGGCTATATTACGAGTGGTGTCAGCTTTGGACTTAGTGAGTTATACATTGTCAGTTCTTATAGCAACTTGTTTCTTGTTTTAGTAGGAGTGGCTCCATTGAAGGTTCGGAAGTCGAGCAACTAACACAGCGAGACCTGGTAGATTTTTCGCTGCAGGTGGCTAAAGGGATGGAGTACCTGTCTTCGCGTGGTGTAAGGATTATTTAAGATTTTCAATACTTTTAATGAACAACCAGTTAGTTTGCTGCTCTGTAGTTACATTAGCAAAACCATGGAATAGAAAATAAAAGGTAGAGAGGCGTAATGGATACGCTCTACAAAAAATATGTATGTAATTTATTTAAGCATGATTAATTAATTAATACCTACCTACCTACCTACTTAAACTATACCCAACTTATTTCTCTGTCTTATTGGTTGTCTGGTAGACATCGCTATAAAGCAATAAGACCGCCTATTGTACACTTTGTTCTTTGTTTCTGTACTGTTTTGTGGTGTTCAATAAAGAGTATTTGTATCGTATTGTATTGTACAGTCAGTGTTTTCTCTAGTTTAAGTATATCCAGTGCATCCACTGGGCCCAGACGTCTCGCTGTACTAATGTCAGGATATGCGTGTATGTGTGGGCGCTCTTTGCTGGTGTCAGTGTACGCGTGTATGTGTTCAGGGGCCTTGGTGGCGCGCTGTGCTGATGTCAGTGTGTGAGCGTGTATGTGTGCAGGGGCCTGGTGGCGCGCTGCGCTGGTATCATTGTACGCGTGTATGTGTGCAGGGGCCTTGGTGGCGCGCTGCGCTGGTGTCAGTGCATGCGCGTGTGGTGCGTGTAACGCACCTACATGACGTCACGACGCTCTTTGTTGGTGTTACATGATGTGTGTGTGCAGTGCATCCACCGGGACCTGGCGGCGCGCAACGTGCTGGTGGCGGCGCGCACGCTGAAGGTGGCGGACTTCGGGCTGGCGCGCGACGTGCGCGACTCCCACTACTACCGCAAGCACGCGCCCGGCAAGCTGCCCGTGCGCTGGATGGCGCCAGAATCACTCGCGCACAACTTTTATACTAAGAAGTCGGATGTGTAAGTACCCGGCTAGAAAGATTGCACATCGTGCTTCTCGGCTAACTTAGGCTTCGTAGAATTGACGATTGTCTCTTTCCAAACACTGTAGTGCAGGGTTTCCCAAACCATGGTTCGCGACCCATTGGTGGTTCGCGAGCGATTATTAAGTGGGCCCTGCATGTAGAACGACACACCAAAAATAAATTAACACTTCGTTTGCTATTTGAAAAGTCCTTTCTTCATATTGGTAACGGTTGAATTTCTTAGAGGCGGGTCCCAAGTTTGTAAACTTGTATTAGATGGGTCGTAGCCCACACAACTTTGGGAACCCCTGCTGTAGTGGAATCTTTATGTCTGGGTGCTGTATTTACTAATCCCCTTCCCCCATTGAGGATTTTTCATGTGATAGGGAGAAAACGAGCATACGAGTCACCAGACCTGATGGAAAGCAATCACTCCTGCTAATGGACACTCATAACATAGAACCATTAAGAGTGCGTTGCCGGCTCTAAAATCATGAGGTCGATTTTGCCAATGTCGAATAAAATACAGTTTGAAATATATTGTGTGCGGATCGCTTACCCTCTTCTACCTTCTCTTCTAAAAAACATGACTCTTCATTATTAACTCTCTTGTAGCAAGTGACGCGCAAAAGATAGCTTTAGAGCCATTGAATGTTAAAAAAAGTCTGTAAAACTGTTAGCTTTTAGAACCGCCATCTATATTCAAGAAAATAGACTGTCCGTGTTTGTTCATTGTCTGTTTTTTTAGATGGTCCTTTGGAGTATTAATGTGGGAAATAATGACGTTTGGAAACACGCCGTACGCGCAAATTCCGGTGCATTTTCTATACAATTACTTGAGAATGGGTAAACGAATGGAGAAACCAAGCAACTGCGGACAAGACATGTAAGTCAAAAGATTTCGACAGCCAGATGAAATATTTGTGTTTTTATTGTTTACATTGTTTATTTTATTATCATTAATGTAAGTTTATAAAATGCTCTATTCCACAAAAATAAAGAATAAACAGAAATACCTTTATGTACAAAAGCGAATTTATCCTCATACCTAAGGGATGTCTATTAGTTAACTTTTGAGTAATGTATTTAATTCCTTTTTCATCTTTTTATTAAATTTTTGGATTTTCTTTCCAGATGTGATCTGATGAAGCACTGCTGCTCCTTCGACCCTGACGATCGACCAACGTTTACGGAGTTAAAGGAAAAATTAGAAACAATATACTCCCACCTACCTACCTACACACCTATACCTAGAGTTCTTAGATCATAAGAACTAACTTTTTTGTTCCGAAAACTAAGTTTTAAATTGTAGAAATTTTCGAGTAGGTATTTAATTATTTATTATTTGTAAATTAAATTAACTATAATTTTCTGAGAGATACTTATGTTCTTAACCACTTGATGGGTCTTATTCCTCCGAGCTTGATGGAAAAGAGCGTGAAAGTCATGTTTAATGTGAATGAAAAGTATTAATAAATAAGAGTCGAAAACAAACGAGTACGGAAATAAATTAATGAGTCAAAATGATATTGAAATTTCGTTTAATTAAGAAAAAATATAGATCCTAATGTTTACAAACCATTTCTATCCTTATACATGTTTATAGATATATAATATGGATAAAAATAGGGTATTTTTCAGTGCGAAATCAATAGGAAAGATGGCATTGATTCTACTTATGTACAGGTTAATTTGCCAGCCTGACATTTGCAAGAGCCCTCGGGATGCTGTTTAAAGGTTTCTCCATTCTCCACTGTCATCCCGTTGAACCGACAGCGAGCTGAAATTAAAGAAAAAAAACTGTTTTCTTAAGTTTTAAAAGAAATTACTGTGCGGGACAGAAATGTCTCGCGAAGTTCTATTGACTAAATTATATCAACACAAATATACAGATGTCGCTACTCATCGTAATTTTGATCAGTGACTGAATTTGTATGAAAAAAGTTTCTCTTTAAAAATAGTTTTTGGGATTGTACTGGCTTTGGGGTCTTCTTCAAGAAGATTATTTATTTAATTTTTGAAACGATTTATTAAAAAAAGTGAAAATATCAATTTGGACAAAGTCACCGTGAGTATAATTAATAGTGGTGTCCGTTCTAGCGGTAGATGCTACTTTTATACAAATCTACAGCGCCACAAGTGGGCGAAAACGAAACTAAAGTAGTTCAGCAGACCGCTGCGTGAGGTCGCTAAAAATGCGTTGACAATATAGCTCTTCATAACATCCTATTTATATTAATTGTTAACATACTAACCAACAAATTTTAACGTTTTAAAACATCTACTTAATGATAAAGATTTACTTATGAACAACATGTGAAATATAATCTTTTAAAGATGACCCCGGATCTGCTCCGCTAAGTTCATCAGGACATTGACAGTTCCTATTACATGACAGGCGGCCATTTTGGCAGGAGCAATAGCCACAGGGATGTAGTTGGAACGTTGCCCCATCTTCTACTGACATGCCCATATACCGACAGCGCGCTGGAAAGTTAAAGAAAGTTCAGTTTAAGATTCCAATCGTGATTGTAGGTAATAACTATATATAACATGAGCCGAAGGCGAGGGCAAGGGGGGATGGGGGCGAGGGAAGGGAAAGTACTGTCCCTCTCGCTCTCTCTTTAATCTAATCTACCTCTCTATCTATCTAGGATTGCCATCCGTCCGGGTTTCCCCGGATTTGTCCTAGTTTAGAGGGCATCCGGGGAGCGTCCGGGGAAGGTTTCATTTGTAGACCGGGTTTAAAAAAAAAAGAAATTAAAAAAATTTGGGCCGCCCGCGAGACATGCACTATTTCACCGTTCCCCCACCCCTCCCGTCACGATCTTGTTGAC
This sequence comes from Pandemis corylana, assembly GCA_949127965.1. Lineage (NCBI taxonomy): Eukaryota > Metazoa > Arthropoda > Insecta > Lepidoptera > Tortricidae > Pandemis > Pandemis corylana. The sequence goes on from OX421869.1 coordinate 3,466,440, forward strand.
ATGTCCGGCTTTCGGACTCTAAAATCCGGGGTTTTCACGCGTCTTGTCCTGTTTTCCAATTTTTAGAGATGGCAACCCTATATCTATCTAATAATTCCTTTAAACGAGCAATTTTTGTACATATTCATGAAATTTGGTATGTAGGGGTTTCGGGGGCGATAAATCGATCTAGCTAGGTTTCATTTTTTAGAAAACTTATCAAAAAATATATACCGAGCAACGCTGGGTCATCCAGGTTCTAAATAAAAAAAAAGTGTGACTTGAGGAGCTTAGAACATTTTATTGACCGGAATGGTGGCATGTCCTGGGTAGTACCTATAATATGACCAAGGACGTAGTTTGGTACCTACTTGCTCTTTTTTATATGCTTCGAATTTAATGTTTGAAAATGTAGTTCTCGCAGTTGTCACTTAATGTATCGCAATAGTCAATAGAAAACGACAATTTACCTTTTGACCACCTTGAGAGAGTCCCACATAACGTCTTTTTCCTTAAACAAGGTGATAAATAAAGTGCATTTTCCTCAAGTTAAAAAAGTTACCTAGGGTGCCAGGACAGACTTTGCAGCACCTGTCTGGCGTAGATATTGCTTCGGCAGGGTCACACGGCAGCTCCGGGCAGTCCTTAGGATCCATAGTGTATCCATTCAAGGTTGAATTGCGGCAGACTTCTATATGACATCTTTTGGGCTCGAAGGTATCACCATCGTTTAGAATCCTGTACCTTATTATACATGATCCTGAAAAATAAATTGAACAATGTCAGTCAGGATCGCCATAACGATCTGTCTTTAATGAGGCTCACGAGATTAAAGTTACCTAATCTATTGACGAAGGAGTCATCAAAATCAACCCACGCGTTTAGTTTCTAGAACGCCACAAATCCACATGGTAATAGTCACATTATCCCCCTTTGCATTACGCAATCGGTTGAAATGTATTAAATATATAAACTGGGGCCCGATTTTTGAAAGCACATGTGTGAAAGTACCACTCGAAAGTGGTGAAAAATTGTGCTGAATTTTAAATACGAGTAGCTTAGAAGATATTTACGACTCTCATTAATCTTATAACTATGACCTAGTCAAAAACTTGATTAGAGCTGTAATTTTGAAGATATAAACAGATGTATACCACTATCGAGTGGTACTTTCGAGTGATGCGCTTTCAAAAATCGGGCCCCTGGGCCATCAGCAATTACTTTTTAAATTAACTTTTTTACGGATTCTTTAAAAATTCATATGGCAACACGTGTAACGTCAGATCAGATTTGTTTGTTTGTTTTGTGATACTGTAAAAACTGTAATGCATTTATTGACAATCCTGGCAAAAGTTTATGTACCTACTAGACGTAAAAACCAACAAACATGATTTCTGGGTTTTTTCCAGTTGCCACTCCTGACTCACCTGGATTGACAACTGTGTTATGACAAAATCCGACACTTATGAACGGCACACAGAACAACAAAAATCTGAATGGAAAGTGCTCCATTTTGCTACAGAAACGGGAAATCATTTTTATTTATAAATTTCAGATCGCGTTTTAATGAATAATACGACCTATCCCTTTAGAAATCCTTGTTTTACTAGTTCACAACACCGTTAGCGAATAAACTAACAGTTTTCCTTGTAATGCTATATCTATACAGACATTTCAAAAGGGCTTTATGTTCTCTACAGTCACCCTTACAAAATAAACTATATTCCTAACACAGAAGGTTGAAAATTAATTTTAGCGCTCGCTGTTTGTTTACTGTGTTCAAAACAAAAAGTTGAAGACTTACTCATCACGCCTCCGAGTAGCGACATCTAGAGTTATGTGACGGCACCACTTGGCAACTAAGCTTTACTTGCCGGCATTGATGGAAGATGGCGGTACACATTCTCAAATGAAAGAACCTCTAAATTTTTAGATTAAAACTTGACGACATGTGCGTTGAACTCGACAATTAAGTTTTTATTACTATAGATTCATTTCCGCTTTTATTAGTGGTATTATTATACGCCATGTATCGAAAAACGTTAACATCACAAAGTACCTACTACATAATAGTGATGACGGGCATCGAAGCACTTCAGTGTGTTCTCAATAGGTGACGCTAGTTTTACACAATTTTTCTAAAACTGAACTACACTACTGAAATATTTTGGTAACATTGCCAGGAAAGATTGTGACAACCTTGAAAAGCTGATGGTCACTGGGAAAATCGAAGGCAAGCGACCAAGAGGCTGGAGTTCGACGCTGCACAGATTAAATTCGTTCTGCTGATGATTTATTAATTAAATTTATTTATCAAATTAAACATTGCAGCATTACAGTGAAAGAAACCGTAAAGCTACTTTTCTCAAAAATGACCGTTAAAGTCGTCATTGTGAACTACATATCATAACAGGAAGTTAATTGTTGCCGGTCAGTCCAAAATTAAAAAAAAAACATTACTGTTGCGCTAAACTCGACAGTAATGTTGCATACGAATTCCATTACTGTCTAGTTATTAACTTTTTAAAAATGCAAATCACCATTATAAAATAAAGGCACAAGACTTAAAACACCAAATTAAAAAAAAAGCTAGTACGACAACGTGTTTATCTGTGTCTGAAATAGCTTTAGGTGTTCTGGGTAGAAAAATACTCCCTTCAAATGCCATTGATAGAAAAAGGCGGCAAAGCAAAACAATTTTCACCATTTTGTTTTAATTTTTTTTTATTTTTTTTTTATTTGAATAGGAAGGCAAACGAGCAAGTGGGTCATTCTCCACTGTCATCCCGTTAAACCGACAACGAGCTGAAATTAAAGAAAAAAAACTGTTTTCTTAAGTTTTAAAAGAAATTACTATTAAATTATTAATGTCTCGCGAAGTTCTATTGACTAAATTATATCAACTCAAATATACAGATGTCGCTACTCATCGTAATTTTGGTCAGTTTTTGGGGTTGTACTAGCTTCAGGGTCTTTTTCAATAAGATTATTTATTTAATTTTTCAAAATGATTTATTAAAATAAGTGAAAAATATCAATTTGGACAAATTCACGTGAGTATAATTAATAGTGGTGTCCGCTCTAGCGGTAGATGCTACTTTTATACAAATCTACAGCGCCACAAGTGGGCGAAAAAGAAACTAAAGTAGTTCAGCAGACCGCTGTGTGAGGTCGCTAGCTAAAAATGCGTTGACAATAGGTATAGCTCTTCATAACATCCTATCTATATTAATTGTTAACATACTAATCAACAAATTTTAACGTCTCAAAACATCTAATGATAGTGATTGCCCTACCATTTACTTATGAACAACATGTGAAATATAATCTTTTAAAGATGACCCCGGATCTGCTCCACTTAGTTCATCAGGACATTGACATTTCCTTTTACATGACAGGCGGCCATTTCGGCAGGAGCAATAGCCACAGGGATGTAGTTGGAACGTTGTCCCATCTTCTACTGACATGCCGTTAAACCAACAGCGGGCTGGAAAGTTAAAGAAAGGGAGTAATTAATTAAGATACCATTTAAGATTTCAATCGTGATTGTAGGTAGATAAATAGAACATGAGCCGAAGGCGAGGGCAATTTACCTGAAATCTGGGGAGTTACTCCAAATTCGAAGGTACCGTCCCTCTCGCTCTCTCTTTAATCTATTTTTTTCTAATTTTTTCAAACAATATATACAGAGCAAGGCTCTGTCATCCAGGTTCTACCTAAATTAAAAATAGTGTGAAACGGAACAGCACGACCTTGTGATTTCAGACTTAGAACATTTTATTGACCGGAATGGTGACGTGTACCTGGGTTACCTATAATATGACCAAGGACGTAGGTACCTACTTACTCTTTTTTATATGCTTCGACTTTGTGTGAAATTAACGTTTGAAAATGTTGTTCTCGCATACATACATACATACATACCGTCACGCCTCTTTCCCACAGGGGTAGGCAGAGACTACTTTGTTCCACTTGCTACGATCCTGACATACTTCTTTCGCTTCATCCACATTCATCAATCTCTTCATACATGCTCGTCGTCTTCATGCATGTCTCGCAGTTGTCACTTAATGTACCGCAATAGTCAATAGAAAACGATAATTTACCTTTTGACCACCTTGGGAGAGTCCCACATAATGTCTTTATCCTTAAACTCTTAAATCTTGACGGTTCTGGATGAAAGTCAGTGTCGCAGGTGTCCTAACACCTCATCGTAATGCTGAGCCAGCGACCGTTTCACTTTAGAGAAGACACACAACGCTGATGATCTATTTTTCATGTCTGTGTTTTTTTTTCTTGTTTATTTTCTATAAAATTGTGTATATTCTCTTATATTTGTGTGTCTTGCAAAAAGGAATAAATGTCTTCTCTCTTTCTTTTAAACAAGGTCTTTAAAATAAAGTTCATTTACCACAAGTCAAAAAAAGTTACCTAGGGTGCCAGGACAGATTTTGCAGCACCTGTCTGGCGTAGAGATGGCTTCGGCAGGATCACACGGCAGCTCCGGGCAGTCCTTAGGATCCATATGGTATCCAGGCAAGGTTGAATTGCGGCAGACGATTATATGACATCTTTGGGGCTCGAAGGTATCACCCTCGTTTAGAATCCTGGTCCTTACTATACATGATCCTGAAAAATAAATTGAACAATGTCAGGCAGGATCGCCATATTGAATTTGGATAACGATCTCTCTTTACTGAGGCTCACGAGACGTTTCTTATTTCTTATTTCTTATTTGATTAAAGATACCAAATCTCCATTACACACAAACGAAAAAAAAATCGAAAAAGGACTAAGGAATAGTCCGAAACATGTCGAGCATCACTCGACTTTTTATACGTGAGTTATCCGTTTATGTGTAATGATGATTAAGTCTCACGGTAGTTTCATGTTGAAAGGATACCAAATCTATTGACGAAGGAGTCATCAAAATCAACCCACGCGTTTAGTTTCTAGAACGCCACAAATCCACATGGTAATAGTCACATTATCCCCCTTTGCATTACACAATCGGTTGAAATGTATTAAATCTATATGGGGCCTGATTTTTGAAAGCACATAATGTGTGAAAGTACCACTCGAAAGTGGTGAAAAATTGTTCTGAATTTTAAATACGAGTAGCTTAGAAGATACTTACGACTCTCATTAATCTTATAACTATGACCTAGTCAAAAACTTGATTAGAACTGTAGTTTTGAAGATATAAACTGATTTATTTATACCACTATCGAGTGGTACTTTTGAGTGATGTGCTTTCAAAAATCGGGCCCTAGGCCTTCAGCAATTACTTTTTAAATTTACTTTTTTACGGATTCTTTAAAAATTCATATCGCAACACGTGTAACGTCAACGTCAGATCAGATTTGTTTGTTTGTTTTGTGATACTGTAAAAACTGTAATGCATTTATTGACAATCCTGGCAAAAGTTTATGTACCTACTAGATGTAAAAACCAACAAACATGATTTCTGGGTTTTTTCCAGTTGCCACTCCTGACTCACCTGGATTGATAACTGTGTTATGACAAAATCCGACACTTATGAACGGCACACAGCACAACAAAAATCTGAATGGAAACTGCTCCATTTTGCTACAGAAACGGGAAACCATTTTTATTTACAAATTTTGGATCGCGTTTTAATGAATAATACGACTTATCCCTTTAGAAATCCTTGTTTTACTAGTTCACAACACCGTACAGACATTTCAAAAGGGCTTTAAGTTCTCTACAGTCACGCTTACAATTTAAACTATATTCCTAGTAAAGAAGGTTGAAAATTCATTTTAGCGCTCGCTCAAAAAGTTGAAGACTTACTCATCACGCCTCCGAGTAGCGACATCTAGTTATGTGACGGCACCACTTGGCAACTAAGCTTTACTTGCCGGCATTGATGGAAGATGGGGGTACACATTCTCAAATGAAAGAACCTCTAAATTTTTAGATTAAAACATGACGAAATGCGCGTTGAACGTGACAATTAAAGTGACAAGTTTTTATTGGTATTGAGATTCATATCCGCTTTTATTATACACCATCTATCGAAAAACGTTAACATTACAAAGTACCTACTATATAATAGTGATGACGGGCATCGAAGCACTTCAGAGTGTTCTCAATAGGTGACGCTAGTTGTGCACAATTTTTCTAAAATTGAACTGGCACTACTGAAATATTTTGGTAACATTGCCAGGAAAAATTGTGACAACCTTGAAAAGCTGATGGTCACTGGGAAAATCGAAGGCTGGAGTACGACGCTGCACAGATCAAATACGCTCTGCTGATGATTTATTAATTAAATTAATGTACCTATCAATTAATTCCCTTGCATGAAAATAACTTTTACACTTCCAATCTCTATAGCAATCGTTGGCGTTAACAAATCTGAAAATTATGGCTTCGCTAAACAGTCAGAACACACATTTCGACCAAAAGTCGGAACGCAGAAACATCTGTTTATGCCTGGCGGGCATTGGGAGCAAATTTTGCTGGCCCTATTTAAACTGAAGCGAGTTGATGAACAACGCAAGACTAGTGTCGTTCCGCGGTATCGAAACTTAGGATTTCGAGTAGGCCCCTCGTACGATGTTCGGATACGGTATAGTGTATTGGGGTAAATTAAGTAAGCTCCTATGTCTTTTACTTCTAGATAAGCGTTGCCAGATTATGGAATTGATCCCCGTTTAGTGGATATCCACGTGTTTTGAAATTCCCCCAATTTCGAATTTACATCATTAGAGATAAGCTGTTCCGAAGAAGTGACCACGATCATAAAGTAATGGGGGAGCAGTATGGCGTAGTTGTATCGCAATAAAACAATATTTCTTACACAAAATTTATTCTTCATCGTTGTAATCATGGCGTCATCATACATCATACAAATTGTCATATCAAAATTACGCTAGTGAACATTGCTCGCATATAAATACTAAATTATAAAAAATTACAACGTCATACAAATTTCAACCCTTTCAGAGTTTGTCCTTAAATCACAAATTAATACAACTCTAGCATAATATTCTAATAAGCTGTATTGATTCAACAAAACTTTAACCAAACGTAACATCGTCATAAAACTCAAAACAATATAGCATAACTTAATTCAAATATACATCACGATAAAAAACTTAGCCTTACTCTAGATTCATATCATAATACTTGTCAATTTCATATTTTTGGTCAAGTCCAGTTTCATTTGTGGTCTTACTTAACTTAAAGTTAACGAAGATTACTTAAAACTTAGAGACAAGTGATGTACCCGTGGATAATTTTATTTTCAAAGATAAAAGTATCATCAGAATAAAAAAAAAATTATAATTTTACTTAAAATTTGAGAGCATTCATTCCCAACGTTGTGGCGGATGCATGAGGTAAACGGATATTTTGTGAAATTTCTCCTTTAAATTGTCTATATTTGAGCCTTTTTAAAGTTCGTATCCATTTATGTATGTATTGAAAAGGACGTCAAAAATGTCTCTACCCTTCAATTAATTTATTCGACAGACCTTAAATGACCACCTGATTTGAGTTTTAGATTTGAGTACATCAATTGCCTGCATCATAAGTGCACGAACGTTTTGACGACGCAAAAACAAATATTGGTTTTGAAATGAAAAGATATTATAAATATTTTTACAAAATGATGACGAAATAAGTCCATTTGGGTCGAAGTTAGATTGAAACAAAACAATTGTTCAGGGCGTAATCCAAACACAAGCCCCATGTCGGAGCCGGAGGTAATAACCTCTATGTAATTATTTGAAATTTAACCGTCAAACTCGTCCGTGCACTCAACCTATAAACATAATTTAATGTAACAACGTTACGCACCTACAATGTTTTGGGAAAATATCCTCAAGTGAGACAAAACATTAATTATTTTGAAATTCATTGACTATTGAAACGTTCAAACAATGGTGTTACTTTCATTCACTTACTGGCGATCACAAACATAACAGGTATTAAAAAGACTTGAATATCACATACCGTAAAGGAAGCTATATTGTAGAATTGGAACTCTTGTTTCCCTTTCTTCATTCATTAAAACAAAGCGATTTTACAATATCTCATTCGTACCTATTTGAGCTTGTCATACAATTTGTCATCTTAAAACTCATCACATATTCACGCAACGCAATTTCTTCTCAGGCACTCTTGAAGCAAATTGGTAGCTCGGTACGACCGCCTTAGCTTCAGCTCTTTCTTCCGTTACCTCGTCGTCTCCCATAAGATTCCTTAAGCATATCTTCATATCAGCTGCGAACTTCCGCACTAATCTTTCCAAAGAAAACAAGTGATCGTCCAACGCTTCAGGTATCTCTTCCCTCATGAAATCAGCTAGTCTCAGGAGGTATTCAGCGTTGGAGCCAGTGGAACCGGAACATTCGAGAATTTGTTTCGCAATGTCTGGTAGAGGAGCGGCACCTAACCAATGTCGGTTTTCTGGAACTGCTATGTAGAGGACTGCATCTTTTTTAATATTGGCGGCACTTGAAGAGAGGAACGAGGGGCGCGGGTGGAAGTTCACTATGTAGGTCCTGTAACCCCCGAGTTGGCATTCTCGCGTGCTGAGGTAAGGTAACGCTGCCGTATCTTCGGCTGCCACCAGGAATGCTTTGCCCCAGGTGATACCCTGAAAAGAAAGATAGAGTTCATGTTAATTTTAGCTGTTTTTTGCATAATTGCTATAAAATTACTATGAGACTGAGACGTGGAATAGAATATCGATTGAGTTTTGCATGTTTAGATCCGATGTTTGCTTTTCAACTGAGGAAAACACCCTTGAATATCCCGATGAAGCCCCACGACACGTGGTGATCAAATATCGAGAGGGAGATAAATACACACCGACCCCTTTGCCAACTCAAGGCAGATCGTCCGGTGTCACTGTCCAAGCCCGACCTTAGATAAAACTGGGATTAAAGGTTGGAGCTTGGGAGAAGAAGACGATATTCGAAGTTTGAAAAAATGTATAGGGCGATAAATAAAACGGAATAAGCGTAAAGGGTTTGAATATGATCTAACCAAATGTGATCTAACCAAATGATAACACCGACTTTTCTCAGATTTCAGTATAGTTTAATACGGAAGAGTAACTATGCTAGTACGCGAGTGACCTCAAATTAGGCCACGCATTGCGCTCGTGATAATGTTATTCGCGAATTTCAAGTTAATTGTATTTCCTGAACTTATGCTATTATCATTTAACACATTAACATGGTTTCTGTAAATAATTCGAATAAAGAAGAAAAGTTAGCATCTTGTGACTCGTAGTGACTTTTGGAGTATGCCATTACATTCTGAAAATGGTTTGGATGAGATCTAAGATGAAATGTAGTTAATAGCTAATCCATGCAAACGGCATTCTAGTTCCATAATGACTCAACGAATTGGCGACAATACAAAACACGTGTCGAATGTTTACATTGATTGTGGAAAATCAAGAGGGCATTGGTCTACAGGACAAACAGATAAGTAATTATGTACAATAACAAAAGTCACGGATAAATGCATTTTAAGAACAGAAAAAACATTATAACTAACACATAAATATGTCATAAATATACCTGCTTTTTGACTCCGAACAATATTTTAAAATAAGGTATTCCATTTTACCAACCACAGCGAACTACCAAAATATCCTATTCCTAACTCGTCATATTTCTCATTCCTCATTGTACAGTCAAAATAAATCATGAACACGTGCGAAGTACATATGTATTGTACATACTTTGCACAAAGGTTTGTATAAGTTTGTGGAGGCAAATTTAATGTAAAAGGTATGACGAGTGAGGATTACAACGAATCAGGAATCTGACGAGTTAGGAATATGAGTATGACGCGTCTATCTGTATAATCTGACTAATCACCACCATGAGGTATATTTGTTTGTCCAACTGAATATCAAATGACAATGCTATGTGGTCACGTGTAAAACTGCAAGTGCAGCAGATTGCATTGTAAGAAAATCGGTCACCGAACGCGCCCGTGACAATGACCGTTAAGTCCACTGACACGAGGTTCTTTAGAAATGCTCGAATTACGCCTTTGTTCTTTTGTGTTAACAAAGTGCTTCTGAATATTTTCATTTTTCACTGTGAAAGATTTTTTACGAAGAAACTGATTTTTTCAGCAAGATTGGATGTAAAATTTTCCACATCATTACGCGTATTAGTCTTCGAAGTTCCAAAGTATTTAATATTGCAGTCAATGCAATTGTTCATCTCTTTGGTACTTAATTAAAATTTGGGTACCTACCCACCCACATTAGTTGCTGGAAACTCGAAAACAGACGAAGGCTATATAAATCAATTCTATCCTCAAAACGATATAGAACGTAGTATCCACGCAAGGTTAGCATTCTCTCCTCCAGCAGCTAAACGGTTCAAGAACACAAGAAAATCAAACTCGCAGAAATAACTAAAGGAGTGACTAAGAAATTCCAATAAAATATCGCACGTGTGAATTCCCAACTCGGTAACAAGATATAAGGACCAGTAAAAGTCTGTTGTATCTGCCTTCGCCAGAGGTCTCGACCTTACATCCGATAGCATGCTGGAGGTTGAACACGTAATACCCACCGATATGAGATTACCTATACTGGATGTGAGACTACTGAGAGATCGAATTTAGTTGAGGTGAACTGTCTCTACAACTGATTACAGTTCGATAACCAGTGGAGTCGGGCACTAACCAAAAACCCTAATGTCGACGTGGCTCGCGAAGATGTTGACTTCGTGAGTCTGTCTTTTGAAACTTCAAAATAGCTATACTATTCGTCTCACAAAATTTCACGAGACTCGGTGGAGAAATCGACCCGTAGAGGAGAACACAGCCGTCTGGACGTGCTGGAACGGACACGCTTCGCTCTTGCATCGCGTTCTGACGAACAACGCGACCGACGTCAACTACACCCTCCATTCCTCTAGATCAAGTATCAAGTTTTTTGATCTTGTCTGTAATATCAGAATTCTTATTTAAACAAAAGGCGCGGTAATGATAAAGAGAAATTATACCATAACAATTGTCTCCAACCTTTGTATAAAGTCTAGAAAGGTTGTCGACGGTATCTTGAGTCAAAGCCAGAACATGACAACGCATTCCCACATATTTAAAGATGGAAAATAACTAGCGGATTTATGATTATGATACGTTTGACAAGTTTTAGCATATTAAGATAAGATTGCGAATATTTACATTATTCATGGCACGTGAATATCATATCATAATAATCATATCCTGCTAAGTGGACAAGTGTCGCTAAATGAGCTTTTATCATGTGATGTTCAGGTGATATGCCAAAAAAGTAAATAAATAAGACCAGTTATGGGAAGTTATTTTACGAATGATGTTTGTGTTAGTGATGATAACTGATACAGCGATAAAAAAACTAGACTGGTAGCTTTAGCAATTGCTAATTGCAATTGGTAATCGAAAAAAACCGCAAACGCAATTGAAGACATTAATTTCCGAGATAGGCAAGGTATAATTTGCGTTTTGCTTGCATTGTCGTCTAGTCCATCCTACGAATGTTTCACCACCAAATTTCAAGTCAATCTAACTACTACAAGTGTGCCAAATTTGACTAGCAAGATTGCAAATAATAGCTTGTAAAATAAGTTAAAGACTGACGTTTAATTAAAGATAAAGGAGGGCTGTCGTGGCCTGATTAAGTATATCGATTTACAATGTAGTAAACAGACAGCGACAGACAGTCTGATAGCAACTGAGAATAACCCAGAAACCGATAAGAATGTCCTTAACAAAGAATCTGACAATGGAATGTATGATCGTCGAAAGGTATATGATCAGAATAAGAAAACAAACACTGTTTCACCACTCTTTGTTAAGTTCCAGTTATTTTAAGTGTCAGTTAACTATGGTTCCATCTCTATTTATTACTACGAAACAGACAGAGACGTCATCATAGATAACTGACACTTAAGATAACTGGAACTTAACAGAGAGTGGTGAAACTGGCCCTATATGACAAAAATCTGATTGATTTTCTAATTTTGGTGAGTGAAATAATGCAACATTAGTTGAAAATATAAGTAAGACTGGGCCCAATATATCTTTTAAATGAAAAATAGTGAAATTTGGGAAAAGTGGTTTCATTTCAAACTCGTTTTATAACAAATGATAGCTGAAACTATCGTGTATGCTTCAAATACTGATAATGACTCATGGTGTTTATATTATCCATTGTAACGCTGATAAAGTACCCCCATTGTCCAATAACAATAACAAAAGTGACCTGGGGACCGCAAATAATGACGTTTTGTTTCATGAGATATTAATAGAAACATAAGTCCTATATCGCACAACAATATAAGATATGACTACCTCTACACATACCATAATAACATGTGACGATATCATAATAGAGAACTGTTTGAGGGAAACAATACTCTTTAAGATATATATAATCATTGACTATAGAACACGTTGGTTACGTGAAATTTCTCAAATAAGTAAGTCGTTTGTATTCGTACTGGGACTAGTTGTATGATTAAAAGAAAAGGAAACTATTTAGTCAGTCAAAGTACTATCATATGAACATTGGCGAAATAAATTAAGACTACCTACTAGATAATGAACTTGTAAGAGTAAATGTGATGATAAGCGTAGGTATAGTTAAAAATAAACAATAGTAGCGCCTAGGAGAGGTAAAGTATGAAAATAACTACGAGTAAGCCACATGACGGAAAGCAATGAAAGTGAAATGTGTCAAGGAGATATAAAAAAAATGAAGAAATTACGACGTAGCAGGAAGAAGCAAGCGATCATAAAAGTATTGACTGTCGTAAGACTTACGGCAGAGATAGAGTAGGATCAGTTATTAAATTGTTACTTTTAGTAACTCAATCGTACAGACAAATAAATAATATGGTTAGTGACCCTACATTATGGAATAATAATTAAATTAGGTCGTGAGATATCGATTGTAACTCATATTTAATGAAGCTAAGCCTTAGGGCTTAGAGTTTAGGCCATTAGTACAACCACAATAGTTACTACAGAATTGACACCGTCATACCATCCATTATTACATGTCAATTCAGTGACATGAAAATTGACAACTATAGTCATGAGACTCACCACATCACTTGGCATAACGACGCCAATTGTAAATCGGCGGATGCACATCTTAGCGCCAATAACCAAATGTCTTTCATGCGGATTATATTGAAATACTCCCGCGAAATGTAATGGTTATTTTGCAACTGGTTTACTTCTCTACAGTTTTTTTATTAGCTCCATTTCGTATATTTGCTTCTTTGCCATAAAACTTTTTCTCTAAAACTGTTGACGGTTTAGGATTCTTATAAAACTAATTTAATGCAGATTTTTCAACCCTCAGACATGCACTTATCTGAGAGATACTCATAGAATCATTCACCGAATAATGCTTATGTGAGGGTTGAAAAATAATCATTACGGCAAACATAACATTATGGATTGTGAAATTCGGACATATGAAAGGATTCGGATAGTTACTGTACTGACTGAGAAATGTGTTAATGCTCTATCAGTTAGACTTTTAATTAGATACATTGCGGTTCTGCGTAATTGTAGAATTACTGACGATTATAATTTAATCCTTTTAATTAGTTAATCCGTGTTAACGCATAATATCGTTATTTTAAGCGTCAATTTCAAAATGCGTAAGCAAACATATTTCATGAAAGCACTTAGTCGTGTCAGTACACTTAAAGATAAAGATAAGCACGTGCCACACATCCTATTTATTATTTTATATTTAATATCATAGCTACTATAATATTATTGTTTTATTTATGTTGAATATCAAACAATAAAAATATTAAGGAGTGGGTATTAAAATTAGCCAGGCAAATTCACACGCGATAGCCCCCATTGAACGTAATTTACCTGTCGGCACATATTTCATGTCATGCCGCGTGAAACCCTTGTCATGCATTTAATACATGCACGTGTAGCACAAACACGTGTTCACATGCATTAACGGGCATGTGTTTATTATTCTAAGAAATATGACATGCTTAAATGCGCCTTTCATTTGTTTAAACTACGTTCATCTCTTGTTATTATAAGGTAAATATGGAGTTGTACGAACGGCCGTGACGCTGGCTTACTACGCCTTGACACGCGCGCGTGTGCGTAGCTTAAGATGGCGAAGTTCGCTGGCACTTGTGTGAGTGCAGCTGTACGTACACGGCGAGGCGTAGTTTAAACGGCGTCACTCCGCCTATGGACTTAGCATTGACTTTTTATTGATTCTGAGACATATGAGTTACACTCCTAAACTAACTTGCTTCCTAATTTGAACTGCTAAGGAGAGGAAATTACTCCTATCAATTTCTGGAAAGATACAATCTGAGGCTCTTTGTCAGAATCGTAGCTAGTGGAACAAAGTAGTCTCTGCCTATTGGAAAGAGGCGTGACGTTCGTATGTAAGGCTCTTCAAGGCCAAAGTGAATCTGTTAATGAACCAGTGAGTTTCACCGTCCGGCCCATCTGCACTTTCCATCCATCCAGGTGAGATAGGGGTCAGTCGCTAGCCAGAGATACATTAAAAAAAAACTCAAACACTAGGACTGTGAAAGCTAAAATTTTCTGTAGAAGTTCCTTAATCGATGTAGACAAGGATAACGGAGGATGTCAATTCCCATGGCATAGGGAGTTCTGTGATAGTGGCAAAGACGCGGAATGAAGCTAGTTGGGTAATTGTATATATCATTATTCGAAAAATAAGGTTATTCGAGATAACAGACACCATGAGCCAGCATTCGTGTAACAAAACACATTATCGTCTAGACGAGTTTATCTATATTTTCGCAATATTGGTGCTAAAAACGATACTCATTGTTTTTCAGAATGATGTCAAAATTATCGCAGGAAAATATAATATTTATTATACTTACTTATTTAATTATTACAACAATCTTGGTTAACTTTAACTAATTACCTATACACGAGTGCAAAATTAACTAGTTTCACCAGAGTTTCACAGATGAAAATGTTACGAGATAGGAGTTTTTATTATTATTATTAGAAGCTTTGTATTAACTTGCAACGTACGTATATAGACGTATTGTTCGGGTGGAATGTTGCGACTCAATTTTGAAGCAGTTATCTTCATCCGACTGTGCTGACATTTTGCATACTTGTGTAAGTCAGATGACAATACAATAATCAGGTAGTAGAATTCTGATGGTCTAAGCAGGACTGTCTCCGCAGGAGGGAACTCTTCAACGGTTTGCCCGATTGACTTGAAATTTGGTTCACATAATTATGTAAAACGGATGATAATGCAAGTACATCCAGCAAAAAAGCTTGTACTAAATTATATTTTCAACATGAAACTACCGTGAGACTCAAATCATAATTAGGTACACAAAAACAGTGTTCGTTTCGCTGCCGCCGGGGCAAGCGTTCCAAGAGGAAGGACTACGAACTTGTCCGAAACATGTCTAGCATACCTCGAAGTTAATACGTGAGTTATCCTTTTTGTTTGACCGATTTTGATTATACTTGGGCTAAGAACAACCGCAAGGAAACTGGCTTGAATGAAAAAAAACGCATCGAAATCAGTCCATCCGGTTGAGAGCTACAGTGTAGGAAAGGACAGTTATTAAAGGGGTTAAAAAGTAAGCCAACGTTCTTGAATGACAGTTAATCAGCTCTACTGAACACAATTTTAGTTAATTCAATGCTAATTTGACCTAATTCTGTAATTAACGAAGTGACCGACAAACTGAATAGGCAAATGATCATTGATCACTAGACCGTTAAATTTGATTCTAATGACGGCGGCAAGAACAGACGAAACGAAAAAATGATTTCGTAAGGAAATCATTAATGAAAGTGACCTAAAAAGTCAATTCTTTGACGGAGAATTAGGTATAAGGGAAGATATATGCGGCTCAAGCAAGAGAGGTTTTGATTGGAGATTGGGAGAGTGAAGAAGAAATTAATGTCATTGAAATTCAATAATATTGTTCATTTCCTACTGAGACTAG
Organism: Pandemis corylana; assembly: GCA_949127965.1. Taxonomy (NCBI): domain Eukaryota; kingdom Metazoa; phylum Arthropoda; class Insecta; order Lepidoptera; family Tortricidae; genus Pandemis; species Pandemis corylana. The sequence goes on from OX421869.1 coordinate 3,482,420, forward strand.
AACACACAAGAACAGAATAAAATAAAGCTGGGGCTGGGGATGGAACCAAACTCTTTGTCGTCTCAAGCAATTGGTATGCCGAAATTTTTCTAGAATGTTCCAACGGAACAACCGTGAAAATAACAAAAAATTACAAAGAGAAATTTCAGTGTGGGCACCCCACATAACATAATAATGCCTTTATGTATACTAAACTACGCTGGACAATAATGTACAATAACAATTATAAAAAGATATCGACAAAAACACTTTGTTTTGCCGTAGAGATTCAAAACATACGCTATCATCTATTAGGTTTGCGTAAAATCATCATCATATATTGAATAAGTGACGTCAGAAACAAAAATACTAATACGAAACAAGAACAGAATAATAAACGTAGTACTATCCAGTAAGATAACAGAAAAAGAGGTTAAATGGACAGAGACAATGTTTGGATAAACATTTGAATCTCCAAATAACAAAATTAACAAATGCTGAAGCTTCTCAGTTCGAATTTAAATATGTATAAAAACAATAATGTTTCAGTTACAGAAACGCACAATGATGTTAAAAACCATAGTTTAAGCGAAGACAAAAAAGACAATCAATTTGACGATAATACTAGCCACAATCTGTATAAAGTAAATACCATTGAAGAAGGAGAAATCCTTTGATAGAGTTAATCCAAAGTACAATCGTTTATTCATAACAGAGATATTATTAAAATTAATAATAACAACTCCTGTCGAAAAGCAGACAACCTACCATACCGTGATAAAAATAACAACCATGGCGCAAGAAATAGATAAATCTACGCAGATTATGTTTAAATATACTCACTTCCTGGTCTTCTATAAGCGTAGCAACTCTGCCGGGCTGCAACAAAAGAAAACTGTTTTCAGAATTTCACATAAAATAAATTAAGACGTGAAATAAAGACATAAAAATATTGCAAACAAAGACAAAGAATAGAATTCATTTGTCCTACCAATCAAAAGTAGAATTTGACACATGTAATTTTTTTTGTGAAAGTTCTGTAAAAAAATCGGAATATAAGGAATAATAATAAGTATAGAATATTTGCCATTGCATAAATAAAATATTCAGAAAAATATTTTTGTCGAGTTCCTGTGTTAAAATGATGTTATTTTTGAACGGCTGTCCAAAGAAAGCAATGTAAGTAGGTATTGTTTTCAGGGTTCATTTATGTTTGTAATTATTGTTAATGTCGTTAATAGTACGTACGCTGTATTTCAACCTATGGCTTTGTTCCAATTTGTTTTAAAACACATTCTATTACAACAGCTGTTAATTTATGGTATGTTTGAGTTATTCATTACTAATCCTAATTCAATATTTTAGTGAATTTCCATACGAGTTTAATTCAACGTTTCTCATATCAATTGACATTTCGATTTCCAATTTTAATTTACAGATATCTTTACGTCGATTTTTTTTAAATTCTTTATTGGTGATTGATTACATAACTGGAATAAATATATGTATTGTGGCAAATAATGTAAACCATTTAAATACAAAACACCTACGGATTCCAATGTTCTGAATTTAAAACGCATTATTTAATCAATTTTCGTAGAACACATGTCTATTTTAGTTTGACACACACTGTTTACAAACGGTCATTAAGAACGCGCAATTTTAATGTGCACTTATACGATGGCGCCACTATCTACGCGTTTAGTTCAAATTACCTACTAATATAGACAGTTCCGAATTTCCCCGGTGCGTCACGATCGTTTGGTAACATAGCACGAGGTATTAGCATGATAGGTACGTCAAAATATTCGCGGTTTCCATAAATAAATTTGAACCTCGTGCTAGCTAATCAGCTAGAATTCGGGGCTTCGCAAATAATCGGAGCATTCGTTTACATCGTGGACATGGTTGAATAAACCCATTGAACTAAAATTTTGCTTCGAGACACCATGCAAAAAAATATCGGGAACATGGATCAAGTCTCACGCTTTTCTAGTGGAGATTTGCCCGACATGTTTCGAACCAATCCTTGGTTCTTTATCAAGGCGAGCTCGAACAGATAACCAACCATTAACCTTACATACAAATGCTTGAATGACCCATGAATTTCATTCATTAAGTGCACTAATAGTGTAAGTGCAGAGCGAGACCGTATAAGGCGGAAGTAGAAGCCATGGTTTAAGTCTTAAACTTAATCTTAAACTTTAAGTTGACTGGTTTAGCATCTTCAACGCAACTACTACTTTTGTAATCTGTATATCAGTACATAGTATAAAACAAAGTCGCTTTTAGCTGTCTGTCTGTCCCTATGTATGCTTAGATCTTTATAACTATGCAACGGACTTTGATGCGTTTTTTTTAATAGAGGGAGTGATCCAAGAGGAATATGGTTAATACATATAGTAGAGAAACACTGATTGCACCCGTACGAAGCCGGGGCGGGTCGCTAGTTATGTATATAAAAAAGCAACCGTGACTGATTGATTCATCAACGCACAGTTCAAACCACTGAACGGATTGCGATGAAACACGCAGACAGTTCTTGTGACGTAAGCAAGTGCTAAGACAGGATTTGACGACAGGGCCGCATTAAGGCGGTTCAAGGATACATAAAAATTTTAAATATGCGCGGACGGAGTCGAGGGCGAAAGTTAGTTACCAATACAAATCTTTGACGGGTATAGTAATGCAAGTTGATCATGTTATGTTTCTTCTTCTTATTTGTGGCGTATCAAGTCATTATAGCGATGACAACTTCGCCAATGTCAAAGTAATCAAAATGTAATTCAAAAATCTTGATGACAAAATGTCGGCAACGTTGTACGGTAATACGGTCAAAAGACCCCTCCGCCCTGTCGGGCTCTTGGCCAACGGTCAATGAGATCCCTCGGAAACTGCCAGGAAATCATTAGCCGATGCCCAGGGTGCACCAGACCAAGCACTGCTCTTCCCCTCGGACGGATCCAAAAACGAACCGCAGGTCTTGACCACACGTGGAGGTAACCCGACTCGCACCTCCATGTTCTGTTTAATCTTGTTGGAGAAACTAATTGTTTGTAACTCAAAAACGATTCAGTGCTGCATTTCGTTCGGAACACGCTAACTCGAAAGACTTAAATAGGTAATGAAATTATTAAATGTTGTTAAGTATTACGAAATATGTGTAACGATGTTTTTTAATATGGAATCCAAAAGTTATCCGGTTTAGGTTAAGACCGATACAATCGGTAAATGGTTCGTCAATTTTCGTAATTCGATTAATTAATAGCTTTTCGAATACGCATAATGTCTGACCTACCTAATTTATATTTCAATCAAGTCGTCAAACATGGCACATTTTTATGTCAAGTGACGATCATACGACAGACGCGTCGAATTCTTCGTACAGATCCATAAAAAAACTGGTTACCAACGCCAGATATCCGCGACCTTAGCTTATCAATAAATTTAGGTCAGCCATTTTGCGTTCAGTCATCACCAACTGAGACTATAATACTTATATCGCTTTTAACATTTCTTTCTACAAAAGAGTAGAAAGATATGGTGACTGCGATTGTAGCCCTGAACGCCATGTGTATGTATCAATGATTCAGTATCAGCCATAATTATGTGCATATCCGCCATGTGTATGTATCCACCATGTTCATATATCCACACCACGTCTATACATCCAACGTAGTCAGAGCCTATTTTATATTTTTTTCCTAATCTTCGCTTTCATACTTGTTCTCGCTTCTGCTACTTCTCGTACTTTCATGCTACATATTTATGTACTTGTTCTTTCGTTCATTCCGCATTATTTTCACTTTTTTCTAATCTTTGCTTACTAATTTATAGTCTATCTTATTTATATTACTATGAAAATTTTATAAACGATTCTAATTGATAAAGACATCCATAGCTTCGTAGATATATAGTAGGAGTGCAGCCTAAAAATAAAGCGCACCGTATCGTAATACAAGATCACGAGAAAGTGCATATCAACCTTGACTGTCTGCCAACCGAATATTCAGAATGCCAATAACATTATGAATGAAACCACAGACAAGACGAAAGAGCATTCATTGTCAAAAGTCAATGTATCCATAAAAGTTAAAACCTTTTGTATCAAAATAGTATATGTTTAAAATGGCAAAGGAAAGTGTCTAAGTAACAGACAAAGACAAAATGATGTTAAGTTAAGTTAACACAAGCGTAGCTACTTGAAAAAAATAATACGGGAGAATGAATCAAAACTTCTGGCCAGTTGTAATTGAGCTTCATATTTCGACTGGTAAAAAAACAATATCGATAGATGTAACAATTCGGTTTCACGGCCTAAATCGATTGGTGTTGCCAGTAATATTTAAAGGATTAGTTTCAGCTCGGGTCGAATTTGCAACAATAATGTTTTGTCACGTACTAACGTACCTACGAATTACAAACGGCGATACTGTTAGCCAATCCGAGTAAACATTGCACATTGCACCCGCAATCGCGGTTTCAATAATCAATAAACAATTTGGTAGTTAGATTTGGCAAAAACAACGGATTAAGCGCCTAAGTGGAACAAGTTTCACCTTAGTGTTTTTTAGCCTCCTAAATTATGAATGGAAACTGACGTTTGCACAGAATAATAAAATTTGTGTTTGAAAACATGTCACACAGTCTCTTTATCACCCGGTGCGTTATTTTCTGAGCCCTTAGCGTACGTTTTACGCAAAAGTATGAATTGACATCAGCGTTTTCGGGGGAGCAATGAAGCGAAGTATCACATCACAACTTCCCACGCGTGATATAAATAAAATTATCCGCCCAAATACATCCCTTTCACCCTTCTGGCCTTTTCACTTACTCCATATTTGGATCGATGGCTTTTCGATTACTTGCTCTACTAGACCAATCATATTAAGCGAAGTGGCTTTGCAGGCTGTACTGGTATGGTAAGATTTTGGTGTCGAATATCCAAGAAAGTATCTACTCATAGGTAATAGGGGCGTTTACAGGTCACTTCGGAACTAAATACCTATTAGCAAAGATGGGACTACAGGACAATAACGACAATGATTGTGCGAATGTGATGCCCTCGCCAGACTAAGAATGAAACTCCTCGGCATCGGATACCCTGAACTAGGAGATTTCAAGGCACTACTGCTGCACCCAATCACCCAATTCATGAATGAGGTGGTAAAACCGATGGAATAGTGCGAAGGAGGGGTAATTACACAAAAGATCCACGAATGGGTCGAAGTGTATCCGTAGGGACCCCTAGATTAAGATAAGATAAGATAAGATAAGATCTACTCATAGGTACATAATATCGTAAACTGTTATGTATTTACCTAAGGTGAGCCTTTTTAGGGTTCCGTACCCAACAGGTAAAAACGAGACCCTATTACAACGACTTCGCTGTCCGTTTGTCTCTCTGTCTGTCTGTCAGTCTTTCTGTCACCAAGCTGTATCTCGTGAACCGTGATAGCTAGACAGTTGAAATTTTCACAGATGATGTACATATTTCTGTTGTCGCTATAACAACAAAATACTAAAATCAAAATATTTTTGTTTGTCTGTCAGTAACCAACATAAAATGGCCTCACGCTGCATACATTTTGCTTAAGAGCAGGGCTCTGCTAACACTGGATTAATGACAACTTGCCGAATTTGTTCTGTGCAATTTCTTTCATGCTGGTCTGGGAGTAAAATAAAAAAATAGAACATACCAGTTGCTTCTCTTCCCGCGCATATGGTAAAAGCCCATAGAGAATGGGACAAAGTCTTAGGAATCATGTTATAGGCGATGCGGCTAGCACCCCATCACTATTTTGATTTCCCTTTCCACCTGTACGTCCTTAATCATGCTAAACGTGGCCTTAAGGTTTTGTTACCTGCTGTCTACCCCGTAAGGGATAAAGACGTGATATTATGTATGTATGTATGTCGAATTTGTACGGAACCATGGGGCGCGAGTTCGATTCGCACTTGGCTGGCTTTTTTTAGCCTGTATGGAGTGCGCCGATAATGCGATTAAGCACCTCGGCGTCTTTCGAGTTTGCTGTTTTTTTTTTTTGTGCAATAACAGTCGAAATCTGGATGTTCTAGCCCATAAAAATGCTGAGTACACTTAGAACCAAATGAAATAAACTTAACTTAATAGTAACATACAATCACAAATGATTAAGTAATTGAGGAAATTACGTATTAAAATTTTATGCAATTTTTAACCTAAGGAGATTATTATGTCAGTTATATTACACAGCCACTGATAATATTTAATGTCATCAACATGACTATGCTTTAACATGTTGGTGTCAGAAGTTTAAAAGCAAAAGACATTTTGACATTGACAGACTCGTTTTGAGAATATTCCAAATTTAAAGTAGGTACTTTTGGGGTGCGAGTAGGGTTACCTCCGCGTGTGGTCCAAGAGCTGCGGTTCGTTTTTGGATCCGTCCGAGGGGAAGAGGAGTGCTTAGTCCGGTGCACCCTGGGCATCGGCTAATGATTTCCTGGCAGATTCTGAGGGATATCATTATCCGTTGGCTAAGAGCCCGACAGGGGGGGGGGGGGGGTCTTGTGACCGTGTTCTACCGTACAACGTTTTTGAATACTATATTTATTACTTTGACATTGGCGAAATTATCGCATCGATCGATGGGGCCATATTAGAAGAAGTAGGTAGTTTTTAAATGATTTATTTGTGTCACTTTTTGTCTTGTTTTGTTATTTAACTTGACACAGTCCAAGGTAAAAAATCTAGCTATATAAAAAACCCTGGCTGACCAACTTATTGATGATTTATCTCAAACCTTTGGTCCTAGAAAGCAAAAATGTTGCATATTGCACCATGAGTAGTTTATTATGATGTGCGATAATTTGATAGGAAGTAGAATAAAAAGTGATAGACCATTTATTCGACAGATGCTATGCATAAACAAATTTAGTGAAAAACCCCATGAAAAATCCCAGGGGAACTATGCAATTTTCCGGGATAAGAAATTGCCTATGTGTTAATCTAGGGTATCAGCTATCTCCATTCCAAATTTTATCCAAGTCCATTCAGTAGTTTTTATGTGAACGAGTAACAAACATCCATCCATTCATCCACCCATCCATACTGAGAAACTTTCCCATTACTACTACTACTGTTTACTATTTTTATTTGTTTGTTATTTTCCACAATATTCATCATCATGTTAGTTATATTATGACATACTAAGACCTATTGCATTTGACAGAATACTAAATAATAACAATATGAATATCAATATTTTGTGCCACGGATGACCTGTAATCTTGATAATTATGCCACTACTACTATACAGCAATATATTATGATCATTGTTGTTTTTCATCAACTATTAATTGATTCACGGAATTTAACTATGACATTGAGTAAGTTATTTATTGAAATTGTTTCACATGAAGTTGTGGCATTGTTTTATTTTTTTAAATCTCAATGAGCATTATTGAGGAAAATATGTGCATAACAATAACAAAACAGATTCGTATACACAATAAATATTTAAATAAGAATTAAAATGACTTAATTTGTAAAAAAGTGTAAATCAAAGTCCTTGATTGATAAAAGATGGAAATGTGCACATTTTGCACTTAACCTTCTGCCAAAAAAACAGGCAATGCCCAGTGATCATGAAAAAAGCATACATAAATTTGTGTGATGGTTTCTTTACATATATATGACTTAAAAATTAGTAGAAACATATTTAACAACTTACCTCACCCACACATAAAGCAAAGTAGTTTATTTTGCACAAATATAAGCTAAAGGCAATTCTTAATTTTAGTGCAATGTGCGTTGGTCATTTGTTTTTCAAACATTTCCTTAATAATTTTACTTTTATTAAATTTAAAAATAGAACTCACTCAAGTTTGAACTTAAGCTGTCTAATGATATGATTATCATTTGTTTTAGATAGAAAATAAGTTTGATTAGACGTCCGCGTGTTAGTTAATAAATTAGTGTACTCTCAGTCTTTCATTGTTCAGCAAGGGTTATCAATAAATAAAAAAAAATAAAAAAGCAAACATACTTTATGTTCAGTCCCGCGATGCGTGGTATTTCCTTGCCAAAATCTTCTGGAAAATCCCTTCACGTATCCCGTGATGCTCTGCTGGTACTCAAACCCCGGGTTCCAGCACAATGAACCGTAGCCGAAAACCCAAAAAGGTTCCTTGCGCGGCTTTCCAGCTTCCGCGTACTCCTGCTCCATTTGACTTACAGATTCATCCACCCTTTTACTAGAACCAGCTTTACTGTTCTCCATTGTTACTCTTTCGGCGTTTCCTTTCTACTGAAAGTCAGCAGTAAAAACAACTTGCGAAATTTTCGCGACGACGTGTGACTTCCAATGAACAGGAGAAAGTGTAAAGATAATAGTGTTTGAAGGGATTTATCACAGATTTAAATTTCACTTTGGCATTCTACTTGTGTCTCATTGTGGGTGATTAGGGTACGTTGTTACAATAATAATAAACTAGCACTATGAGTGTAAAATTGGTCTAAGTCTTTCCATAGCGACGCTCGATTGTAAACTGACATTTATAACTTTGTGGAACACACACAGTCAAAGAGGACTGGGAATGTTGAGTTTTTAATAGTGGTAACACTGAAACGTTTCATTCTACGTAACTAGCGTATTCTTTGTGCAGTTTTAATTAAAATACTTTGGAAAAATTTGGTTTATAGCTTTCAAACACATTTTATAACAAAACCAAAGAATTTGTAATATTTTCGTGTTTTTATCTTGTTTCTTCGTAAGCAAAACAAACAAACTATCACTGATCAATTGGTAATGAAACACTGTGAATCAGTAATAACTTTTGAAGCTTGCAACACATTCATTTTAATTCGACCAATGAGAACGTCCTGCCAAAAAGAAATGCTCTTATTGGTGAAAGTGTTGTCTGATGCAATTTTCGAAATATTTACAGTGCGCGGCAACATCGCTATATATGTATAACAAACTGAACAAATCGATAATATTGTTTTATTTTTCGTTTTGAAACTTTTACGCAGGTGTTTGTGGTAAATAGTCATTGATATTTCCTAATGAAGTATTCGTCACTATTTCTTACTCGTATAGCTAACACGTAAGTCTGTAAGTAGGTAGGTATTATATTTATCATTTAGGTATTTCATGTACTTTCAGTACCTATGAGACTAAGTCTTTTATGGAGTATCTTAGCAGTTTAAATTAGTCGAAGTTATGTAAAATATGTAAAATAGTATTTTGTCGAAAAACCGATAGATTACTTACGTCAGACAGGTGCTAAAAACGCACATGTGCGTTATTTTTAAGAACAAAATTAAATTAAAACTTCATAACATTTTCACAGTAATGGTCCATATATTTCATATAGATTAAAATCACAATGCATTAAGGTATAATTTATTTTACACATAATATAAGTAACAGACATTTTGGAGTATTTAACGGTGAATAGTTCCATCATTTATTCGCTATTTAATACGACTGTATTTAATTAACATATTGTAGCATTTGTAAATGCAGTTCATTTGTGAATTAACAACAATTTACGACGCAAATGGGATCATAAAATGCACGAGATTGTATGAAACCGCTTTGATACTCTCATGGCATAATTTCCATTAACACCCGTCCAAAAATTGCCATGTTTAAAAAGGGTTATTATAAAAGTGATTAAACACAGTTTCATAATAATGTATTTTTATTTTACTCTATCGTTTTAACGTGATAGTAAAACTATGTCATAAAGTGGAAAATTGTTGTAACAACGTAGTTACGAGTATTTGAATAAAAAATATTGAGTAGATTTTTTAATTACGATTTGGAATGCTTTCAGAAATGCAATAAAGTGAATGATGTCGGTGTTAAGTATTATTTTATTCTACAACGTCAATTTTGGCTATCTGGACTCGATATATGTACATAGTAGCTATATCTTATTTTATCTTTTTTATAATTTAACTATAGTTATTTGGAATCTACTGGTCAATTTTATCGAAATATTGTCCCACACAAATACTAATAGTTTAAAATACAATGTTATAATAACGGAATTGAAGATTATAAAATGTTGTCTATGTAATGTTTCGCTCTATGTAAATAAAGTATGACATAATAATTACTGTGATTTTGGCAGGTAACTAATAATTAAACTTAAGGAGTCTCTTCACGGCCCTACTGAAGACAAACGTCTAGCTGCCTTTAACTATTATTTAAAGTTCAAAATTTTCAAACCATTATAAATCAGCTACTATTTACAAATTAATTCACCTCTTAAAGTAGAGCCGTGAACCTTCAGTAATTGAGATTACATTACCTATGTAAAATATCATTTATTTTTAAGTAAATATATTTACAACATTTAATCTATATAAGTATCTTTATATGTGATATTTGGTTTGAATTTGTTATTCCTCAGGATAACTAATAGAGAAAAGTATTACGTGTTTCATTATTTTTATCTAAGTATAATAATTATGTGGTTTGTTTATGATGCTACTGGCCGTTAAAGGTGCACCGTATTATTTAAATTGTATAGTTTGATATATTTATATAAACACTAGGCCCGAAAGGCATGCCCAGACCAAGCCAACGCCCGTGCCAAAGCCCGGTAATAACCTGCCTTTTTTTCATGGTGTGATGAGAAAACAGAGCTGACAGTTTTATTTTAACATATTTTTAAGTCAAACACATAACACTTTTATTCTAACCCTAAACATATTTTGATATTCATACACAAAACACTATTTATTGCAGAATAAATTTTATTCAACGGAATAATTCCATAATATTTAAATTTTGTAGTGAATTATCATTTTACTTAAGTATAAACTTTTGTTTTAATACATAATTGTGATGATATATTATTACTAAATATAGGTACTAACAAGTAATAATTATACAGTTAATAATCAGACTTTTTACATTACAAAAATGCCAAATGATGACATTTAATAATTTCAAAATATTCACATTCACATTTTTTATTATAATTGTACCCATAAATAATAAACTGCGTTAATATATTATATTATTATTGATAGTATTGAATATAAATCATAAATACAATTTAATACTATTCCTGAACACAGGACAGGTACGATTATTATGTGTTTACAATTCAAATATTTACTTTATTTTATTTATTTATTTATATATATGACTAGTGATATGTAACGACAACATTAACACGAATGTATTGGTAAAAGGGATGCACAAATATTTGATATTATTCAATTAATTTATTTTAAAATATTTAATGACATTAATTTACTTGCATAATTATTTAATAAGAGTAACAATATATGCACCATGGGGGAGACTATTATCACGTCGGTAATTTAAAATATAACTAACTTATTAGAGATGTAGCTATTTTTTATACATAATTCAGGCTTTTTGGTAGGTCCCTTTAAACTTTACTAGGGAAAAAACATTGTTGAATATGGAGGTAGGTGTTGAACATTCATCTTATTTTATACCTATATTTATTATGATTTTTTTTCCAGACATCTATATACATTTATATAAGAAGATTATAATTTTGGTCACTCGCTCTAATTTACAATTGGAACACTGATTATTACATTAAAATCATCTAATTCTATAAATCTGAACACCACATTACATACATCATCATAGTAGCTACCTATATCTAAAATCTCAACAACAAGGAGCTCCCAATTATTGTTTGAAGTCTGAATTTCTTTATGATTGTCATGGTTTGAGGGGGGCGCGACCTCCCCTGCCCCCCGTAAACTAAGATCACATCCAAACACAGATATCAGATAAAGGTATCACAGATTACGCAAATATCATGATTTGTATTGAAACGAAGCGTGCCAACTTTTTACTACTCATTCTGACGTCGCAGCCAAAATTTAGGGACGGGAAACCCCAAACCGATTATAAATAACTGATAACCGATAAAAAAAACCGCGCTAAGGAGCCGCCACTCTTCAAAATGTCTTCGTATTTTCTAAATGAATGGAACAAACCTCGAAGCTTGGTCGGGCTTCGGAAACGCGAAGTAGATATTGCGTATTCTGTCATGTGGTAAATCTGATATCTGTTCATCTAAAGGGAAACCTTTTGGTAGCAGCTGAATGGCGGATTATATCCTCGTAAACGGATTTAATTACAGTCCAGAAGTATGTTAGGAAGGAAAGCGTGAAGCTGCCTTGGTGTGATCTTAACTTGTAATAAACTCTGTCCTACGATTTAATGCAGATTTTTGAGTCTGTTGCAAATCAATAATGGCTAAGTTTAAAACAATGGATTCCGTGCGTTTGATTTTCTATAAACATCCTGTTAATTGCATTTTCTGACGTCGCAAACCAGGAAAATAAATTACCGGGTCTGGGTAAAACATATACCCCATCAACTTTGAGCGCATCACAAACGGTAAGCTGAGGAAACCATTTAACTCGCCGCTTTGCACGTAGGTATTACCTACATGACTGACAGGTGATTCAAAAAGGTTTAGTACATAATAGGTATTTTCCCGAAACGTCATCGTATTTCTTAATATTAATCCTTTGATGTAAACTCCCTTTAGTACAATGAGTCATTAAAATTTCCTTCTAGATCATCACTCGAATGAGAATATTCCTTAATTACTAACACCTTCAAAACAAGGCTATGTACACACTGACGTCCATTCACGTCAAACTTAAGCCCGAACGGCTTAAGTGGAATGCTTGGATCATACATTCGACTCTGGTCCTTCTGTGTTATGCTTGAAGGAGGCGCGAATTCTAGCCAAGTACAAAGCACAAATGTGGCCATAGCATTTGTTGTACCATTCTGGCGTTCGTCCCCTGAAAAGATAATAAAACAAGGCATTAAAATTGAGATAATCCTTTAAGAGCAATGATCTCATTACAATTTGTGTTTTTGATATATACTAATAGGGGGACTTTTGCCATTGTCAGACGAACTCTGTCTCAAATTGTCAGTAAATTTTCCCGATGATTCCTCTCCAGTTAGGTTAGCAAAATTGATTTATAGCCGCCAATCAAGTCAAGCAATCTTCAATTAAATTTTGTAATTTTGCAATTTTGTTAAAAATGATTCGGTTGGAGGGTGGGCCTTCATCATCATCATCATCATCATCATCAGCCTATATTAGTCCACTGCTGGACATAGGCCTCCCCTAATGAGCGCCATAGCGCCCTGTCTTCAGCTTAACGCATCCAGCATCTACCTACAGCCTTTCGCAGATCGTCAGGCCTCAGGAGGGTGGGCCTTGCCTCTAACTAAACATTCATGTGTGGGACATGTGTAGCTGTCTTTTTTAAAAAAAATACATCTACGCCAATTGATTGCGTCTCTTACGGGCTGCACAGGATACCGCTAGTGCTAAATCGCTAATGCCACAGCGAGAAGAAAATACGAATTCTACTTACATAGTATCAACTCTAGCGAGATGGACCAATCGGCTACGCCCTTTGCCAGCTGGCTGCGCAAGATACCGCGAGGCGAGTACGACGCCCCGCGCGCCATCTGTCGGCTGGCTGCCGTGAGCGACCGACGTTTCTGCAACTGCGCACCAGCCGCCGCCGCCGCCGCCTTGCTGCCAAGACCTAGGGGACGCCATTCAAAATATAGTTAATTTTTATTAGCGTCTAAGGAAAATGGCTTTGTTTTTGTACCACCCTAACAAACGCGTAAACCGTTCTTTCTCTTGCGTTGCTAATCTATTACTATGTAGTTCTTTGTATTCATCTAGTTGCGTATACCTACATGTAGTTTTCTTAGATAAAGATGGAAACGATAAGAAGCGCCTGGGAAAAGAAAACCGACACGTATTGCGAAGGTGCTAATATCGAATTTGATAGCATAGCTAATGTTTTTGGCCATTCCGATCCTTTGTTACAATGAACTGTTCCAACTGTACATTATCAATTAACAAGAACGCGTCCAGTGACTCAATCTGCCATCACGAGATACGAAGGTCATCATAATCATATCAGCCATAGGACGTCCACTATTGAACATAGGCTTCCCCCATAGACCTCCAGACGAAAGTATGTTTGTACAATAAGCTCATCTGGATGTCTTTCAGACGGTTTTGATAATCCCGACAGCAATCACTGGGATAGGACAGTGACGAGTGGCTAATTAAGTATTGGTATCCCTAGAAATTAAAATGGAAAAATCTTTGTAACAATCACACTGAAAACTGAAGACTTACCTCAAAACACAATAGTCTCTCGGTGGTAAGTTGATGCTAGCGGCTGTAATGAACTGGAACACCTCAGCGTTTGTTCCGAGCTTCTCGGCAACCCGCCATTTTACCAGCGAGTCGTCCCAAATATGCCTTTCACGGAGAATCCTGTTTAAATATATTGTAATAATTGAATGTATTAAAAAAAGACGACATGGTATAAATGACGATGAGAGATGCAAGCGCATTTTTTAACAAAATATTCAACCAGTAGGTACGTTTTGATGCAATAAACATTAACAGTGTGCTTACGTCTGATCTTACAGTGTTACATCAAACCTTTTATGATTAAACGAGTCAGACTTTCGTCTCCTACTTTTACATATTTCTCAAAGATTAACTAGCTACCATATCACTTTTACAATGCTTACCTCTGCATCACTTCCTGCGGAGGTGCCTCCACATCGGTAGTAGCTCTCCACAGTCTTAAAGGATGTCCATCTCCAACTTTCTTACAGCATAATTCTACGTGCGGTGCAGCACCAGAAACTGACATCCATCCACGCGTTCTGAAATTATGTTACTTTTAGTTTGTTTGCTATATGAAAAGCTATGCTCTTTATTGACATTTGAAGAGCCACATTATTGGACCCAAGCTGCTCAGCCTTCTTGCCTTCTACCAGTTCTTAAACTACCAAGTTATCAATTGACTTTTTGACAAGTTTAACCTTACAGAGCCTCATAGAGACTCACTGAATAGCCATGCATTGGAAAATCGAAAACCAATCTTAATCATACGTCAACTTAAACTAAATTAGCAAGTAGGTACAATATTGAGACTATGTCACACTTTAGTAAAACGCAAACACTCGACATCAAACAAGGCTTTCACCAGTCACTGAATAAGTAAAGCCCTAAGGACCTAGTAACATTAATATACAGTGAGACACTACAACAGAAGACACCTAGTGGCCACTACGAATGAGCATGACGTGCCGAAGTTAGATTAACATTTCTATACTCAACTCTTTACTGACAAGTTGCCGAATAATAGTGCACGCTAGATAACGCGAATGAAGTTCTATCCCACTCTAACGCTGGCTTATAAAAGAGGGACAGAATTTCGCGAGAAGGCGTGTAGTTTCCATGCTATAAGGCGTCTTGTGTAAGGCCACAAATATACTTAACAACTTTCAGTACAGAACAGAGTTTTGGGCAAAGGCTACATCAATGAAAATGAAAATGGTAACGCTCTAGAACACCGAAATCTCACCTTTTTCCCGAACGGCCACAGATTCTAAAAAAGCACGAGAAAAGTTAAAACTATGAGAAAAACCAGTTTCTGACATCAAGAAGAATTCTAAGAGAATCGTTCTACTTATAAGTTAGCCGAAGGCGAGAAATTGACGTCAAGTAGAATTTATGAACAATTTTTATGATGGAAAACTTACTTTTCTTTGGCTTCTTTTAGTAAAGCTTTGATGCAGGCTTGTTGAAACCCCTTCCAGTCTTGGCTGAAGTCTGCTCCGAGTTCCTCTAGTGCGACCTGAAATTGCAAAATTGTAAATTAAACTTATTAATATCGCCAACAACATCAATGTACACCCTTATTTACTTAAAGCAACAAGCAAAAGTCATTAATCTTCTAGTAGTGTCGTATCAGGAGCTCAAAACAATGGCAGAAAAAAGTGAATACCTAGTTATTATTCCACCGACAAGAGCTAGGGTCATAAATTTACGATGATGACGTACCGGCACACTTTCTTCAAAATAGTTGAACTTGCACCTGGCCAGCATGTCAGCTGGTGCTAGAAATAGCTGCTGATGCTTCTGTATCAGCAGCAGGAGGCAAGCATGAGCCGCCCGGCTCTCGCTTATCTGACGCTGGTCGGCGACGCTCTCAATCACCATCCTGGAATCAAATTAGTGTGTTGGGACTTGGGATCTGAAGCCATTTTATCTAACGCAGTGCCGTTTGCAAGTCGCATTCAGCAACTACTCCTAATGCCATTTTATACCGTTCGATCGTAGTGCAAAAGACAATGAGCCCTGACTTACGTTCAGTCCGTAAGGTCGGGTTTCTCTTGCCGTCTTATTTTCTCTTAAGAGTTTGATACTTCAATCGACAGATGGTACTCCAAACTCAAATGTCATTCTAAGAGCTTACAGGCTGGACTTTGCTTCACGTGGTAACTAAGAAATTCCAAAAAATATTGAAGAAGAAAAAATTGCCGCCTTGACTATATTTTTTTGGCAACCCTTGCATTCTTATTAAAAAAATACACACCAATTATCTCATCCTGTTATGAGATCGGTGAAGGTAAATCTTAGGCGAGATCTGACACCATTAGTGTTGCAACCATCTGCTGAAATACTCGGAAACAAGTTCATAATGTCTAATAATAATGTCTATCTCGTAGGCACTTGAGCGTCAATATACTTCTAATGAAAGTCAAAATTTAAGTCATACCGATTGGAGTTTCCTTCTTTGGTGCTGCCAGTCTGAAGTGGTGCATGATGAAGCCTTAGCAACGTCGGTGCCAGACACACAGCCAAATTGGAGGCAGTCATTTGATTCACCGCTGAATGCTCGGCCACCTGTAAAAATGAAATAAAAACTTAGAAAGACAGAAAACGATACCAAGAAAAAAAAATAAAGGTGATAACAATAATGGTGTACTCATAAATTTTAATTTAGAAACTTAGAACTTACATCAGCAAGGAATATGAGAAGCGACTGTAATGCTTCTAAATGTTCCTCTGGTAGCAACAGTAGTGCGCACTGCACAGCGTCAGGTCTCAGCGGTTCCGGTACATCTAGAAACAGATAAAATTTGAAGATTTTTAAGCGAACAATTTATTTCGCTCTCTCGCGACACTCATTTGTTTTCTAGCACAAGAGGTTGCTTGACTTGGAGTGATCTTATTAGTAGAAGTTTAGTTCGATTGTGAAAGCTATGCAGTTAAAAGGCAATATCGGCGTACTGTCATAAGTGTGTCCAGAAAGCGAAAAAGACCCGCGGGATACCTTCCACTTCTGTCTACTCATGATCTCATGATCTCGGCCGTGGAAAATTGCGACATGGCTGAGGCTTTGGGGATATATACATATTAATTTATAACTGGAATCCTTTAAATATACCTGCTGCAGATTTCAATGCCAAATATCGTCCTATTCTCTTGCGAATAAAAAGCCTCAATAAGCTACATGGTATCTGGTTTATTCTATTTTCCAAAGAGTACCATTGTGTAGTTACACGATCTTTATCACACCTACTTTCAAAGACCTAATTGGCTACACTCTCTGACTGATATTTACAAATTATACTTACGTTGGAATATCGCTACGAACGTCTCACTAAGCTTGTTCGTCAGTAAAGCATCCGGCAGCTCTCTGAAGTATTGCTTCACCATGTCAGCTACATCATGAGCCTGGGCTCCATCGAAGTTCAGGCTGGACTGGTGAGGGTCGACGGTGTTCATGTTCTCGACCGCGAACGCTGCGTTGACTGCCCCTGCTGCTTCCACTAAAGCCCGTAGTTTCGCTATTCTGGATTTGACTCCAGCTTTTCTGAAGATACCCATCTGAAATTGTTCATTAAATAATGCACATTGATGTCCTAAATAGACTAAGCAATCAGGGGATTCTCAATTTTTTAATTGTAAGTTTACGTTGAATATTTAAAAAAATGTACTATGGAGATTTTCAGAAATGCTGACAATGCTTCTGTTATTTACAGTTATCTTGGAGTTTTACGGATTCTCAAGGCATTGTCACAGGTAGAGTTAGCTTACCTTGGAGTAACATTTGAGCTCGAATGCATCAAAATCAAGTCAAGAAGAAAAAAACGATATTGTTATTAAATTTAAAACAATTTGAAATTCATTCTCCTAAAAGTGAACTGAAACGACTGATCACCGTAACATTGTAAATGATCGCATACCTGATCCAGAGCGTTATTTTTCAGCCAATTGAGCGCGCTTTGCACCGGCTTTGGTAATGAATGGCCCGTCCGTTGCAGGGACACAGTGAGTGGCACGCCGAATACCGTTTTGTCTGAAAAATAATAGGTCGGTTTACATTGAGGATACGATGTGATATGCCCGCTTAATACGCTCCTACATAACCCACAGAATTCTGGCTTTAAATAACATAACAAAGTAATTAACACACTTTCACACATACACACACACACACACACACACACACACACACACACACACACACACACATTTGCAGCTATCTATCTATTTATTTTTACTATCTTTTAATTTCTAGTTGGTATTTGGGTTCCCATCAGCAAATTATTGTTTTGATTTTATTTTTTCTATTTTTACCTCCTTTTTTTGTTAATCTGACCGCTTCATAATTAATGGTAACGGTGTCTTTTTTGATATTTCTTGGCTGCCACGATACAGGCTGTGCCTAGTGTGGAGTCATTGAACTTCCTAACATTGTATGTATTTCGTGTCTATTTTGGAAAATAAATTTTACTTTTACTTTTACTTTTTTTACAAAATTCCATTCCGCACTGAACCCGCGTGGGAACTATAGCCTAATCCCTCTCATCCTGAGAGGAGGCCTGTGCCCAGCAATGGGACGTATATAGTAACATAATAACAAAGTGCTTTCCTAATTCATTTCTTTTCAGGCAGTACCCGCGCGGCTCGGAAAACGTTAGTGCGGTGAGAGTCGCTGATATAATCGGAGCTAGGTAGGTACTCGGATCGTCTTCGACTTATAATCGTGAGTGAAATCGTTTATTTAGTAGTTTTCGTAAGCAATTTACCCAATAAACCTACCTTTATAGTCGGGAGTCTTAATCTTCCTTATAAGCTTAGGCAGTTCCCAGTTCCATCCAGACTTGTGAGAGGGGCAATACCGCTCCATACACGCCGTTAGCCTGAGAAGCGCCAGTTTCCGCAATATGTGAAGCTGGCCGCATGAAAGAGACGACATTGGCCGGGACACTGAAAGGCATGGAGACGATTAGATGATAATTATTACTTTAATTTAAATTTTAAGTGTTCGGAATCAACATCGGTGTGTCCTTCTATGTAAAAGCGAAAACTGCACGGTAGAATGATAAAGTGTGCATAGAAAGAACACGTCTCACACACACGACGCTGTCATACAAAGGTCGAGTATTAATGTGCTAAATCGATATTTTTACTAAAACGGTTTGATTGAATAAAGTCACAGAAGCAAAAGTTAACTTACGATACGCCTCAGGGTCCTTTTGATTGGTTACAGGCTGTAACGTGTTGTTAGCTTTTGGACCCCCGTTCAACGTAGTCGTCCGGAAAGAATACCACCTCTGGATGTTGTTCCTGCAAAGAGCCATCATTAGAATTGCCTGGTCTTTTTTCTTACATAAAATAGGCTTACGTTTGACTTCAATCTCGCTTGATGGAAGGCGAAGATGAGGCCAAAGATGGTACACGTTTGCTTAGAAGAAGTGCTCCTAGAACTGATGGCCGTTGAGGCCGTGAGGCTTGGGAGTATCGCGAACTGGAAGCCAAACCACTGATAGGCTTCCTTTTAGGTGGACGGTAAACGCTGGAAGCCGTTGGCTGATGCTAGCACAAAACAGATCGTAGAGATTCTTGGGAAAGGACTACGTCCAGAAGTAAATGTAGAAACCTTCGGCCAGAAGGCCGATATTACGATGACGATGATGATAATGAAGGATCTTTGTGAATTTTACAGGAACGGTAATACTAATGGCTACTGGCAGCAAAAATTATGTCTGTTAAAGTCGTTAAACACGATTTAACTTTTGCTGCTCCAGATATGCCTAATTGACACTACGAAACTGAGAATCCAAAGACATCAATTCATTACACTTAAATTTAACATTCGAATTATTTCCAGTGAATCTTAGAATATGAATATGAAAGATCCTTACTTCTTTGACTTAATATCAAGGCTGTCGTCATCATCATCCTGGTCGCCATCATGGGACCTGGATCCCGCGGAGTTGGGGCTGCCTTCGAGCTCCGAACTCCTCGACGCTGACTTGTCCCTTTTGAGGCTTCTATCCCGAAATCTAGGAAAACAGATACAATAAATATAAGAAAAGCTATTTAAGAGTAAAAATATTGTAAATACCGTGGTTTCAATGAATAAATGAATAATTTAATGTTTGGGTGCAGAAGATTCGTTTGCGACGAAAAGTAATTAGATTGCGGTTCTATAAAACTGACGCATAGGCTTGCTCCACTTCTAATGCTGCAATGTGATTGGTCGATTCTGTGCGTCTTGCTCCGCTCTGCACCGAACCTTTACGCTTTAGGTAGGCCTCTTATCTTGGCTATCAAAGTGCTTAGTGTAAGTTTTATGTCGCATCAAAACACTACGAGCTTAGTTTTGTTACCATTATGGGCTAGGTAGCGCTTCTATTTTTATTCGGCATTTCACAAAACCGGGTCTTTAGGTATAGTTTCAATTTAAACCGTCCCACAGATTTATAGCTAAAATAATAATTGTTATAAGATACTTCGGTCGCCTTCTCCGATAAAGGCAGGCTTAGTTCAAAGCGGGTGCTATTAAAAAAGGATGATCTAACATCCCTCCCGTCAACATCTCGTTTTATTACGACAGCGGTGTTTTAAACATCGACCACAACAGTAATTGACAGTATCCTTACTAATATTATAAATGTGAAAGTAACTCTGTCTGTTTGTCTGCCTGTTACGCTTTCGCACCTAAATGACTGAACCGTTTTGAATGACATTTGATACATATAGTTTCAGTCCCGGGGAAGGATATAGTTTTAATCTCAGAAAATTTAAAAGTTCCCGCAAGGTTGCGATAAGCAAATTATACGCGAACAGAGTCGCGGGCAATCGCTAGTATTACATACAGGGTATAAGTTTTGTATATTCGAGCCAAATCTTCCAAGTTTAATTCACTTAAATGAACAAAAAACAATCCCTGCTACTCCGCTACTCACGTGCAAGATAACCAAGCCTGTGTGAAATATATATGTTTTTCATGTAATCCCTCCCTCCACTGCTGTCAATAAAACACATAGAAATCCCACAATATGCTGCTGATCCGGTCGTCTCCACAGGAGGGATTTCTTCAACGATACTCTAATTGACTTAAAATTTGACATACATATATATTCATGACTCATGACTAGCTTCCCCCCGCGACTTCGACCGCGTAGAATTAGCAATCGCCATGTTTATCGCTTTCCCGCGGGAACTATACAATTTTCTGGGATAAAAAAAAGCCTATAACCTGGCCGGGGATTGGGGATTTTCTTGAAAATTGAGTAAAGTTAGCATTAAAATCCGTTCAACCGTTTCCATGTGATGCGCTCGCAAATATACAGACAAACAGACAAAAAAATTAAAATCTGTTGGAACGTGTTCTGTTATCGATTCAAGTATCCCTAGCCAATTTCTTTTATATCTCCCATGTAACTTTCGACCCTCTTCAGTTTTATTATAATGTATAGATGTAGGATAGATGAAAAGTATGTCGTAAAGTATGTTTCTTTCAACAGAACATTCTCCACGATTATCTCTAACAGTGACAATTAAGTCATTTTAATGACACATAACAAACAAATATAACCGTGTTTGTTCTGCGGATTTATCTAATATTTTACAATAAAGCGATCGTCCTTATTAATTAAGTCTAAAAATACCACTTACTGTAATAACTCAGTGTCACAAAACAAAGCCTGTTCTATCAAAACGTCAGTTTTGTCAGAAAATATACCGAATTTACGATAAATTTACCAGCGAATCAAAATTTATCGCAATACAATCAACAGTTAATTAAGAAACATCAAAGGGAAGTCGAACGTTTTCGAAACAAAACAACAGTAAGATGTCTTTTGCATGTGCGTCGATTGTATTTAATTAACTTTTGGGAAACCCTATTTATTTTAAATCGTAATTGTTAACAAAAACGCTAAAGTATCTGAGGCTGCATGACTATTAGTCTTTTACGCCTAAACTATGGGCCTGCCAGATTTTGAAGACGCTTGACACATAGATAAACGGGGTTCACAATTGGGTTACTTTTTATCAGGGAATATTGCATAAATCCCACGTGACATCTAGTACAACCTTAAAAACATTGAACTAGGTATGGATAGTTAACAAAATATTTCCTCACGTTTCATCGTAGCAACTTAAACACTGTACACCAAACATATCTCACTTAACATCATATGGGAGCACTGAGTTCTTGATAATTTGATTTCTCTTTCACCGCAGCACGCACACCGTTGGCACAGTTATTCATTTCTTCATTGCCATTGTTAAATTCAAAATGCGTATGACCAAGACTACACATAAATTAACCAAGTTCATTACCCACTGATCACTGTTCAAACGCACAAAGCACTGAGACTCTCCCACGGAAACGACCAAAGTGTTCGAGGAAATGTTGTGACATACTCCCTTTCTTCACTACACTATCGTACACGACTTAATTACCATGCGAATAAGTCGCTCGCCTAAACGCATTATTAGCAAGACCATTTGCGAACTTAATGGACTAACTAAAGCGAGCAATTAGTCTCTTGGAGTTAACTGCCCAGTTAAAACGTTGCTCGATGTCGAAGCGCAGACTTGTTACCTTGCTAGTAACATTCGCCTAGGAGAGCGACCACTGGATAGTTTAGTTTCTGTACAAAACCACGCACGAGATAGCCGATGCAGGGTGAATGCACACTGTGTATACTGAAAACGAGCAAAACTGCAACCCAAATACAATTTTTTCTTGCTTTGGTCCTTTACCCACCAGTCTACCAACACCTTGGGCACCAGCAAATGTTCCAGCGCTTACATTACTGGCTGGAAGATGTAGAATTGCGTCGCTTTAGGGAAGCGAAAAATTAAAAAATCCCTAAATCGTTTATCTGTTATTTTACTTATTGCTATTTAGTTATGGTTTACTCAGTGGTTTGGTGTAAACGGTTAGGTACACTGCGTAAGGTTTATGAACAAAATGTCGCTCAAAATCCCCACAGTCATTATTGATTTTTGAATACATTAAGCAAACCAGTTCCTACTGTCTTTAGTACCTACTTAATTGCCTTTGTTACGACGTAATCGATATAACTAATTATATTTGTAGAAGAGTCTCATTGCGTTTTCAAGTCAAGACAATTAGTAATTAGGGATGTGGTTAGATTAGTAACTATATTTCTATGAACGGGGCAGTGATTTTGCTCTTGAGATCCCCTGTCTGAGAGAGATTAGGATGAAAGGACATCAATGTTAATGACAGCGGTTGAATCAAATCGAATACAGACACTGTGTATAGAACAATGAATACAGGGCGCTTAGAGTAAGTTTTTGCCGTTTTTGGTCGCAACCAACATCGTCAAAGCGTTCGTTGACGAAATTTTACCAAAAAGCTACATTTTAACAAAACATGCCGCTTTGCACAGTGGTAGATGGTACAAAAACACGTATTTTTCCGCGGAGCATAAGTTCCGTCCCAGAAACAGAGATGGCGCCACTTATTTAATCAGAAACTTCTAAAAAATACTACTAGGCTAACGAACGAGTGAACCGATTTTATTATTAGTGTCAATCGAAAGAAAATTACCTTATTTATCATAAAAAAACAAGCAAAAAAGGAGATGGCTAGTGTACGCGTGACTTTTTGTGATTTTAGATGACAGTTTGTTGCTGTCACCCGCCACTAGTGGCGCTACCAATTTTTCGACAGTACTTAATAATAGACTTACTTTTGTCCTTCTTTTCCTAAGTTGAGCGAGCTGGTCCTAATTGCTTGTCTTCTATGCATCGTGTGTCCCGGCGACTTCTGAACTTCCTTCAGTACTGCAGGGTCTGGCTTCAAGTCTATTGGAGACGGCGGTTCTACGTATACCTTTAAAAAAAATACGATCTTGTCAGGGGATAGAATTGCAAATGATGGACACAACGAATAACGCAATGAATTCGGCTGGACGCTAGAACTGGTGTGATGATAATTTAAAAGTCTAAAACTTTTGTGTACCATGACATGACAAATGAAAATGGAACTGTACATAATATTAATAAGAAATCCACAATTTTTCTCGCTGTAGTTAGGTGAAAAATTGCGTGTTTCTTCTCGTCTTGAAACCCTCGCGACCCTTCAAATTCTTCTTTTGCACCACTCGCTTCGCTTGTGGTTCAAACATAAGTCCTTCGCTTGATCGGATTTCAAGGCACTCTTGCCAAACAAAAACTTTGTAGCCTTGCATAGCAAGAAACTATTAAATGACGTTTGCCTTTTTCTCTAAAGCTACTCAAACAAGAAATTGTATTCCATTTACTTACCTCTGTGTTATGAGTATTGTGTTCCCTATAATAATTGTGTCTCCAACTAGCCGGCTGACACTCCGAATCACTCAACGCACTCGAATCCTCATTCTTGATCCCTCTATGGAATATCCTTTTGGCCTTTCCCAACTTCGATTTAGAACTCTTATTACTTGACCCCATACTTCCATCTGAAGCGTAACTCGAACTGTCATCACCGAATGGTGGGTTTAAAACAAAAGACTGCTCCAAAGGTGCTATAGGTGATGGTGGTAGGATAGTCATGGGTGAAGGTGGTTGGGTTCTTATAGCGGGCGCGTGGTGTGGTGAACTGTTAAAGTCTGGGAAAGGGAATGCTGTCGGCGTTGTCGGTGTCATATCAATGTAATTCAGATCTGGGTATCGGTCTGTTTGAGTATCTAGAAAATGTGGTGAAGAAACTATGACTTCTGTTCTGTTCTGCCGTTTTCTTCTCCTGGTCTTGAGGGATTCCACACGTCTGAGGAGAGCTTTTGCGCCGTCCCGTAGTCTTTCGGAACCTGTTCTTCTGAATCTACTGCTGTTTTCTTCTTCGTCTTCTTTGTCGCTAGGTAACTGTATCATGGGTTGACCTGGTATTTGTAATCTGCAACAATGGGGAAAGTGTTTTTAGTCTAAATAATAAATAATTTTAGTGATTATATAACGGCATTTCACAAAACTTATTTAAAAATGTCTTTGCCTAATCGTTATAATTATTATGTATAACTAAACAAATGTATGTTAAGTATACCGTTCAATATAAAGAGCCGCGTTTGCAAGTTTAAAGTACATAGATGCTGTCACGCCTCTTTCCCACAGGGGTAGGCAGAGACTACTTTGTTCCACTTGCTACGATCCTGACATACTTCTTTTGCTTCATCCACATTCATCAATCCTTCATACATGCTCGTCGGTTTCGGGTACTCCTGACCTGACTTTTTTCCAAAACGTCTCCTATTTGGTCTCGGAACGTGCACCTTCAACTCCCAACGCAACGATTCATACTCACCATATAGATTTGTTATTTAGTCTACTTTCATCCATCCGCTCTACGTGACCAAACCAACTAAGCGTACTTTTTTCGAGCCTAGTCACTATTATCCTCTTTCACACCCGCGAGATCCCTTATCACACAATTCCTTATTCTATCTTTCAATGATACACCTTCCATACTTCTTATCGCTCTTTCTATTGCATTTATTCTACTTTCATACTTCTTTTGCCATGCCCACAAATATATTAGGTTTTATAATTATATATTTAAAGTAGAATTAATATTATAATAGGAAAATTGTAAAGAAAATTCTCTTCATGCTTAGTTGAGGTGCTCCAAAGTTTACTGAACAAAGCAAAAGTTTACTGAATAAAGCTCAAGTTTACTGAACAGCCGAAATAACAATCGTTGTTAAGTGATTTGATTAACTTTGGAAAAGTTAATGGTAAGGCTATTTACATTGAGGAAAACAAAATGGCTGATATTGCTTTTAACGATAGGGAATAAAAGATCAATAGTAATCTTATTTATCCTATTGTATTGTGCAAAATTGTTGCTGTTTCATGAATAATTTACGGAACTGACTCCCCGAAAACCCAGAAACATAAAGCATTCCGAAAAATTTCACAGACTATAAACGAAATCGTCGTAGCAACCGCAGCTCTTATTTTATATATGTAACGTCTTTGAATATAATTATGTTTAACACCATAGACACGTTCATGTTTACGCAAACATACTGTGATTGATAAAATTTGATTGAACAGTTAGCTAACTTCACAAGTGCGCAACTGTAACTCCCAAACTTAATTAAAACATGTATCGTAAGGATCTTTAACACAATTTGGAAGTTATAAACTCTTCAGCTCATCTTCCGTGGCCATGCAAATTCTTGCCTAACTCCGGGATAACTTAATACTGTTTGAAGATCACGATGAATAAACAAAGTGACGGTTGATTGAAAAAGTTTTACAGTAATCGATACTAAACTCTTTGACTACTGATTCAGAAGTTATTTACTCAGAGTTGGGGGGCAATGATGAGCGGTATCCGTAGGGTCAAATTTGCTAGTCGCGTCAATCATCAGAACACTATAAAAATTAAAAAAAAACATTGCTGTAAGAACACAGAGTGTACCAGTACCAGGGGTGTTATGAATATTCGCATCCGCATCCGTAAATGCGGAATATTCGCATGAATTCAGACATCTGCATCCGCATTCACATCCGCATCAACCAATGCGGAGTTTTTAAGGATGCAGATTCACATCAACAAGACTCGACAAGTACCTACATGTTAAGAATGTGGGCGGAGCCAGAGTGGCACGTGCTTCGCGTTTGTTTACATAAATACTATTATGCACTAATAAGTATTATTATGCATTTAAAATTTAAATAATTATCCTTTTAAAATCCCAAAATCCGCATCCGCATCCGCATCACATCCGCATCAAATCCGCTTCCGCGAATGTGAACTTCTAATAATCCGCATCCGCATCTGCATCCGCGGATGTCTAAATTTTTGCATCCGTAACAACCCTGGAGTGTACCTAGCAGCTGCTTGTCTTCCCGCGCAGATTGTATAAATACAGGGTGGGTGAAAATTTTAGGAATCATGTTATAGGCGATGTGGCTAGCAACCCGTCTTAATTTTAAATTTCTCTTTCTACCTATACGGTCACAATCATGCTAAGCGTGCCCTTTGGGTCTGATTACCCTAGGCTCTGTCTACCCCGTAAGGGTTAAAGATGTGATTTATGTATGTATTGAGTATGTGGCCACGATCCTCAGCGGTGCAAGAACGAGGAAGAAGAAGACTATTGATCTTCGTCTGTTTGTTATAAAAATAGGTTTAAATTGCAACGTTCGTAGTAAGTATGTATGTACATACTTTGAAGTTTAGTATTAGTACGAAATATGGCTGAAAATGCAAATACAGTCAAATAAGTCACCAGAAAAAAAAAGTCCAATTTGATTTTTTTTTTTATTGAAAACGGAAGAATTAAAACATCATTGGATTCAAAGCTTTTTATGAAACTGGTTAAAACTTGTCGTAACGTCGTAACGCATAAAGACGTGCTTTATGCATGCATGCAAGTCTTTTGGCGAGAAAGCTACTTGCAACAGTCTTCAGTTGCCTCCCTCATTCTAAAAGATCATTCCTGCAAGACGATTAACGTGAGGGTTGACTACGACTTTCATTAGTAGTTCGGAATCCAACGCGAGTAACTTCATGCCTTCGATTTCTTCATCAAACGGCACAAGGTAACGTAAACCTTAACAGACGTTTCCCTTCGGATACCGAGTTTCAGAGTAAGTAATTTAACTTAGTGCAATATTCAAGTACCTCTGAAGTTAGATAACTTTATAAGACTCAGCCGTGAGTCGTTTGCTGCGATGGGAAGTGTAAAATTCTCGAGCGTATTTTGTTTACGTGGTAAATAAGTTGGGTGTATGTTGGGTATTTTAATAGGTTTATATTTACCACGTCTGTAGCTATCAGGTACGGGGTCTAGAGCCTAGGATAACAAGAACTGAAGGCCACATTTAGCGTGATGTGGGCGTTAAGAATGAATCCAAATAGTGATGGGTTGCTAGACGGATCGCCTATACCCTCGTTGGGCTTTTACCTACACGGCAAGAGATGCAACTGGTTTTTTCTTTGCTCCTATACCAGCATGACATAATTTATCATACTTAAGTGTTAGGTACCATGTCATTTTTAGAAAAAATAAAAACTGCATGAATACCTTAAAAAAACTTGTACCTACGCAGCTCGAAAATCACACACACACACACATAAATCACGTCTTTATCCCTTACGGGGTAGACAAGAGCCTAAGGTAACAAGACCTAAAGGCCATGTTTAGCATGGTTGTGGGCGTGTAGGTGGAAAGGGGAATCAAAATAGTGATGGGTTGCTAGCCGCTTCGCCTATAACATGATTCCTAAGAATTTCACCTATTCCCTCGATGGGCTTTTACCATCTGCGCGGGAAGAGAAGCAACTTTTGGATACTTTGGCTGCTACGCTACCAGTGGCGGTTTGGGAGTTACGGAACTAATGTCGGCTTGAATGTTACTAAGTATTTGGCGATGTGCGTGCTTCGGTATATTTGTGCACGATGGATGTCCCGAACAATTTGACCATTTTGGGTGTTTCCAAGTAAAAGATGATGACTGCTACTTACTATTATGACGCTGACTATACCCTAGATTAAAACATAGGCTACTTTTTATCCCGTAAAATTGCATAGTTCCCGCGGGATAGCGATAAACATGTCAATTGCTAATTATACGTGGACGAAATCGCGGGCAGAGGCTAGTAAACAATAATTATGAATTCTTTGGAATCCATTAGAATGGACGTTCGCCTAAGTATCGAACGAAACGAATGAAATTAATGCAATATGTCTAGCCAGGTCTGGGAGTAAAGGAAAAACATAGAATGTATCAGTTGCTTCTCTTCCCGCGCAGATGGTAAAAGCCCAAATCATGTTATAGGCGATGCGGCTAGCAACCCGTCACTATTTTGATTCCCCTTTCCACCTATACGCCCACAATCATGCTAAACGTGGCCTTAAGGTTTTGCTATCTTAGGCTCTGTCTATACCATAAGGGATAAAGACGTGATATATGTATGTATGTATGTATGTCTAGCCAAGCTGATCATGATCATAATACACGAACCTAACTGAAGTTATGTTTCACAGGCCCGTTGACATTGCAACTTGGCTTTCCGCTAATTATAACGGATTCCGGCACAGAATCAACTCGCCGTATAACTTTTAACAAGCACCGGGCGAACTAAATTGAGTTGCGCTGGTTTTTCGTGTTCGAACAGATGTTAGATTGGTTTGGTCGTGTAGAATGTGACCGCAAATTGTTAAGCTAACTTCAAATTCAATTGTGTGAGTTGCAGCAAGTTACATTAACAATAAAATTTTCATTTGTGGCTTTCACTATATGGATATTTTAAACTCACTCTTTGTCGGTCTCTCGCTTAATGCTCCTCTCATTTACTCAAAGGTTAACTGGTAGAGATCCCTTATAGGGATAAGTTCGCTTTTGTGCATATATTTATGTTCTTTTTTTGTGATTTGTCTCTGCTTCTTTATATTTGTACAATAAAGCATTTACTTACTTACTTACTTACTTACATTTCTAACCATACATACCGGCACCCCTCTTTCCAATAGGGTACACAGGGACTACAAATATAATAAATTGGGTGACATTTATCAATATTAAATTAGGTGACATTTTGATTATTATAATGTATAATTTTTAGTCGTAAGTTGTGACATTTTGCATGCCAGATGCTGGTGAAATATGTGACCCATTATCGTATTTTAACACCTTTTGTACCATATTTCAAGCGAAATAAAGTTATTTGTATTTGTATTTGTACCCTGTTCTATTCTGACAATTTACGCTTCACCCACATACCTATCTACATCCAGGTCTACTCTTGACCTGGGAGGTTACCATGACTTCTTAATGCAATTCAATTCCGAATTCCGATTCAGTTAAAAAAAAAAAAAAGTTTAGGTTCGCTCGCTGTCAGATACATAGGTACTAAAAATGACCGCTAAAATTTGAACTGAGTCGGAATTGAATCGCATTAAGACGTCATTTAAGGCTCTGGCCTTTTGTCAAAATCAAACCACCATAACCATAAATACCTAACTGTAATCACTATATAGTATAAAACAAAGTCGCTTTCTCTGTCTCTCTATGTCCCTATGTCCCTATGTATGTTTATATCTTCAAAACTTCACAACGGATTTTGATACGGTTTTTTTAATAGATAGAGTGATTCAAGAGGAAGGTTTTTATGTATATCTAATTCTACGCAGACGAAGTCGCGGGCAGAAGCTAGTAATAAATAGGGAACTTTTTGGGTAAGAAACCTTAAATTGGTAACAAAACAAATTGGTAGCCTTTTGAAGTTGTTTCAGAAACGCTTTATTTTCAAATTAAATTTTGAGCCATTCTACAAATTACGAGAACCGATACAAATCCCTTGTTTGCGGTTGATATTAATTTGGAACCAATCTCCGTACAAATAGCAGCCTATCGACTAATCAAAGGGACCACAACGTTATAACCATGTTCTAGGTTCGGTCTACTCTGCCTATACAAAGAGTGCAAATTTCGAACTCAAAATTCAAGATTTTATTCCTCAATTCGCCCGCCAAGGGCTCTTACATGCCTTTTTTAAATACCAGCGCATTCGGAAAGACCATCACTGCCAAGATGAATGCGCCGCAAGAAACTTAGTAGGTAGTCAGTTTTTCAAATGTTCTTTCCAGATTTCCAACTAGAATGTGAAAGTGAGTTTGATAGAATAGGCCTAGAGGCCAAGAGTAGGACGAAGACCACCAAAAAATTATAGGAAGAGATTACAAAAATAGAATTGAACGGTAGACAATAGGTTTAAGAGTAATATCTTTCATATTACTGGCATCGCGTAAAGCGCTGCGGGTGTCTATGGACAGTGGAGATCGCTTACCATCGGGTGACCCACTAGGTCGTTTGTCTGGCCTCTCTAACATTAAATAAAATAAATGGTAATATATTATATTACCATTTATTTAAAGGAATCATGTTATAGGCGATGAGGCTAGCAACCCATCACTATTTTTATTCCCCTTTCAACCGTGTGGGCGCACAGCCCACAATCATGCTAAATGTGGCCTTTAGGTCTTGTTACCTTAGGCTCTGTCTACCCCGTAAGGGATTAAGACGTGATTTATGTATGTATGTATGTTAAAATTTCGACTCTTTAAGAACCGTTTTAACTTATGGCGTTTCGCTCAACCCTCACATGCGGCAGTACTATTCGCTTATTAATAATAATAAATAATAAATAAATATTAGTGAACAACACAAATTACCTAGTCCCAAAGTAAGCGCTAGTAAGGTTTGTGTTATGGGTACTAGACAACGATATACATACTTATATACAGAAATACATACTTAAATAGATAGAAACATCCATGACTCAGGAACAAAATATTCGTGCTCATCACACAAATATATGCGGACTTGGATTCGAACCCGGGACGCTTGCTTCGCAGGCAGGGTCACTACCAACTAGGCTAAAGGCGTCGTCGTTATTGTTTCACTAAACATTTAAAGAGCGACTGTACGAGCACAAAAGGGCTCCTACACAATGCCTATAATTAAGTCCAAAGCGTTTGTTCTACTTACAATTCGGATACTTAGCCCTTCACCTATCACGTTTCCATTTCGGATTGCTAAAGCATAAGTAATAATGATAGGCTGTTAGTGGGTGCGTGGGGACAGTGCCGGCGGGTAGCGGAAGCGGAAAATCATAAGCGGTTACGGCTTCATCAATGTATCGTGCCCGGCATCAATTATTTGGTTAGGATCGACTAATTGCTGACTAGACGGGGAAACCGACTATTCAGCGGTTTTTGTAGAACTATTTGGCAAGAAATGATGCATAATTATTTATGCACTCTTCATTTATATCCACGGTGCCAAGGTAAATAAATATTTAGAAAAAGTAGAAAAAGGACGGTAGTTTGAAATCAAATGAGTTACATTTTAACCACAAGTATGCGCAAGGGCTGTCAATTAGCTGAAGCGGACGATTTTATTCGAATGGCTGCGAAAACAAAGTGTCTTGACGAGCGCCTAGATGATCGGCAAATCGCTCTTATTTTGCGATACGCCACACGAAGTAGCCGTGTGAGACAAGATTTGTTTGGCATCGGAATTAAAATAGGACTGTATATGGCTGCCTGGCTGTCAATTTTTATATCTACGTTGGACTAAATTGGTTACACACGAAATGACAAAGGGACAAGTCATGTGCCGTGCACAGTGAAAAATTAAAGTGTGCGGTTATGTTTTTGCGACTCCAAAGTATAATACAAAGCATGAATTAAAACGTAAATACCTCCAGATCCGTTTGAAATGTTATCATAGGATTATTTATTAGTTAGAACAAAAGTTGTTTGGCCAATGAACTGTGTTCATTGGTTTCACGTGAACCTATTTGAAACGTGTAAAAAGCGTCTTGTGATATTGGCAATAGATTTTGTAAGAAGTTGCAAGGTAAATTAGTCTTAGTTAGGAAATGTCTCCGAACCAACACTTCTGAATTCGCTTGCACTCACGCCCCAACCGAGCCTTTGTCAATTGCGTCAGTCCCAATAGCCTACTACCATCTAGAGCGGAAACCTCTTAATGTAAGATTAATAATTGCTTCGTGAGACTGGCAGTTAATTACAAAAACAAAACAACATCAAAATTCGTTTCACACGTTTTCCACGTTAAAAGTCATAGGATTTGTGACGCGGGAATTAGATGAGAAACAATGCTTTTTGTATTGTTTATAACGGTTCTATTTAAGAACGCCACGGTGGTAATTATTTGTGAATTCACTTGGGAGCGTTTTATACGAGCTCTTTTGTTTTAGAATCAACAATTGCATTTAAAATTAGAAACTGCGTAGAAACAAGGAGTTCTAGAACTTTGAGAGCTCAACTAGAGTTCAAGTTTGAAAGACAAAATCTCCAAACGTCATACTGTTTTTTTCTAGTCATTTTGTCATATTCAATGATAATTATTAACTGTTTCCAACAGGTAGCAGCAGTTCTCATTCATAGTTGAGCGCATAATAATATATAATGATCTAAAATATGCTGTTTTTAATATATTAATCTAAAGGTATGAACGGAAACACCGTCGTGATGAACTATAAAATTGAACACAAAAGTTAACAGACTAGTCCATTATATTTGACAGATGCCCATCGACCACTTAGCAATGTCAGAAGTGCGTATCTCAAAACATGGTAGTCTTAAAACGTCAGGTCAGGCGGCTGTTAAGAACCGATGCATCGACAAGGTCCGATCAAAGTTACAAAATCGCTTAAGAAGAGAAAATAAATAAAAATAGTATTAAGCGCTGTACAATTCCATTATTATTTGAAAATGATGTAAATGCGTATTTTTTAGACCCAATTTGACTGCCCACTTACCTAAAGGCCACGTTAGCATGATTGTGGACGCAAAAGTGGAGGGTGGAATCAAAATAGTGATGGGTTGCTAGCATCGCCTATGACATGATTTCTACGATTTACGCCGATTCCCTATATATGAGCTTTTACTCTGTGCACGGGAAGAGAAGCAATTGGTACATTCTATACCAGCTCCAAGGCCAGCACACTATATTTTTCTTTTTATTATATGTTGTTCAAAGTCGTTTTGTCTTTCGATTCTTCTTACGCAAACACTGACATCGAAACTCGTAAGTAGGGTTACCCTTACCATAGCGCTAGGATGCGTCCCAGGATTTCAGGATTTTTAGTCACGAATTACCAAATTATTATTTTTTAATGGAATGTTACTATCTTCCCTGTCCACGTGTAATTTCAAAGAAAATCTCAGGGGGCGCACCATGACGTCATAATGCGATACAATTCCGAATCCGTTCAGGTTTTAGCTGTCATTTTTAGTATGGATCTGATAGGACAGATTCTTCTATGGCAAGCAGGTTTTTTCTGGGGATTTTTGTTTATTTGTTTCTTTTTATTCTGTATGTCTGCAAATATCTTTTAACTCTATTTCGAAAAGCATCCCTGGATTTCCCTTTTATTACTGATAACCCTCCAAGCGCATCTCTTCATAAGACTAATCCGTTTCTATCTCACATTTCAATCACTTGCGCAATCAAGGGCCAATTATTGGTGCGAGCCTTCGTGTACTGTTATCCACTCATTAACATACTGTGGAGATACGGCTTCGTTAATTTCTTTGTTCGAATATTGATTGATATATGATCGTAGATTGAATTTTGTTAGCCAACCTTAGGGCTATTGATTTTTACTGAGAATAACAAGGTGACTTGACTATTTAAGTTTTGTTCTTTTTATTTCGTATCTGGGTGTAACCAACGGTCTTTTACTAATTTGAATATTGTTTCTACTTTTCTAAAATAACCGTTAAACTAGTTTACTTAAAGCTTAATTGAACTTTTTGTAAAATGTCACTCTTTGTCGGCCCCTTATTCGATAGTTCTCTCATTAATTGAAATATTGACTGTTAGATATTCCTTAGAATTGGTTAAAATTGCTTCTGTACAGCCTAAACTTGGTATTTTAAGTGCTTTACCATTTTTTAAGAGAGCATCAGACAAAAAATCAATGCAGCTGATTGTCACATTGACTGATTATCGTCTGTAACGTTTGAAGTCGTAAAATTTTTGGATAGTAAAGAAATTCCTTGATTGATTTTACATAAAGATCTACCTTAACGTTTGTCAATTGTTTTCTACAAAACTTTTGTGCCATAAAATCTTTGCAAACTTGCTGTTAATTAGATCCTATAAGCATTACCATCTTTTGATCTCTGGGAAGTGAGTACACTACACGGCTAGCACAAAAGTAAGATAGATTAACCGTCCTTTTCGTACTGTTCGTCCTAGAAAGAGACGGGTAGTCTTATATCGCGCGCGACACAGTTTTTGATCGTTTTCGTGCGCTCTCGAAGACGTGCTGGAAATGATGATGTTACTCACAAGTCAGGCTCCACGTCTGTATAATGCCCGTCAGCATCCACCAGCCCAACCCTTATGGTAGGTAGTGTCTCATCTTCATCATCATCTTCCTCTTCTCCTCTCGCTTCCCTCGCTTCTCTTTCTGCTATTGCTCTTGCTGCTATCACCTGCGAAAACACGTTATCTATAGTAAAATAAAAGTCTTTCTTTCTATTGCCTTTAAATTTTGATCAATTCGTATAGTTTTGCCGTGAAGAGATGTTTCTTCTTTCTATAATTGGATATTAGAACCCTGTTTTAGGTTGACAGAAATAATTATTCCAAATATTTAATTTGCTTCTGTGGTTCGTGATGTTGGTTATAATAATGATATTGATGCCAATAGTGACTACACTGGTGTAGTCGATGATACTAGTGATCACAATATAAGCGAGACTATAGCGCCTTGTCTCGCTCTAACTTACGTGACGCCAATAGTGTCTTTCCAAAGACCGAATTGCAATATTTATGGCCGGGTACTGTACTAGTGAGACTAGATTACCTGCAGTCTCCTCTGCGCTTGGGGCGTGATCTCGACAACCCGAGACCATCTCCGAGACTTCCTCTCGTACTGCCATTTGTCGCTAAGCGCACATTGGTCATCATCTGAGTCGTTCTGCGGACAAAAAGAAGACAGTTAAAATATAGTTTTTTAATGTATGCTTAGTAGTCCTTAGAAACGTTCTAGAACATTCTGAGAGGAGGCCTGTGCCAAGCAGTGGGGCGTATATAGACCTGACAATGATGATGATGAGAGTAATCCTGCGTGAAACTATATCGTGTGATGATGAGTACCACCCATGGATACCTAAACACAAAAGAATTGCGGTTGCGTTGCAAACCTTAGGTAATATCACCTTATGTGTCAGAACTCGTTGAACAGAGCAGTGCTAGCGCTGGTGCTTAGCGTCAAGATTGGCGAGTAAAATGGTGGCAGCGATTCGGAAAAACAAAAAACGAAAACGCCCCTTGAACTCAGCACGTATGCGTCTAAAGAAAATAGGTGTTCCATTTTTAGATATGCATCATTTAATACAAAAAGGAGAGCAGGTTTTTCCTGCGTACATAATTTTACTTTTATTTCGTAAAATATAAAATCTCCTTCAAAGCAAAATACGTTGCTTACAAAGTAAATTGCGTGTAAGATGAGATGGTGCCCAATTTTGAAAAGAAATATTATTTTGCAACATTAACGCGTGCGTGCTTATAACGATGTTATTTTCTGCATTAAGAATCCTTATATATTCTGTATCTAATTTTACGGCTTCGGTGATATCCAATACAAGAGTGTTGTCTTAGATTATCAATTACGTGCCTATGTAAAGTATTTTTTAGTTTGAAAATTAAAATGAAAACGTTTCTTTTGCAAATAGACCGCCAAGAGCGCTTTTGTAGTATTTTTTTGAAACTACAAGCGCTTCTGAAAGACCATCGTTGCCAAGAAGAATGCACCGCAAGAGGCTTGGCAGAAAGTCATTGATTGCGAATCACAGTTCGCGCGGGCAGTTCCGAATAATTATTTCCCATTGTGTATATTTATTATATGTACACTTGTACACTATAAAAGGAAGTATACTCGTATACCTATTATTTGCTGTTTTTTTTAAGTCTACTAATGAATAGTCAATAATATCGATAGTTTACGCATTATTAGATAGCGATTCTATGGATAGTATTGCTGTTTTCAGATAGAATTTAAATACTATCGATTGACCTATCAACATTATTAAAACTGTATATTATGAAGCTACAATTTTTCGCCAACCGCACTACGGATTGGGAAAGCAGACGTAGGTTCGAATCCAGGGCTCGCACCTCTAAGATTTTCAGACTTTATGTGCGAAATTATATTTGAAATTTACCTCGTGACAAAACACGCACACATCTGCAAAGCGATTCAATGGTGTGTGTGAAATTTCTAACCCGCATTGGGCTGCATGAGAACTATAGCCCAAGCCTTCCAATTTTGAAAGGTGGCCTCTTTATGGCACATAAAACACATGAAAAACTCATAATACAAGACAACACAAATGCACAAAGGCGAACTTATCCCTGACAGGGATAGCAGTGGGACATATAAGCTGGAGATGATGTGTTACTGGATTGAATCGAAACATATCGAGCGTTAAACAACAAACATGTGTACTCCATCTTGTTTTATTGGCATTGAAAATCAAGTAACAGACCGACCAAACAGTTTGCATTACTTCGCATCAATCATCGATCGTTTATCATAATAGTATCCTATGACTCGGCTTATTTAGCTCTAGTCATGCTAACAAATTGGTTAAGTAATGGTGTGATATGAGTATCGAGATATTGATATTACGGGTAATACGGCTAGTTAGTCTCATTGATTGCGGTTTCATCATCATCGTCAGCCAAAAGACGTCAACTGCTGAACATAGGCCTCCCCCAAAGAGCGCCATGAAGACTGGTCTTTCGCGGCCCTGACACGGCGGACTTCCGCGACCTTTGCGAGATCTATCAGTCTCTCTTGAGAGGGGCCTTCCTACGCTACGCTGCGTCTTTGGGTTCCGGCAGTTGCGGTCTAGGCAAACTTAATGTAACATCCATCTTCCAAGCTAGTCTGGGAGGAACGAAAAAATATAAAATGTACCAGTTGCTTCTCTCCCCGCGCTGGGATATAGTTCGTTTCCACACAATACATTTTAAAGAACGCACATAAGGAGACTAGGAGATGCGAGCCTGGGTTGATTCTACGACCATCTGCTTGATTATGGTTGTTTTTAATGTTAGAGTACATATACATACACAATCACGTCTTTATCCCTTACGGGGTAGACAGGGCTTAGGCTTACAACTTACGCTCACGCTTAGGGTAACAAGATCTACAGGCCACGTTTAGCAAGACACTGGGCGTATAGGTGGAAAGTAGAATCAAAATAGTGATGGGTTGCTAGCCGCATCGCCTATAACAGTCATGATTCCTATGATTTTCGCCCATTCCCTCGATGGGTTTTTACCATCTGCGCGGGAAGAGAAGCAACTGGTAGATTCTATGTTTTTTCTTTGCTCCCAGACCAGCATGGAAGTACATTTATACATATTTTAAAAATAATTAAGTATCAATGACGCAATTAGAGTCCAGAAATCCATAATTAATTATGCTATTTAATATGCTTATCCGCAAACGGCAAAGGGTCTTCAGGATTATACAAGAAAATCTTTGCAGATTAATGAACGGTATTCTAAAAATAGCGCAGCCTTTATTTTTAGAAAGTCATTAGTGAAATAATTGAGTTTTCGTATGCTCGGAATAGTTAGATACATTCTTTGATCTTCTTAATCATTTTCCTTAGCATTGCTTTTAATTAAATTTAAACACGCGTAGGTAGCTTTTCAGAACTTCTATTACTACGAATGTAAAAATAACAAATGAAAATAATTTTAGAAAGTGTATTTTTTGCGCCTGTGAAAATTTCGTAACGAAATGAAATAATTTATTTTACTTTAGATAGTAGTATTTAGTTTCTCCTATATATACTTGGAATCCCCGGCTCGCACCTCCGACTTTTTCGAAATTGTATAGATTCAGACGTTACTTTGCGGAGGTCCATGTCAAAAAATGAATGGATAACTTTACTTAGCTACTCCGCGATATAGTGAGGTCAAACCATGCAAAGCAGTCACGTTCCCGTCAAATACAATTCATGCAGTCAATGTTTAACAAACAATGACAACACAAAACAAAACACAACGGAAAAACAACCGAATTGACAATCAGAACCACCAACAACACAGAATATCCCGGACACGTGTTTCACCTCTCTCCGAGGCATCAGTGGATGTTGATATTCCGACGAACGATCGAAGAACGAGCTTGCTCAGAACGATCAAGATCGACTTTTCGCAGCAAATATAAATTACATCTTCTATCACTACAAATACAAATGTCCTGAACCTTCCTCATTCATCATCACTTAATATTCTGCTTCTTTTTTGAAATTGAAATTGTTTGGCATTTCGGCATAAATTCATAAATTCTAAATTACTAATTTTACATTTTGGCCACTTCTTCAGTCAGTAGAATTTGTAAGTAAAATCAGAACTCTTTTCAATGTTTGGCATAATGACACAATACAAATTTTCTGTTGAGAAACACGCTGGCACTCTTTCAGGTCTCTGACAGAATACCAGCTCTGCAGCTATTCGTAGTTGCAGTCCATGCTGAGTCAGCGCCTATTTCCCACAACATCACATGGCTCTCTAATGTTCAAAATTATTTGCTTTCCCTTTTTTTATTAGTTATTTTATTGTTAATTTTAAATAGATAGATAGATAGATAGATAGATAGATAAATCGTTTATTTGATACTGCAATACACACAATCAAGATAAAAATAACAATAAAAAAAAGAAAAACAAGAAATAAACAAAAAAAATAAATCAATATCTTTTGGAACCGTGTTGCATGTTATTCTATAAGTTGTTTTTACTTTTGTTAATTACCAATGCTGTTTTGGGCCATGTATGTTTAGTGGTGATTAAAGTTTTTATCTATCTATCTATCTATCTATCTATCAGAACTCGCTATACCGCGGAGTAGCAAAGTTTTTTTTTTGTCGTACCACTAGTGTAGCACGGCTTTTTAGCCCACGGAACCCAACCGTTACAGCCACTGATTAAAGGACTTAATTGTGGTTCACCG
Source organism: Pandemis corylana (assembly GCA_949127965.1). NCBI lineage: Eukaryota > Metazoa > Arthropoda > Insecta > Lepidoptera > Tortricidae > Pandemis > Pandemis corylana. The sequence continues at coordinate 3,522,094 of OX421869.1, forward strand.
TAGATGATGCAGACATTTGACGCGGTAATAACAAGTATCAATAAATCATCCATGTATGTGTAATTGAAATCGTTTTTATTCATATACATGATTCAATTTGATTTATGGACGTTGCCGCGGGCGAATACGATTTCCTTCGGCTATTGAACAATTTTAAAGTCTGAAAAAGCTATTAATTACTCTTAAATAGGTCCTCTATTGTCACGATTATGCCCATGTATACGTTAGCTAATAGAGACGAAATAATATAATTGGTTTAAGAATATTTTTTTGCACTAGAAAAAAACATTAAAATTGGTATATAATGGATACATAGCTCGTCTGAAATAGACTAACTGTTGGAACTGAACAAACCACAATTAATCAGAATCGTTCGAAAAACAAAAATTGCAACACAAATAGGTTAGGTACATTACTGTCACTTTAACATTTCACTAGTAACAGACACCACATAATTTAGCAGTTAGATGTAATGTAAGGTCCATATTTTGCCTAATAAAATTGAAATTCAGAACACTTAATATAGTTAGACATAATTTTTGTTAGTCACAAAGCGTAATAAAAAGTTTTTTAACCTGATAATAACGTTCATAATTTATACTTCCATGCTGGTCTGAGAGCAAAGAAAAAACATAGAATGTACAAGTTGCTTCTCTTCCCGCGCAGATGGTAAAAGTCCATCGAGGGAATGGGCGAATATCATAGGAATCACGTTATAGGCGATGCGGCTAGCGACCCATCACTATTTTGATTCCATTTTCCACCTATACGCTCATAATTTTGCTAAACGTGGCTTGTAGGTCTTGTTACCTTAGGCTCTGTCTACCCCGTAAGGGATAGAGACGTGATTTGTGTGTATGAGTGTGTATGTATTAAGAAAATTTATGACAAACGAATAGGGCACAGACACCTGTAATGTAACTAAAAACAGCTTGAATTACTTTCAAATATATATACATATATATATATATATATATATATATATTTTATATGAATAGGAAGGCAAACGAGCAAGTGGGTCACCTGATGGTAAGTGATCACCACTGCCCATAGACACCCGCGACCCCGGAGGGATTGCAGATGCGTTGCCAACCTAGAGGACTAAGGTGAAATGCCTCTTGTGCCCGTAATTTAATATACGAGTATTTTACTAACCTTCTAAATTAACAGTATTTTTTATGGACGTAAATAAGAACAATTGAATTCGAAATAAATGCAATATAAAACTCCCTCCCACTTGAAGGCACTTAAGCTCCAGAAAACCTTGCGAGATGAAATTTCATTTCATAATGACGAGGAAAATTTGAGGTCTTTTCTAATTGAGGCGGTAATTTAATTTGGTCTCTCAATATTTGGGGATTGCGTTACTTAAGTTTGTCATTCGTTATTTTATGAAAATTCTATGTAATAAGCTGATTTAGTTTTGTCTCAATCATTTTGTAATGGCGACAATTTTAGGAGTCATGTTAAAGGCGATGTAGCTAGCAACCCATCACTATTTTGATTCCCCTTTCCACCTATATGCGCCAATATCATGCTAAACGTGGCCTTCAGGTCTTGTTACCTGCCTCCCAAACCTGCATTGCACAGGTGCCGCAAAGAGGGAACCCCATCCCGAGGTGGTCGTGGGGCGTCGCGGTGACACCGAGTGCTCCCGTAACGCCTCACATACGACTGAATAGGGAATCCGTGTGGTTTTTAGTGGGTATGCCTGCCGTCGCGGGAGAGCCCCACATACCCCCGGTAAACCTGTACCGGGCGGATGCATGAGGTGCATTTTCCACACCATACCTCGATAGTTGGTGCTCCAACACCGTGCGATTCAAGCGGTCTTTCTTGCCCCGTACGTGCAAAATTTGGAATGGGCTGGCGGCTGGGGTTTTTCCAACTGGCTATGACATGGCTACCTTTAAGAGGCGAGTGTACCATTTCTTGCAAGGCCGGCAACGCGCTAGCAGTCCCATTGGTGCTGTAGTTGTCCATGGGCGGCGGTGATCACTTACCATCAGGTGCACTGCATGCCCGTTTGTCGGTTTAAATATTAAAAAAAAAAACCATAAAAAAAGGCTTAGTCTACCCCGTAAGGGAAAAATACGTGATTTATGTATGTATGTATGTATTTTGTAATTGCTCACAGCAAAAAGTTACACTAAGTATTTTAATCTTTATTTCGAATCTAACAAAGTTACATCTAATCATCATCATCATCATTATATCAGCCGTTACATCCACTGTTGGACATAAGCCTCCCCCACCTCCAGTTGGCTCGGTTGAAATCCACCGTGAACCCGCGACTTTAACCAGGTCATCCGTCCTCGGTGGTGGACGTCCTACGCTGCGCTTGCCGATCTGTGGACTCCACTCGAGAACCTTTCGGCCCCAACGACCATTTTGTTCTCCGTGCTATATGGCCTGCCCATTGCCACTTCAACAAGCTAATTCGGTTGGACATGTCGGTGACCCTTGTTCTTTTAATATTGACTAAAAGATTCCAGAGCCGTTGATGCACTTCTTCAAATTGAGCATGTAGTTAACCCACTGAGTAATCTTCAATATTTCAATTGATTCTTATTTCGAACTAGCTTCTGCCCGCGACTTCGTCTGCATAGAATTATACATAAAAACCTTCCTCTTGAATCACTCTATCTATTAAAAAAACCTCATCAAAATCCGTTGTGTAGTTTTGAAGATATAAGCATACATAGGGACCAGGGATGTTACGGAGCTTCGACTCCGGTTCCGTTAAGTCGGAACTTCCGATTATTATTACACCTTCGGTTCTGACTTCGGCTCCGGCACTTTTAAATCGAAGGTTTTAATCGGAGGTCGAAGCATAACATAGCGGCGGCGGCGGCCTGTGTCGACTGTCATGAACAGGTTCATACATGTCGCGCGGGGAATCCCCCCCGACTCCCACTACGTGCATTCTATCGTCAATTATCCGACCCCGCCTCCGACTCCGATTCCGACTCCGATAAAGCAAATTTAAAAACTCCGACTCCGCCTTCGGTTCCGATAAAACTACTTCCGTTACATCCCTGATAGGGACATAGGGACATGGGGACAGAGAAAGCGACTTTGTTTTATACTATGTAGTGAAGTGATTCGACCTGATCTAATACATATTTTTAATCACCTCACCCTCTTCTCACCCCAAGAACTTGCCAGTAACGCCTCAAAATTGAATAACGAACGTAACTAAGCTCTCTAAGCCTCTTTTCAAACCCACTAATCATGTAAAGTATTACTTTGCTACTGGCTGGCAACAAGGCCCACTAACTACAGGATTAAGACCTCCTTTGACCAAAACCTTCACAGTGACATGTGTTTTAATTGGAAATCCGACATCAACTAAAACAGCTTGAGAAGCGTATAATTTTATTTACAAACGCTTAGGCTCTTTTCGTTACTGGCACGCGGTAATGAACTATATTGTTGACGTTGATGGGATTTGCTCGGCTTTACGTGAGCTGTTTTTAATTGTTATATTTCAAGTTGAAAGTTTTGGGTTTAAATTGAATACGTCTAATGAAAGGGACTCTTGTTTAGTTCAAGAGTATTCCGCGAAGGTATGTTTTGTAGGCACCAAAGGCTAGTGCCTATAAAGCATAGAACATGAAACTAGTAGGTTTTAGATTAGTTAGTCAGATACTTGTTTCATCAAGCTCAAAAATTATAAAATGAATCTAACGTAATCCCATAACACAACCTATCCTTACTAATATTATAAATGCGAAAGTAACTCTGTCTGTCTGTCTGTCTGTCTGTTACCTTTTCACGCTTAAACCGCTGGGCCGATTTAGTTGAAATTTGGTATACAGATAGTTTGAGTCCCGGGAAAGGACATAGGATAGTTTTTATCCCGGGAAATTGCATAGTTCCCGCGGGATAGCACAGCCCAAACCACTGGACTTAGAGACTTGACATTTTGCACATAGATACCTTATACAATGTAGGCATCCACTAAGGAAGGATTTTTGGAAATTCCCACAGGATAAGGAAAAAACGGGAATTATATATTCGATTCCGAGTAACGCTATCTCAGTAACTATAATAACTACTCTTCAAATTTGATACAAAAGTAGGTGATTACAAAACTAAGAAACTAATTTCGGGATTTTTGGAAATTCCCACGGGATAAGGAAAAATACGGGATTTATCTACACGGACGAAGTCGCGGGCATAAGCTAGTGTATAATAATTTCCGAAATTTTAGACCAAACGAAAATTCAACGAACGACACGTTACACCAAAAAAAATATTAGACCAAACGCATTTGCAGCTTCGTGTAGAGCACGCATCGTCTCGTTTCGCTAACGCTGAGCAGCGTTCCTTTGTTTTGTCTAAGTGCACCAAGCAAACTCAGTCAAGGCTCATGGGTTTACGATAATGCCGGAAGGCTGAAAGCAGGCACTTACGCCACAAGGCCGGTTACGATAATGTGGCATACTTATAAGAATATCTTAAGTAGCTCCTGTGTCTTCGTTTGCGTGAAGAACACTTTACCGATTGTAATTCCGGCATTTCACTTCCCATCATCATTTCCAGCCTATATGCATCCCACTGATGGGCACAGGCCTCCCCTCACAATGAGAGGGCTTGGGCTATAGTTCCCACGCGTGCCCGGTGCGGATCGGAAACTTCACACACACCATTGAATTGATTCGCAGTGTGTGCGGGTTTCCTCAGGTCTTCGGAGGAAGTTTCCTCAATTTTTCCTTCACCGAAAAGCTCATGATAAAGGTGGCACTCAGAGGTGCCAGCCCAGTTTTGAAACCATCCCCCTCTACTTGAGAGGCTACAGGTACGAGATTGAAATACCTACAAAGTAAGAGACGAATTACGACAAACACATCGATATAATGCTTAGTACTTTCTTTCACTTCGTATCTCGATCAATACCTTTCGATGGCCATTGAAACAGCTGTTACAATACTATCGACCAAAGTCAATCGATTCTGAACATATCGATTACCACTCCCACTATTTGCATATCGACATCATACAAATCTGTTTTGTTTGTTCTACAGATTTAAGATAAGTTTTTTTGTGTAGGTCGATCAGTGCCATGGAAAGTTCGAGATATTTCAGATAGAGTTTAATGATTTTATTTGGCAACAATAGTATTGTTATTTAATTTGGTGTACCGTTATGAGTTTATTGTTATGTTAACTATTTATTCTTAAGTGATGGGTGTTTGCGACCTAAACAGTTGCGGTTAATGAAAACGAAACGTAAAACAACGTTTCTTCATCGTTTTTTTTATGAATGAACTAGCCTTCCATCCGCAGCTTCGTCCGCGATAAACTAATTTTCCTGTAGGAAAAGGTATTTTCCCGCGGTAAAAAGTAACCTATGTCACTTAGTGATAATGTAGTTTTCTAACGGCAAAAGATTTTTTGAAATCGGTCCAATAGTTTCGGAGCCTATGCAATGCAAACAAACAAACAATCAAATTTTTCCTTTTTATAATATTAGTATAGATGAGCCAGTATATATGTAACTAGCCTTCCGTCCGCAACTTCGCCCGCGATAAATTAATTTCCCGTAGGAAAAGGTATATTCCCGCGGTAAAAAGTAGCCTATGTCACTCAGTGATAATGTAGCTTTATAACGGCAAAATAATTTTTGAAATCTGTCCAGTAGTTTCGGAGCCTATTCAATTCAAACAAACAAACAATCAAATCTTTCCTCTTTATAATATTAGTATAGATGTTATAGTATGCAGTGTTCACCTGCTGGTATTAAGTATCTTCAAAAGTGATCCGCCGATTCTCTGCCAGCAGAAAATGTGGCCCGCGACACAGTAATATTCGTATATGTAAGATTCTTCTGTTAAGGAAAATATTTATTATAAAACAATATACCGAGGCAGGAATTCGTCGAGGTTTTCCTACATTGAGGTCAATTATGTAGTAAAAATATAATTTATTATAATAAAACAGCAAGCTTTCGTAACGATAAGAAAATACCCTATTTTGTATTAAAAAAAATACGGTATTTATCATACGAAGCTTTCAAAGCAAACGATAATAAATTAACTCTTTTCAAAACTAAACTTTAACGTACTCTGTGACTTTGTGACATAACTATGACAGTAGACAATTTGACGTGTCATTTTATTCAATAATGCATATCGAATGTCTATTGTCATTTACAAAGCATCAAATTTCATATGATAAATGCATTGTCATAAAATCTGTCATCGTTATTGGCAGAGTGCAAAGCGGGTGGAGGGGGTAGCCTAAACGATCACAGCGCTCGCTACGGCTAAAATTGTCATTTTTGTCGCTGACTTGAGCTATCAAATCCATATTGCAGTAAACATTTTTTCTAATCGTTTTGGAGATAAAAATGTGGTCCTGGTAAGATGTGTTGTGAATTGTAATAGCACCAAGAAGAATAGCGACTGTAAATTTTACCAATTTACAAGACCATGGTGGAAACGAGACCAAAGAAATAAGTGGATATTTGCCGTAAGAAAAAAAAAGTAAGTTACCTAACCTCTAAAATTTCACTGAAAACAACAATTTTAATATTATTGGCAATAATGTTACTGACTACCATTGTCCAAAATTGTGTAATATAGTAAAATAACACAAGATTTCATTAATATTTTTCACAATATTTACTTACTTCTTGTTTGACAGCGGTGACAATATTGTCCATAATGGCCGTCTATCACGTGGCGCTGTCGTCGCGCACGGTCCCAATACAGAGATTTATTGATTTTGCTGACAGGAATATTAGAAAGTTTTTTGAAATTGTGAAGAATTTATATATGACAGCATTTGTATTAGGAAGATATACCTTTCTTTACAAGGGAGGGGTATTATTTATATGAACATTTTAAACACTAGTAGGCATAGTTGTACACCGATTAAGCATGTTTAATAAATAATTAGTGGTTAGTGACCCTGTCTATGAAGCTAGAGGTCCCGGGTTCGAATCCCGGTAGGGGCAGACAGTTGTATGATGAATACGAATGTTTGTGCCCGAGTCACGGATGTTGTATGTATTTAAGTATGTATTTATCTACATTATATAACTATGTTTATCCGTTGCCTGGTACAAGCTTTGCTTAGTTTGGGGCTAGGTCAATTGGTGTAATTTGTCCCAAGATATTTATTTATTTATTTATTTATTTATCATAATCTAGCTAGAAATGATCAGATCAAATCTGCACATCTCCTATCGAATTTCCATTCCATGCTGGTCTGGGAATAAAGAAAAAACATAGACTGTACAAGTTGGTTCTCTTCCGGCGCAGATGGTAAAAGCCCATCGAGGGAATGGGCGAAAATCTTAGGAATCATGTTATAGGCAATGTGGCTAGCAACTAATCACTATTTTGATTCCCCTTTCCATCCATACGCCCACAATCATGCTAAACGTAGCCTTTAGGTCTTGTTGCCTTAGGCTCTGTCTACCCCGTAAGGGATAAAGGCGTGATCGTTACAACCGACCCTTGAGATGAATGAATCTCGTTTATATTTCTGCGACCTTTACAGTTCCGGAGTACAAAATCACCGAAGTAAATGTTAGCAGAAATTACCCATCTTTTCGAAATCATCGTAACCTATCTGCAATAAGTGCTTAAGTGTTAGTTGAGAAACACCATCACTTATGTAACTTTTAAGAAATGGTTGATACTTACGTGTATAGAAACCAACAATTTCGTATAATATGGTGTAAGACCAAAAGCAATTTATTTTAATACCCCGTTGTATTCCATACATACATACATATATCACGTCCTTGTCCCTTACGGGGTAGACGGAGCCTAAGGTAACAAAACCTTAAGGCCACGTTTACCTGTTTAAACAGCGCCTCCTCTCATCCCTGGTGAACAGTAGATGTTCCATGGGAGTTTGTAATTGTGTCGTACAGACACATCATTCAAACAGATGACGCTTAGCGACAAAAATTCGCATAGTAACAAAAGGTCACGTGACAGTTAGTAACAGGTAGAAAAATTCGGAGACTACCCACCTGCTATGGGTGGTGTAGGGGTATAGCACGCGTCACGGAATGACGAGGATCCGGGTTCGATTCCCGGCCATAGCTTTACTTTTCGGATTTTTCTATGTGTTCTAATTTTCACTGACATTTAGAAATTTGTATACTTATGTTTGAAAGTGTGAGCGAGAACGTTACGTTAAGTAGTTGCATCTTTTCTGGCAGAAATCCGAGTCTCTTTTATACAGTCTACCGGTCTATTGGTTCCTTTGTCTTTCGGATGTTACACAAATCGGGTGCCAAAACCTATTACCCCCATAGTGCAGAGGCGGTCATGCTTGAAATTGGTTTTGCTTGCGTTGCCTTACTACGAAATAGGGCTTCTTCGTACTATAGTTCGTAGTATATTAGCCTACTTCAAAATTTTTGAGATCCCTCTGAGGCCTATTTTAAGATAAAATTTTAGCGCTCACTTCCTATTGCATTTGATAAACGCATTTCACCATCAGATGACATCAGAGCAAACCAAGTGTTCAAAAATAGCGAAGACAACGACATACATACATACATACACACATACACAAATCACGTCTTTATCCCTTACGGGGTAGACAGAGCCTAAGGTAACAGGTACCTACAGGCCACAATTAGCAAGATTGAGGGCGTATAGGTGGAAAATGGAATCAAAATAGTGATGGGTTGCTAGCCTCATCGCCTATATGATTCCTATAAGCTCCGCCCATTCCCTCGATGGTCTTTTACCATCTGCGCGGGTAGAGAAGCAACTGGTACATTGTTTTTTCTTTGCTCCCAGACCAGCATGGACAACGACCGAGTCCACATTTACAGAAGTCGCAATTTTTTTGTCATATTAGCCCCTGTCATCATCATATTAAACGAAAGATTTTAAAGCTGTATATTCACATCGCCAACAGCATCAGGTAATAATAATAATAATAATAATAATAATTTATTTGCTTAATAAAACACAAGTAAAAAAGGTACGCCGAAGCTTTTAAAAAATCCGACACAAGCAGATGGAATAAGCAACTCCCACTAAAATCCCATGAGATTTTTACCATCGAAACATTACTCATTACTTCCATTGGTTAATATGATACATCGAAAAAGTGACACTATTGACACAAACTAAACGTAAATAAACGCGTGTTAACGGCGTGAGAAAATTCAAGATGGAAGCCATCAATTCTATTTTCAAACATTAGAATTTGACAGGTCACGCGACGCGTTAGCAATTAACGGGTAACACCGCTTAATGAATGTGGGTAGTTTTAAATTAAATAAAAGTGACAGGTTAAATAGGCGTGGGAAAGTAACATACTTATTTTTATAAAATATATTAAAAATTGCTTCCATGCAGGTCTGGGAGCAAAGAAAAAACATAGAATGTACCAGTTGCTTCTCTTCCCGCGCAAATGGTAAAGGCCCATCAAGGGAATGGGCATAGGAATCATGACTTTTATAGGCGATGCGGCTGGGAACCCATCACTATTTTGATTCCCCTTTCCACCTATACGCCCACAATTATGCTAAATGTGGCCTTTAGGTCTTGTTACCTTACGATCTATCTACCCCGTAAAGGATGAATACGTGATTTGTGTGTGTGTATGTATGTATACTAAAAATGTGATTTAAATTGTTGAAATTGTGACTAATTGAATATTAAAGATCAGTCTATGTTAGTAAATTACTCAGACGTTAAAAAAAATCAAATTACCTTATCCAAGTACTAATAATAATCCATTCAAAACTTAATCTATACCTATGCCATGAATATCCTTATCACCGCCAACAAGCACAAACATTACACATCAGATAGGAAAATACATAGAGAACATAACCAATTAGAGTGGTAATAAAAGATTATGGCAACACATCTGACTTTTCAACATTGACACAACTTAATTTTTCGATTTATTTTTCGCGATTGTTTTTCTTTAATTTTCCACATGGACCATAGTCATTCAAGTGATTAGAATTTTGATTACATATTTATCTTCTGGCTTTTATAAATATTAATCGAGTTCCACTCACTATGCCACACAACGACGAAACATTAACTATCCATATTGATCATAATATCTCCTTGCCCAACTCTATTGACCTGCTTGACCTTCGGCTGGCCAATCAGAATGCAGTAACCGCCAATTTCGGCCTAGCTTAATTTTGTCATATAAATTACATTTCATTTCCTCTCTATTAGGTGGTTTGCTCTATGGAAAATACACACAAACACTCTTCGAACTGACCATCAATACAAGACTTTATTAGCACATAAATGCAACTGAAGAACACAGCAGTCACGGTAATAACATAAGCGTAAAATTAACTGCCAAGACAACAAGGTCCAACCAGGTTGGTAATCCTATCCTATCCTACTAATATTATAAACGCGAAAGTTTGTAAGTATGGATGGATGGATGAGTGGATGTTTGTTACTCTTTCACGCCAGAACAACTTGACAGATCGGGATGAAATTTGGAACATAGATAGATAGGCTACTTTTATCCCGGAAAAACTTGGTAGGTCTTGTTACTTCATGCTCTGTCTACCCCGTAAGGGATAAAGACGTGATTTATGTATGTATATCACATTAAATAAAGAAACAATACGACTTAACGTCAAACAAATAGAGTCGAAAAGTGACCATTCATAGACGTGATTTGGTGTGTGTGTGTGTGTTGCAAGTGAAACAAATTTCAAATAAACATTGAATCTCGGATAAAATGTTCAATGAGGGACCTATTGAACGCTGTAGGAAATGATTTAATTCAACCAGAATACGCCTTTTACAAAATTCTTCTAATAGCCACCATTAAACCTCGCTTTCTCATTACTGTTTAAATCGACCGTGTGCGGCCAAAAATCAATTATGCGATGGAATATTAAAATATTAATCTACGGATATTACTTCATCTAAATTCAATATCGAAATTAAATCAATAATTAACTTCCATTAGGAACATTATTACTTGGAGATGTTATTATCAATTTATCCATCTCTGGATGTAATTAAGTCTTAAGTGTGTTTCTTCTGAATATTACTTCCATGAGAGCAGGAACGGGGGGTTATTCAAAAAAATGTAAGTGCGTTTATTAAAATTACTAGCTGTTGCACGCGACTACTTCTGCTAAGAATTCGTTTGGCGCTATCCTGCGGGAACTACGCAATTTCCCGGGATAAAAATATGTCCAAATTTCGTATCATAAGAATCACTATATTGATTCAATTTTTTCCCACGCCCACAGTCTTGCTAAACGTGGCCTGTAGGTCTTGCCACCCTAAGCTCCGTCTACCCCGTAAGGGATAAAGACGTGATTTGTGTACGTGTATGTATGTATAGAGTGATTCAAGAGGAAGGTTTATATGAATAATTCTACGCGTACGAAGTCGCGGGCAGAAGCTAGTGAAACATATATAAATCCCACAAGCCTAACTGACATCATACATCGACTAGAACGTGTTTTGGACCCTCTTCAGGTCCATATTTTCAAACCAAGACTGCGGTTACCCTGCGACAAAGTAACTATTTTTTGTTCATTGAAATGGACCTCCGCAAAGTAACGTCTCATTCAATTAATCATTTAAAATCAAACAGGCACTATGCACAAAATGAAAACTGTTTGTCCTGAGTTCTACAGCTACGTTATTTTATCGACGAAAAACTATTTTTAGCAGAAAAAATAACGAGACAAGTTAACAAACTAAACAGCAATAGTTTAGAAAGACAATTGGCTAAGTAAAGTTTTTGGAAGAGGTGCAAATTATATTTTTTTTCGATAGTCGACGTCTTAATAATCCAGGAACTGCAGCTCTTTTATTTTTATTCCCTATTATTAATGAGATATAATTTTTTAAATGCTCGATATGACATTTGTGAGATTTAACGGCCGAAAAGCTCTGTTGCCTAGAACTAGCTTGTAATAAAAAAAAACTACGTCAACTGTCACGTTTGACGTTGTCAAAAAATAATACCGCGGTTCTGTTTATTTGCGTTTGCGTGTAATCAGTGTTAGCAGTGTGTTTTTTAATGATATTTCAACGACCTCAGCACAACCCCTGGACTTTCGATATTGCCGCACTTCTCTTCGACCTTTGCACGATATTTGGACTACGATTTCAGCTACTTTCGACGACTTAGGCACTGCTTCTTGGACAACGTTTTTCTGCTTTGCGACGACCCCCGCCTTGACTTTTGGACTGATTTTTATAATACTGAGGCTTCGCTATTGATCACAAAATGAGCGAATTTGTACGAGCGGATTCAAGAAACTTGCCACACATGGATATGTTCATGATAATGGAATATTTCCACACAAACGATAAGCACAATGTTGCTGAAATAAGAGGTGTGAAGACACTCATGTACGTACTGGCGAATTTCACATACATTCTGATGCATATAATAATTAATTATGATTACAAATATTTAACATGTATATACATAGTGTATTGTTGTGCATCAAATTAAATCAAAATCATTTATTTGGTTATAAATAAGCCGGGCACAGGCAGTGGGACATAAATAGGCAGATGATGATGATGAAAGATCTTGTGTTATAATGTTTTCCATTGCATTTTAGGTCATCCAGAGGTGGTTATGTTGATAACGCAGTAGGTTATGTTGAAATTAAAAGAGGGAGCACTGAATGCGTTGTCAGGGCCAAAGTTGTTCCGGAGCACAAAATAAGGATGAAATATTATCTTGTGACTATTCATTTAGAAGAGGCGAATAGTAATATAATTGATGCAACATGTGATGGTTGTCCTGCATCAGCTGGTAAATACTTACACTATAGAGTAAATATTTATGGTTAATGAGGATTATAAATATTTTCATTGATTTGTTTTACTTTCAGGTGGATGTAAACACACATTGGTGGTGTTATATTGGTTACAAAAAAAATCTACAGAACCATCATCTACATCCATAGAATGTTATTGGGCTAAACCACGATTAGCCAGTAAGGGAACACAGCCAATATCCTCCAAAGATATTTTTCCATCCAAGAAAAGAGGAATAGAACTAGGACCAAGAGATCCGGAGAAACTCAATGCATTTTATGAAGAATGTAAGAAAAGAAAAATTGGGGACTCTCTGATTTTGTCATTTTTACCAGATCATGATAATGGTTTGACAAAATGGTGTATATTTGACATGATACTTGATTTTGCAACTAAAACTAATAATCACAGTTTTGAATATTTTAAAAGTAACGTATCTGTGCCTCAATCTGTGCAAAATCAAATAGCAAAAAGCACTAAAAAGCAGGCAGAGTCAAAGTTATGGCATAGCATAAGACAGGGCCGAATAACAGCATCAAAAGTACATGAAGCTTGTCATTGTGACACACCTGATGGCTCTCTTGTGGAACAAATTCTTGGTGGTTACAAGATTTATGATACCAAAGCAATGAAGAGAGGAAAAATATTAGAAAAACCAATAATAAAAGAAGTTGAACGGCTATTGGGGGTCCACATTGAAGAATGTGGATTTCACTTAATTAATTTTTTTAGTGGAGCTTCGCCTGATGGTGTAGCCAATGACTTCATTGTTGAAGTAAAATGCCCTAGCACTGCTAAAACCGTGAAAAACTATCTAGATAAAAATAAAATAAAAGAAAAATTTTTGGCTCAATGCCAGTTCCAAATGCTGGCCACAGGATATAAAAAGTGTGCTTTTTGTGTTGCTGACCCAGATTTCGAACACAACAAAAAAATCGAAATAAAATGGGTTAAGTTTGACGTGGCTTATGCCAACAATTTGTTAGAAAGATCAGAAAAGTTTTGGAAAAATGCGATTTATCCCAAAATGTTACTTAACGCTTTGTCCTAAATATATTGGAGAAAAATCCCATGATAGCCAGACCTTCGTCATAGTATAAAGGAGTTTCTCTATGGATGCCTTTAGCCGTTATACTATACTAGCTGACCCGGTGAATCTGTTCTGCGTTAAATTTGAAAAATTCCAGTGGTTTGGGCTGTGCTATCCTGCGGGAACTATGCAATTTTCCGGGATAAAAACTATCCTATGTTCTTTCCCGGGACTCAAACTATCTGTATACCAAATTTCAACCAAATCGGCCCAGCGGTTTAAGCGTGAAAAGGTAACAGACAGACAGACAAAGTTACTTTCGCATTTATAATATTAGTAAGGATAACAAAGGTCTGACTACCATGGGCTAAATCTGTACTAAGATAGACTAAGTTCCGAAGGATGTTTCATTTTCATAATATGAGGACCCCATTCTGACTTCTGATGTGTGTTATCATGAACCCCAGCTAAAATATGACTTTATGTAGAAGAGGTACAGTCGAAACCTTACTCATACGTCCAAAGAAATCATTGTGTAATTTATGATAAAAATGTTCCACAGAGGTATGCAATTCTGTTTGTTCAACTGTACAGTATTAGGCTCTGTCTACCCCGCAAGGGATAAAGACGTGATTTATGTGTTGTGTATGTGTGTACAGTATGGTGATTTTTTTCTTATATACCACATCAGGTTTCGTTGGATAGGTCTTTCAAAAAGATTTTTGTTAAAAAGTCTATATTTATAACTAATTTGTACATTTTAAAATAAAACAAAGCAAAAATTATTGTATTTTTATTATGTCGCCTTGCAAATTGACTAAAGCACATGCTATAATAACTGCTTCGTCCACATATCTGACATGGTTATGGTTTATAACCGAGTGAGGCTTTAAAAAGGCAAATTCCCTCAATCTCCTTATCACACGTTCCACATGTATCCTCAAGCTGGCAATAATTTTGGTTTGGATCACCTCCTTTTTGGTTGGCGTTTCCTGTGAGGAAACACTTGGGGGCCGAAGTAGTTTCACGTGTCTCTGCGATAGGAGAGTTTCTATGCCTTTGAAGCCTCGATCGGCTAAAACCACAGCCCCCGGAGGAAGAATATCGACAAAGCCACTACATTCAGTAATAGCTTTGTCAGAAATCCTTCCTCCATAACCCTTCGAAATATAACATATGAAGCCATTTGGGCAACATGCAATCAAGTATTTTAATGTGTTGCATGATTTATACTGTGACCATGTCCTTGATTGCATAACAGGATTTGAGGCTTTTTCAATCTGGATCTCGAAACAGTCAAGTATGCATTGTACGTTAGCAAACCTCACTTTAAAAACAGGGGGCAATGTTTTTTTAATCATGATGGATTCTGGCAGGTATATAAACATTTGTAAATAAGTTGCCAGATGCGGTATACAAATTCTTAACAGCTCTTGCAATGTCACTTGACTTAAATGAAAGTGATGACTTATTCTTTGTATTGTGTCATTTTGCTTTAATTTAAATAAGGTGATAATGACATGCAGGGGGCGTAATTTGCATTGTTTGGCTAAAAAAATTATCAACCAAAAATATGACTTAGGAAGACCAAGATACATTTTGGGGTTTTCCTTAATAATTCTTAAGATATGTGTACGTCCTGACATATCATTCCCTTCCTTTACTGTCTCCTTGGTTGAGCTTGACGATGAGGGGCTAGAGGGTTCATATAATGTTGGTGTTGATGAACGACTTGCAGTTGAAGATGATGGCTTGCTTGGCATGATTTTTTCAGCAATAAGTGAGACATTTATATTAGCTGAACAGGCTACACATTTTACTGATGGTTTCACCATAACGGCTTTGTTTGAGTATATGATTTGGGTCTGAGTTGAAGAATCACACTGGAAAAAAAGAATCAAATTAATTTTACAAACTAGCCCTTTATAATAACAACTAGCTTTTATATTGTTTTACACTTTCACAATTTTGACAACTTTTTACTATGTAGGGTTTTATGGTTCCTACCATAGAAAAATTGTTATCGCTCAATCGGTCACTTGATTTTTCTTTTTATACAGGTACATAATTTTACCTTTGAATATGGATTGGTCCCATGTTGCAGTAACTGCTTTGACATAGTAGCCAGATCTTTTGTGTTTTCCAGTGGCTGTTCCGTTAGGCTGCTTTCATCATTCGACATTTCCTAATAATAAGCACATAATTAAGTACATATGAGCATCCATTTAACACTTAATTTTTTGCCTTAAGAAGACAGGAGAAGATTCACCAAATAAAACAATAGGTGTAGCAATGAACTAAGGTGTAAAAATTGATACATTTATTTTTAGTAGGTAACTGTACAATAGGCAAGGGATAAATATCCTGTGTTTACGTTCATAATAACACATTGAACATTTATATAAACTTGTTAATTAATATAGTGGAGAAAAATTACAAATTATAAAATAAGACACCTAGCTGATACTTACAATCTCATTGTATGTTTTGGTTAATATCAAGTTTGCAGTATTTTTTAGGCGTAACTTGCCAGATTTACTTTTGTAGCAATCTTCCTCAATCTGTAAATATAAGAAAAGCATTTTACTACATTCAATACTCTTAATTTCTTACAGCGACATTAACTGCAATATACTCACATTGATATGTTCCTCACAGACATACAAGTTCCGTTTCGGACAGTTGATATCTAGAGTTCGGCACCAAGTCGCTTGTAAAGCCTTTGGTAAGCTCAAATACACGGAATTTGGAAAATCCCGTCTATACTTCTTACACGACGGCACAAAGCATTGGAGTACATCCCTGTAATACTTCATTTCCTCTGCAGTGCTTTGGGGATCGTCCAAATCCATTATACTCGTGTAGAAGTCCAAAAGTCCAAGAAGCAGTGCCTAAGTCGTCGAAAGTAGCTGAAATCGTAGTCCAAATATCGTGCAAAGGTCGAAGAGAAGTGCGGCAATATCGAAAGTCCAGGGGTTGTGCTGAGGTCGTTGAAATATCATTAAAAAACACACTGCTAACACTGATTACACGCAAACGCAAATAAACAGAACCGCGGTATTATTTTTTGACAACGTCAAACGTGACAGTTGACGTAGTTTTTTTTTATTACAAGCTAGTTCTAGGCAACAGAGCTTTTCGGCCGTTAAATCTCACAAATGTCATATCGAGCATTTAAAAAATTATATCTCATTAATAATAGGGAATAAAAATAAAAGAGCTGCAGTTCCTGGATTATTAAGACGTCGACTATCGAAAAAAAATATAATTTGCACCTCTTCCAAAAACTTTACTTAGCCAATTGTGTCTCGCGACAGATAACAATCAAACTTTTTCAATCAGCACTATGATTGAATCTCCGCGAAGTATTAAAGAAAATACAACTAAGCCGTGTCAAATAAGTTTTGTTGCCATCAAAGTATTTAGAAACTAAATAGTTGTACTAAATAAATTTGCTGGTGACCTGTCTAACATAAAAGACACAGAAACATTTATTTTCAGTGTTGTTTTCCTCTGTAATGGGTTGGTTGATTCGAAAAATACACCTTAAAAAATTGAGGATACGAAGTTAGGCTTCAGATTTTGTCGTTCACTAGTCATAACACACACACCTTTGCCTTTGAATCTGCCAGGAAATTATTAACCGATGCCCAGGGTGCACCGGACCAAGCACTGCTCTTCCCCACGGACGGATCCAAAAACGAACCGCAGCTCTTGACCACACGCGAAGGTAACCCGACTCGTACCCCGTAGGTATAGGTTAAACTAACAAAATTAAGTGATTGACTATGAAGACTATTATGTCTATTAAGAAGATTATTTACTCACCGATCTCTTCTGATGATGATGATGCTCCAGCTTCATGTTCGCACATCGGTTCAGCGCGGTCAGCCGCCTGAACAGCGACTGGAGAGAGTCCGCGTCCAAGAACGGATGGTCGTTCTGAACTCCTGACACGTCTATAGGGAACTGGAGGTCTGTAACAAGAAAAAACAAGTGACAGTCTATAGGGACCTGGAGGTCTGGAACAAGACAAAACAAGTGAGATACGAAATGAGGATGAGGATGAGGATAACGAATTAAAGATATGTTATAATTGGCAGTTTTGAATTGCTAGTGACTTGTTCGATCAATTCCAAAAGACCTAAGAGTCAGAGAGATGAATCAACGCTTCGCTTTTCTGCTGCTGAAGTATGCATTTACGTGTAAGATACCCTAAAATGGAAGGAAATATCATTCAAGATATGAATGGGATTGTCCCTTCATGTTACCTTCAACGTGTAACAATTGATGTGCCTTCGTCATAACATCAATGTGTGAAACCTATGATAGTTATATTGTTATCATTTGGATAGAAAGCGACATTGTATGCGGTGATATCTTGCATTGGAGTTTTTTATTCTTTTTCCACAATTCTTAGTGACAGTTACTAAGTCAAGACCATTGTGAAGTGCGAGCGAAAACTAGCGTTTTCATTCGAATGGTGATAACGTTCAACTCTATTTCACGGACGCGGTTCAGAGAATCGCACCCCTGGAAACAATCATTACTTAGTCCGTTCACTGTTACGTATTATACTGAGTCAGGTGTCTCGACGTAGCTGGTGGGTTGACATTGACAGCAAGACACCTGATTCCGAATAATGCCTACGAAAGTTTACTAAGTATTAGGCGATGTGCGTGCTCCGGTATATTTGTGCACCATGGATGTCCCGAACAATTTGACCGCTTTGGTTGAGTCATTGTCAATGACCATTTTGGGTGTTTCCAAGTATTTGATGATCTTGACTGCTGCTTATTATATGACGCTGACTGTAACTTAGGCTCTGTCTACACAGTAAGGGATAAAGACGTGATCATGACCATCCCCATAAACCGATATGCATATAAGTCTAAAAGTAAACAACTCTTGTTGGTCCAACAAAACGATCCGAAGGGTGAATGTCAACAAAAATTGCTTTTTAACCCTAATGTTAAAAGGTCCGGAAAGGGTTTTTAGGCGAAGCGAAACATTAATTTGAGGAATAATGCTGTTATAAAAATGTTGATTTTTAATTTGATAGGCCCGTTTTTATTTACGAGTGACTTTCCGACGCTGCTTTTGATCTTTTCACTTTGTTTTTAGGGTTTCGTACGAAAAGGGTTCCCAGCAAGGCCCTTATTAACCCTCAACGCAAAAGGATATTATGACTCTCTCTGTGTATGACTGTGGTATTGTAGCTCTCAAGCGGATGTACCGATTCCGATGTATCATAACGATGGTTCATGATTCAATAGAGAAATCTGAAAGATGTCGTGAGACGTTAAAAAAAATTCTTATGGCTATCCCGCGGGAACTATGCTGTTTTCCGGGATAAAAACTATCGCATGTCCTTCCCAGGAACTGAAACTATCTGTATATTTTTTTTTAACTAAATCGGTTCAGTGGTTTTAGCGTGAAGAGGTAACAGACGGACAGAGTTACTTTCGTCTTTGGGTGAATTTCAAAACCGAGTTTTCTGACTGTCCCACGCTACCAAAAAAAAAACTATGACATATATGTACCAAAAAAAAATATGATCGTATTCTTTGCAATCATTTATGACGAGGCAAAGCCTTGAATAAGTGATGATGAGCTACCAATCCCCGAAAAAAAATATTGAAAGTTCGAAAATCCACGATTAGCATAGCTGTGAGGTATGTCACACGCCAAGTTTAGCTCAGAAAAATGAATACAACTTCGTCTATAATTGTCGTAATTTATTTCTGTAAAAAGCATTTTAAAGAGCTCTTCCTGGTCTATATTATAAAACAAAAAACAATGCAAAAATCTCGTAATTTAAAAATACAGGGATAGGAATGTGTTTGTCCCGCGCGAGAGCGTCTTTCGATGACTCGCAAATACCTGCTGGTTACTGATTGGTTGAGCTATGTAACGCCATTTTTAAGTTATTACGTCGAAGACATGCTAGTTCGTGTTCGATTACCGAGCAAAGCGGACGCGTAGTCTGCGCTGTGATTTTTAAAAATAGGTAAGTTTGTGTCACGATACTTTTGGTCAGCCTATAAGGTAATTTGTGTGGCTAGTAAATATTTCATGTTCAACTACTTTATCGATATGTCTGTTTAAGTGTTTTATAGTTTAGAACATCGAGAATGAACAGTCCTATTGTCATTTACCTAAAGCTTATACTTTCGACAGAAAAAAATAAATACACTTTTGCCGTAATTTGTGTGGCGTAATTTGTGTGTCACTTTTGCCCACGCAAATTACAAACGCGCCACACAAATTACATTTTATGTCTTATTTCAATAAAATGAGCATTTTATGATGGTTAATAACACTTGCTATCTTTAAAAAAACAACGTAAATACAATTACAATACTTTCTACTATTTTACGTTGTATTTTTTAATTTATTATTTTTGAACAACTTACGTATCTATGATACTGTTTAATTTTGTAATTGACGTTTAGTTTAATTACAACTTGCTTTTAGTTTCTGATTTATACCTTTTCTGTTTAAGGTATTTCAAAATGCGTCAAAAAAAAGAGGATAGACTCGAGAAAAAGAAATTGGCGGAAAGAAAAAGGAGACAGAAAATTAAAAACGATGCAGAAAATTATGAAAAATATAAAAGAGAAAAAAGAGAGAAATATCATCAAATGAAAAGAGAGAGAAAAATTCTTCCGATGTGTGGGTAGTCCCAGAATACTAAGCGTATATTGAGGGAAAGAAATAGAATCAACGTCAGGAACTGCAGGCAAAGACAGAAAATAATACAATTAGTCTGTAGAAACGCAGTGTGATTTTTAATTTTTTTTTTATTAACAACCTTAAGACTGATTTGTTTAGAAAGTGTCATTTTCTGTTTTAATGAATAAATCGGAAAATCAAAAAGTTTAGTTTTATTTAGCAAATTGATAGTAAAAAATTAAAAATCTAATTTGCGTGGCAACAATGTAATTTGTGTGGCATGAATTTTTTCGCCATCGAATTTTAGCTAAACTATTCAACACAGAAGAGTGCCTCTTTTTGCGTTTTGTTCATCATTCCAATCTCTGCCATAATCTATTATCAAAATATAAAATAAAAGAAAAAAAAACGCGCCACGAAAATTACCAAAAAACGTCCCGTTCAGAAATTCACCCCTTTATAATATTAGTGGGTTTGTGTGGATTGGAAGACAGATAACATCAACAAACAGAACTGTCAACAAAACAAAGAAAGAAAGAAAGAAGACATTTATTCCTTTTTGCAAAACACACAAATATACACACAATATAGAATATACACAATTTTATAGAAAATAAACAAGAAAAAAAACACAGACATGAAAAATAGATCATCGTTGCTGCCTTCGCAAAAGTGAAACGGGGAGTTTAAAATAAAAGGGCCGACCACGCACCGGCATCGCGTAAAGCGCTGCGGGTGTCTATGGACAGTGGTGATCATTTAACATCAGGTGACCCACTAGTTCGTTAGCTTGCCTCTCTAACATAAAAAAAAAACTAGAAGAGATACCTTCCTCTTCAAGCGGCAAGTAAAAATAGACCAGGTTCATAACTGGGGCGTCCAACAAAAGCCTTCAGTATCGCATGACGGCGTTTCCGGTCCAACCGGAAATAGTGGGGGGGGGGATACGGATGTCAAAGCTCCCCAGTCGAGCTTCGCCCGTCGCGCAAGTAGGCCGTCTAGGAAATAGTGAAAAGCTGATTTCCTCCAGGAAACTTGTGATGGATGCTATCTGGCCGATTGAGGGCTCGATTTCCGATCGTATGATAAAAGTTAATGCAGTGAAAAAGTATAAGAGATATAAGTAATCATGTTACCTAAGTATCTAGAGGATAAACAATTTTGAAAGAGGAAATTGGATTTTTTAGACGTCTGGTTTGCAGAGTTCACTACATAGTATAAAACAAAGTCGCTTTCCGCTGTCTGTCTGTCCCTATGTAAGCTAAGATCTTTAAAACTACACAACGGATTTTAATGCGGTTTTTTTTAATAGATAGAGTAGTTCAAGAGGAAGGCAGTAGCTAGTAAATTATAATTATAAGTGAAGGACGTTCTATAACTATTTGTTTCCTACATTTCCCACTCTTAGACCAAAAAAAATCAAGGCGGAGGCCAGTTTAAAATAACCAAAATGTGTCAAGCAAACTGGTCAAGACACTCATATACAAACGCGGTAAGGCGTTGTGTAAACCGACCTCACGTTGCATTTCGCAGAGTTCCATCTTCTTTCAACGCAGGAACATACGAGTATTAACAGTTGAAATATGAACTAAATATTTCAATACAAAGTTCATGCCAGACTATGCGAGTATTTTAAGTCAAATTTATGCTAGTTTTAAGTAGAAAGTGGCGCCCTCGTTTAAT
Source organism: Pandemis corylana (assembly GCA_949127965.1). NCBI lineage: Eukaryota > Metazoa > Arthropoda > Insecta > Lepidoptera > Tortricidae > Pandemis > Pandemis corylana. The sequence continues at coordinate 3,544,248 of OX421869.1, forward strand.
TTTTTCACTTTGTAGACTTAAAATGACCCGTAGTATCCAAACTTTTTGTACAGGATTTTTTCAGCCACAAAATTCCAGTGCTGCATGAGACGGGCTAAAATGTTTTTTTTTCCATTGACCTTTTCACAAACTTTTGACGGAGCGTAAAATCGAAAATAACTCGACGAAAAAAAGCTGTCAAAAATTTCGGTAAAAATTTGCAATCACGAAACCGGGGTCGCCACAACGAACTCTTTTTTAAAAGTGTTCACGTCGATTTAACGTTCACAATTTTACAAGAAGTCGTGTAATTTTACATAACAAATATTGACGACGCTTAGCGACAAAAAATCGCATAGTAACAAGGTCATGTGACAGCTAGTAACAGGTAGAAAAATTCGAAGTCTACCCACCTGCTATGTGGGGGTATAGCACGCGTCACAGAATGACGAGGATTCGGGTTCGATTCCCGGCAATAGCTTTACTTTTCGGATTTTTCTATGTTTCGAATTTACAGTGACATTTTAGTTTTTTTTAACAAATATTAATTTAACACTTCAACGCGAACAAAATTTGCGCCCAAAAATAAACTTACACTGAAAACTTAGGATATTGTATACCACTCAGAAATGACGGCATAGCGCTCAGAGTTATTTTATGATATAGCAACAGCCTTCTAAGCGTTATTAACGCTGGTTCATTTCACAGGTTATTTTTTTCCGTGAGTCTATATGAATGTATGTATTGTATAATTTTATTTTTATCTCCAAGCTACACCCAACCTCTATAATAATGTTCATATAACCTTAACACGAAGTAAAATTAGCCCGGGCTCAGTCGAGCGCGAGTATCCGGCCCGCTGGGCTCTTTCATCCCAAACGTGGTCTGTACATAATCATCAATGGCATTGGCGGGTTGGATTTGTTTGAAGGGTGTTTCTTTTTGCAAGGGTGTTAATTGGACTGGTTTAATGGGTTTTGTAGGCTTGGAAGCAGTGGGGTAGTTTGTCTGAGTATAAGAATATGTTAAAGACGAGTAAGGCTAGATTATCATGTTATCAGATTAGTAAACTGCCCAAAAGTAATCAGATTGATTTGGCGTTTGGGTTTTTTTGTGTGTAGGGGATATTAACTGTTAAGTTTGTGGGATTTATGTATGTTTTATGTGGCATCAGTGCTTGCATGTAAAACCAATCTGTGCAGCCTGGCTATCTTGCAAGTAAGTAGCGGAGTAGCAAGGTAAATGTTTTTAGTTACTCATTAGACAGCGCACCAAAGTGGTCGCCAAGCTAAAATGGGCGTGGGCCGGCCATTTGTACCAACGACACGACGAACGGTGGAGCATGCGCGTTTTGGACTGGAGACTTCGGCTAGGCAGAAGAAGTGAAGGCAGACCTGCCTGATGGTCAGATGACACAAGGAAAACAGCAGGACCAGTCTGGAAGAGGGAAATGGGCAACCATTCGGGATGGAGACGGATTGGAGAGGCGTATGCCCAACGGTGGGTGTTTACACGCTGAAGAAGAAGAAGAGAAGATGGGTTGCTAGCCGCATCGCCTATAACATGATTCCTAAGATTTTTGCCCGTTGTCTCGTTGGGCTTTTAGCATCGGTGCGGGAAGATACGCAACTGGTACATTCTTTGTTTTTTTCTTTACTCCCAGACCTAGAAGAACTACGCCACTGCAAAGTGGATATAAATTTGTTTAAAAACATAAATCACAAAGCTACCGACAGAGGGCTTAGCTTGAAAACAAAATGCAGTAACAAGAAGCTTATCGCTTCCTAGATCCACTAAAAGTGCAACTGTAACCTTATACCTACTTAGTCCGTAACAATACTATCTGTCAGATAAGCCGCTGATAACGTATAATGGCTTTAAGTGTATGCAACTATGACTCACGTTCCGACTTATCAGCTACTAATCTGTAAGATTTTGTAAAGCGGCTACCATTTTGGTTCAGTTTTGTTTTTTTAGGGTTTGAAAACAAATTGACGTATTATTGACTCAAGCGATGAGCTAATTTTGAATGAAAGAGTTATAACTGTTGAGGGAAGGACGGCGTGCAAGGTTTTACTCGTTAATCCTGCCGCCAAGCAGCTGTGTTTGCGCTGCTGTGTTCTAGCGTGGAGTGGAGAGCAATCCATCTGCAATCCTCTAGTGTTGCAGGTGTCTACGAGTGGTAGTGCTCAGTGCTCACTTACCATCATGTTACCCACTTGCTCGTGTGCCTTTCTTGTCGTATAAAGAAACAAACTTAGAGCTAATAAAACCGATCAAAACATAGTATTGACAGATGGTATTGTTACGGATATGAAGCGATATGCCTCTTGTTACATTTTGTTTTCCATCGGGTGACCCGCTTGATCGTTTTCCCCCTATCATATAAAGAAAACTTCAAGACGGAGTTTTGTGAATGTCACAGTGAATTACGTCTTAGCGTGTGTGTGCAGCACGCACACAAGCGCAAGCAAACAGGTTAAAGATACGCACACGCAGACGCGGCAAGGCGTAGCTTCACTTTGCCGGCAGAACACAATCTTGACCTTTTCATTTGCTTGCGTGATCAACACAAAGCACGAGTCACCTGGGCTCTATTTCACCAATTCCACAATTGTCATTTACAAGTGACAATTCGACCGGCGTGGAGTCTCGTCGAGATTGTAATGTACTCAGAATTGTCAGATGTCGCCGACAAATGTCGCGTTGGTGAAACAGCGGCCAGGTGTAGTTTAACAATGGCTGAAAGTAAACAGATACCTACGCCAATCCAATTAACGGAATCATTCTTCTGATGACAAAGGAATTTCATGTCTAACCACCGTTTTAGAGTCAGGCTTATTCCACCTGAGACCCGGAATAAGAAAAACTATTTAAGAATTAAAGAGATATAAAAAAAAAAACAAATCGCATGGCCATATGATTTTCCGCATGCCAGTGGCATTGAGAACATTTGGAAGTCCGGTGATGCCGCGAGAAACTAAGAAAATAGACCCACCGTAAAGTCGCCTTTTATATTGCAATGTGTAAAAAAGAGAGGCGATTGAAGTAGAGAATCCATGTAGTTGTGTGGCATCTGTCCCGCGTGTCCCTAGACAAGTAAGTAAGTAAGTAAATGCTTTATTGTACAAATATAAAGAAACAGATACAACAACACAACCCAACAACACAAGTGACAAGTGATACGCTCGGGAGCGTAACGATGTCGACATACGCTTGCCAGTACTATAATGTTCCGCTAGATCACGTGGTATATCCCAGACACGTCAATCCCATACAATTTAATTCCGTTCTCTTGGCGCTATTCAGTGGCAAATATTATAATAAAACTTCATAGTTAGGGTGACGAGTCTGTATCGGATGGTCGAATGATTCCTTGGCCTATCGTAATGTTTAATCAAATGATCGTTTGGGGTAATCTAAACTGAATTTATATTGAAATCATCGATGTTTCAGGAAAATTATAAAATAAATTTGTCCTTTTAAGGCGACTAGAGCTACCAATGACCTTGGCCGTCGGGGCAGGGCCTAGGCGCTACACCCGCACGCATACCACTCCCCGCACTGATCAAAGAATACGCGGAAGCGCAGAAGCGCGCACTATTCGGTCAGCATTATTGCCTACACGCTAAAGAATCTAAGAGACTGCAAGGCCGCCCGGTATTATAGCATTTTTTTTTAAATATTAAAACTAACAAACGGGCATGCGGTGCACCTGATGGTAAGTGATCACCGCAGTGATGATTTATTCTTATTCCAGTTGCCTGAAAATTCTATTCTAATATAGGTATGTAGGGTACCTACCTACTTGAATTGTGCTAAGTTAATCCCAGCAGAATAAACTGCAGGGTTGGATGGATTTACTAACTTCCACGTATGAATGCAGTGTTAGACTTATGAGTCTGACTTATCTATCGTCGCATTAGGAATTGCTACAAGTGCCTTGCATTTTTTATTATCTTTTTTCACGGTACCAAGGGGAACTAACTTGCCAGCTGAAATTGAATCGGCTGGCACAAAGGCTGGTGGGGCAAACAACGAAATACCTAAACTTTTAAACATGAAGACAATTCCAAGCGTTCGTTCTTCATAGAAAATTTTATGACGCCTAATTCTTTGGGAAATTCAATACGTCATAAAAACCGATTGTTATTTCATTTTTCCTTTACCGGCTGGTGGTTTGTAATGACAATTAAACTGTCAAATTTGTAAGTAAATTATAAAAAAAAGCTATTCCCGGCCATAGCTTTACTTTTCGGATTTTTCTGTGTTCTAATTTTCAGTGACATTTTCGAAATTTAATTTCTAACGGTAAAACTGTAAAAGTAAACATAAAAATCAAGAAATTAAAATTCTTGATTCATTTGATAGTTACCTATCCATTAAACTGTCATTGATAAAAATCACGGGAACTAATTAAGCCTTCTTCGCGTATTAGTTAATTTGGTCATCGTGTTTGACGAATGTGTACGTTGCCTGCCACAGATTATGGAATACGCCTCAAAAGTGTCCAGACCTCTATTTCACCACGACAATTGTCGGTGACAAGTGACAATCCTCTTTACATTGCAAGCTCGACGAGAATCTATGACGGTTGGCTTCATATTGAATACGCATTGCATTTCGAAATGTCAATGATCACCGACAATTGGCAAAAATCAAGAAGTAAAAACCCTTGATTCATTAAATAATAGTAACTCTAATAACCTAAACTAAAAGTAGCCGAAAAGACACGGACATTCGGCGTTAAGGGAGCGGATCAGAATACATAAACTTTAAAATGTATAATGGGTTAAAATACATAATGGTTCAAAATATATGTATGTATGTAGGTATGTATGTAAACTCTTTATTGTGCAAAATAAACAAGACAAAATACAATTGACAAACACTGAGATACATGCACAAAGGCGGACTTATCCCTTTAAGGGATCTCTTCCAGTCAACCTTTGATATATAACGCAATTTTCTGTAAAACTATTAGCTAAATGAACTTTTTTGATATCGTAATCTATAGATTAGTTTAGGTTAGGTTAGGTTTGTTTTATAACAATCCTGTTAATTTGTAACTTTCTGAGAAAATCACATTATATATTATAAAACATTGTATATTTTAACCCATTATACATTTTAAACTCTATGTATACGTACCCGGCGTTAAGCTAATCTAATATTTTAGCTCAGACATATCGATTGATTAAAATCGTATTCAATTCATTGTAATCAGTTCATTGTCCTTCCTACATAGATAAGGTGAATGCACGATTACAGTAAAAAAGATTGAAGTAAACTGAACAATTCATTGCGATTCTACTTTAAAGTTTATTATAAAGCGAATCACATGCAAATACCTTCACAAACACATAATAATATAGCCTTTTTTTATTCCGAATTCGCTACAATTTCATTTTTTTTTTGTTGTTGTTGTTTTTATTATTAAATTGTCGCGTAATTCGGCGTGCCTCATGGCATAGGCCTCCTCCACAAACACATAGACGGACATAATTGCAACACAGACTTCACTATCTGATGACGCTTAGCGACCAAAATTCGCATAGTAACAAGGTCACGTGACAGCTAGTAACAGGTAGAAAAATTCCAAGACTACCCACCTGCTATGGGTGGTGTAGTATAGCACGCGTCACGAAATGACGAGGATTCGGATTCGATTCCCAGCTATAGCTTTACTTTTCGGATTTTTCAATGTGTTCTAATTTTCAGTGACATTTGGAAATCTATCTTTTTTTTTTTTTTTTTTATATGAATAGGAAGGCAAACGAGCAAGTGGGTCACCTGATGGTAAGTGATCACCACAGCCCATAGACACCCGCAACCCCTGAGGGATTGCAGATGCGTTGCCAACCTAGAGGACTAAGATGCAATGCCTCTTGTGCCCGTAATTTCCCCGGCTGTCTTACTCTCCACACCGGAACACAGCAGTGCAAGCACTGCTACTTAGCGGCAGGATTAGCGAGTAAGATGGTGGTAGCGATCCGGACGGACCTTGCACAAGGCCCTACCACCCGCAAAATATTACGCAACTAATAACAACGTATCTGTACTAAATATTACGCAACTAATACGTAGCGAGATGGCGTGGCCAAAGTGAACAGATACCTTCTAGGCTACGTGTACCATCTTAGGCCTTCCATCAAGCGAGATTGAGGGCAAACGTAAGCCTATTTTATGTAAAAAAAACATAGCAAAGTAAATGTTTTTGTTCATTAATGAAATTCCGTAATGTATCGCCTGATTTAATCAAAACTGCACGAAACGCCAACTTTCATACGAGTTTATTTTAAACTAGCTTCTGCCCGCGACTTCGTCTGCGTGGAATTATACATAAAAACCTTCCTCTTGAATCACTCTATCTATTAAAAAAAACCGCATCAAAATCCGTTGTGTAGTTTTGAAGATATGAGCATACATAGGGACATAGGGATATAGGGACACAGGGACATAGGGACAGAGAAAGCGACTTTATTTTATACTAGCTTCTGCCCGCGACTTCGTCTGCGTAGAATTATACATAAAAATCTTCCTCTTGAATCACTCTATCTATTAAAAAAACCGCATCAAAATCCGTTGTGTAGTTTTGAAGATATAAGCATACATAGGGATATAGGGACAGAGAAAGCGACTTTGTTTTATACTATGTAGTGATAGTGAAGCCTCCAGCTTTAAAAGTGCAGTTGGTACTACTATTTTTTTCATCCCTTCAGGGATAGGCAAAACAAATAGTGTCCATACAGCCATGTATGATGTAAATTTGTTCTTGATAGTTTTTTTTTCTAAGGCTCGAAGCCAAGTTTCAAGTCCTTTGTTTTTAGGCTATACATCAATGTCTGTTGTGCTTTAAAATTTCAGCAAAAATTGTTAAAGAATGTCTATGGTTTGTGTCGTAGCAACAGTTTCAGTCTTCAAGATAAGAGAGATAGTGCATCCGACTCGTTATACTTTAACAAATGCCAGGTTTGGATGGAAGCGTGAAAAACAAGAGTAGTATTTCATTTCAGTGATTCTTATTCTGGAGAATTGCTTACGCGTGATCCATCTTTGTATCATATCGTCAACATAGATCTCACAGGAGGGCTCAGAGAATCGCTGACTAAAAATGGAATAGGGAAAATATATTTTTGTTGATGCCACAAATCGAAATATGAATAAGAGTGGCCTTTGCTTTGGTAGTGATAGTGAAGCAACTTGTTGTCCTACATACAAAGAATATATATAAACATATTATACATATTAAGGAAGTCTTTATCACTTCTGGGGAAGACGAAGAAGTTAGAAGAAATACATACAATAAAGAATACATACACAAATCACGTCTTTATCCCTTACGGGGTAGACAGAGCCTAAGGTAAAGAAATAAGAAAGAAAAACGGGTTTCATTGCAGCTGCCTGCAAATTTCCCGCCTTCCTATAGGAACTTTACACTTCAGGCATGAAACGTAGCCCACGTTAATTAAAAATAGCATGGCTTTTTCTATTTGTAAAGGAACTCATGTCGGCTTAGTCCTTTCAGGGGATACTCTTTACATTAAACGTATGATAAGGTTAGTGTCTTTATTAATTGTGGAATTCCCTGCCTTTAATCATAAGGCGCGCTAAATCGTTACCCATATTTAAATCTATGTTGAAGGAGCACTATCTGTCATCTTGTGCATGAATCTTGTAGCTGGCTTTTTTAGGTATGTGTGTACGATTATGTGTCTATTTATATCTCCATTTATTGTAAATGTGTGTTTCATGTATGATATATTATGTATTTCAGTACTTAGTATATTAATATATATTCTATATTGCACCACCTGCTCAGATCTGTTCTGTTCTCCAATCCATTATGGTTGCCTGGTAGAGATCGCTCTGTAGCGATAAGGCCGCCTATTGTTACCTTGTAATATTCTATATACCTTTTTTCTGTTTTGGTTGTTATATGTGGTGTTCAATAAAAAGTTATTGTATTGTATTGTATTGTAACCTCGCGATCGGAAAGCGGAGAAGATCCGTGTAGTTCCAGTCTTATCGGGTGAGCGTGTTCAGAAACAGACTTAACTAATTTAAACTAAATCTTCCGTGGCTCTTTAAAAAATGTAATAAAAGCAAACCATTCTGCAACACTTTAACGATTAATAACTCCTGTCCTATACAATAATCTGTGTATTCTGTTCGACCTAAATGGGCTCCACAAAGCCGGTGCCCATTCAGCCGTGCATTCGATTAACTTTGCAAATGGCTGGTTATTCCTGTATCAACAGGTTGAATTGATTCATTGATGAGTTTACCTAGCGACTAGTTGAATGGACTCATGATTTCTTTACAATTACGAATTCATTTACGGATTTTACTTTCAATTACGGATTCAGGTGACGTAGCATCTTTAAGCTATCGAATTGTTATGTTATATGTGAAAAACTTAAGTAAATGAAATTTCTAAACGCACTGATAATTAGAACACAATAGAAAGATCCGAAAAGTAAAGATATGGCCAGGAATCGTACCCGGATTCTCGTCATTCCGTGACGCGTGCTATACTCCTACACTACCCACAGATGGGTAAGCCTTCGAAGTTTTCTATCTGTTACTAGCTGTCACGTGACCTTGTTACTATGCGAATTTTAGTCGCTAAGCGTCATCTGTTTGAATGACGTGTGTGTAAGTAAATGACGTGTTGTATGTGTGAGTAATGTGAGCGAATAGACAAATTGACGTTACAAATTAGAAAAATGACTTAAGTTCCATATCAGTTCTGTCTCTACATGCATACAAAAGACAGCGGTAAGACCACGCAAAACAGCTATAAATACATTACGAAGCTTTTGCTAAGTGTGACTTGAACCAAGTTGGTTTTACAATAACAATAACCAGAGATTTTGACATAATATTTCATTGGTTTTGTGTCTAATATACGTCAAACTTGACTTGATTAAATTGATATTAAACTTGATGCAACTCACACCGAATAAGTTTTTTTATTTTTTATTTCAATTTCCCTTCTCTAAGTCCTTTAACTTTGTCAGCATGCTTACCCTCACCTTTGCCACTTACCCACAGAATGAAAAAAAAAGGAAAAAAAAAACTTTTTTAACGTCAGGACGTTATGCTGTCTGTACCGTCCATAACATGTGTTAGGTATTTGTTTTAGGTTTCCTGTCTGCTCCTCCCCCAAAATCAAAATTACATAAAACCAAACAATCTCCTCACGTGTGTAATGTCGCTACGCCGACATTGGCGAATTACGCCTTGCTAAAATAAAGCAAGAGTGAGAGTCACAAAAAAAAAAGTTTTTTTTTACATCCAATCAACTGTAAAAACAATTTCAAGTCAATCCGTCATAACCATAACAAACTAACGAGTATTCCAAGGTTCTAAAACGTATTTCGTTGCAAAATATGAATGAAACCGATAGACAATAGAGCTTGCAAAAATACCGGTGGTACGGTACTTAAGGTAAAATCAGAACATCCCTAGTCCGCATTAGTTTTATGAATTTTATGATCCTGATACAAAAAACAAAACAATAGCGCGGCCCACTTTAAGTCCTTCCTCATTTTAAGTACAACAGCTTCCTCGAAATGCGATTAGAGCGAATTCCTCAAAAAAATGTACATACATGAATCACGTCTTTATCCCTTACGGGGTAGACATAGCCTAAGATAACAATACCTAAAGACCACATTTAGCATTATTGTGAGTGTATGGAAAAGGGAATCAAAATAGTAATGGGTTGCTAGTCACATCGCCTATAACATGTTTCCTAAGATTTTCTCCCATTACCTCGATGGACTTTTACCATCCGCGGGAAGAGAAGCAACTGGAATATTCTATGTTTTTTCTTTGCTCCTAGACCAGCATGGAATTCCTCTAAAAAATGTGGCCTTCGAAAATACATATCGGCTTCTATGCTATGAAAAACGGCTAGCTCAGATCTTCTCGAGGTTTTACGATCCTCACTTAAGGGAGGCTCTCGAGCGCCTGTTTATAGGCCTTCGGGTAACGGTATTTTCCTGGACTTTACGATAATTTCAAGTGAAAGTGATAACGAAGAGTTAAACTAAGTTGCCTTGTCTACTTAGTTACTAAGGCTTGGTCTGTGTATCCGTCTATCCGTCAGTCCTTTCTTCATTGTTTTTATTTCTAAATTATGATTGTCCATCATTTATCATTTTTGTTGTCAGTATATGTTTAATTATCCTTGCGCTAAAAATTAACGCTGCGCATTGGCATTTGTTGCCGTCACAATGTGCTTTGGCTTTCTCTTGTCAGGTCAGGCCAACCAAAGCCAACATTTTTTTTTATTATTATAAAATTCATCCCTTGTGGGATAAGTAAAGGAATTATTGTCCATTCAGCCAGTAATAAAGGTTGTAATGCCGGTTCATTGTTTTGCATTGATATATATTTTTTTTAATATGTGCTTACTTGATGGTCCCATCGGAAGACCAGCGCTGGCTGCAAGGCCAGCATTATTCTGAGATGGGACCATTTCGTGACGTATGTTCTTATGTTTTTTATTTACTCCTTTTTTTGCTTTTGTATTATATGTCACGAATAAATGTTTTCTTTCTTTCTTCGTCCGTCCATCCATCTGTTCATCCGTTTGTCACAGCACTTTTCTTTTAAATCGTAATTGGTATACAATTTTAATTATTACATAGTGTGAAGATCGTTCCATTGTTTCAAGAAATGTTATGTCAAATTAAATTAACGTGTCGTGTTTGCAATTTATTCAATAAAAAAATTACCTCCGCTAAATAGAATATGGAAGATAAAAAAGTATTGAGTTCACAAACTTACATACATACACGTCTTTATCCCTTACGGGGTAGACAGAGCCTAAGGTAACAAAACCTCAAGGCCACGTTTAGCATGATTAAAGGCGTATAGGTGGAAAGGGAAATCAAAATAGTGATGGGTTGCTTGGCGCATCGTCTATGACATGATTCCTAAGACTCGCCCATTCCCTCGATGGGCTTCTCGGTAGAAAACGGCACGGAAAGAGCAGCAACTGATACATTCTATGCTTTTTCGGTACTCCCAGACCAGCATGGAAGAATAGAATATGGAAGACGAAAAAGTATTGAGTTTACAAACTTAATTCAATACTCATTCACGGTAATAATACGAGAAAGGAACTTAGGATTCAATTTCCATGTCGTATCTTTCCAGTCGTTCCTTTCTTAGAATAATAATGATCATGAAACCCTCCTTCTTCGAAAGATAATTGAATCACATGAAGTACTGAGCATCTGGTGTCTTAACCTTGGCTGTTTCGCTTAAAATCATTCGCATGCAGCAAGTCTAGAGTGGCAGCGGAAACGGCGACAAATAAAAAAGTATCACAGGACAAATTGCACCAATTACTCTAAACTTTCACTTTGTCGGTCCCTCGTTTAATGCTCCTCTCATCTACTCAAAGGTTAACTAGTAGAGATCCCTTATAGGGATAAGTTCGCTTTTGTGCATATATTAATGTTTTTTTATTTTTTTGTGAATTGTATCTGTTTCTTTATATATATATATATATATATTTTTTTTATGTGAATAGGAAGGCAAACGAGCAAGTGGGTCACCTGATGGTAAGTGATCACCACTGCCCATAGACACCCGCAACCCCGGGGGGATTGCAGATGCGTTGCCAACCTAGAGGACTAAGATGAAATGCCTCTTGTGCCCGTAATTTCCCCGGCTGTCTTACTCTCCACACCGGAACACAGCAGTGCAAGCTCTGCTACTTAGCGGCAGGATTAGCGAGTAAGATGGTGGTAGCGATCCGGACGGACCTTGCACAAGGCCCTACCACCCGCTAACAATACAATAGTCCAATAGTCTAGCCGACAAGTTCAAAATGGTCTAAAATAGAGATACTGCTCTTAAAATTATGTGCGATAGCTCATTGGATGCGGAATGACGCCTAGAAAATGTGCTAAAAGAGTCATTTCGCATTCAAAGAGCTATCGCACATAATTTTAAGAGCAGTATCTCTATTTTAGACCATTTTGAACTTGTCGGCTAGACTACAATAAAGCATTTACTTACTTACTTAATCTAGTCCCGAACAAGCAAAACTTGTACGAGCTAACTTTAATTGTTTAGCAGATGGAACGTTGTCATAGTGACATGATTGCTTGTTAGTGTTTAAAACACGTTGCTAAAGTTCAATATGTTTGCTCAACAGTTAAAGTTAGGCTAGCTTACCCATCACTATTTTGGTTCCCCTTTCCACCTAGACTCCCGCAATCATGCTAAACGTGGCCTTTAGGTCTTGTTACTATACGCTCCGTCTACCCCGTAAGGGATAAAGACGTGATTTGTGTATATGTATGTAATTATTCGATTGTAAAGTCATGTACATGATACTACAGTCAACGGACACACTTTAATACATACAACATACACTTTTTTCTAACTGCTCGTTCTAGAAAGAGACAGATAGTCTATCTCGCTCTCTCGTGCTAGCGGGGCAGCTACGGCATGAGCATATTATAGCTTCCGCTACAGCATCTACTTTAATAACGCTTACCTAATGACCTAACCATCTGGCTTCGATTACGTTTGAGATGACTGGAATAAGGAGTCATTGATGATCTTGTAATTAGCTCATGAGGTCACTTAATGGAGAACAATATAGTGTATAACTTGCATTAAGTGTCTGAGTGTTGTTTAAATTTAAATGGTAAGGTGCATTGGGGTAAATTCGAAATTGGGGGAATTCCGAAAGTCGTATCCATTAAACGGGGAACAATTCCATAATCTGGCAACGCTTATCTAGAAACCAAAGACATTGGAGCTTCGAGGCAAGCGTTGCTAGATTATGTAATTGTTTCCCGTTTAGTGGATATCCACGAGATTCGAAATTACCCCTATTTCGAATTTACCCCAATGCACTTGTTCTTTACGAAATTGAAGTAAACAAATGAAGGTACCTAGTTTAAGGCTCTACTGCCTGATACAACTAACATTATTGGCCTGGAATAAACAACCGTGTTCAGAATACATGATATTATATTGACAAATACAAAATCCCACTACCTACTATTATAAATGTGAAAGTTTGTGAGTGTGGACGAAGGATGTTTGATACTGAGATTTATGGTCTAATGACACGTAGGCTACTTTTTGTCCCGGAAAACTGCGTAGTCCCCCGGGATAGCGTTGGAATTTGCAAACGAAGTCGCGGGCAACAGCTAGTTGCAAAAAAAGAGACCACTATCACGGAAAAACTTAATATTAAATATCATAACCCTATGAATATATTTTCTTTGTATAGCTTTAAACACCTCTATGACTCGTTCGAGGGAACTAGGTCGAGGTAATTTGGGATGTCCCGAAAAATGGGCGAATTATTACGTCGTGAACATTTTCCAGTCTTCATTCGTCTTCATTAACAAGAGTAATATTTTAACCCCGAAAATATGACGGAAAACATTAAAGGTGTAGCTTTTGCATATTTCGTAACACATACCTGAATTTTCCAACACCACGTTCATAATGGGAACAAAACAAACACTCCTAGAATCTCATAGAACAGTTTGTGTTCAAGCACCGGTAATTAAAAACTATTTGATACTTTTTTTAAAACCACATCACAAAATTAGGACTGGCCACTACCGCACACCGAAATGGACTGATACCTGAGCTAATCAGAGCAAAGAAAAAAATATTTTGACAGATACGCTCAGTTCGGCTGTCAAAACGACCGACCCCCTACCGCCCTATGCATTTAACAAAACACCACCCACTTCAAACAAAAACGTCATCAAAAACCTCGTTGTTAGAGTCGCATTTCGATGTTGGATTTTTTTTTCGAAAACGGAATTTTAAATTTAGTGAACCTCGAATTATGCGAACCGTAGCCTTCTTGACTTTATGGTAAGAGCATTACAGTTGTGTTTTCTACAGGATGTTTTTAAATGAGGAATTTAGACATTTAAACAGAAATGTTTACCTGGTGCCGAGATAAGGCTAATCGGTTATGTTTTGTTTGGTCACAGAATGACATTAACGACCGTTTTCGTGGTCTTTAGTCGATGGCGAACACTTTCACTTAACTTTTGTCGTCATTTTTGTTAAAGCCTACGTGACCATGAACATGATACATTTGTCAAACTAATGAACTTTTGAAGCTACTGTCCTGCCTGTTTATAATAGGTTAGAGAAAACAAAAACTTGTTTCTTAATTAGGTACTTTAAAGATGGTCATTTAATAGTCATTATGCAAAACAAACTTTGCATGACATGACTATCTTTTCAAATGTTTAATATTACATAACATTTGGTTATTCTTGCATATAAGTAGTTTTAAAGCTGGGATTTATAGAATACTGAAACATTAAGGTTACCAATATTTAAAAATATATTGATATTGTTTGTTCTTATAAGTTTTTTGTTTGATTTTATCTGGGAGACATCTTATAAACAAATGAAACGATTCTAAAAAAACACTTTTAATAAGCTACAATGTCCTTCGTTACCGTGGGAAATATTATTCATCCCAAGAAAGCGCTAAATTGCCTTAAATATCAGACAATGCCGGGGCAGCCATGTATATTAATATTGTAAATAACTCTGTCTGTTTGTTTGCTACTTCTTTGCAGCAAAACTGCTTTAACAATCTTCATAAATTTTCCAGAAAGTTTCAATATTATCGGATGGCGATAAACGAATTCTTTATAAACAATGTTGTTGTCGGTGGTTTGAACGTTTGAGCGTTACATATATATATAAATCACGTTTACCGTTATGAGGTAGACAAAGCCAAAGGCCACGCTTAGCATGACTGTAAGCGCATAGGTGGAAGTGGAAAGGGGAATCAAAATAGTGGTTTGAGCGTTGAGTTGGTATACTACTCTAACATAATTTCAAAAAATATTTATACTCTTAAGTAGTAACAAAACAACTATAGTTGCCTCTAATAAAAATACCATGCAACAAATAATCCAAAAAACATGTTTAAAGGAAGTTAAAACCAGGAAGCAAACAAAATACACATGATGTTAAATATTTTTCCGTTATCTTTTATATCTTATCTAATAGATTAGGAAGCGTCGGATATCTATAAACCTGTGCGTCATGAGGATTTTAAAAATAGTAATACTAGTTCTACATAGTAAAGATAACGTGATGTAATTACTGTGAAGATAATTTTGTTTTGTTGATATTAATATAAAAAGTTGTACTACATTTTTATATCTTAAAGATTTGGTCATGTCGAGACATAATCATCATTTCCAGCCTTTAAGTCCTACAGTTGGACACAGGCGTTCCGTCAGAACTAGAGAGCTTGTGCTATAGTTTACCCGTGGGGCACGATTTAAAAAAAAACAGAATCAAAAACAAATACACGAAGTCAAGTTACTGAAAAAATACCAAAAATACATTTTCTCAACATAATTTATACTAGGCAAATGTAATCTCTTTTAAAGCACAATAAATATTTTTTTTATCATAAACTGAATAGTATTCAATGAATAATAGAATATTTACGTCGGAAAAAGAAAAAGTGACGGAACCTCTGGTCCTATTAAAGGATAATTTACTTTATATTGTCATCGTTTGAGATAGAAATAATATGGACATGCTTTGCGCTATACTTTGTGTACAAGAAAAATAATAATATGTTTTCATAACGCTGTACGACTGTCCTGCTGTAATTTCTCATCTACAGATCATATTTCTCAACCGTTCTGTGAAATTTTGTGGGCAGTAATGATAATTATGCATAGATTTTTTCTGTCGATTCTATTTACGTTTTTTTTAAGTACCCTAACTTTATTTGTCATTTTCAACGCTAACGCGTTTGAGAAGTATTTTATAACAGAAAACTAACACTAAGCTACTGAGCCTATACAGGTACATATAGTACCTGAGCTTTTTCCGAAAAAAAAAATCCACAAGATCACTTTTTCCAGATTTAACTATTTTGAATGTTTCTTACTCAGTATCTTTTACCCCATCGATCCCTATACAAGAAAAAATGTGTCCCAAAATTTCCATTACAGTTCGTCACTTTTTTTCATATAGGTATGTATGGAACGTGACGAACAGGAAAAAAATCCATAGTAAAATCTGGGGCACATTTTTTCTTGTATGAGAATCGACAGGGTAAACGATTCTGAGTAAGAACAATCAAAATATATGAATTCTAGAAAATAATGTACTATAATTTTATTTTTCAAGGATTTCGTTTTGGCAAAAAAAGGTAAATCTTTTTTGTTCATTTGCACGAATCTCCGCAAAGTAACGCCTGATTCAATCAAATGAATAATACTATTAGAAAGTGGGAATATCCACGAAACGCCATCTTGAATAAACGTAAGAATAGCGGTCAATTGAATGGGATTCCGCCTCATCCCCACAGCTGAACTTCGTTACGGCGCAACAGGATGTTTACACTAAATAAAGTGACATGACATTTTATGACATAAAAGTGGACGCGGTTGAATTTTAGATCATTTTGAGTGGACATAATGATAAACACAATTAATTGATAAACACTGACATGCGCAAAGGCAGACTTATCCCTATAAGGGATCTCTGCCAGTTAACCTTTGAGCAGATGAGAGGAGCATTTAAACGAGACCGGGAATGAAGTCGAACTCGAATTCGAAGTCGCGGGCAAAAGCCAGTAATTTAAAACCACAAAATAAAAGGCTGAGCTCAAGGTAACATTTCTAAAAGCATGAAGGTACGCCTTTTTCGTTGTCTTTTACTGGAGCATCAAGAGGCATCAACAGGTAATTTTTATTTCAAAAAATTTTGACCAAAGTAGAATCTGATTATGAAACGACTTTTGGCATGAGCCACTACTAATAACTATTACTACCTACCTAAATCAAGCATGTCATTTATAATTGAAAAAAATTCGTTAGGAATTCGCCCATAATTAACCACGTAAAATTTTCAAACCTCCTGTACATCGTAATATAAACCGCACATTCAATGGGGTAAGTATGATTAATAGATTTGCTGGAGAGTCTCAGCTGCGAGAGACATGTCCTTCTATTTACGTATTTCTTGGTAATTTCAATAGGATATAATATTGATGGCATTGAAAAGAAAGGAGTAATACGTGATCCTAATTGAGTACTTTCGAATACCAAAAGCCGTCATGTTGACGACAAACATATTATACAACAAACATATTTGTCTTTGAGTTATCACACTAATTCATCAAACACTGTTGAATATTACATATGATGTGTTCTTCCATACCGGTCTGGGAGTAAAGAAAAAACATAGAATTTACCAGTTGCTTCTCTTCCCGAGCAGATGGTAAAAGCCCATCGAAGGAATGGGCGAAAGTCTTAGGAATCATGCTATGGGCGATGCGGCTAGCGACCTATCACTATTTTTTTTCCCTTTCCAGCTATACGCCCTTAATCATGCTAAACGAGGTCTTTGGGTCTTCTTACCTTGGGCTCTGTCTACTCCGTAAGGGATAAAGGCGTGATTTATGTATGTACCTATGTATTTATGTCTCTAAATTTGTTGTCCTATCACATTATGCATCGAAATATAACGAAAATCTGGACATCATATCAAACATTTACATCGATGATATGATATAATAAATTGAATTGAATTAAATCAAGTATAAAACACCACGAACAACGCTAAAGGTTAATGACCATTTAATCCAAGATGGTGAAGATCCTAGACTTGAAATAGAACTTTGCTTCAGACAAGTTCGTTTAATCAAGCGAATACTCTTTCACCATCGTGGAATACAAATAACTTGATTTTGTAATAAATTGTGATTCTTCTTACCTTCGTACATCTGAGCATATTGGGGGAAGCCAGCTGCTCGCAGCCATTTGCAAGCCTCCGCCGCTTCTATCTCTGTAACAATCAGAAAGACCCGCATTAGCTAAGGCTCAGCTGTTTTCCGTGGAATAAAAAGGAGCCAGCAGTAAGGTCCTCACTTGAGGGACGACGCTCGCGAGCCTATAAGGTTTTTGGTTATTGCAACATGGAACAGTTATGGTTAGAGCTCGAAGATGAGTACCCGGCTTTATGCATTACCTTCTTTTACAACAATAATTAACGAGGCGTAATTCGCATTGTAAACTGAAAACTAACTAATAACATCTGTGCGTCTCATAAAAATGTAAACCCATCTAAGCTTACGATACTCGGCAAGTAGGCCAAGCGCATTATAGGTACTTGACCATACGCAGTCGCCAATAAACCCAGAGAAAACGTTATAAAACCAAAGTACCGCAAACGTAATAAATAACACGCATTAAAGATTCAAAACAAATAAAATCAAATGACGATCATTACTCTAAAAAATAAGGTAAACCGCTTACGCAAGCAAAAAACCTTGAAGGGCCGACCACAAACAATGGACAGAAACAAAATGCCTTTCTCCTAATAAATATTAAAATATACCGGCCAATGTTATAGATCCACAAATACTTGCTGTTATCAATGAAGTTTCAAAGGCGGTGGATAGTCGAACAGCTCAAGATGGTTTGGTTGTGTTAACTGCTTTAGCTACGGTGTAGGCCATAGGGCCAATCAGGGCTATTGTAGGGCTGACGTCTACAAATGTTTAAATAATGGAGAGAAAACCACTCTTAAAATAAAGCAGAAAACGCGGAGTGCGCGTGAAAGTGCAATGGATACGGTTGTCGTTGTTGTTACGGCTGACAGCGCTGTTGACATAAGGCATTTTAAAGACATTTTTTTTTGTGCTTGGTCCTTGGTTGTTTTTGAGCAGTGCTTGGTCCGGTGCACGCTGGGCATCGGCTAGTAATTTCCTGGCAGTTTCTGAGGGATATCATTGACCGATGGCTAAGAGCCAGAGAACAAGGAACATTGCTTTGACCATTACGGTACAACGTTGCCGACATTTTGTCACAAGATTTTTTTATTATATTTTTATTACTTTGCTGACATTGGCGAAGCTGTCGTCGCTATAACTAGTTGATACGCCACAAATAAGAAGAAGAAGAAGACATTTTTTTGTATCACCTATATTTATAATGTCCCTCAGAATTATTCTGAAATGTTTCACTGAACATCTGAAATATTTTTAAGGTTTTTTAACTGTGCTTGACAAAATGTTTCCACATAATGATAATGAGATGTCAGTAGGCCTCCAACAAGGTGAAGCGACAACCTGATTAAGATCGCGGGATCGCGGTGGATGCGGAAAGCACAAGACCGGTCTGAGTGCGATCTGAGCGAGCCTTGGTGGGAGGCCTATGTCCAGCAGTGGACGTCTTTCGGCTGACATGATGATGATGATTATGAATAATGAATGTTGTTCAAAGTGTACGACGTCAAAGGGGTGACATAATTTTGAATTCAAAACTACGATGAAAAATCTGCACAGAAGTGTTCACTCATATTAACAACTATCTACTGGAATATTCTGGAAAAAAATCGGGGAAACCTTTAATAAAAGTATACTAGTTTTTGCCGACAGCTCACACTTGTTGGATCAGACAGTCGAAATGTCAGATTTTAATTGAACTCCCATTGGAGTTCACGAAAATTCCACGGGATTTGTTTGGTGTATTTCCAAGATCATCGTGGTCATTAAAATGTTGATACTATTGCAGAGAAGATGGTAAATATTCAAAGCATTTTATTAATAAATGCTGATAGAAACAAACTCATTTCCATAAACAGGTAAAAAAAGATATAATCAAATCAAAACCAAAGAAACTAGTCATAAATCTTCCGACTATCGATTGATAACATAATAAACTCGAAAAATAAGAAAGTGATTTGTGATTTCAAATTAAAATTAATAGCTTATTTAGTCCTAATTTTACACGCGATTAATTTAAACTACAAATGGTCGGACACGGTGACCTTTGACTGGAAAATTCGTTACGGCACACGCAGAGACGTCAGTTAAAATTAAATCTTTTCATTAGACAAATTTCCATAGAAAAAAGTGGACATGAAACAAGTTTTGCATCTATTAAGGTTAATTGACATCTCTGCGTGGGGCAATTATTTGCTAATGGAATCATTAAATCATCTGATACATCTGTATGAATATTCAGCGTTCTACTTTCTGCTCGCTATGAGTAACAAAGTTCAAAGAATTTATACAAAAGCCAGATTGTTAGCAGATGATGCTGTGCAGAAGAATTTCTTGTTATTCCATTATTATTTGTTAGTAACATAAAAACTTTTTTGTTTTTTTATTGAGTGTAAATTGTTACTGGCCACTAAATTGCCATATTACACGTTTTTATGAATAAAATTGTTCTTCTGCTGTTATAAGTAAAAGCATGTGTTTCATTTTTTTTATTAAAATTATTAATGTTGTTATAAACATTATTCTTGTCAAGTATTTATGGAAATTAGATGTACAGAAAAGTAGTGAGATAGAAATATAAATGTGATAATTGTAAATAGCAAAAAAAACTTTTTTTATTCATTATCTTTAAAGCATCTTTATTTATTTATTTCAGCAATCTCGAAACCGCTTCTGACAATACCTACCGATGGCGTTTAATGTACTATATATAGGACTATATATGTATAGGACTCATCCCTGGGAATACCATTTTTTTAATTTTTCAAGCGCAGCTTTGCTTGGTCGCCCAGGTAAAAATACTACTTAAGATAAGTATTTTTATACCGTGTCCGGTTCGTTACCTACCTCTTGTTCTACGGTACAAGATATAGAGGTTACCGGTTCGGTTAAGTGGCGAAGTGCGGTAATTTTTCACTCACACCTTGTATTGAGTTGTACTAATTGTTTAGGGTTCTGTCATGGCTACATTTTAAAATTCAAATATTATATGGATAACCAACTAAGTATTGATAAAAAAACAAAAGTATAAGTGTGTCAGCTCTTTTGCCATACGTTAGAGTAAGACAGAGATAGTCCCGTCTTACTCTTAAATATGACTGCGTCCCGTGAATATGCCGATGTTTGCCAAACGAGTGAACCCGGCATTACAATGTCATTCCTACCGCAGTGATACGTTTGCGCTTCTACCAGCCTTAGTGTAGCAACCACGCTGCTCTTGATTTCTTCCCTAATATAAATTGTACGACATTTCTACTCTATTAGTTACTTCCTCCACGACGCAACCCTATTACTAAACCGTCCAGTTATCACCCAGAAGACATATTACCCGTTTACAGAACCTATGTTTTGATAGAGCAAGTGATTTAGATTGCATCGGCTTTTATGTTATTTCGGTTATTTATTGCGTGTAAAAGGGCTGTTAATTGGTTTCATCGGTTCTATTGAGCGTTGAATACTTGATTTCGGCCATTATTTAATAGATAACGAGGTTTGGAAGCGTTTTGTTTTGTTTTCAACTGTCAATGCAACCAAGCGTGTTGAAGCTAAAATAATTACCAAAACATAACAGTAGGCTTATCTTACTCGCTCTCAATCGCCATCGTGTTCGTTTTGGCAGTTCACGTATGGGCTGACATTTGGCATCGGAATCAGCTAGCTGTCACATTCATACATGAACTGTCAAAATGGACATGATGGCGATTGCGAGCGAGTTAGGTAGCCTACAGATCAGTTTTAGTAGTAATTTATTTTTATTCTAATTTTAACCCCCGACGCAAAAAGAGGGGGTGGGTTTGACGTTGTGTGTGTGTGTG
The DNA here is from genome assembly GCA_949127965.1 of Pandemis corylana. Lineage (NCBI taxonomy): Eukaryota > Metazoa > Arthropoda > Insecta > Lepidoptera > Tortricidae > Pandemis > Pandemis corylana. The sequence goes on from OX421869.1 coordinate 3,565,827, forward strand.
TGTTTGTCCTGGCATCATAGCTCTCAAGCCAATGGACCTATTTCGATGCGGTGATCATTTAACATCAGGTGACCCATAAGTTCGTTTGTCTGGCCTCTCTAACATAAAAAAAATCTTAATGTGACATTTGGTTTTCTGTTTTGTATTTACCTCTAAGATGACTTTGTGACAACCCGGCAAAGGAAACCCTACTTCTAAATTCAAATACAAGGATATTGGTAAATAGAACATTTTAAAAGATTTCACTATGAGTCAACTTAGAGTATAAACTGACCTTGATGGAATAAACATACCTACTTAGGTATAGACACTTACACAAAAGATCCACGAATGGGTCGAAGTGTATCCGTAGGGACCCCTAGACTAAGATAAGATAGCTATAGACACAGAGACTTATTCCAAAACTTTCGCATTCCGACTATAATTATGGTGGGGTCCATAAACTTAAATAGATTATCGAAACATAATATAAGCTATAAAATTTTATCTCATAATTTACAAAAGCTTTTATTTACTATATCTTTTTTAACAATACTAAATGTAAATTATACAAGTTTTATCCATATGTTTTAAGATTATCACTGACTACATAATAGTTCTATTGTTATTCCGTTTACTCAGCGGATAAACAAAAAGGTGTGAAAAGCGAGTCATATAACAGTTCTCACACCTCTCTGTCACTATTACATATGTATACGTCAAATATTTTACAGTAAAATCATCAATGGAAATTTACAATGAGAGTACGGTAAATAGGAGACGTTTTGAAAAGAGGTCTGGTCAGGAGTATCCGATACCGACGAGCATGTATGAAGAGATTGATGAATGTGGATGAAGCGAAAGAGGTATGTCGGGAGTGTAGCAAGTGGAAAAAAGTAGTCCCTGCCTACCCCAGTGGGAAAGAGGCCTGACGGTATATAATTATGTAGGTAGTACAAATAGTTACATGCACGCGATGATGTAACTGGTCTACTCTAAAAAGATAATTTCTAGAACGGACATCGTTATGATAATATGGAGTTGGAAGATAACGCATAATACTTACTTAACAATACGTATTATAATGCTACTTAAAGTAAAGGGGAATAATAAATAAATATATTATTTACCTATAAAAGAGTAACGTGACTAACTGACTGACTGACTAACTGACTGACTGACTGACTGACTAACTGACTGACTGACTGACTAACTGACTGACTGACTGACTAATTGACTGACAGACAGACAACGCACAGCCTACACCACCTAAGTTACAGGTTTGAAATTTGGCAGAGATATTCCTTGAGTAAGTAATCCATATCCATATCCATATCCATACTCGCTAATCCTGCCGCTAAATAGCAGTGCTTGCACTGCTATGTTCCGGTGTGGAGAGTAAGACAGCCGGGGGCATTACGGGCACAAGAGGCATTTCATCTTAGTCCTCTAGGCTGGCAACGCATCTGCAATCCCTCCGGGGTTGCGATTGTCTATGGGCAGTGGTGATCACTTACCATCAGGTGACCCACTTGCTCGTTTGCCTTCCTATTCATATAAAATATATATATATATATATATATATATTCACCAAAAAAATCCAGGATTTTTCGGGATTCACGCGGGTTAGGAAATAAAGAGATTATACTATGTAACTGAGTTTCTAATAAGATAATTGGTATTTAGCAGACATATTCCTTGAGGATCAAATAAGTGCACTTCGAATGGATTACATAAATTTCTTACGGGATAAAAGAACGAATAGGAAATCAAGGCTTAATATTATGTAGACATACTTCTTGAGGATCCCGTAGGTGCTCTAAGAAGAGATTTTTTTTAATTCCCACGGTACAAAACAACGGGATAGGAAATAAATATTTAATATTTGATACATGAGTAGATCCGTCGAAGTCGCGAGCAAGAGCTAATAATAAATAAATCCGCCAAGACGAAATAATTATTGCTGGAACCTCGTCCATTTTGGGAGTCAGCTAATATATTCACACTGTATTTGGAGACGGTTAGATTGTAGCGTTATATTAGTGACTTATATGTATAATATTAACAATGTCAAATTAATGAGCGATAGCGTAAGATATTACCTACCTGTTATTTGCATAATGCTTAAATTAGGAACACTCATGGTTCGCCCACTTAACACTGAACACTTTCACGTAGAATCGGCACAAATAGATCATGGACGTATTAACACCTTTTTCAAAACAAATTAACACATTTTTAACGAGCGCTTTTCCATGTTACACAATTTACCGGTTCGGTAATAAAAGAGTTATGGGTTTTATAGTCACGATACAGATTTACTTTCACTTCATAATTTTTTATGGGTAAAATTGATGGTTTTCTTTAGGCTTTCCGTGTTATGTAAGAAACTCGTTTGGGGACTGCGAAAAACGTATTTGTGTCGGATTTCTAAACTTAAACCGTGTAGGAAGTAACTTTAACACACAAAGACCACACTGAATCAAATCACAACATAGCCACTAATCTTTTAACAAACTGTCTTTTGTTTATTTGAAACATTTCCGATTTGCGATCGTATTTTGTTTCTAAACGCACCAAATAACCGACGTCGTGTGTAAAATTTTGAATGAAAAAGAACGTTAGTCACTGAATTCCGTTTGAAAACATTTTCACCGTTTTATCGCTATTTAAAATCCATGAAGTTGTGCGCTCGCGCAGGCAAGCTGTACTGGAGTGATTATCAGTTTTTTTTATCAGAAACTAGTCACTTACGTATTGTGTGTTAACGGCAACGATAGTGGAACTATGATTCAGAAGGAACTATTTTTGATACGGTACGTTTTTCTATCGGTTTACGACTTTAATGTACAACTGATTTTAAACCGACTTTACACAGCGTAATTATTCAGGTGTACACTTTATTCTACGATTTTACATACGAGTTTTATGAATAAAAACAACAAACTTTTTGTAGTAAGCTCTCTTGGCTGGCAAGGCATCTGAAAATCCTTTGGTATTACGGAGGTCTTTTATACCCACCCATAGGTGGTGATGCTCTCTTACCATCAGGTGGAACACTTGCTTGTTTGCAACCGACTTAGAATCGAATTGAACAACTTTTGTCGGTAGTTTTTTTGTCATCATAATTGTCCCCTGCCTGTCTTTATATCTTACGGGGTAGACAGAGTCTAAGATAACAAAACCTAAAGGCCATGTTTAGCGTTGCGTATAGGTGAAAAGGGGAATCAAAATAGTGACGGGTGCCAGCCGCCATCGCCTGTAACATGAGACCTACGATTTTCACCCATTCCCTCGATGGGCTTTTACCATCTGCGCGGGGAGAGCAGCAACTGGTACATTTTATGTTTTTTCTACGTCGGTTCTTATAAAGTTTGACAGTAAATGTATAGGCAAAGATTATTAGTACATTACACGCCGAGGGAGGTGACGTAAAGAATGTCTTCAGATCGTAGGAACTTTTCGCACGAGCAAAAGGCTAGGGCGATAAACATGTGACGTGAGGCTTTCTTTATCACCGCCCGAGATGTAAACACAATTTTACATCATCCCCTGGCCAGGAAGTGGAAGTTCCCGCTAGCGTAGCGGACGGTAAAGTGCTACTTACGGCCCTTAAAATTTATTACCATATCCATCATTTCGCTCTTCTGGTTTCTCAAAGTTGGAATGACTTTGAGAATTAGTAAAATATTTAGAGCCTGCCTTATCAGCAACCTGTCGTTTAATGTTATTATTTGTACACATATTTGTATAGGGCGTTAACGCTAAACTTACTGACTATGCTGAACCTTATTAATGTAAATTAAGATATATAAATAAATACATAAATAAATATCTTGGGACAAATTACACCAATTGACCCAACCCCAAACTAAGCAAAGCTTGTACTATGGGTACCAGGCAACGGATAAACATACTTATATCGCTACCTTGGGGCTCAATTGTCGTATAAGCCAAAAGTCGACTTTTCAGGAGAGCCAAAAAACTAAAAAGAAAAACGAAAAAAAATTGTAACTCTTTTGTTTTAATAGTTATAAAGAAGCTTCGTAGGATGAAAGTTCTTAAAATTATGAGTAGAACAATATGAATTCATAATATTTAAGATAGAACCCATAACAAAGAAAGTAGATGGCGTATACGCTTCTTAAAACCAAAACAACATGGCGCTTATGACCAAAATAATAGTTGCTGTACATGCTACTTAGGACGTAAAAGTCAGCTATTACGATTTATTGAAAAAACCAAAGGTGTTAGTCGCCGGTTTTCTGTTTTTGGTTAGGTACTTTACTGTAAAAATATAAATTATTATAATATATATAGCTGAACACCCACTGACTCACTCACTCACTCACTCACTGACATGCTGTTTTGAAGAACCCGTAAGAGGTGTGGCTAAACTCTATACACCATCGCATCAGAAATGCCCCCACGACCACCAGAAAAATACGAAATCGACCTGAACGTGGAAATTGACTTGACACATGGGGCGGTTCTCCACAACGGCTCGACCTGTCGAGTTTGCCCGGAACTAAAGTCGCTCAGAACAGCCGGCCAATGGGTGAGCCGGTTCAAGATTTTTCAAAATGGCGAAAACAAGATGGCCGCCATACAAAATTGAAACGCGAATATCTCAGAGGCCAGTCGAGATAGACGGGTGGTGCTCGACCAAATGTCATTCAAAGTTGAGGGGGAAATCCGACTAAGCAATTTTTTTTCCAAGATGGCGGATTCAAAATGGCGGCCAAATTTTTTTTTTATCCGATCCGATTGAAAATTTGCATCCGGGGATCTTTGGGGCCACAGATTCAAATGGCATACTTTATTTTTCGGTTCCGCCATTTTCCAAGATGGCCGCCATACAAAGTAATTTCTGTATCTTTGATCTGTTGTTTTGAGGAACCCATTAGAGGTGGGGTTCGGCTCTATACACTATCGCTTTGTAAATTTTATGATAAGTACCTAAAAAATGAAAAATCGACCTGAACGTGGAAACTGACCTGACACATTGGCCAGTTCTCCGCAACGACTTGCCCTATCGAGTTTGCCCGAAACAAAAGTCGCTCAGAACAGCCAGCCAATAGGTGAACCGGTAATTTTTTTTCAAAATTGCGAAAACAAAATGGCCGCCATACAAAATTGAAACGCAAATATCTCAGAGGCCAGTCGCAACAGGTGGGTGGTGCTCAAACAAATATCGTTCAAAGTGAGCAAAGTAATTTAATGAACCTAATTTTTTTTCCAAAATGGCGGATTCAAAATGGCGGCCAAAGTTTCTTTTACTCCGATCCGATTGAAATTTTGCATCCGGGGCTCTTCGAGACCACAAATTCAAACGCCATACTTAATTTTTCGATTCCGCCATTTTCAAAGATGGCCGCCATACAAAGTAATGTCAGACTCATAGATTCACTTGTGTTGTATAGCAGGTTTTAGGAATAGGGTACGATTTTATACACCATCGCATTAAAAATTTTATCTCAAGTACAAAAAAAATGCAAAACCGTCCTGAACGTGGAAACTGACCTGACACATGGGCCAGTTCTCCAGAACGACTTGCCCTTTCGAGTTTGCCCGGAACTAAAGTCGCTCAGAACAGCCAGCCTGTGAGTGAACCGGTATTTTTTTTTCAAAATTGCGAAAACAAGATGGCCGCCATACAAAATGGAAACGCGAATATCTCAGTGGCCAGTCGAGATAGATGGGTTGTACTCGACCAAGTGTCGTTTTAGGTGGAAGGAGTAATCTAATGAACCTAAGTTTTTTCCAAGGTGGTGGATTCAAAATGGCGGCCAATAAGTAAAGTAAAAAAGGTTGGTAATATATGAAAAAAATGGGGCGGTAGGTTATCCTCCGCGGGCCCCGCGGGATCCGCGGCCCCCACGCGAAGTACTTTTTCCAAGGTGGTGGTTTCAAAATGGCGGCCAAAGAATATAGTAAAAAAGGCTAAAAAGATTTGAAAAAAAAAACAGGCTCGCAGGGTAACCTCCGCGGGTCCCGTGGGGCCCGCGGCCCCCATGCGAAATGCTGCTCGCAAGATGGCGGCCAAAGAATATACTAAAAAAGGTTACAGATATTTGAAAGAAAAACAGGGTGGCAGGGTGACTCCGCGGGTCCCGCGGGGCCCGCGGCCCCCACGCGAAACGCTTTTCCCGAGATGGCGGATTCGAAATTGCGGCCAAAGAATAAAGTAAAAAAAGGTCAGCAATATTTGATAAATAACAGGGTGGCAGGGTGATTCCGCGGGTCCCGCGGGGCCCGCGGCCCCCACGCGAAACGCTTTTCACAAGATGGCGGATTCGAAATTGCGGCCAAAGAATAAAGTAAAAAAAGGTCAGAAATATTTGAAAGAAAAACAGGGTGGCAGGGTGACTCCGCGGGTCCCGCGGGGCCCGCGGCCCCCACGCGAAACGCTTTTCCCAAGATGGCGGATTCGAAATTGCGGCCAAAGAATAAAGTAAAAAAAGGTCAAAAATATTTGAAAAAAAAAACAGGGTGGCAGGGTGACTCCGCGGGTCCCGCGGGGCCCGCGGCTTCCACGCGAAACGCTTTTCCCGAGATGGCAGATTCGAAATTGCGGCCAAAGAATAAAGTAAAAAAAGGTCAGAAATATTTGATAAATAACAGGGTGGCAGGGTGACTCCGCGGGGCCCGCGGCCCCCACGCGAAACGCTTTTCCCGAGATGGCGGATTCGAAATTGCGGCCAAAGAATAAAGTAAAAAAAGGTTAGGATTATTAAAACGAAACAGGGTGGCACGGGACCCTCCGCGGGCCCCTCGGGGCCCGCGGCCCCCACGCGAAATACTAGTTATAATATATATAGCTGAATACCCACTCACTCACTCACTGACTGACTGACATGCTGTTTTGAAGAACCCAGAAGAGGTAAAGCTAGACTCTATACATTGTCGTATCATAAATGCCCCCACGACCACCAGAAAAATACGAAATCGACCTGAACGTGGAAATGGACTTGACACATGGGGCGGTTCTCCGCAACGGCTCGACCTATCGAGTTTGCCCGGAACTAAAATCGCTCAGAACAGCCAGCCAATGGGTGAGCCGGTCAAAGTTTTTTCAAAATGGCGAAAACAAGATGGCCGCCATACAAAATTGAAACGCGAATATCTCAGAGGCCAGTCGCGATAGATGGGTTGTGCTCGACCAAATGTCATTCAGAGTTGAGGGGGAAATCTGACTATACAATTTTTTTTCCAAGATGGCGGATTCAAAATGGCGGCCAAATTTTTTTTTGCTCCGATCCGATTGAAATTTTGCACCCGAGGCTCTTCGGGGCCACAGATTTTAATGGCATACTTTATTTTTCGATTCCGCCATTTTCCAAGATGGCCGCCATACAAAGTAATTTCTGTATCTTTGACCTGTTGTTTTGAAGAGCCCATAAGAGGTGGGGCTCGATTCTATACACCGTCGCTTTAGAAATTTCATGCTAAGTTTTAAAAAATGAAAAATTTACCTGAATGTGGAAACTGACCTGACACATGGGCCAGCTCTCCGCAACGACTTGCCCTATCGAGTTTGCCCGGAACAAAAGTCACTCAGAACAGCCAGCCAATAGGTGAATCAGTATTTTTTTTTCAAAATTGCAAAAACAAAATGGCCGCCATATAAAATTGAAACGCAAATATCTCAGAGGCCAGTCGCAACAGGTGGGTAGTGCTCAAACAAATATCGTTCAAAGTGAGCGGAGTAATTTAATGAACCTAATTTTTTTTCCAAAATGGCGGATTCAAAATGGCGGCCAAAGTTTCTTTTACTCTGATCCGATTGAAATTTTGCATCCGGGGCTCTTCAAGGCCACAAATTCAAACGCTTTACTTAGTTTTTCGATTCCGCCATTTTCCAAGATGGCCGCCATACAAAGTAATGTCAGTAATGTCAGTAATGTCAGTAACTCACTTGTGTTGTACAGCAGCTTTTAGCAATAGGGTTCGATTTTATACACCATCACATAAGAAATTTTATCACAAGTACAATAAAAATGAAAAATTCACCTGAATGTGGAATCTGACTCGACACATGGGCCAGCTCTCTGCAACGACTTTCCCTATCGAGTTTGCCCGGAACTAAAGTCGCTCAGAACAGCCAGCCTATGGGTGAACCGGTAAAAAAAAATCAAAATTGCGAAAACAAGATGGCCGCCATACAAAATTGAAACGCGAATATTATATCTCAGTGGCCAGTCGAGATAGATGGGTTGTACTCGACCAAGTGTCATTCTAGGTGGGAGGAGTAATCTAATGAACCTAATTTTTTTCCAAGGTGATGGATTCAAAATGGTGGCCAAAGATTAAAGTAAAAAAGGTTTTAAATATATGAAAAAAAATAGGGCGGTAGGTTACCCTCCGCGGGCCCCGCGGGGTCCGCGGCCCACACGCGAAGTACTTTTTCCATGGTGGCGGTTTCAAAACGGCGGCCAAAGATTATAGTAGAAAAGGCTGGAAAAGTTTGAAAAAAAAAACAGGCTGGCAGGGCATCCTCCGCGGGTCCCGTGGGGCCCGCGGCCCCATGCGAAATGCTTATCCCAGGATGGCAGCCAAAGAATTAAAAAAAAGCAGGATGTTAGGGTACCCTCCGCGGGTCCCGTGGGGCCCGCGGCCCAATGCGAAATGCTTATCCCAAGATGGCGGCCAAAGAATAAAGTAAAAATAGGTAAGAAATTTATGAAAAAAAATAGGATGGTAGGGTACCCTCCGCGGGTCCCGTGGGGCCCGCGGCCCACATGCGAAATGCTTTTCCCAAGATGGCGGCCAATGAATAAAGAAAAAAAGGTTAGAAATATTTGAACAAAACAAATAGGATGGTAGGCTACCCTTCGCGGCCTTCACGCGAAATACTTTTTCCAAGATGGCGGATACAAAATGGCGGCCAAAGATTATAGTACAAAATGTTAGAAATATATGAAAAAACAGGGCGGTAGGGTATGAATCACTGTTTCCAATGTGGCCGGTTTCAAAAAGGCGGCCAAAGTATATAGTAAAAAAAAAAGGTTAGGATTATTAAAACAAAACAGGGTGGCACGGGACCTCCGCGGGGCCCTTGGGGCCCGCGGCCCCCACGCAAATACTATTATTATTATAATATATATAGCTGAACACCCACTCACTCACTGACTCACTGACTCACTGACATGCTGTTTTGAAGAACCCACAAGAGGTTTGGTCAGACTCTATACACCGTCGTATCAGAAATGCCTCCACGACCACCAGAAAAATACGAAATCGACCTGAACGTGGAAATTGACCCGACACATGGGGCAGTTCTCCGCGACGGCTCGACCTGTCGAGTTTGCCCGGAACTAAAGTCGCTCAGAACAGCCTGCCAATGGGTGAGCCGGTCAAAGTTTTTTCAAAATGGCGAAAACAAGATGGCCGCCATACAAAATTGAAACGCGAATATCTCAGAGGCCAGTCGAGATAGACGGCTGGTGCTCGACCAAATGTCATTCAGAGTTGAGGGGGAAATCCGACTAAGCATTTTTTTTTCCAAGATGGCGGATTCAAAATGGCGGCCAAAATTTTTTTTTATCCGATCCCATTGAAATTTTGCATCCGGGGCTCTTTGAGGCCACAGATTCTAATGGCATACTTTGTTTTTCGGTTCCGATATTTTCCAAGATGGCCGCCATACAAAGTAATTTCTGTATATGTGACCTGTTGTTTTGAGGAGCCCATCAGAGATAGGGTTTGATTCTATACACATTCGCTTCAGAAATTATATAATAAGTACGAAAAAAATGAAAAATTGACCTGAACATGGAAACTGACCTGACACATGGGCCAGCTCTCCGCAACGACTTGCCCTATCGAGTTTGCCCGGAACAAAAGTCACTCAGAACAGCCAGCCAATAGGTGAACCAGTATTTTTTTTTCAAAATTGCAAAAACAAAATGGCCGCCATACAAAATTGAAACGCAAATATCTCAGAGGCCAGTCGCAACAGGTGGGTGGTGCTCAAACAAATATCGTTCAAAGTGAGCGGAGTAATTTAATGAACCTAATTTTTTTCCAAAATGGCGGATTCAAAATGGCGGCCAAAGTTTCTTTTACTCCGATCCGATTGAAATTTTGCATCCGGGGCTCTTCGAGACCACAAATTCAAACGCCATACTTAATTTTTCGATTTCGCCATTTTCCAAGATGGCCGCCATACAAAGTAATGTCAGACTCACAGACTCACTTGTGTTGTATAGCAGCTTTTAGAAATAGGGTTCGACTTTATACACCATAGCATAAGAAATTTTGTCACAAGTACAAAAAAAATGCAAAGCCAACCTTAACGTGGAAACTGACCTGACACATGGGCCAGTTCTCCGCAACGACTTGCCCTATCGAGCTTGCCTGGAACTAAAGTCGCTCAGAACAGCCAGCCTATGGGTGAACTGGTATTTTTTTTTCAAAATTGCGAAAACAAAATGGCCGCCATACAAAATTGAAACGCGAATATCTCAGTAGCCAGTTGAGATGTGGTTGTCGTTCTAGCTAGGTGGAAGGAGTAATCTAATGAACCTTATTTTATTCAAAGGTGGTGGATTCAAAATGGCGGCCAAAGATTAAAGTAAAAAAAGGTTAGAAATATATGAAAAAAAATAGGGCGGTAGGTTATCCTCCGCGGGCCCCGCGGGGTCCGCGGCCCCTACAGGAAGTACTTTTTCCAAGGTGGCGGCCAAAGAACATAGTAAAAAAAAAGTTATAAATATATGAGAAAAAATAGGGCGATAGGTTATCCTCCGCGGGTCCCGTGGGGCCCGCGGCCCCCATGCGAAATACTCTTTCCAAAGATGGCGGCCAAAGAATAAAGTAAGAAAGATTAGAAATATTTGAAAAAAAAACAGGATGGTAGGGTACCCTCCGCGGGTCCCGTGGGGCCCGCGGCCACCATGCGAAATGCTTTTCCAAAGATGGCGGCCAAAGAATAAAGTAAAAGAGATTAGAAATATTTGAAAAAAACAGGATGGTAGAGTACCCTCCGCGGGTCCCGTGGGGCCCGCGGCCCCCATGCGAAATGCTTTTCCAAAGATGGCGGCCAAAGAATAAAGTAAGAAAGATTAGAAATATTTGAAAAAAAAACAGGCTGGTAGGGTACCCTCCGCGGGTCCCGTGGGGCCCGCGGCCCCCATGCGAAAGGCTTTTCCAAAGATGGCAGCCAAAGAATAAAGTAAGAAAGGTTGGAAATATTTGAAAAAAAAAACAGGCTGGTAGGGTACCCTCCGCGGGTCCCGTGGGGCCCGCGGCCCCCATGCGAAAGGCTTTTCCAAAGATGGCAGCCAATGAATAAAGTAAGAAAGGTTGGAAATATTTGAAAAAAAAACAGGGCGGTAGGGTACGAATCACTTTTTCCAACGTGGCGGTTTCAAAATGGCGGCCAAAGAATATAGTAAAAAAACGGTTAGAATTATTTCAACAAAACAGGGTGGCAGGGAACCTCCGCGGGGCCCTTGGGGCCCGCGGCCCCCACGCGAAATACTAGTTATAATATATATAGCTGAACACCCACTGACTCACTCACTCACTCACTCACTGACATGCTGTTTTGAAGAACCCGTAAGAGGTGTGGCTAAACTCTATACACCATCGCATCAGAAATGCCCCCACGACCACCAGAAAAATACGAAATCGACCTGAACGTGGAAATTGACTTGACACATGGGGCGGTTCTCCACAACGGCTCGACCTGTCGAGTTTGCCCGGAACTAAAGTCGCTCAGAACAGCCGGCCAATGGGTGAGCCGGTTCAAGATTTTTCAAAATGGCGAAAACAAGATGGCCGCCATACAAAATTGAAACGCGAATATCTCAGAGGCCAGTCGAGATAGACGGGTGGTGCTCGACCAAATGTCATTCAAAGTTGAGGGGGAAATCCGACTAAGCAATTTTTTTTCCAAGATGGCGGATTCAAAATGGCGGCCAAATTTTTTTTTTATCCGATCCGATTGAAAATTTGCATCCGGGGATCTTTGGGGCCACAGATTCAAATGGCATACTTTATTTTTCGGTTCCGCCATTTTCCAAGATGGCCGCCATACAAAGTAATTTCTGTATCTTTGATCTGTTGTTTTGAGGAACCCATTAGAGGTGGGGTTCGGCTCTATACACTATCGCTTTGTAAATTTTATGATAAGTACCTAAAAAATGAAAAATCGACCTGAACGTGGAAACTGACCTGACACATTGGCCAGTTCTCCGCAACGACTTGCCCTATCGAGTTTGCCCGAAACAAAAGTCGCTCAGAACAGCCAGCCAATAGGTGAACCGGTAATTTTTTTTCAAAATTGCGAAAACAAAATGGCCGCCATACAAAATTGAAACGCAAATATCTCAGAGGCCAGTCGCAACAGGTGGGTGGTGCTCAAACAAATATCGTTCAAAGTGAGCAAAGTAATTTAATGAACCTAATTTTTTTTCCAAAATGGCGGATTCAAAATGGCGGCCAAAGTTTCTTTTACTCCGATCCGATTGAAATTTTGCATCCGGGGCTCTTCGAGACCACAAATTCAAACGCCATACTTAATTTTTCGATTCCGCCATTTTCAAAGATGGCCGCCATACAAAGTAATGTCAGACTCATAGATTCACTTGTGTTGTATAGCAGGTTTTAGGAATAGGGTACGATTTTATACACCATCGCATTAAAAATTTTATCTCAAGTACAAAAAAAATGCAAAACCGTCCTGAACGTGGAAACTGACCTGACACATGGGCCAGTTCTCCAGAACGACTTGCCCTTTCGAGTTTGCCCGGAACTAAAGTCGCTCAGAACAGCCAGCCTGTGAGTGAACCGGTATTTTTTTTTCAAAATTGCGAAAACAAGATGGCCGCCATACAAAATGGAAACGCGAATATCTCAGTGGCCAGTCGAGATAGATGGGTTGTACTCGACCAAGTGTCGTTTTAGGTGGAAGGAGTAATCTAATGAACCTAAGTTTTTTCCAAGGTGGTGGATTCAAAATGGCGGCCAATAAGTAAAGTAAAAAAGGTTGGTAATATATGAAAAAAATGGGGCGGTAGGTTATCCTCCGCGGGCCCCGCGGGATCCGCGGCCCCCACGCGAAGTACTTTTTCCAAGGTGGTGGTTTCAAAATGGCGGCCAAAGAATATAGTAAAAAAGGCTAAAAAGATTTGAAAAAAAAAACAGGCTCGCAGGGTAACCTCCGCGGGTCCCGTGGGGCCCGCGGCCCCCATGCGAAATGCTGCTCGCAAGATGGCGGCCAAAGAATATACTAAAAAAGGTTACAGATATTTGAAAGAAAAACAGGGTGGCAGGGTGACTCCGCGGGTCCCGCGGGGCCCGCGGCCCCCACGCGAAACGCTTTTCCCGAGATGGCGGATTCGAAATTGCGGCCAAAGAATAAAGTAAAAAAAGGTCAGCAATATTTGATAAATAACAGGGTGGCAGGGTGATTCCGCGGGTCCCGCGGGGCCCGCGGCCCCCACGCGAAACGCTTTTCACAAGATGGCGGATTCGAAATTGCGGCCAAAGAATAAAGTAAAAAAAGGTCAGAAATATTTGAAAGAAAAACAGGGTGGCAGGGTGACTCCGCGGGTCCCGCGGGGCCCGCGGCCCCCACGCGAAACGCTTTTCCCAAGATGGCGGATTCGAAATTGCGGCCAAAGAATAAAGTAAAAAAAGGTCAAAAATATTTGAAAAAAAAAACAGGGTGGCAGGGTGACTCCGCGGGTCCCGCGGGGCCCGCGGCTTCCACGCGAAACGCTTTTCCCGAGATGGCAGATTCGAAATTGCGGCCAAAGAATAAAGTAAAAAAAGGTCAGAAATATTTGATAAATAACAGGGTGGCAGGGTGACTCCGCGGGGCCCGCGGCCCCCACGCGAAACGCTTTTCCCGAGATGGCGGATTCGAAATTGCGGCCAAAGAATAAAGTAAAAAAAGGTTAGGATTATTAAAACGAAACAGGGTGGCACGGGACCCTCCGCGGGCCCCTCGGGGCCCGCGGCCCCCACGCGAAATACTAGTTATAATATATATAGCTGAATACCCACTCACTGACTGACTCACTGACTCACCCCAGAGTTGTTTGGAGGAACCGGTAAGAGGTGGGGTTCGACTCTATACTTTGTCGTATCAAAAATGCTTGCCCGAGTACCAGAAAAATACGAAATCGACCTGAACGTGGAAATTGACTTGACACATGGGGCGGTTCTCCGCAACGGGTCGACCTATCGAGTTTGCCCGGAACTAAAGTAGCTCAGAACAGCCGGCCAATGGGTGAGCCGGTCAAAGTTTTTTCAAAATGGCGAAAACAAGATGGCCGCCATACAAAATTTAAACGCGAATATCTCAGAGGCCAGTCGCGATAGATGGGTGGTGCTCGACCAAATGTCATTCAGAGTTGAGGGGGAAATCCGACTAAGCAATTTTTTTTCCAAGATGGCGGATTCAAAATGGCGGCCAAATTTTTTTTTAATCCGATCCGATTGAAATTTTGCATCCGGGGCTCTTCTAGGCCACAGATTCCAACCGCATACTTTATTTTTCGATTCCGCCATTTTCCAAGATGGCCGCCATACAAAGTAATTTCTGTATCTTTGACCTGTTGTTTTGAAGAGCCCATAAGAGGTGGGGTTCGATTCTATACACCGTCGCTTTAGAAATTTCATGCTTGGTACCAAAAAATGAAAAATTGACCTGAATGTGGAAACTGACCTGACACATGGGCCAGCTCTCCGCAACGACTTGCCCTATCGAGTTTGCCCGGAACAAAAGTCATTCAGAACAGCCAGCCAATAGGTGAACCAGTATTTTTTTTTCAAAATTGCAAAAACAAAATGGCCGCCATACAAAATTGAAACGCAAATATCTCAGAGGCCAGTCGCAACAGGTGGGTGGTGCTCAAACAAATATCGTTCAAAGTGAGCGGAGTAATTTAATGAACCTAATTTTTTTTCCAAAATGGCGGATTCAAAATGGCGGCCAAAGTTTCTTTTACTCCGATCCGATTGAAATTTTGCATCCGGGGCTCTTCGAGACCACAAATTCAAACGCTATACTTAATTTTTCGATTCCGCCATTTTCAAAGATGGCCGCCATACAAAGTAATGTCAGACTCATGGGCTCACTTGTGTTGTAAAGCAGCTTTTAGGAATAGGGTTCGACTTTATACACCATCGCATAAGAAATTTTATCACAAGAACAAAAAAAATGCAAAACTGTCCTGAACGTAGAAACTGACCTGACACATGGGCCAGTTCTCCGCAACGACTTGCCCCATCGAGTTTGCCCGGAACTAAAGTCGCTCAGAACAGCCAGCCTATGGGTGAACCGGTAATTTTTTTGCAAAATTGCGAAAACAAAATGGCCGCCATACAAAATTGAAACGCGAATATCTCAGTGGCCAGTCGAGATAGATGGGTTGTACTCGACCAAGTGTCGGTCTAGGTGGGAGGAGTAATCTAATGAACCTAATTTTTTCCAAGGTGGTGGATTCAAAATGGCGGCCAAAAATTAAAGTAAAAAAGGATATAAATATATGAAAAAAAATAGGGCGGTAGGTTACTCTCCGCGGGCCCCGCGGGGTCCGCGGCCCACACGCGAAGTACTTTTTCCATAGTGGTGGTTTCAAAACGGCGGCCAAAGAATATAGTAGAAAAAGTTGGAAAAATTTGAAAAAAAAACAGGCTGGCAGGGCATCCTCCGCGGGTCCCGTGGGGCCCGCGGCCCCATACGAAACGCTTTTCCCAAGATGGCGGCCAAAGAATAAAGTGAAAAAGGTTAGAAATATTTGAGAAAAAGCAGGATGGTAGGGTACCCTCCGCGGGTCCCGTGGGGCCCGCGGCTACCATGTGAGATGCTGTTCCCAAGATAACGGCCGAAGAATAAAGTAAAAAAAAAGGTGACAAATATATGAAAAAAATACAGGCTGGTAGGTTACCCTCCGCGGTCCCCGCGGGGGCCGCGGCCCTCACGAGAAATACTCCAAGGTGATGGTTTCAAAATGACGGCCAAAGAATGTAGTAATATTTGAAAATAACACAGGCTGGCAGGGTACCCTCCGCGGGTCCCGTGGGGCCCGCGGCCCCCATGCGAAAAAAATAGGATGATAGGCTACCCTTCTCGGCCCCCGCGCGAAATACTTTTTCCAAGATGGCGGATACAAAACGGCGGCCAAAGATTAAAAAAAAAAAATATAAATATTTGAAAAAAAACAGGGTTGCAGGGAACCCTCCGCGGGTCCCGTGGGGCCCGCGGCCTCACCGCGAAATACTTTTTCCAAGATGGCGGATACAAAATGGCGGCCAAAGATTGTAGTAAAAAATGTTAGAAATATTTGAAAAAAAAACAGGGCGGTAAGGGTCACTGTTTTCAAGGTGGCGGTTTCAAAAAGGCGGCCAAAGTATATAGTAAAAAAAAAAAGGTTAGGATTATTAAAACAAAACAGGGTGGCACGGGACCTCCGCGGGGCCCTTGGGGCCCGCGGCCCCCACGCGAAATACTAGTTATAATATATATAGCTGAATACCCACTGACTGACTGACTCACTGACATGCTGTTTTGAAGAACCCACAAGAGGTAAGGCTCGACTCTATACACCATCGTATCAGAAATGCTCCCACGGCCACCAGAAAAATACGAAATCGACCTGAACGTGGAAACTGACTTGACACATAGGACGGTTCTCTGCGACGGCTCGACCTATCGAGTTTGCCCGGAACTAAAGTCGCTAAGAACAGCCGGCCAATGGGTGAGCCGGTCCAAGATTTTTCAAAATGGCGAAAACAAGATGGCCGCCATACAAAATTGAAACGCGAATATCTCAGAGGCCAGTCGAGTTAGGTGGCTGGTGCTCGACCAAATGTCATTCAGAGTTGAGGGGGAAATCTGACTAAGCAATTTTTTTTCCAAGATGGCGGATTCAAAATGGCGGCCAAATTTTTTTTTAATCCGATCCGATTGAAATTTTGCATCCGGGGCTCTTCGAGGCCACAGATTCAGACGGCATACTTTATTTTTCGATTCCGCCATTTTCCAAGATGGCCGCCATACAAAATAATTTCTGTATATTTGACCTGTTGTTTTGAGGAACCCATAAGAGGTGGGGTAAAACTCTATAGACCATCGCTTCAAAATTCTTATGATTAGTACCAAAAAAATGAAAAACCGACCTGAATGTGGAAACTGACTTAACACATTGGCCAGTTCTCCGCAACGACTTACCCTATCGAGTTTGCCCGAAACAAAAGTCGCTCAGAACAGCCAGCCAATAGGTGAGCCGGTAATTTTTTTTCAAAATTTCAAAAACAAGATGGCTGCCATACAAAATTGAAACGCAAATATCTCAGAGGCCAATCGCAATAGGTGGGTGGTGCTCGATCAAATGTCGTTCAAAAGAGGAGGGGTAATCTGATGACTCAATTTTTTTTTCTAAGATGGCGGAATCAAAATGGCGGCCAAATTTTTTTTGAGTCCGATCCGATTGAAATTTTGCATCCGGGGCTCTTCAAGGCCACAAATTCAAACGTCATACTTTATTTTTCAGTTTCGCCATTTTCCAAGATGGCCGCCATACAAAGTAATGTCAGACTCATAGACTCACTTGTGTTGTATAGCAGCTTTTAGGAATAGGGTTCGACCTTATACACCATCGCATAAGAAATTTTATCACAAGTACAAAAAAAATGCAAAACTGTCCTGAACGTGGAAACTGACCTGACACATGGGCCAGTTCTCCGCAACGACTTGCCCTATCGAGTTTGCCCGAAACTAAAGTCGCTCAGAACAGCCAGCCTTTGGGTGAACCGGTATTTTTTTACAAAATTGCTAAAACAAAATGGCCGCCATACAAAATTGAAACGCGGATATCTGTGGCCAGTAGAGATAGATGGGTTGTGCTCGACCAAGTGTCGTTCTAGGTGCAAAGAGTAATCTAATGAACCTAATTTTTTTACAAGGTGGCGGTTCAAAACGGCGGCCAAAGAATATAGTAGAAAAGTCTGGAAAAATTTGAAAAAAAAAACAGGCTGGCAGGGTATCCTCCGCGGGTCCCGTGGGGCCCGCGGCCCCATGCGAAATGCTTTTCCCAAGATGGCGGTCAAAGAATAAAATAAAAATAGGTTAGAATTTTTGGAACAAAAAACAGGACGGTAGGGTGTCCTCCGCGGGTCCCGTGGGGCCCGCGGCCCCCATGCGAAATGCTTTTCCCAAGATGGCGGCCAAAGAATAAAGTAAAAATAGGTTAGAAATTTTTGAAAAAAAACAGGACGGTAGGGTACCCTCCGCGGGTCCCGTGGGGCCCGCGGCCTCCATGCGAAATGCTTTTCCCAAGATGGCGGCCAAAAAATAAAGTAAAAATAGGTTAGAAATTTTTGAAAAAATAACAGGACGGTAGGGTACCCTCCGCGGGTCCCGTGGGGCCCGCGGCTCCCATGCGAAATGCTTTTCCCAAGATGGCGGCCAAAGAATAAAGTAAAAATAGGTTAGAAATTTTTGAAAAAAAATCAGGACGGTAGGGTACCCTCCGCGGGTCCCGTGGGGCCCGCGGCTCCCATGCGAAATGCTTTTCCCAAGATGGCGGCCAAAAAATAAAGTAAAAATAGGTTAGACAATTTTGAAAAAATAACAGGACGGTAGGGTACCCTCCGCGGGTCCCGTGGGGCCCGCGGCCTCCATGCAAAATGCTTTTCCAAAGATGGCGGCCAAAGAATAAAGTGAAATAGGTGAGAAATATTTGAAAAAAAAACAGGGCGGTATAGTACGAATCACTTTTCGAAGGTGCCGGATTAAAAAGGCGGCCAAAGTATATAGAAAAAAAAAAAAGAAAAAAAAGATTAGGATATTTAAACAAAACAGGGTGGCACGGGACCTCCGCGGGGCCCTTGGGGCCCGCGGCCCCCACGCGAAATACTAGTTATAATATATATAGCTGAATACCCACTCACTGACTGACTCACTCACTCACTGACATGCTGTTTTGAAGAACCCACAAGAGGTAAGGCTCGACTCTATACATTGTCGTATCAGAAATGCTTGCCCGACCACCAGAAAAATACGAAATCGACATGAACGTGGAAATTGACTTGACACATGGGGCGGTTCTCCGCAACGGCTCGACCTATCGAGTTTGCCCCGAACTAAAGTCGCTCAGAACAGCCAGCCAATGGGTGAGCCGGTCAAAGTTTTTTCAAAATGGCGAAAACAAGATGGCCGCCATACAAAATTGAAACGCGAATATCTCAGAGGCCAGTCGCGATAGATGGGTGGTGCTCGACCAAATGTCATTCAGGGTTGAAGAGGAAATCTGACTATGCAATTTTTTTTCCAAGATGGCGGATTCAAAATGGCGGCCAAATTTTTTTTTGCTCCGATCCGACTGAAATTTTGCATCCGGGGCTCTTTTAGGCCACAGATTCCAACCGCATACTTTATTTTTCGATTCCGCCATTTTCCAAGATGGCCGCCATACAAAGTAATTTCTGTATCTTTGACCTGTTGTTTTGAAGAGCTTATAAGAGATGGGGTTCGATTCTATACACCGTCGCTTTACAAATTTCATGTTTAGTACCAAAAAATTAAAAATTGACCTGAATGTGGAAACTGACCTGACACATGGGCCAGCTCTCCGCAACGACTTGCCCTATCGAGTTTGCCCGGAACAAAAGTCACTCAGAACAGTCAGCCAATAGGTGAACCAGTATTTTTTTTTCAAAATTGCAAAAACAAAATGGCCGCCATACAAAATTGAAACGCAAATATCTCAGATGCCAGTTGCAACAGGTGGGTGGTGCTCAAACAAATATCGTTCAAAGTGAGCGGAGTAATTTAATGAACCTATTTTTTTTTCCAAAATGGCGGATTCAAAATGGCGGCCAAAGTTTTTTTTACTCCGATCCGATTGAAATTTTGCATCCGGGGCTCTTCGAGACCACAAATTCAAACGCCATACTTAATTTTTCGATTCCGCCATTTTCAAAGATGGCCGCCATACAAAGTAATGTCAGACTCATGGGCTCACTTGTGTTGTAAAGTACCTTTTAGGAATAGGGTTCGACTTTATACACTATAGCATAAGAAATTTTATCACAAGTACCAAAAAATGAAAAACCGACCTGAACGTGGAGACTGACTTGACACATGGGGCAGCTCTCCGCGACGGGTCGACCTATCAAGTTTGCCCGAAACTAAAGTCGCTCAGAACAGCCAGCTTATGGGTGAACCGCAAATTTTTTTTTAAATTGCCAAAACAAGATGGCCGCCATACAAAATTGAAACGCCAATATCTCAGAGGCCAGTCGAGATAGATGGGTTGTACTCGACCAAGTGTAGTTCTAGGTGGGAGGAGTAATCTAATGAACCTAATTTTTTTCCAAGGTGGTGGATTAAAAATGGCGGCCAAAGATTAAAGTAAAAAAGGTTATAAATATATTATCATTATTATTATTATTATTGAATTATAGGCGAGCAGCAGAGTTGCTGATGTGCCTATCTCATAGTCCAAGTTTAAGTTTAAATCAGTCCAGTATAAATATCTAAAAGTTCGCTAACACTTCACTCATTAAAAAGTCTTTGATTTTGTGTAACAAGCCAAGCGTCAAGCCTATTTTTAAAGGTATTTAATGACGGAGCAGTAACAACACTTTCGGGTAGAGCGTTCCAAGTCCCAACAACGCGATTGCTCAGGAGGTGGTAAGCTACGTTGGAGTTTGATGGGGTGCGTACAATCTTAAGGCTGTGACCTCGGCCGCTACGGCTGGCAAGGTTCCTTCTAAACAAGTCGTGGATGTCTGGGAGGTATATGGAAAAAAAAGGGCGGTAGGTTAAGCTCCGCGGGCCCCGCGGGGTCCGCGGCCCACACGCGAAGTACTTTTTCCATAGTGGCGGTTTCAAAACGGCGGCCAAAGAATATAGTAGAAAAAGTTGGAAAAATTTGAAAAAAAAAACAGGCTGGCAGGGCATCCTCCTCGGGTCCCGTGGGGCCCGCGGCCCCATACGAAATGCTTTTCCCAAGATGGCGGCCAAAGAATAAAGTGAAAAAGGTTAGAAATATTTGAAAAAAAGCAGGATGGTAGGGTACCCTCCGCGGGTCCCGTGGGGCCCGCGGCCCCCATGAAAAATGCTTTTCCAAAGATGGCGGCCAAAGAATAAAGTAAAAAATGTTAGAAATATTTGAAAAAAAAACAGGGTGGCAGGGTGACTCCGCGGATCCCGCGGGGCCCGCGGCCCCCACGCGAAACGCTTTTCACAAGATGGCGGATTCGGAATTGCGGCCAAAGAATAAAGTAAAAAAAGGTCAGAAATATTTGAAAAAAAACAGGGTGGCAGGGTGACTCCGCGGGTCCCGCGGGGCCCACGGCCCACACGCGAAACGCTTTTCACAAGATGGCGGATTCGAAATTGCGGCCTAAGAATAAAATAAAAATGGTTAGGATTATTAAAACAAAACAGGGTGGCACGGGACCCTCCGCGGGCCCCTCGGGGCCCGCGGCCTCCACGCGAATTACTAGTTATTATAATATATATAGCTGAATACCCACTCACTCACTGACTGACATGCTGTTTTGAAGAACCCAGAAGAGGTAAGGCTTGACTCTATACACCATCGTATTAGAAATGCCCCCACGACCACCAGAAAAATACGAAATCGACCTGAACGTGGAAATTGATCTGACACATGGGACGGTTCTCAGCAACGGCTAGACCTGTCGAGTTTGCCCGGAACTAAAGTCGCTCAGAACAGCCACCCAATGGGTGAGCCGGTCCAAGATTTTTCAAAATGGCGAAAACAAGATGGCCGCCATACAAAATTGAAACGCGAATATCTCAGAGGCCAGTTGCGATAGATGGGTGGTGCTCGACCAAATGTCATTCAGAGTTGAGGGGGAAATCCGACTAAGCCATTTTTTTTCCAAGATGGCGGATTCAAAATGGCGGCCAAATTTTTTTTTAATCTGATCTGATTGAAAATTTGCATCCGGGGCTCTTCGGGACCACATATTCAAATGGCATACTTTATTTTTCGGTTCCGCCATTTTCCAAGATGGCCGCCATACAATGTAATTTCTGGATATTTGACCTGTTGTTTTGAGGAGCCCATAAAAGGTAGGGTTCGACTCTATATCCTATCGCATCAAATAATGTATCAAAAGTAAAAGAAAAAGCAAAATTGACCTGAATGTGGAAACTGACCTGACACATTGGCCAGTTCTCCGCAACGACTAGCCTTATCGAGTTTGCCCGGAACAAAAGTCGCCCAGAACAGTTGGCTAATAGGTGAACCGGTATTTTTTTTTCAAAATTGCAAAAACAAGATGGCCGCCATACAAAATTGAAACGCAAATATCTCAAAGGTCAGTCGCAATAGGTGGGTGGTGCTCTAACAAATGTTGTTCAAAGTGGGAGTGATAATCTGATGAGAAAATTTTTTTTCCAAGATGGCGGATACAAAATGGCGGCAAAATATTTTTTTACTCCGATCCGATTGAAATTTTGCATCCGGGGCTCTTCAAGGCCACGAATTTAAACGCCATACTTGATTTTTCGATTCCGCCATTTTCCAAGATGGCCGCCATACAAAGTAATGTCAGACTCATAGACTCACTGGTGTTGTATAGCAGCTTTTAGAAATAGGGTTCCACTTTATACACCATAGCATAAGAAATATTATCACAAGTATAAAAAAAATGCAAAACTGTCCTGAACGTGGAAACTAACCTAACACATGGGCCAGCTCTCCGAAACGACTTGCCCTATCGAGTTTGCCCGGAACTAAAGTCACTCAAAACAGCCAGCCTATGGGTGAACCGGTATTTTTTTTTCAAAATTGCGAAAACAAAATGGCCGCCATACAAAATTGAAACGCGAATATCTCAGTGGCCAGTTGAGATAGATGAGTTGTACTCGACCAAGTGTCGTTCTAGGTGGGAGGAGTAATTCAATGAACCTAATTTTTTTCCAAGGTGGTGGATTCAAAATGGCGGCCAAAGATTAAAGTAAAAATGGTCAGAAATATATATAAAAAAAAATAGGGCGGTAGGTTATCCTCCGCGGGCCCCGCGGGGTCCGCGGCCCCCACAGGAAGTACTTTTTCCAAGGTGGCGGCCAAAGATAAAAATAAAAAAATGGTTAGAAATATTTCAACAAAATACAGGGTGGTAGGTTACCCTCCGCGGCCCCCGCGGGGACCGCGGCTCCCACGCGAAATACTTTTTCCAAGTTAGTGGTTCCAAAATGACGGCCAAAGAATGTAGTGAAAAAGGTTAGAAATATTTGAAAAAAATACAGGTTGGTAGGTTGACCTCCGCGGTCCCCGCGGGGGCCGCGGCCCCCACACGAAATACGGTTTCCAAGGTAGTGCTTTCAAAATGACGGCCAAAGAATGAAGTCAAAAAGGTTAGAAATATTTGAAAAAAATACAGGTTGGTAGGTTACCCTCCGCGGTCCCCGCGGGGGCCGCGGCCCTCATGTGAAATACTTTTTCCAAGGTGGCGATTTCAAAACGGCGGCCAAAGAATATAGTAGAAAAAGCTGGAAAAATTTGAAAAAAAAGCAGGCTGGCAGGGTACCCTCCGCGGGTCCCGTGGGGCCCGCGGCCTCCATGCGAAATGCTGTTCCCAAGATGGCGGCCAAAGAATATACTAAAAAAGGTTACAAATATTTGAAAGAAAAACAGGGTGGCAGGGTGACTCCGCGGGTCCCGCGGGGCCCGCGGCCCCCACGCGAAACGCTTTTCCCAAGATGGCGGATTCGAAATTGTGGCCAAAGAATAAAGTAAAAAAATTTTACTCCGATCCGATTGAAATTTTGCATCCGGGGCTCTTCAAGGCCACGAATTTAAACGCCATACTTGATTTTTCGATTCCGCCATTTTCCAAGATGGCCGCCATACAAAGTAATGTCAGACTCATAGACTCACTGGTGTTGTATAGCAGCTTTTAGAAATAGGGTTCCACTTTATACACCATAGCATAAGAAATATTATCACAAGTATAAAAAAAATGCAAAACTGTCCTGAACGTGGAAACTAACCTAACACATGGGCCAGCTCTCCGAAACGACTTGCCCTATCGAGTTTGCCCGGAACTAAAGTCACTCAAAACAGCCAGCCTATGGGTGAACCGGTATTTTTTTTTCAAAATTGCGAAAACAAAATGGCCGCCATACAAAATTGAAACGCGAATATCTCAGTGGCCAGTTGAGATAGATGGGTTGTACTCGACCAAGTGTCGTTCTAGGTGGGAGGAGTAATCTAATGAACCTAATTTTTTTCCAAGGTGGTGGATTCCAAATGGCGGCCAATTTTTTTTTTACTCTGATCCGATTGAAATTTTGCATCCGGGGCTCTTTGAGGCCACAGATTCAAACGTCATACTTTATTTTTCGATTCCGCCATTTTCCAAGATGGCCGCCATACAAAGTAATTTCTGTATCTTTGACCTGTAGTTTTGAAGAGCCCATAAGAGGTGGGGTTCGACTCTATACACCGTCGCTTTAGAAATTTCATGTTTAATACCAAAAAATGAAAAATTGACCTGAATGAGGAAACTGACCTGACACATGGGCCAGCTCTCCGCAACGACTTGCCCTATCGAGTTTGCCCGGAACAAAAGTCACTCAGAACAGTCAGCCAATAGGTGAACCAGTATTTTTTTTTCATAATTGCAAAAACAAAATGGCCGTCATACAAAATTGAAACGCAAATATCTCAGAGGCCAGTCGCAACAGGTGGGTGGTGCTCAAACAAATATCGTTCAAAGTGAGCGTAGTAATTTAATGAATCAATTTTTTTTTCCAAAATGGCGGATTCAAAATGGCGGCCAAAGTTTCTTTTACTCCGATCCGATTGAAATTTTGCATCCGGGGCTCTTCGAGACCACAAATTCAAACGCCATACTTAATTTTTCGATTCCGCCATTTTCAAAGATGGCCGCCATACAAAGTAATGTCAGACTCATGGGCTCACTTGTGTTGTAAAGCAGCTTTTAGGAATAGGGTTCGACCTTATACACCATCGCATAAGAAATTTTATCACAAGAACAAAAAAAATGCAAAACTGTCCTGAACGTAGAAACTGACCTGACACATGGGCCAGTTCTCCGCAACGACTTGCCCCATCGAGTTTGCCCGGAACTAAAGTCGCTCAGAACAGCCAGCCTATGGGTGAACCGGTAATTTTTTTGCAAAATTGCGAAAACAAGATGGCCGCCATACCAAATTGAAATATACCTACTAAAAAAGGTTACAAATATTTGAAAGAAAAACAGGGTGGCAGGGTGACTCCGCGGGTCCCGCGGGGCCCACGGCCCCCACGCGAAACGCTTTTCCCAAGATGGCGGATAAGAAATTGCGGCCAAAGAATATACTAGAAAAAGCTGGAAAAATTTGAAAAAAAAAGCAGGCTGGCAGGGTACCCTCCGCGGGTCCCGTGGGGCCCGCGGCCTCCATGCGAAATGCTGTTCCCAAGATGGCGGCCAAAGAATATACTAAAAAAGGTTACAAATATTTGAAAGAAAAACAGGGTGGCAGGGTGACTCCGCGGGTCCCGCGGGGCCCGCGGCCCCCACGCGAAACGCTTTTCCCAAGATGGCGAATTCGAAATTGCGGCCAAAGAATAAAGTAAAAAAAGGTCAGAAATATTTGAAAAAAAAACAGGGTGGCAGGGTGACTCCGCGGGTCCCGCGGGGCCCGCGGCCCCCACGCGAAACGCTTTTCACAAGATGGCGGATTCGGAATTGCGGCCAAAGAATAAAGTAAAAAAAGGTCAGAAATATTTGAAAAATAACAGGGTGGCAAAGTGACTCCGCAGGTCCCGCGGGGCCCGCGGCCCCCACGCGAAACGCTTTTCCCGAGATGGCGGATTCGAAATTGCAGCCAAAGAATAAAGTAAAAAAAGGTCAGAAATATTTGAAAAATAACAGGGTGGCAGGGTGACTCCGCGGGTCCCACGGGGCCCGCGGCCCCCACGCGAAACGCTTTTCACGAGATGGCGGATTCGAAATTGCGGCCAAAGAATAAAGTAAAAAAAGGTCAGAAATATTTGAAAAAAAACAGGGTGGCAGGGTGACTCCGCGGGTCCCGCGGGGCCCGCGGCCCCCACGCGAAACTCTTTTCCCGAGATGGCGGATTCGAAATTGCGGCCAAAGAATAAAGTAAAAAAGGTCAGAAATATTTGAAAAAAAAAACGGGGTGGCCGGGTGACTCCGCGGGTCCCGCGGGGCCCGCGGCCCCCACGCGAAACGTTTTTCACAAGATGGCGGATTCGAAATTGCGGCCTAACAATAAAATAAGAAAGGTTAGGATTATTAAAACAAAACAGGGTGGCACGGGACCCTCCGCGGGCCCCTCGGGGCCCGCGGCTCCCACGCGAAATACTAGTTATAATATATATAGCTGAATACCCACTCACTGACTGACTCACTCATTGACATGCTGTTTTGAAGAACCCATAAGAGGTAAGGCTAGACTCTGTATATTGTCGTATTAGAAATGCCACCGTGACCACCAGAAAAATACGAAATCGACCTGAACGTGGAAATTAACCTGACACATGGGGCGGTTCTCCGCAACGGCTCGACCGATCGAGTTAGCCCGGAACTGAAGTCGCTCAGAACAGCCAGCCAATGGGTGAGCCGGTCCAAGATTTTTCAAAATGGCGAAAACAAGATGGCCGCCATACAAAATTGAAACGCGAATATCTCAGAGGCCAGTCGCGATAGATGGGTGGTGCTCGACCAAATGTCATTCAGAGTTGAGGGGGAAATCTGATTATGCAATTTTTTTTCCAAGATGGCGGATTCAAAATGGCGGCCAAATTTTTTTTTGCTCCGATCCGATTGAAATTTTGCATCCGGGGATCTTTAGGGCCACAGATTCAAATGGCATACTTTATTTTTCGGTGCCGCCATTTTCCAAGATGGCCGCCATACAAAGTAATTTCTGTATTTTTGATCTGTTGTTTTGAGGAACCCATAAGAGGTGGGGTTTAGCTCTATACACTATCGCTTTGTAAATTTTATGATAAGTACCTAAAAAATGAAAAATCGACCTGAACGTGGAAACTGACCTGACACATTGGCCAGCTCTCCGAAACGACTTGCCCTATCGAGTTTGCTCCGAACAAAAGTCACTCAGAACAGCCAGCCAATAGGACAACCAGTATTTTTTTTTCAAAATTGCAAAAACAAAATGGCCGCCATACAAAATTGAAACGCAAATATCTCAGAGGCCAGTCGCAACAGGTGGGTGGTGCTCAAACAAATATCGTTCAAAGTGAGCGGAGTAATTAAATGAACCTAATTTTTTTTCCAAAATGGCGGATTCAAAATGGCGGCCAACGTTTCTTTTACTCCGATCCGATTGAAATTTTGCATCCGGGGCTGTTTGAGGCCACATATTCAAACGGCATAATAAATTGTTCGATTCCGCCATTTTCCAAGATGGCCGCCATACAAAGTAATGTCAGACTCATAGACTCACTTGTGTTGTATAGCAGCTTTTAGGAATAGGGTTCGACCTTATACACCATCGCATAAGAAATTTTATTACAAGTACAAAAAAAATGCAAAACTGTCCTGAACGTGGAAACTGACCTGACACATGGGCCAGTTCTCCGCAACGACTTGCCCTATCGAGTTTGCCCGAAACTAAAGTCGCTCAGAACAGCCAGCCTTTGGGTGAACCGGTATTTTTTTTACAAAATTGCTAAAACAAAATGGCCGCCATACAAAATTGAAACGCGGATATCTGTGGCCAGTAGAGATAGATGGGTTGTGCTCGACCAAGTGTCGTTCTAGGTGCAAAGAGTAATCTAATGAACCTAATTTTTTTACAAGGTGGCGGTTCAAAACGGCGGCCAAAGAATATAGTAGAAAAGTCTGGAAAAATTTGAAAAAAAAAACAGGCTGGCAGGGTATCCTCCGCGGGTCCCGTGGGGCCCGCGGCCCCATGCGAAATGCTTTTCCCAAGATGGCGGCCAAAGAATAAAATAAAAATAGGTTAGAATTTTTGGAACAAAAAACAGGACGGTAGGGTGTCCTCCGCGGGTCCCGTGGGGCCCGCGGCCCCCATGCGAAATGCTTTTCCCAAGATGGCGGCCAAATAATAAAGTAAAAATAGGTTAGAAATTTTTGAAAAAAAAACAGGACGGTAGGGTACCCTCCGCGGGTCCCGTGGGGCCCGCGGCCCCCATGCGAAATGCTTTTCCCAAGATAGCGGCCAAAAAATAAAGTAAAAATAGGTTAGAAATTTTTGAAAAAATAACAGGACGGTAGGGTACCCTCCGCGGGTCCCGTGGGGCCCGCGGCTCCCATGCGAAATGCTTTTCCCAAGATGGCGGCAAAAGAATAAAGTAAAAATAGGTTAGAAATTTTTGAAAAAAAATCAGGACGGTAGGGTACCCTCCGCGGGTCCCGTGGGGCCCGCGGCCCCCATGCGAAATGCTTTTCCCAAGATGGCGGCCAAAAAATAAAGTAAAAATAGGTTAGAAAAATTTGAAAAAATAACAGGACGGTAGGGTACCCTCCGCGGGTCCCGTGGGGCCCGCGGCCTCCATGCAAAATGCTTTTCCAAAGATGGCGGCCAAAGAATAAAGTGAAATAGGTGAGAAATATTTGAAAAAAAAACAGGGCGGTATAGTACGAATCACTTTTCGAAGGTGCCGGATTAAAAAGGCGGCCAAAGTATATAGAAAAAAAAAAAAGATTAGGATATTTAAACAAAACAGGGTGGCACGGGACCTCCGCGGGGCCCTTGGGGCCCGCGGCCCCCACGCGAAATACTAGTCATCTATATACACCCAAAACTACTTTACTGCGATAACGATGATAAGGTAGGTATAAACCAAATCAGTTTGAGAATCGTATTTAACTTTCAAAGTCCATTCATATTAAAAAGATTGGAGGGTTTGGTAGTAACAAAAAAATCGTATAGAAATAAAATATATCGCTGAAGGGAAAAAATCAATGTCAACGAAAAAAAAAACACAAATAATATCGTTGTTATTATTAAGAATATTGTTCAAGTAACACATAAAACGATAAAAAATAAAAGTAGCAACAAGAATAGGGCATTTAATACTTCTAATCTCTTTCAATCAAAAACAATCTATTTTATAAAAGTTATGTGTTTAACGCTCTTTTTACTCCAAATTTATTTTTGGTTGGCGTTTATTACCATGAAATGAAACGCTACTGCAGGCCGTACACCAAAGTTTATTCTGTTATTGGAAATAACTCAGGTCGTATTCACCAAAATGGTTTAGTGGTGGCTTATACATCTTAAAAATGAAACGTAATTGCAGGTTGTATAATAAACTTTGTTCAATTTTCAGAAATCGTTAAGGTCGTATACGCCAAGTTTGATAAGCAATGTCCTTTATGCCAATTATAAATCTTGATTTAGGGTCAATAATACCTTTGCATTTTTCACACTCCGAGTAGCTGGCTTTTATAGCTCGTTTTTTTTAAATTTCTTGTTTAGAGTAACAGAAAATTGAGGTTGTATTCGATATTTTTTCGGGATTTGGAGAATTTTAAATACACAGATCGATAGAGAAAAAAAAACTGAGCAAGACTGCATTTAAATCTCATTTTCGTCAAAATGGCGTTTACGACAATTGAGCCCCAAGGTAGCGATATAATGTAGATAAATACATACTTAAATACATAAGGTGCATTGGGGTAAATTCGAAATTGGGGGAATTTCGAAAATCGTGGATATCCAGTAAACGGGAAACAATTCCAAAATCTAGCAACGCTTGTCTAATAGCCAAAGACATTGGAGCTTCTAGGTAAGTGTTGCTAGATTATGTAATTGTTCCCCGTTAGTGGATATCCACGAGTTTCGAAATTCCCCCAATTTCGAATTTACCCCAATGTACTATACAACATCCATGACTCGGGCACAAACATTCGTATTCATCATACAACTGTCTGGGCTACCGGGATTCGAACCCAGGACCTCTAGCTTCATAGTCAGGGTCACTAACCACTAGGCTATCCGGTCGTATTTATTTTACTGTTTAAATATAAAACAATCATAGACCCACCGCTTGAATGAGTCCTCGCCCGCGCGGTACAGGGGCGCGGGGTAGGAAACAAAGGGGACCTAGAGCGGTGCGGGCGGGTAGTGAACCTGCCGGATTAACAACACGTAAGAATCATTTTTGTTCACTATACTTACATTGACATCTATCTCACTTTTGTACACCAACTTTCAAGTTCATCCGACTAGGTACTAACCTCTTCACTACATAGTATAAAACAAAGTCGCTTTGTCTGTCCCTATGTCCTTATGTATGCTTATATCTTCAAACTACACAACGGATTTTGATGCGGTTTTTTTTAATAGATAGAGTGATTCAAGAGGAAGGTTTTTATGTATAATTCTACGCAGACGAAGTTGCGGGCAGAGGCTTGTTATTCATAAACGCTCTATAGGCTCCTGCTAACTTAGCAGTCTTTTGTCCTTATCTGTCACTTTGACATCTACCTTTCATAGATAAGAACAAACAATTGCCAAGTTAGCAAAATCCTATAGAACGTTTATGAATAAGCTCCCTTATAAGAGTATGACTAACAAGATTTCAAGTTCAAGTTTTTTTAAAGTATTTTTGAAGCAACATTTGTTACTTTCACACATGAATCAGGGGCCTGATTTTTGGAAAGCACATGTGTGAAAACACCACTCGAAAGTGGTATAAATCTGTTTATATCTTCAAAACTACAGCTCTAATCAAATTTTTGACTAGGTCACAAGATTAATGAGAGCCCTAAGTATTTTCTAAGCTACTCGTATCTCAAATTCAGCACAATTTTTCACCACTTTCGAGTGGTGTTTTCACACATGTGCTTTCCAAAAATCAGGCCCCAGGCCTTTATTCCTTACGGGTTAGACAGATCAGAAAGGTCACGTTCAGCGTGAATGTGTGCGTAGGGGAAACAAAATAGCGACGAGTTGCTACCCGCATCGCTTATAACATGATTCCTACTTTATACATCTCTATAGACTAATATAATTTAAGGCTCGGAGACCTTATACATCCCTTTTATTTAATTTAAGTAGAATTTAAGTATTGTAGTAGCTTAATGTATTTTATATTGAAAAAATGACTTTCTGCCAAGTTTCTCGCGGCGCATTCTTCTTGGCAATGATGGTCTTTCCGAATACGCTGGTAGTTTTAAAACAGACATGTAAAAGAGCCCTTGGCGGCCCATTTGCAAAAATAAATTTTAAATTTAAGATTATCGCCCATTTCTTAGATGGGCTGTTACAATCTGCACGAGAAGAAGCAGCTGATATTTATTCCCAGACGAGAAACAAGACAGACAGAAAAAAGAAACCTGTGTAGGAAGGAAATGACATAAGCGGAACTAGAAGTATTGGCTCATCTATTATCCAATAATCAGCATGATTAAGTATCGGTTGCAATCTAGAGGAGGATTCTTAGATCTGTTCAATGAATGAATGAGTCACTGCAGGTTACGAGTGTTTAGATGTGTCATTGAAGTATATTTAGATATATGATAACGAGATGATAGAACTCTGTGTTAGCGCTAATATCTGATTTGATGTAGTGATAAACTATATGTTTGTATGTTTTGATTATCTAGAGTTTGCATGCTAGATAGGTGTGCTCGGTGCACTCATACTTTGAGGATGGATCAAGTGGGTTCGAAACGCGTCCATGTTTTTGTGTGGTGTATACAGACAAGAAAGTACTTACATAAAATCACGTCTTTATCCCTTACGGAGTAGGCAGAACCTAGTGTAATTGGTTGTTATAATGCTGGTCATTTCCCTACTGCTTCTGAACTGTACATAATTAGGCCTCAAAACACTCGTGTGATCTTACTTTGAAACTCGCCAAGGCTCATTTCAAAAATCACACTAGTGTTTTAAGAACCCTCATTATGTAACGGTTGCATAATATTATTATAATATCTTGCAAGTCGAAGACTTCTATCATATAAATCTAAAAAAGAACTAGTAAAAAAAATACATACTGCAAGTTAAAAATAAAAAATTGACAAAAAAACTGTCGGAGTTATACGTTTTGAATATACTAACACATAATAATGCTTAATCTTACTTACGTTGTCCCTAGGGCGTGTACCCTAAAAAGACAGTCAACGACACGGAAAGTCTCCGTTGTAGCGTAGTGTGGGCACCCTACGCTCGTAAATCGTCAACGCCGATACGCGGTCGCGGCATTAATACAGCCAAGAGCCCGTATTCCTGCAAGAAGTGTGGTTATACGAGTGGTATAGATATTCCGTTTGGTACCCGTTTTATCTTTTTTAGATACTCCAGAATTATATTTTTAGATCCCTATGTCGAGGGGAATCTGTCATTTTTCCTAGTGTAATGTAGACATAATAATGTGTTTTTTATGCTTCACCATGCTGGTCTGGGAGTTAAGAAAAAACATAGAATGTACCAGTAGCTTAAGCCCATTGAGAGAATGGGCGAAAATTTTAGGAATCATGTTATTGATTCTCCTTTCCATCTACACGCCCAGAATCATGCTAAACGTGGCCTTTAGGTTTTGTTACCTAGGGCTCTGTCTACCCCGTAAGGGGTAAAGACGTGATTTTTGTATGTGCATGTAAATAAATTTACAACAATACTTAAATTTTACTTAACTTATAATACATTTATAAAAGGAATGTATAAGGTCCTTAACAAACAGAAAATCAAACCCTGGACTTTAGTTTCGTAGTCCGGCGTATAACCAATAGGCTATCCGGTTCCGGTTGCCAAAAGCATTCTTACAGTTCGTGAGCTCCTAGAACGACGTAACAGGTACCTACAGGCCACATTTAGCAAGATTGTGGGCGTATAGGTGGAAAATGGAATCAAAATAGTGATGGGTTGCTAGCCTCATCGCCTATAACGTGATTCCTAATATTTTCGCCCATTCCCTCGATGGGCTTTTACCATCTGCGCGGGTAAAGAAGCAACGTGTACATTCTATGTTTTCTTTAAGGAAAACCGTTCGTTATTCTCAGTACCAAGTGGAGCAAACTTACACAGGAGTTTATTTTGGCTTTTACGTATTGCCAGATGTTGTGTATGTTTGAATTAGGTCGGATACACGTCCGGGGTCGGTATGTATGAAGTATTTTGCCTCATGTATGAAAGGGTCGGAAGGGGTTTGATGGGGGTGCGACACGGTAGCTTCGAAAGACAAGGTGTTTTGAGATTTGAAAATATGCGTAGTATTTTTTTAATAAAACTACCGCGATACACCGACATAATCCATACTAATATTGTACTCGGAAATGTGAAATATGTCCGTCTGCCTGTTACGCTTTCACGCCTAAACCGCTGAACCGATTCTAATGAAATTTGGCACAGAGATAGTTTAAGTCACAGGGAAGGACATAAGTTTTTATCCTGGAAAATTGCATCCATTGCCTCCTCCATCTGTTTCGTAGTAAGTAATAAATTCAGACGCAATCGTAGATAACTGACACTTAAGATAACTGAAACTTAACAGCGAGTGGTGAGACAGTCCCTCTCGCATAACTTAACTCATTCCGAGTAGATCTATTGTACACTCAGCATTGGGTGGAAGACAGAGCCTTTTTTATGGTGTGGAAAATGCGCCTTATGCATCCGCCCGGTACGGGTTTACCGGGGGTATGTGGGGCTCTCCCGCGACGGCAGGCATACCAACTAAAAACCACACGGATTCCCTATTCAGTCGTATGCGAGGCGTTACGGGAGCACTCGGTGTCACCGTGACGCCCCACGACCACCCCGGGATGGGGTTCCCTCTTTGCGGCAACTGTGCAATGCAGGTTTGGGAAGACCCGCCCTCCCCAGCTGGTGCCGCTTAGATTTTTTATAGAGGTTGTCTCCTCGTGGCCCCCGTTTTGAAAAAGACAGCGGCCCACGTTCCCGGCACCTACGGGCCGGGGTTACGTGTCGACTGACAGTGGCCGAAGCCACGCCGCTCCGCGATCCCGTCCCTTACGGGGCGCACCGCTCCGGCGGCAGGCTTATGCCCGCCGACCCTCACGTCAGCTCTCACACCCTCATGTACTACTCTGAAAGCAGAGCGGTACCGAAGGCATGATCGCGTCCGTCCCCAAAAGCACCCGCGAGCGCGACCCTCTGGATTTTTTATAGAGGTTTACTCCTCGCGGCCCCCTGTCTTGAAAAAGACAAGCGGCCCACGTTCCGACCCCACGGGCCGGGTTACGTGTTACGGGGTAGACAGAGCCTAAGATAACAACACCTAAGTTAATTTTCGCCCATTCCCTCGATGGGCTTTTACGATCTGCGCGGAAGGAGAAGCAGCTGGTACATTCTATTTTTACTCTCTGCTCCTAGACCATGGAAGTGGATTTGAAATACAGTCCGTCTTAAAGGATATCGTCACGGTATACAGAACAGAACGTGCGAAGTGCTACTCAGAATTTAATTTCACATGACGCATGCGTTAAACGCGTCATAAAAGCATAATTCAGACGTAAACAAGCACTGGTGGACAGTCGACGGGCGAGTGGACGGGCGAGTTGGCAAGTGACGTCTTGGGCTTAGCTGAGAGGGAAGCGGTTGGCACGCATGGTCTCTCAGTTCTTCATATCATATAAATTTGTAACAACTGTTTGTTACAAACTTAAGCTATATTTTCCGAAAATGTTCAGATCTTTAGGCTTATTATCTAACTCGCTCGCAATCGCCATCGCGTTCATTTTGACAGTTCATATGTATGGGCTGACAATTGCCATCAGAATCAGCTAGCTGTCACATTCATACAAGAAATGTCAAAATGAACACGACGGTGATTGCGAGCGAGTTAGACAATAAGCCTACTTTATGATCACCCTGACTGCGTCGATACAATTGACAATCTGTGCTTCCTCATATTTTTACCTCGTTGAACGTTCCTAATTTATTAAATATTGTATTATATTTATATTCATTTATTTATTGTGTGTTTCATGTATAATATGTATTTTCGCTACTTAGTATATTAATAAATGCTCTAAATTGCACCACCTGCTGAGATCTGTTCTTTTCTCCAGTCCATTATGGTTACCTGGTAGAGATCGCTCTATAGCGTTAACGCTACAGAGCGATTTTGCTCGCCTATTGTTATCGTGTAATATTCTGTATACCTTTTTTCTGTTTTGGTTGTTGTATGTGGTGTTCAATAAAGAGTTATTGTATTGTATTGTAAAAAGCTCTAATCTTCTATTTATGTAAAATTTCGTGTTGTGACGTTATTAACCTTATCTAGTGTAGCGAATTTATTGAAATTTAACGCTGCTCTGAAATATTTGAGGACTCGCCCGCTACGATATATATGATGGCGACTGTATTGAAAAGATAGGACGTTGACCTTGACTTTATCTTGTTAAGAATCAATAGCCACAGCCTTACCGGTCCCTCATACACATTCATGCTCTCAGCACAGGAGGTACGGCCCATAAACCATGGACTTGAGACGTTTTTACGACACCCCGCGACTAGCCCTCTCACTTTATGTTCTGTTTAAAATTCTATTCGAAAGATGAAATGTTTAGTGGGCAGATTAGATTTAGTGGACGCGGTTGTTTCGGATCACATATCGTTAATTGACTTGCTTTCTAGTTTTAACACGTGTTTAGGAAAAATTGTAGATCTTGGAACAACGACAATTTGGTAATTAACAACAAAATCGTATTTTTTATGAATGGTATAATTAAATTTTTAAACGACACTGAAAAATCCGAAAAGTAAAGCTATAGCCGGGAAGCGAACCCGAATCCTCGTCATATCATGACGCGTGCTGTACCCCTACACCACCCATAGAAGGATATGTTACTGGCTGTCACGTGACCTTGTTACCTACTAAGCGAATTTTGGTCGCTAAGCGTCAGCGTCATCAATACGACACAATCACAAACTCCACTAAGGCCACTTTTAGCATAATGAGCATATAGGTGGAAAGGGGAATCAGAATAATGATGGGTTGCTAGCCGCATCGCCTATAACATGATCCCTAAGATTTTCGCCCAATCCCCTCGATGGGCTTTTACCATCTGAGCGGGCAGAGAACAACTGGTACATTCTATGTTATTTCTTTGCTCCCAGACCAGTATGGAAGTAAATTCATGGTATTTATAATGTTGGTATTATAGACCGACCGGTTAAATGAGTCCTCGCCCGCGCGGCACTGGGGCGCGGGGTAGGACGACAAAGGGGACCGAGAGAGGTGCGGGCGGGTGCCTGCCGCCCGCACCTCTCTCGGTCCCCGCGTACGGCTAACACTAAAGAACACACACAAGACAAAAAATCGCATAGTAACAAAAAGGTCACGTGACAGTTAGTAACAGGTAGAAAAATTCGGAGACTACCCACCTGCTATGGGTGGTGTAGGGGTATAGCACGCGTCACGGAATGACGAGGATCCGGGTTCGATTCCCGGCCATAGCATTACTTTTCGGATTTTTCTATGTGTTCTAATTTTCACTGACATTTAGAAATTTAATTTCTAACGGCAAAACCGAAAAAGTAAAACATTAAAATCAAGAAATAAAATTTCTTGATTCATTTGATAGTACCTATCATTTGAAAAACATTGCCTTCTCTCGTCCCTGGTGGGCAGTAGATGTTCCATGGGAGTTTGTAATTGTGTCGTACAGACACATCATTCAAACAGATGACGCTTAGCGACAAAAAATCGCATAGTAACAAAAAGGTCACGTGACAGTTAGTAACAGGTAGAAAAATTCGGAGACTACCCACCTGCTATGGGTGGTGTAGGGGTATAGCACGCGCCACGGAATGACGAGGACCCGGGTTCGATTCCCGGCCATAGCTTTACTTTTCGGATTTTTCTATGTGTTCTAATTTTCACTGACATTTAGAAATTTAACACTAAAGTATTTTAAAGCTTACAACATATCGTTATTTCGTCGATGACCGTTATTCATACGATGTGTAAATCAAGTCAATCTCTATTCTAATACATCGGTGATTAACACTTCGGCCTGTCATCGGTAAATCAAACCAATACGCGATGATTCATACAAACTCCATACAAATTACAATAGCGTAGCGAATTAGCATGAACCCACGTGCTGTGGGCTGGGTTGGCAAATGCTAAGTTATTGTTGCAAAATTTTGAATTGAGTGGTTTATATAATTACTGGATTTTACTTGCAACTTCGCTCACATCTGCATTTTACCTGTGGGATTTTCGGAATTATATTAGTAAATTTCTAAACGTTACTGAAAATTAGAACACAGAAAAAACCGAAAGTAAAGCTATGGCCGGGAATCGAACCCGGATCCTCATCATTCTGTCACGTAACAGCTAGTAACGGATAGAAAAATTCGTAGGCTTACCCACCTGCTATGGGTGGTGTAGGGGTATAGCACGCGTCACGGAACGACGAGGATCCGGGTGCGATTCCCGGCCATAGCTATATTTTACGGATTTTTCTGTGTTCTAATTTACAGTGACGTTTAGAAATCAAAATTCTAACGGTAAAACCGTAAAAGTAAAACATAAACAAAATCAAGAAGTAAAAATTCTTGATTCAATAGTATCATATTAGTAGGTACTTTACAAAAGTCCCATCGGATAGCCAAAATTTCCATCGATCGTGATCTTCGTAAAAGAACTAATATTTAAACAAGACTTATTTTGCCAAGTTTCGAGACTTTGTTCAGTCGCCGGTGACCTAACCTAACCTATCTATAGAGAGAAAGTAGAAAGTTAAATTTTTCTCAGTCTTTAGAAGCTAATAAACCTGGATAGCTTTTTAATATTTTGCCCAGAAAGCCTTTGTATCAAAGTAAATCGTCCGAAAAAGGCAATTACCGAAGTTTCAGTTTTTCAGTCTGAAACTTCCAAACTAAACTTTGTAACGAAATGAAAATTGGGCAATTCAGATCTATTTAATTACTTCGGCCGCGAGCTTTTACGACTTGCCAAACCAGGAAACGCACTTAGGATTTTTTTATTGGGAATTGTATAAAGAATTATGAGATGGTATGATTTAAGAAAGAAAGAAGAGATTTATTCTTTTTTGCAAGACACACAATTTTATAGAACACAGATGAATGTGTCTTCGCAAAAGTGAAATGGTCGCTGGCTCAGCATTACGCTGAGATATTAGACACCGGCAGCACTGACTTTCAGCTCAAACCGTCTGTGACTCACGAAACAATGCACAGATAAAATATACTACACCAGCTGTTGCCCGCAACTTCGCCTGCACAGAATTCGTTTATCACTATCCCGCAGGAATTACGCAATTTTCCGGGATAAAAAGTTGCCTATGTGTTATTCCAGACTATAATCTATCTATGTTCAAAATTTCATCCAGATCTCTCCAGCCGTTCTGGCGTGAAAGCGTAACAAACATTCATCCATCCTTACTTACAAACTTTCGCGTTTATAATATTAGTAGGATAAACCATAAACCTACACGTATTTAGGACATTTTGTGACGGAAAAGACACGCCACGCGCGAATCCAACAGTTCCGTACAATCGTATAATAGATGACTGAGTAAAGAAAATGAAATTATAATAACTCCGTCAGTTAAATATACAAAAAACATGGGACAAGTGGAACACGGGACAGCCAAAAATGACGAAGATAAAACGCGTCAAAGTTCGGGAATCACTCGTGACGCCGCTTCCAAATAAAAATTGTATCAAGACGTGACGTTTTGCGTTTCAACTCAATATCTTCCAATACTTCTTGATAATCTACCTGATAGACAATGAAAAATGTAATGCTAGTAATTTTCAGGTTTTTTGAACCTCTTAATACGTCCTCCAGCAAACATAAGAGTGTAAACACTACAATCTTAAGATGAGTGACATCATCTCGTATAATGTAATCGTATAAAAGAGTGGTGTCTGTCACAAGCGATATGCTGATTTAGTTCATTACATAAACGCGATGCATAAACGTTGAAGCCATTCTTCTTACATAGAATACAAAGCTTTAAGTCAAAATCACTACATCACTACATAGTATAAAACAAAGTCGCTTTTTCTGTCCCTATATCCCTATGTATGCTTAAATCTTTAAAACTACGCAACGGATTTTGATGCGGTTTCTTTTAATAGATAGAGTGATTCAAGAGGAAGGTTTTTATGTATAGTTCTACGCAGACGAAGTCGCGGGCAGAAGCTAGTATTCAAATATAATTCTTTATATACCTAACTTTTACGTGATGAGTTGAGCAAGACGGTACCAATACCCATTCTACTTTAGTAAAAATTGACGCGATTTATCCTTTCCTTGTGGCAATAATAACTTCCATGCTGGTCTGGGAGCAAAGAAAAAACATAGTATGTACCAGCGCTTCTCTTCCCGCGCAGATGGTAAAAGCCCATCGAGGGAATGGGCGAAAATCTTAGGAATCACGTTATAGGCGATGCGGCTAGCAATCCATCACTATTTTGATTCTATTTTGATTCCCTTTTCCAGTTCCAAGCACAGTCAAGTGATTTATGTGAATTTATTTAGATGAGAGAGCGAAGGAATGATGGACAATGTGATAGTGTGGCTACGTAAATCATAACTTGACGTCAATGGGGGCTATCGCGTGTGAATTTGCCACTAGAGGCGCTAGTGTCGCGTGAGGTCCAATAACATTCACTTTTCACTGGTTTTGGCAGGCTTCGTGAGATAAAATACAATTTCTTTCATTTACCAGTTGAAAAGTGAACTCCTTCGGGAAATTATCGCAAATATTGATTATTTGGCGATTAATATGAACGCTTTGAAAGCGGATTTATTTTTTCCAAACAAAACGGAACTGCACTACATCGCAGTATAGTCGATATGATGATAGTTATTTATAATTAATAAACTTAATGAGATTCAAGATTTAAAACTTCGGCGCCGATCTTATATTCGCCTTTGACAGCTATACCTCTGGACCTTAGTCAACAGTGGCGCCAACTGGTGAGCAAAGAAACGATAGTCCCCATTGTCATCGTTTTTGGACACGCCACGCTAACGCTACCTCCTATGCCTTGAAATTGTAAAATGCAAGGTAAATATGTTACGTTTAGTTTTGTTTGTGTATTAACGCAATCACACTTACGAAATAACCCCACGGAGGGAGCGTGTGTGTTTAACGCATTCTTCGGTTCTCAAAGCATCAAGGATTGTTAAGTGCCCAAAATGTTTTTATTCATTCTTAATGCAATAAGGTAGACAAAGTAGGTTAGCTTATGGTAAGTGAACATTATGGCCAAGTAGGTGAAGGTGTAGCCGAGTAGGTAGCTGCAGGACCTGCAGGTGAGCAAAAATACGTGGTCTACCACCCTCTAAGGTCTAAAATCGTTTACACATAATCATCACTACATATAAAACAAAGTCGCTTTCCGCTATCGCTCTATGTATGCTTAGATCTTTAAATCTACGCAACGGATTTTGATGTAGTTTTTTTTATAGATAGAATGATTCAAGAGGAAGGTTTGTATGTATAATTCTACGCAGATGAAGTCGCGGGCAGAAGCTAGTAAAATATAATGTGCGTTTCTACGCATCTTGTCAGGAACGCAAAATGCCAGTTAGACAAAAGGGCAGAACCTCAGAAGGCCAGAAACACAAAATGCCAGGAACGCAAAATGCCAGAAACGCAGGCCAGAAAAGCAAGATGTCAGAAATGTTTGTTTAGTTTTCTTTAATTCTTCGGCTATTTCCCATGGTCCTAAGCTGTTATAAAAAATGTCGAGTCACCCTCAATCATAAAGTCGACGGAACCTCGCTTTCAAGGGGTCCTATTTGTATTCGGTTTGCCCTTCAGGCATTGGAAAATACCTAACGAACCTAACCTAATTTTAGTATCTCTAGTGAGGATTTATT
Organism: Pandemis corylana; assembly: GCA_949127965.1. Taxonomy (NCBI): domain Eukaryota; kingdom Metazoa; phylum Arthropoda; class Insecta; order Lepidoptera; family Tortricidae; genus Pandemis; species Pandemis corylana. The sequence continues at coordinate 3,606,605 of OX421869.1, forward strand.
GCTATATATATGTATTGCTTTCCTAGCTTGCCTTCTGCCTTTCTGGCATTTTGTGTTCCTAGAATTTTACTTTTCTGGCCTTCTGCGATTCTGGCTTTGTGTCTAACTGGCATTTACGTTCCAGACAAGATGCGTGTAAAAGAAAGTGATAGATCATTTATTTGGCCAAAGCCTTTAACAACCAGTTTTTCTGCAACTAAACCGTCTACCAATGGCTTTCTCGAAGAACCCTTCGGATTTAAGACAACACTTGTCTTATAAGAAGCTTTGTTTCTTATTTCATCCAAAATAAACGACCAATCCTCATTACTCACTTCCAAAACGCTCTATGTATCTTTTCCGGGGTAATGAAAAAGTAACTCTGTTGCGAGAAAGTCAGGTTTGGTTTTGATTATACGAAAAACGGTAGGATCTTGTCATAGTGGACTAGCCATTATGCGGTGTCCCGTAGATTAGCGAATGTGTACCCTTTGCGGGAAAAGAAAGGTACTACCTACTTATCCAAGTCATTGAAGCCGGGCCTTTTAAGCGGCACGACACGACTACGTAACGATTTGCACTATCTTTAAATTAATCCGTAAGTATTCAGCGGGTGTTTAGTTGGTTTAGGATAAAGTGAACAGCCTTGTTAATGTTCTGTATTTTTTTTCCATACATCAGTTGATCTACAAATGATAACTTAGGTACTATCAAACGAATCAAGAATTTTACTGAAAATTAGAACACATAGAAAAGTCCTAAAAGTGAAGCTAATCGCCGTAGTGTCATTTAGATATTTAATTTGTAACGGTAAATCCGTAAAAGTAAACAAAAAAATCAAGAAGTAAAAATTCTTGATTCATTTAGAAACTTAAAATGACATTTTAGATGCAAGCTTTAATGCCGACAGTACTTGTTGTTGACTGTCTTTCCATTGCCATGCGTCCTACATTATGTGAACCAAATTTCTAGCCAATGGGACCAACCGTTGAAGAATTCCCTCCTGCGGAGACGGTCCTTTCTGGACCACCAGAATTCTACTGCTAGATTATTGTATTGTCATCTGATTTACACAACACGCAAAATTTTAGCTCAATCGGATGAAGATATATCTTCTTCTTCTGGTGCCATCTCCTATCGGAGGTCGGCGATCATTATAGCTATTTTTACTTTGGAGACGGCCGCTCGAAACAGGGATCTGGTGCTCATCCCGAACCAGTCTCTAAGATTTTTTAGCCAGGAGGTACGTCTTCGGCCAGGTGGTCTGCGGCCCTGTATTTTACCCTGGATTATGAGCTGAAGCAGACTGTACTTATCATTACGCATTATATGCCCCAAATACGTCAGCTTCTTATGTTTGACAGTTTTTATTAGCTCCAAGCTTTTATTCATTCTTTGCAGAACCGTATATAAGCCGCGAGATTCCACCCGGACAAACATACATACCTACGTTGCAAGTTAATATGAAGCTTGTAATTATTAAAAGCGAACGCACATTATGTATGTATGTATGTAAACTCTTTATTGTGCAAAATAAACAAGACAAATACAATTGACAAACAATACACACATTATAAAGGCATCAGTCCCGCAGGGTAGCCGACATGTTTACCAAAACGAGTGGCGTTTCATTTAATACGAACTGTGTTTGTTCTAAAAACTGGACAGAACACGCTCCACGCTTTGTTTGATCGTAGAAGAGTGGAAATGACTTGCACAGATCTTAATTTGATTACAGACGTGTGTAAATATGACAAAATGGTAGTAGAAGGCATAAAAAAAATATATATATATTTTTTAAACCACCATCGCCCAGGGACACCTGCAAGACTTGGGGAATCACAGGTGCGTTGCCGGCCCTTTCAAGAACAGGAAGGCTCGCTTTTTAAGGATCCCTAAATTATACCGCTCAGGGAATGTTGCAGCAGGAAGTTGGTTCCAGATCTTTGTCGTACGAGGAAAGAAATTGCGTTTAAAACGCACGGTACTTGACTGCCAACCATCAAGATGTTAAGGGAATGTACACACAGCAAAGCTATCCGGTAAGCGACCTAATTGTCCATGTGTGTCATTCTATACACACATCCGCACTTATCCGCTGCCTTAATTACGCACACAACAAAATGGTTCGGTATCAACGATTGTGTTTTCTGACCATCTTCACCGATCCCGTATGCTGGTATTTTGTTCAATGGAAGCATAATTTCGCCACACGTATTATAAGCATGCTTATGCTTACCGAATTATTTTGCCGTGTGTACATCATTAAACAATTTGTGGCCAACTTGATAAATTTAATCTACGCGCGATACGCGGCACGACTATGTTTCTCACCATTGTATGGCTCGTCACGGAAATGCATTAGGCTGGCTTGATACGAAGATAAAGTACTATTGTTACTCGAAGGACCAGCTTTA